>LR880970.1:477151925-477200578 GCA_904067115.1 Aegilops sharonensis | reverse complement strand
TTCTCCTTTTGTTTTATTTTTCTTTTCTTATTTTTCCTTTTCTGTTTTAATTCATTTAATAATATCCAGACACTTTACAAAAATGTGTGCACCCCACCATAATTAACTTTGTAATATTTGACAACCCCGAACATTTTAGTTTTGATTTTTCTTGAAAACTTTTAATGTCGTCATATATTTGAATTAATTTTTGAAACCGTTTTGATTCAATCCGAGATTACCTACAGTGACAGAGGTGACGTGGCACCATCAACGTAAGATTACTGTAGGATGATTATCCGGGCGTTATATTAGGGACGTCCGGAAAGTACCGGACGACCGAAAGCTCTCAGGAATTTGTTTTTTATAAGGACAAGGAATATTTTGGTGCCAATGAAAATGGTAGTGAGATGATGATTTCAATATGAAGTAAGTGGAAAAGACACAATATTAAGTAGTGAATATCCTATGCCCGAAAAAACAAACCTCTCTGACGGAGTAATTGACCACGAGTACCCCGAAAACGGCAAGACAATATTTCAAAACATCGGGGCTAGCAAAGCCCCTCAGTCCGACTGCCCGGCCGCTCCTGCGGGCTCCCCGTCCAACTGCTCCACCCGGCCGGCTGCCAGCTGACCGACTGCGCCAACCAGCCGGCTGCCGACTGCAGCCTGATCCGACACCGACAAGACCCCGACGAGACGGCCATACCTCGGACGAGACAGCTGTACCACGACGCCATCATGTACAGTGTCACTTGTCCCTGGGCACTATTCATGAAGTGACCCAGGAGACAAGCATGACACCCACACCATGCCTCCATGCTCACTTGTCCATACCACCACATAGCTTAGGAAGTAAGCTAGCCATGCCTGTATAAAGGCACACATCCATCCATCCAGAGGATGGACTCACACTCACACACACTCATGCATGCATGCTCAGGCACATGCGGCCACACACACTTGTGCTCATATGCATATACGAGGCCAGATGCCTATGTCACTGACCTCAGATACAGCTCCAGGAGCACTCTGTACCAGATATACCAGATACACTCGGACATGCAGCAGTAGAAGTATTATCTTTTCGGAGAGCTCAGAAACTGGGTAAACCACCGCGTGCTACTCGCATACCCGCTCCCGGGCCTATCAGCAGCAGTCTTACCCTCACACTAAGCCCTTGTGGCATCTGTCGACTCGCAAGCCCCCCGTGGAAATACCACGACAGCTGGCGCCCACCGTGGTGTGGTACTACTAGTATGTTACCATGCTGCTGCTGGTTTCGCAGTCCGGGCGGAACCATCTTCGTCTTCATAACTGCGGCGTCGCGCCGTCTCTCCAATAGCGGATGGGGGCTCGACATCGACACGCCCCCAGAATGGCCGCGAGGAGCAGCGCGTCCCTGCTGTCGGCCTCGCCATCTTCATCATCACCGCGACATCGCCGCCATCTCTCCGGCGCTGGTCGGGGGCTCAACATCAGCATGCCCCCAGCGCGACCGTGCTGGACGGCACGGTCGGCGCATCGTCGTCATCGTGTGCCCTCGGTCTGTCATCGTGTGCCCTCGGTCTACGCACTGGCAGCTCCGATCCGCTCGCGGCTGTCCCGAGCACCTCCGGTCTCTGTGCATGCACGCGTTCGTTCGTGCATAGCTAGCTAGCTAGCGAACCCAATGGATTCAGCAGCAACAGCATGCGTACTAGCTTCGCTAGCTAGCCCATTTCGTGTGCGCGCATGTGACCCGCCGGACGTGTGAGCCTCGCCGTCGCTCCGGCCGGCGACTCCGTCGCTGCGTTGCGCTGTTTCCGCTACTACCTACCACCACTCATACATTATCCATACATTTGTCGCACGCAAGCCAGACATGCCCAGTACGCAAGTACGCAACCCATGCATTGTTGCTAGCCAATAAACCCATACCATACACTGCTCCCATATCATACAGTGGTTGAACACTGCCCGTACACTGGTCGTACGCTAGCTAAAAACACTGCCCATACAAACTCGTACAGTGCCAGATGAAGCAGTTAGGGCACGCGCACGCCCACGCCTGCAGGTCCTGCTCGCACGTCGCTCGGCCTCCGTGTGCCTGTGCGCGTTGCTCGCCCGCGCTGCTCCCTGCCTTTCCTCCCCGCTGACCGGCTCCCTGCACCAGCTGCATAGCCTCGCCGCACCTCACAGCTCAGCGCGTCCGCGCGTTGGCTCCGCCCGCTCGCGACAGGTCCGCGCGCGCCTGGGACGCCCATCGCCGGGTCCTCTGCGCTGGCTCGAGCCCGTGCAGCATGCCGGCCGGCCCGCGCCTCCGCCTCCATCCCGCGCGCTCCTCGCCCGAGTCCCGCCACTCAGCCGCCGGCTCTACCCGCGCTGCGGCCGACTGCGCCTCCCGAGCACCCGGCATCACGCTCAGGCCGGCATCCTTCTGCCTCGGCCGCCTGCCGCGCTGGCCTTCCGTGCGTCGCGCACGCGCGCCTGCAGTACCTCCGCCGGCTGCGCAAGCCCGGCCACGTCCTCCTCCACGACGCCGCCTGCTGTGGCAGCCTGCTCAGCACCTCCGCCCCGCATCGACTTCGCCCCCGTGCCGGCTGCCCAGCTCCCGGACGCCGCTGCCCAGCTCCCAGAGTCCGACTGCTCCGCTCCGGCTCCCCACGGCCGCCTCCGCGTGCCGCCGGTTCCAGGCCGCTTGCAGGCTTCGTGCAGGCCGGCTGCCTGCAATCCGGACGGCAGGCTCCCCCGCAACTCGGCCGGCCCTCCGCCTGCCGGCTCCAGCGCGCCCGGCCGCGTGCCGGCTCTAGCGCGCCCGGCCGCCTGCCGGCTCCGGCCGCCTGCCGGCTCCCGCCACTCGGCCGGCCCTCCGCCTGCCGACTCCAGCGCAACCGGCCGTCTGCCGGCTTCGCGCGTCCCCGCCGGCTCCCCCCACCCGACCGCTGTGGTCGGCTGCCAGTGAAAAAGGGCGACGCGTGGTCCGGTTGGAGAAAGAGAAAAGAAAGAGAAGGGCCGACTGCCCACAGCCTAAAAAAAAGGGTCCAGTTGCCTGCGTGGAGTCGGACTGAAAAGAGAAAAAAGAGGGGGGAGGGGATGTGCGTTCCGCTGCCTACAGCCGGCTCACGAGAAAATGAAGCGTCCGGCTGCCAACAACCGCACGAAAAAGAAAAACGTCCAGCTGCCCATAGTCGGCAGGAGAAAAAGAAAAATTTCCGATCGGCTGCAGAAGCCGGCCGAAGAGAAGAGAAGGAAAAGGGTGCTGCCAGACGCCTCGCCGCCTGGCCGGTTGTACCAAGCCAGCTCGGCCGTGTTCCGTTCGCCGCCTGGCCGATCAAGCCCGACCGGCTGGACCCTCCTCGAGCACCCGGAGGCTCGAGGGCTACACCTAGCGGGTGCGCCGGCGCGCACAGCAAGCGCTGAGCCGCGTTGGCTGTCTTCGGCAAACTCCACCTCGACGAAAATCAATGTGAGCTCCTCACCCGCATATTTTTTGCACCACGAAAGCACGGATAACCTCGAGCGATGCTCGGGGGATATCTCCGCATTTTATTACAGTTGCATCACTGTTCGCCCCGGCGCCAGCCAGAGTTGGCCCGGGGGCTGACCGCTTGGCCTGAGACGTTAGTTCCCACAGACGGCTTAGTAGCGTGCGCAGTACCAAAGGCCCACTCTTAGTCACAGACCGCAAAGCGACTGTCCGGCTAGCAAGAGTGAACGCTGGAGGCCACCCACGTGAAAAACGTCCGGGAAGAAAAAAATGGTTCGAGCGACCCGGTCGTTTCTTTTATGAGTATCTACTCGGTTAAATTCGCTCCCAGAGTCTGAGTATTGTACACTCCACTCCGCGGTCCACTCTCAGCCACAGACCACAGAGCGGCTGTCCGACAAGTGAGAGCACAAGCCAAAGAATGAAGGGAACATGAAAAATATTGAAGGGGGCTCGGACGAAACCGAGTCGGCACCCTCCGCATAAAACTTGCAATGCTAAAAGCAAATTTTTGATATATCTGTGCAGACTAACTTTGTCTTTTGCATGATCATTTTCGTGGGGAACCCGCCTCCTCACTTGGAGGCTCGGATGCTATGCCCGGTGGGTAAGCTGGCGCGCTCCCACTGGAAGCAAACCACGCCGGCTGCAGCCCGCAGCCGGCTGTCAGCAACAACATCATTCAGCGGGTCCCACGTCCGTGCCCGACAGCTTCAGTCGACGGACCCCGCGTCTGCGCCCAACAGTACCAGTCGACGGATTTCATGTCCGCGCCCGGCACCCTCGACGCCATCGTCTGAACAAACAAACACAAAAAGCCTCCGCCCAACTTTTCCAAGTTGCCCGGAGGCTCGGAGGCTACACCCAGCGGGTGCGCTGGCGTGCCCCCGCCCGAAGCAAGCTACGCCGGCTGCGGCTTGCAGCCGGCTGTCACCGACATTTTCTACATCAACACCCGCCAAAAACCTCCGCGCAACTTTGCCAAGTTGCCCGAAGGCTTGGAGGCTACTGACGGAGTAATTGACCACGGGCACCCCGAAGATGGCAAGACGATATTTCAAGACATCGGGGCTAGCAAAGCCCCTCAGTCCGACTGCCCGGCCGCTCCTGCCGGCTCCCCGTCCGACTGCTCCACCCGGCCGGCTGCCAGCTGACCGACTGCGCCAACCAGCCGGCTGCCGACTGCAGCCCGACCCGACACCGACAAGACCCCGACGAGACGGCCATACCTCGGACGAGACAGCTGTACCACGACGCCATCATGTACAGTGTCACTTGTCCCTGGGCACTATTCATGAAGTGACCCAGGAGACAAGCATGACACCCACACCATGCCCCCATGCCCACTTGTCCATGCCACCACATAGCTTAGGAAGTAAGCTAGCCATGCCTATATAAAGGCACACATCCATCCATCCAGAGGATGGACTCACACTCACACACACTCACGCATGCATGCTCAGGCACATGCGGCCACACATACTTGTGCTCATATGCATATACGAGGCCAGATGCCTATGACACTGACCTTAGATACAGCTCCAGGAGCACTCTGTATCAGATATACCAGATACACTCAGACATGCAACAGTAGGAGTATTATCTCTCCGGAGAGCTCCGAAGCTGGGTAAACCACCGCGTGCTACTCGCATACCAGCTCCCGGGCCTATCAGCAGCAGTCTTACCCTCACACTAAGCCCTTGTGGCATCTGTCGACTCGCAAGCCCCCCGTGAGAATACCACGACACTCTCAGATAATGTTCTAACCGATCAGAGCGGTGGCCGGTGCCACCATGTTTGAGTATATGTGACATGACACCGCATGGATTTGAACTTTAGGTGCATAATCACTACTCCGTCATTTAAAGCACCATAGTTAGAATAACATGGTAGCTTTGAGAGTGTTCATTCTATTTATGCATTACATAGGATGAGAGTACTCATGAGTTGAGTGTCTCCCCCTAAATATATGCCTACATCAAGACAAGACATGAGATAAATGTATGCATGGGCACTATATTTCACATAATGTTGTCAAGCTCCAAGATACCAAGTTCATGCCTAAGTTGGCAGAACCTTGCTTCATCCAAGGGTTTGGTGAAAATGTCTGCAAGTTGCATATCTGTACCAACATGAGCAATATCAATGTCCCCCTTCTCCACATGATCTCTTAAGAAATGATACCTAATATCAATATGCTTGGTGCGAAGATGATCTTTGGGATTCTCAGCAATACTGATGGCACTTTCATTATCACATAGAAGAGGCACATGTCTATAGGTGATATTGTAATCCTCAAAGTTTGCCTCATCCATAGCAATTGAGTTGCACAACTGGCGGCTGCAATGTATTTGGCTTCGGCAGTAGAGAGGGCTACACAATTTTGCTTCTTCGAGGACCAAGGAGCGTCCAAGAAATTGACATGCACAGGAGGTGGACTTCCGTCCCACTTTGTCTCCTGCCCAATCCGCATCCGTGTACCCAATGAGATCAAACTTAGCATCCTTGGGGTACCATAGACCCAACTTTGGGGTGTGAACAAGGTATCTAAGAATATGCTTAACCGCCTTATGATGACTTTCCCTAGGGGAAGCTTGAAATCTAGCACACATGCGTACACTGAACATGACGTATGGTCTAGATTCACAAAGACAAAGCAATGAACCAATCATAGAGCGATAAATAGATGGGTCGAAAGGGATACCGTTTGTGTTTTCAGTGAGTACAATCTTTGTTGGCATGGGTGTCTTACATGGTTTAGCATTTGTCATGTCAAAGTTCTCTAGAATATCCTTGAGGTATTTTGTTTGAGATAAGAAAATTCCTTCTTGAAATTGTTGTATTTGAAATCCGAGAAAGAACTTCAAACCCGCATTGAGTGACATTTCAAAGTTCTTGGTCATGGAAGCCGCAAACTTCTTGCATAAATGAATGTTAGGAGAACCAAAAATGATGTCATCTACATAGATTTGGCATAAGATCAAATCACCCTTGTCCCTCTTATTAAAAAGAGTAGGATCGATCACCCCTCTCACAAAACCGTCACCGAGTAAAAACTTCTTAAGATGATCATACCAAGCACGAGGTGCTTGTTTGAGGCCATACAAAGCCTTGTGAAGTTTATACACATAGTCTTTGTGATCGGGATCAACGAACCCAGGTGGTTGTGATACATATATTTCTTCTTGTAGAGGACCATTAAGGAACACACTCTTCACATCCATTTGATGTAATGTAAAACCATTGAAAGCAGCATAGGCAAGTAAGATGCGAATAGATTCAAGACGGGCAACGGGAGCAAAGATCTCACCAAAGTCCAAACCTTCAACTTGTGAGTACCCTTGTGCCACTAACCTTGCCTAGTTGCAGATGATTACACCATTCTCATCTTGCTTTGTTCTTGAAAATCCATTTTGTTCCAATGACATTGTGTTCCGTAGTTGGTCTCTTGACTAATGACCACACTTGGTTGCGTTCAAAACTATTAAATTCTTCTTGCATAGCAACAAGCCAATCATTGTCCATCAATGCATCTTGTACCTTAAGTGGCTCAACGCTAGAGACAAACGAGAAGTGAGCACAAAAGTTTGTCAAATGTTTACGAGTGAATCTACCTTCCAATATGCCGGTAAGAATTTTATCAACATCACCACGACCGGCCACTCGAGGCATGATGGAGGTGAGGGTTTCACGAGGTTCAACTTCATGTCCATCATCCACATCCTCAACATATGGATCATTAATGTGTGGTGGAAGATCTTATTTTTCATGTTGCATTTGTTGAGGTTCATCATCAACGATTGCACTTTCTTGTTCTTGCACTAGGTGATGATCTTGCTCATGGAGATGATCATGATGAGGGACTTGATCATCTTCTTGTTCTTGAACTATGGGCATTGGTTGAGCAATAGGAGCATGTGGTGGTATGGGTGTTGAAGTGGTTTTGATGATGTGTGAAACTTCCATCTTCTTCTTCCTCATCATGATGTTCTTGTTCCATGAGAAGAAGAGCACCAACACCCTGGACAAAATATCTTGAGACGAATCTTCTTCACCTACATCACTTAGATCAACTTGCTCCCCATGGGAGCCATTAAATTCATCAAACACCATGTCACAAGTTTCTACAACACATCCATTGGATTTGTTCTAGACTCTATAGGCGTGAGAGTTTGATCCATAACCAACAAATATGCCCTCAATTGTTCTGGATTAATATTTTCCTAACCATTCTGTTTTGTTGAGGATGAAACATTTGCGCCCAAATACACAGAAGTACTTGACATTTGGCTTGTTCCCGGCTAGGAGCTCATATAGAGTCTTTTCCAATATTTTACGGAGGAAGATCCGGTTTGATGAATGGCATGCGGTGTTGACAGCGGCGGCCCAAAAACTATGTGGCGACTTGTATTCATCCAACATGGACCTTGCCATCTCCACAAGTGTACGATTCTTACTTTCTACAACACCATTTTGTTGAGGTGTGGATGGTGCGGAATATTGATGCTCAATCCCTTCATCACTAAGAAATCCTTCCAAGGTGTAGTTCTTGAACTCGGAGCCATTATCACTTCTTATTGCCAAGATTTCTTTGTCAAACTTGCGGTATGCTTGCTTGGCAAAATCAATGAAGGTGATCTTCGTCTCGTCCTTGGACTTGAGGAAAAAAACATGTATATCTTGAGTAATCATCAACAATGACAAGTCCATACTTTTTACCGACAAGACTATGTAGGGGAACGTAGCAGAAGTTCAAAATTTTCTACGCATCACCAAGATCAATCTATGGAGATACTAGCAACGAGAGAGAGGGTAGTGCATGTTCATACCCTTGAAGATCGCGATGCGGAAGCGTTACAAGAACGCGGATGAAGGAGTCGTACTCGTAGCGATTCAGATCGCGGTTGATTCCGATCTAAGCGCCGAACAACGGCACCTCCGCGTTCAACACACGTGCAGCCCGGTGACGTCTCCCGTGCCTTGATCCAGCAAGGAGAGAGGGAGAGGTTGGGGAAGACTCCGTCCAGCAGCAGCACAACAGCGTGGTGGTGATGGAGGAGCGTGGCACTCCAGCAGGGCTTCGCCAAGCACTGCGAGAGACGAGGAGGGAGAGGGGTAGGGCTGCGCCAAGAGGGAGATGTTCTCATATGTACGGCATCCCCAAACCCCCACTATATATAGGGGAAAGGGAGGGGCTGCACCCCCACCTAGGTTTCCACCCCTAGGGGTGGCGGCCAGCCCTAGATCTCATCTAGGGGGGCGGCCAAGGGGGGGAGAGAGGGGGCGCACCACTAGGTGGGCCTTAGGCCCATCTGAGCCTAGGGTTTCCCCCCTTCCCTTCTCTCTTCGCCTTGGGCCCTGGTGGGGGGCGCACCAGCCCACCTGGGGCTGGTCCCCTTCCGGGACTTGGCCCACGCAGCCCTCTGGGGCCGGTGGCCCCACCTGGTGGATCCCCGGGACCCTCACGGTGGTCCCGGTACGTTACCGATAGCACCCGAAACTTTTCCGGTGACCAAAACAGGACTTCCCATATATAAATCTTTACCTCCGGACCATTCCGGAACTCCTCGTGACGTCCGGGATCTCATACGGGACTCCGAAAAACATTCGGTAACCACGTATATCTATTCCCTATAACCCTAGCGTCATCGAACCTTAAGTGTGTAGACCCTACGGGTTCGGGAACCATGCAGACATGACCGAGACAACTCTCCGACCAATAACCAACAGCGGGATCTGGATACCCATGTTGGCTCCCACATGTTCCACGATGATCTCATCGGATGAACCACGATGTCAAGGATTCAATCAATCCCGTATACAATTCCCTTTGTCTACCGGTATAGTACTTGCCCGAGATTTGATCGTCGGTATCCCGATACCTTGTTCAATCTCGTTACCGGCAAGTCTCTTTACTCGTTCCATAACAGATCATCCCGTGATCAACTCCTTGATCACATTGTGCACATTATGATGATGTCCTATCGAGTGGGCCCAGAGATACCTCTCCGTCACACGGAGTGACAAATCCCAGTCTCGATTCATGCCAACCCAACAGACACTTTCGGAGATACCCGTAGTGCACCTTTATAGCCACCCAGTTACGTTGTGACGTTTGGCACACCCAAAGCATTCCTACGGTATCCGGGAGTTGCACAATCTCATGGTCTAAGGAAATGATACTTGACATTAGAAAAGCTTTTAGCAAACGAACTACACGATCTTGTGCTATGCTTAGGATTGGGTCTTGTCCATCACATCATTCTCCTAATGATGTGATCCCGTTATCAATCACATCCTATGTCCATGGTCAGGAAACCATAACCATCTATTGATCAACGAGCTAGTCAACTAGAGGCTCACTAGGGACATGTCGTGGTCTATGTATTCACACATGTATTACGGTTTCTAGTTAATACAATTATAGCATGAACAATAGAAAATTATCATGAACAAGGAAATATAATAATAACCATTTTATTATTGCCTCTAGGGCATATTTCCAATAGTCTCCCACTTGCACTAGAGTCAATAATCTAGTTCACATCATTATGTGATTGTATTGAATCCAACACCCATGGTGTTTGATCATATCTCGCTTGTGAGAGAGGTTTATTAGTCAACGGGTCTGAACCTTTCAGATCCGTGTGTGCTTTACAAATATCTATGTCATCTTGTAGATGCAGCTACCAGGCGCTACTTGGAGCTATTCCAAATAACTGCTCTACTATACGAATCCGGTTTACTACTCAGAGTCATCCGGATTAGTGTCAAAGTTTGCATCGACGTAACCCTTTACGACGAACTCTTTTACCACCTCCATAATTGAGAAAATTCCTTAGTCCACTAATTACTAAGATTAAGTTTGACCGTTGTCATGTGATCCATTCGTGGATCACTCTTGTACCCCTTGACTAACTCATGGCAAGGCACACTTCAGGTGCGGTACTCAACATAGCATACTGTAGAGCCTACGTCTAAAGCATAGGGGACGACCTTCGTCCTTTCTCTCTCTTCTGCCGTGGTCAGGTCTTGAGTCTTACTCAATACTCACACCTTATAACACAGCCAAGAACTCCTTCTTTGCTGGTCTGTTTTGAACTCCTTCAAAATCTTGTCACGGTATGTATTCATTTGAAAGTACTATTAAGCGTTTTTGATCTATCCTTATAGATCTTGATGCTCAATGTTCAAGTAGCTTAATCCAGGTTTTCCATTGAAAAACACCTTTCAAATAACCCTATATGCTCTCCAGAAATTCTACAGCATTTCTGATCAACAATATGTTAACAACATATACTTATCAGAAATTCTATAGTGCTCCCACTCACTTCTTTGGAAATACAAGTTTCTCATAAACTTTGTATAAACAAAAAATCTTTGATCATCTCATCAAAGCGTATATTCCATCTCCGAGATGCTTACTCCAGTCCTTAGAAGGATTATTGGAGCTTTGCATACTTGTTAGCATCTTTCAGGATTGACAAAACCTTCTGGTTGTATCACATACAAACTTTCCTCAAGAAAATCGTCGAGGAAACAATGTTTTGACATCCTATTTGCAAGATTTCATAAATAATGCAGTAACTGCTAATATAATTTCAACAGACTCTTAGCATCACTACGAGTGAGAAAGTCTCATCGTAGTCAACTCCTTGAACTTGTCGGAAAACATCTTAGCGACAAGTCGAGCTTTCTTAATGGTGACACTTACCATCATTGTTTGTCTTCCTTTTAAAATCCATCTGTACTCAACAACCTTACAACCATCGAGTAGTTCTTCCAAAGTCTATACTTTGTTTTCATACATGGATCCTCTCTCGGATTTTATGGCCTCGAGCCATTCGTCGGAATCCGGGCCCACCATTGCTTCTCCATAGCTCGTAGGTTCATTGTTGTCTAGCAACATGACCTCCAAGATAGGATTAAGTACCACTCTGAAGTAGTACGCATCCTTGTCGACCTACGAGGTTTGGTAGTGACTTGATCTGAAGTTTCATGATCACTATCATCAGCTTCCACTTCAATTGGTGTAGGCGCCATAGGAACAACTTCCTGTGCCCTGCTACACACTAGTTGAAGTGATGGTTCAATAACCTCATCAAGTCTCCACCATCCTCCCACTCAATTCTTTCAAGAGAAACTTTTCCTCGAGAAAGGACCCAATTCTAGAAACAATCCCTTTTGCTTCGGGAACTGAGACAGGAGGTATACCCAACTGTTTTGGGTGTCCTATGAAGATGCATTTATCCGCTTTGGGTTCGAGCTTATCAGGCTAAAACTTTTCACATAAGCGTCGCGGCCCCAAACTTTTAAGAAACGACAACTTAGGTTTATCTAAACCATAGTTCATACGGTGTCGTCTTAACGGAATTGTGTGGTGCCCTATTTAAAGTGAATGTGGTTGTCTTTAATGCCTAACCCACAAACGATAGTAGTAATTAGATAAGAGACATCATGGTATGCACCATATCCAATAGGGTGCAGCTATGATGTTCGGACACACCATCACACTATGGTGTTCCAGGCGGTATTAGTTGTGAAACAATTTCGACAATGTCTTAATTGTGTGCCAAACTCGTAACTCAGATATTCATCTCTATGATCATATGATAGACATTTTATCCTCTTGTCTCGACGATCTTCAACTTCACTCTGGAATTACTTGAACCTTTCAATAATTCAGATTTGTGTTTCATCAAGTAAATATACTCAGTATCTACTCAAATCATCTGTGAAGTAAGAACATAACGATATCCACTGCGTGCCTCAGCACTCATTGGACTGCACACATCAAAATGTATTACTTCCAACAAGTTGCTTTCTTATTCCATTTTACTGAAAACGAGGCTTTCAGTCATCTTGCCCATGTGGTATGATTTGCATGTCTCAAGTGATTCAAAATCAAGTGAGTCCAAATGGTCCATCTGCATGGAGTTTCTTCATACTATATACCAATAGACATGGTTCACATGTATCAATCTTTTCAAAAATGAGTGAGTCCAAAGATCCATCAACATGGAGCTTCTTCATGCGTTTTATACCAATATGACTCAAATGGCAGTGCCACAAGTATGTGGTACTATCATTACTATCTTATATCTTTTGGCATGAACATGTGTATCACTACGATCGAGATTCAATAAACCATTCATTTTAGGTGCAAGACCATTGAAGGTATTATTCAAATAAACAGAGTAACCATTATTCTCCTTAAATGAATAACCGTATTGCGATAAACATAATCCAATCATGTCTATGCTCAAAGCAAACACCAAATAACAATTATTTAGGTTTAACGCCAATCTCGATGGTAGAGGGAGTATGTGATGCTTGATCACATCAAGCTTGGAAACACTTCCAACACATATCGTCATCTCACCTTTAGCTAGTCTCCGTTTATTTCGTAGCTCTTTTATTTCGAGTTACTAACACCTAGCAACCGAGCCGGTATCTTAATACCCTGGCGCTACTAGGAGTACTAGTAAAGTACACATTTAATACAATGTATATCCAATATACTTCTGTCAACCTTGCCAGCCTTCTCATCTACCAAGTATCTAGGGTAGTTCTGCTTCAGTGACTGTTCCCTCATTACAGAAGCACTTAGTCTCGGGTTTGGTTTAAACCTTGGGTTTCTTCACTAGAGTAGCAACTGATTTGCCATTTCATGAAGTATCCCTTCTTGCCCTTGCCCTTATTGAAACTAGTGGTTTCACTAACCATCAACAATTGATGCTCCTTTTTTTTCTACTTTCGCGGCGTCAAACATCGCGAACATTTCAAGGATCATCATATCTATCCCTGTTATGTTATAGTTCATCACGAAGCTCTAGCAGCTTGGTGGCAATGACTTTGGAGAAACATCACTATCTCATCTAGAAGATTGACTCCCACTCGATTCAAGTGATTGTTGTACTCAGACAATCTGAGCACAAGCTCAACTATTGAGCTTTTCTCCCTTAGTTTGCAGGCTAAGAAACTCGTCGGAGGTCTTATACCTCTTGACGTGGGCACGAGCATGAAATCCCAATTTCAGCCCTCGAAACATCTCATATGTTCCGCGATGTTTCGAAATCGTCTTCTGTGCCTCAATTCTAAACCGTTTAACATCACTGGACTATCACATAGTTATCAAAACGTGTATGCCAGATGTTCGCAACATCCAGAGATGACGCTCGAGGTTCAGCACACCGAGCGGTGCATTAAGGACATAAGCCTTCTACGCAGCAATGAGGACAATCCTCAGTTTACGGACCCAGCCCGCATAATTGCTACTATCAACTTTCAACTAAATTTTCTCTAGGAACATATCTAAAACAGTAGAACTAAAGTGCGAGCTACGACATAATTTGCAAAAACCTTTTGACTATGTTTAGGATAATTAAGTTCATCTTATGAACTCCCACTCAGATAGACATCCCTCTAGTCATCTAAGTGATACATGCTCCGAGTCAACTAGGCCGTGTCCGATCATCACGTGAGATGGACTAGTCATCATCGGTGAACATCTACATGTTGATCGTATCTTCTATACGACTCATGTTCGACCTTTCGGTCTTCCGTGTTCCGAGGCCATGTCTGTACATGCTAGGCTCGTCAAGTCAACCTAAGTGTATTGCTGTGTAAATCTGGCTTACACCCATTGTATTCGAACGTTAGAATCTATCACACCCGATCATCACGTGGTGCTTCGAAACAACGAACCTTCGCAACGGTGCACAGTTAGGGGGAACACTTTCTTGAAATTATTATGAGGGATCATCTTATTTACTACCGTCGTTCTAAGCAAATAAGATGCATAAACATGATAAACATCACATGCAATCAAATAGTGACATGATATGGCCAATATCATTTTTCTCCTTTTGATCTCCATCTTCGGGGCTCCATGATCATCATCGTCACCGGCATGACACCATGATCTCCATCATCATGATCTCCATCATCGTGTCTTCATGAAGTTGTCTCGCCAACTATTACTTCTACTACTATGGCTAACGGTTAGCAATAAAGTAAATTAATTACATGGCGTTATCATTGACACGCAGGTCATACAATAAATAAGACAAATCCTATGGCTCCTGCCGGTTGTCATACTCATCGACATGCAAGTCGTGATTCCTATTACAAGAACATGATCAATCTCATACATCACATATATTATTCATCACATTCTTTTGGCCATATCACATCACATAGCATACCCTGCAAAAACAAGTTAGACGTCCTCTAATTGTTGTTGCATGTTTTACGTGGCTGCTATGGGTTTCTAGCAAGAACGTTTCTTACCTACGCAAAGCCACAACGGTGATATGCCAATTGCTATTTACCCTTCATAAGGACCATTTTCATCGAATCTGATCCGACTAAAGTGGGAGAGACTGGCACCCGCTAGCCACCTTATGCAACAAGTGCATGTCAGTCGGTGGAACCTGTCTCACGTAAGCGTATGTGTAAGGTCGGTCCGGGCCGCTTCATCCCACGATGCCGCCGAATCAAGATAGGATAAGTAACGGTAAGCAAATTGAACAAACCAACACCCACAACTACTTGTGTTCTACTCGTGCATAGAATCTACGCAATAGACCTAGCTAATGATGCCACTGTAGGGGAACGTAGCAGAAATTCAAATTTTTCTACGCATCACCAAGATCAATCTATGGAGATACTAGCAACGAGAGAGAGGGAAGTGCATCTTCATACCCTTGAAGATCGTGATGCGGAAGCGTTACAAGAACGCGGATGAAGGATTCGTACTCGTAGCGATTCAGATCGCGGTTGATTCCGATCTAAGCGCCGAACAACGGCACCTCCGCGTTCAACACACGTGCAGCCCGATGACGTCTCCCTTGCCTTGATCCAGCAAGGAGAGAGGGGGAGGTTCGGGAAGACTCCGTCCAGCAGCAGCACAACGGCGTGGTGGTGATGGAGGAGCGTGGCACTCCAGCAGGGCTTCGCCAAGCACTGCGAGAGATGAGGAGGGAGAGGGGTAGGGCTGCGCCAAGAGGGAGATGTTCTCATATGTATGGCAGCCCCAAACCCCCACTATATATAGGGGAAAGGGAGGGGCTGCGCCCCCACCTAGGTTTCCACCCCTAGGGGTGGCGGCCAGCCCTAGATCTCATCTAGGGGGGCGGCCAAGGGGGGGAGAGAGGGGGCGCACCACTAGGTGGGCCTTAGGCCCATCTGAGCCTAGGGCTTCCCCCCTTCCCTTCTCTCTTCGCCTTGGGCCCTGGTGGGGGGCGCACCAGCCCGCCTGGGGCTGGTCCCCTCCCACACTTGGCCCACGCAGCCCTCTGGGGCCGGTGGCCCCACCTGGTGGACCCTCGAGACCCTCCCGGTGGTCCCGGTACGTTACCGATAGCACCCGAAACTTTTCCGGTGACCAAAACAGGACTTCCCATATATAAATCTTTACCTCCGGACCATTCCGGAACTCCTCGTGACGTCCGGGATCTCATTGGGACTCCGAACAACATTCCGTAACCACTTATATCTATTCCCTATAACCCTAGCGTCATTGAACCTTAAGTGTGTAGACCCTACGGGTTCGGGAACCATGCAGACATGACCGAGACAACTCTCCGGCCAATAACCAACAGCGGGATCTGGATACCCATGTTGGCTCCCACATGTTCCACGATGATCTCATCGGATGAACCACGATGTCAAGGATTCAATCAATCCCGTATACAATTCCCTTTGTCTACCGGTATAGTACTTGCCCGAGATTCGATCGTCGGTATCCCGATACCTTGTTCAATCTCGTTACCGGCAAGTCTCTTTACTCATTCCGTAACACATCATCTCGTGATAAACTCCTTGATCACATTGTGCACATTATGATGATGTCCTACCGAGTGGGCCCAGAGATACCTCTCCGTCACACGGAGTGACAAATCCCAGTCTTGATTCGTGCCAACCCAACAGACACTTTCGGAGATACCCGTAGTGCACCTTTATAGCCACCCAGTTACGTTGTGACATTTGGCACACCCAAAGCATTCCTACGGTATCCGGGAGTTGCACAATCTCATGGTCTAAGGAAATGATACTTGACATTAGAAAATCTTTTAGCAAACGAACTACACGATCTTGTGCTATGCTTAGGATTGGGTCTTGTCCATCACATCATTCTCCTAATGATGTGATCCTGTTATCAATGACATCCTATGTACATGGTCAGTAAACCATAACCATCTATTGATCAACGAGCTAGTCAACTAGAGGCTCACTAGGGACATGTCGTGGTCTATGTATTCACACATGTATTACGGTTTCCATTTAATACAATTATAGCATGAACAATAGACAATTATCATAACAAGGAAATATAATAATAACCATTTTATTATTGCCTCTAGGGCATATTTCCAACAGACTATCCCATGAAGGAGGCCCAAAAAGATCCACATGAAGTAGCTCCAAAGGCCTTGAAGTAGACATGATATTCTTGGGTGGGTGCTTTGATTGATGTTACTTCTTGGCTATGCATGCACTACACACATGATCTTTCTCAAAATAGACATTGATTAGTCCAAGGATGTGATTACCCTTTAAGAGATCTTGAAGATTTCTCATGCCGACATGGGCTAGCCGGTGATGCCAAAGCCACCCCTTGTCGGCCTTGGCCATTATACAAGTTGCATGGAATGTGCTCTCTTTCGAGAAATCAACCGTGTAAAGGTTGCCATTCAACTCTCCAACAAAAACCACTTCGAGAGTATCTCTCTTAAAGACTTTCACATCTGTTAGCCCAAAGAGTGTATCATAACCAACAGAAGCCAATTGGCGAACGGAAAGCAAATGCTATTTAAGGGTATGCAAGAGACATGTCATTTGTGATAGCCACCTTGCCTAACCCGAGTACATGTCCTTTTGATCCTCCACCAAACATAATGCTCATAAATGGTTGAATAGCTTCCATGAAATCGTAGAGAAATTTGCTATCTCCGGTCATATGATTGGTACATTCACTATTGATCACCCATTTTACTCCACCAGAGAAAGCAACCTACACACAATTATGACTTGGTTAGAGGCACCCATTTTGCAATGGAACCTATCAAGTTAGTCACAAGGGTCTTAGGGACCCAAATAGCATAAATCCGGAATGCATTTCGAGGACCAACAAACTTTGCATAAACTTCACCATCCTTAGTTTTACGGAGTATATAGGATGGATGCATGAACTCTTTTGGCTTGTTGAGAGTGGGCATGTCCCTTGTGGCCTTCCCACTAACAACCTTACCTTTCTCCTTGTACCCTTCTCATACAAATGTTTCTTTTAGAGCAGTGGTGCACTTTTGAGAATACGTCTTCTTCTTGCTTGTGCTTGGCTCAAACCCGAGCCCCTCTTTGGCAAACACCTCATTGTGTTGGCTGAATACCTCATTAAGGTTCTTTTGTCCTTGAGCACATGTCATGAGACCTTTCTCGATTTGAGCCTTGAGAAAGCGATTCTCCTCAAGAATAGATGCTAGGTCACTACTAGAGTTAGTAGTACAAGCATCAAAATTGATAATGGGAGAAGAGTAAGCCTTGGCTAGAGTTTCAAGATAAGTAAGCTTGAGCATCTCAAAAATCTTTGTAAGAAGGGTGAGCTCTTCTTCCTTAGTCTTGAGGGACACAGATAGAAGCTCAAATCCTTAGGGAGAGAAGCATGAGACTTCACAATCTTACTTTTATCATTCATCAACTCTTCGCAATAGTCCTTAGCCTTTTTCAAGTAGGCGAGATCTTTAGCATGAACATCAATGTTTGCACCAATTTTCAAGCATAGTTCATCATTTCATGCTTCCTCATATTGGACTTTCCGCTCAAGGATTTCATATTTTTCCTTTTCCTCGGTTATGAGGGGTTCGAGTTCCTTAATGGTGACGATGTGCTTACCCACCATCTCCATAAGCATAGAAACATAGTGAGCTTCTTTCCTTTGAGGGAGCACATGACCTTATTTAATTTAGCAAACATGGGGTCATCTATATCATTATCATCGTAATTATCTTCCGCATCAAGATACTCATCACTAGGAGTAGAAGGAGTAAAAAGAGGAGGGTTTGATCATGGGGTTACCTTGACCTTGTCAGGAGAGTTTTGATCCTCTCCATCTTCTACCACGGCCTTTGCCATTAGGCACTTGTGAGCGTTGCCCTTGTAGTCTTTCATGTAGTTGTAGGTCACAACATCACCACTCTTGTTGACTAGTCTCAAAGTGTTTTGAGAATCTTGGGCTACTCTGGCAATACCACTAACATCATCCGGATCGGATTCTTCATGAGCAACCATTGCTTTCCCATCTCTCTTCTTGAGCTTGGCGTTCAAAGGATTTGGCAACTTCTTCTTTGGAAAGGTATTGGGAAACCTTGGTTTATCTTCTCTCTTCTCATAAGGGTAATCGTTGGAGAAGTGGTTGGTTTCTTCACAGTTGTAGCATTTTCTCACTTTCTTCTTCTGGAATCTTCCCTTGAATTTTCCCGCGCTAAACTTCTTGACAAAGAGAGCAATGTATTCATATGAAGGACTATCATCGGAGTCAATCTCATCACCATATTCATCCTTATCATCTTCCTCTTCTTCACTTTGCTCTTCTTCATATACATGCTTGGCCTTCAATGCAAGATTAATTTTTGATGTTGAGGTACTATGCATGGCAAGATGTTTTGTAGCATTTGCCTTTGACTCTTAAAATAGTTGGAAGGTGGATATGATGTCATACGGAGTCATTTCCTTGAATCCATGGTGTTGTCTCATGTCCCACACCATTTGATGATGATATGGAGCAAGAGCATGAAGCAACTTGTCCACGAGAAATCGCTTAGTCAAGTTGAATCCATCTTGTGTCTTGTCACAATCACAAGACTCGATATTGGCGATGAGAGTCATGAGCCGCTCAAGGAGATGCTTGGGGGATTCACCTTTCTCCATACAAAAGTTTTGCAATTGACCCTTGGCAGTTTCATATTGAGCAAGCTGGAGAGTGGAGGTACCGGTCTTGGTCCTCAAAATGCCATCCCACAATTCCTTGGCACTTGTGATGTGTATGTAAGGTCTCCTTTGCTTATCATTCATTCCTTTTCTTATGCACATGACTGCGGTGTCGTTGAGATGCTTATCATAAGTTTCTCTTGGAGTGAGATTCTTTGGGTCAACAGGGTTGTAGCCATGCTCCAGAATGTCCAACATTTCATCATTGGCATACCTAAGATGGTCCTGCATACCAACTCTCCACAAAGCAAAATCGGAACTGTCATCAAGCAAAGGAGGTTTTCCTCTAGGATTATACTTAGGTTTCTCAACTTGAGGTCTAGCATACAACCATGGAACACTAGTTTGATCATTGCTAGGAGGTTGTTGGCCAAGTGAGGGAGTAGGCACAGTTGGCCTCGAGGCCGCACCACCCGAAAGTGGCACGAGCATCGTGGTTAATGTGGCTAGCCTCATTTGGACCAAGGCCTCAAGAGAAGAATCATGCTCCTCCTTTTGCTTAGCAAGATCCTGTTCCAGATCCTTAGAAGTGAAGGCCTTGACTTCCGAAGAAGCATTGCCCTTCTCCGTCGGACCTGCAACAAGGGAGTCCCATCGGGGTTCATCTTGCTCTAGGGCGGTTAAGCCACAAGAATAGAGCACGAGGCTCTGATACCAATTGAAAGGATCGAGATGGACCTAGAGGGGGGGTGAATAGGTAAAATTACAAATTTTAATCTTACTTAGCAATTTTAGGCAATATTGCGGAATATGAAGGAGAGCCTAACAATTGAAAAGATGATACAATGAGCTAAGCAGGGTGACTAAGAACAACAAGTAAGTAAATATGAAGCACAATTTAAGACAAGTAAAAGCTAAGAGACAAGTAACACCAAGTAGGGAGCTAGGGTTAGGGATAACCGCAACTCCGAGAGACGAGGATGTATGCCGATGTTCACTTCCTTGGAGGGAAGCTACGTCACCGTTTAGAGAGGTGGATGTTACCATGAAGGCACACCAACGCCACGAAGGCTCACCCTATTCTCTCCTTGAGATATCACCACTAAGGCGATTCTCAACCACTAGTGGTAGACCTTGGGGTGGTCTCCTAACCCTCACAACTTTTCGGGGGTAATCACAAACGGTTGAGTCCTCTCCGAAGAACTCCTACCGCCTAGGAGTCTCCAACCTCCAAGAGTAACAAGAACGGTGGGAAAAGCTCAAGAACTTGCTCAAATCACGAATTCCTTCGGTGAGAAGAAGGGGAAGGAGTGGATCTATCACTTTATTGGAGAACTTCTCTCAAATGTTCCCAAATCCCTTAGGGATCTAGGATTTGGTGTAGGGGATCAAGAGACAGAGGGAAATGTGTTTTTGGAAAGCTCAAAGTGAATGGTCAACCTTATCCCGCGGAGGGAGAAGGCTATATATAGTAGTAGTGTAAAAACCGACCGTTTAGCCACTTAACGTACTACAATTGTCGGATGTCCGGATAATACCGGATGTCCGGTGGAACAGATTGAACCGGACATCCGAACAGGCCGTCGGTCGTCCGGTGAGGACCAGAAATCCGCTAAAAGTGTTCTGTTGAGAATGTACCGGATTTCTGAGAGAAACGGATGTCCGGTGTCCGGTCGTCCGGAGAGGACCGGATTTCTACTATTTTATTTCTATGAAGATGCACCGGATATCCGGAGAGTGCCAGATGCCCGGTAGGCTGTGAGGGGTCGGACGTCCGGTGATAACAGAGCACACTAGCTTAGGTTCACAACAGATTTTGTGCACAAAGTAGTGGAAGTACTAGAGATGAAACAGAGATGTTGTGAGAGGATACTTTGTGGGTTTTTAGCAAGTCTTTCACGAAATCCGACGATCCCCTCTTAATAGTGCGGGATCCCTATACTCAAGAACAAACCGAGAAAGAGCCAAAGCTATTGTCTTGTATCTCCGCTCTTGAGTGATATATTTTTGTCCGTAGTCATGATCCACACTCGGCCCTTGAGACTTAATCCGAGATATACTTGATAAACATGATTAGTCCCCTATATGCATGTTGTCATCAACATCAAAATAAGATTAAGGGCATGATTGCACTTTCACCAAGTGACACCTAACAAATCTAGGAGACACCACCCTCCAAAAGGTAATAGATGGTGTTGTTGATGATAAACTCCTTGCTCTTTTGCTTCAAAAGATAGTCTTCTCAACACTCAATCACTCTCTCACAGATTTGGCTTTGGCAGGGAGAAGGATTGGAGTGGAAAGAAACTTGGGGAGGATAGAAATCAAGGTTCAAATGGTTGGATTGGAATGCCTTGATCTCAACACTTGAGTAGGTGGTTCTCTCTCAGAAAATGAATGGTCGAAGTGTACTTTTGTTCTGATGGCTCACTTAGAGAGAAGATGGGGGTGGAGGGGTATTCATAGCCTTCAGCCAAAATCCAACCGTTACACTCTTTTGGCTCAACTCGGTGACACCGATCCAAAAACTCAGTGAGTCCAACCTGTGTAAAACATATGAATGCTGGGCTTTTCGGCGAGATTGAACTGGAAATCTCGAGCAAACCAAAATGCGATAACCTAGGCAGGACTTCATTTTGATAATTCCGATCAGTTCAACTCGATGATCCTGAAATGAACAAACTCTGTTACAGAAACTTGGTCACTTCAACTCGGTGAAACCAATTGTCATCTCGGTGAGACTGGAATTCTAGGGTTTGGCTCTGGCAGTGTATAGGACCAACTTGGGTGAGTCTGGAATGGATGTTTTCGGTGGGACGGAGTTGGCTATTTAGGGTTTGGACATATATGATTTGGAGAAAGTTGTTGAGAGTTTTTAGTGCAATATCTTCAAGCACTTGAGCAATTGAGTCATGATCAAAACCTCATCCCCTTTTACTAGTATTGGCATTCCTATGGACTCAATGTGATCTTGGATCACTTAACCAAAAAAGTAGAGTCTTGAAGCTTTGCCAATCCATGTCCTTAGCATTTTGAGGCGGTCCACAATCTCATGTCCTTGCCATGTCAATGTTGAACTTTTCTGAAATATACTAGATGAAAGTGTTAGTCCATCAATATGTATGTTGACATGAATTACCAAAACCATCAAGGGAGTAAATGTACTTTCAACCTCCCGGCTCCTACATCAGTCTAGACCGTGCTGTTCGGATCGCGGAAGCCATCCAACATGGTCCTGTATCGGTCGGCAACGTGGTCTGAACGTGTTTCCTCCTGCCAACCAAAGACTAGGGAGGTTTGCGGGAGCCTGGACCGCTGTCACGCCCGCTTCTGACCGCCCTAGCCCAACAAAAAACCCGTCCTCCTCCCACACGCGCTTCCCGCCCGTCGTCAGCTGCCCGCATTCATGCCGCTGTAGAGCGCGTCGCTCCACATTGAAGGCCGCTCAGGGCGGACGCGACCTCTCACTCTCTTCGCCATTGAAGCGACGCGCCGTCGGAGGGCATCGTCCGCTGCACGCTCGACTAAACACGCCTCCTCGTTGCATTCAAACGCCTCTATTAAACCCACGTGGAAGCCAAGAAACCTACTCCAACCACACATCCGTTCACGTGCGGACCGACATTAAACACAATGCCGGGCAAGCTCCTCCCGTCCGCTCTCTATTTAAACGAGGCCAGACGCCAGGCAAGAATCGCACCACTCCACCGCTCCCCATGTCCTCCTTCCATCATTTTCTCCACTCTGTCGATGGCATCCGACGAGAAGGAAGAACAATTCTCCGGCATACAGCCGGCTAGGTGGGCCGTCGAGCCCGGCGGATACGAGCGATGCAGCTCGCTGCTCCACTTCCCTCGCCTAGCCCGATGGAGCAAGTTGCCGCCCCAAGCCGGTGCATGGTTCAGCAACTCGCCGCTCCAAGCCAGCTCGCGGAGGAATGGCGAGTTGCTCCAGGCCGGCACGGCGGGGGGCATGGTGGGACGGGCGTCGTCGCTGTCGTCGACGATGCCGCATCCTACCGCGCCTCCAGTGCCCGCAACCGCGCCATCCGTCGTCGACGCGTGCGTAGCCGCGCCATGCAGGCAGAGAAATAAGCCGACTGCGCGGATACCGATGAGGTGGCGGCCAACACGTCCGCACCCGCCACCGTCATCGAGGAGAAGTAGAACACGGGGGCCCGTCGTCGCTTGGGTCCCATGAAGGCCACCACCGAGGCACCGCCGACGTACACATCCGGTGTCTTGCCCTCTCACCGGCCACCATCGTTCCCTTACCTAAGAACCAACCTTGGTTCGTGCAGCATAGGGACCCTTCCCCTCCGGCTGAAGCATCAGGCGGCAGTTCCACTCCGATGAGTGGTGGGGAAGCGGCTGCCGGTCATGGGGCCGACATTGGAGACCCGCCGCGGCCGGCAGTAGACTAGTCGAGGGTATCATGTCATCGGAATGGATATCTGCCGGCGCCGACTGTAGACTAGTCCGGTTTCGTTTTCAATTGAAAATATGTTCAAAATGTAACCGTCTTCGTCCGGTTTTATGAAATCCGTCATATTTATATGAAATCCGGCTGAGTTTGCATGAATTTCATCCGGTTTGTTGAAAAAGAGTTTAAAATAGACAGTTGCGGTTGGATAGCGGTCTTTTGCATCCATGTCTGTGAACGGATGCGGAAGGAAATTTGAGAATCACCGTTGAGATGCCCTAAGGTTGCATAAACCGTGAAATGACAATAAAATCTAGTGATGAGGTTGCATAAACAGAGTAATGGCAATAAAATCTAGCTATTACACCACCGGGCATGCAATGCATACACAGAAAAACAAAAAGGAAAAAAAACTGAGCATTACAGCACGGAAATGAACAAGAAAAATCAATCTCAGGGGCACAAATATTTCCTCACAATCACAATAAATAAATAATAATTCAGGCAGACGCATCGGCGACGACCTTGCTCTGTTCAGCACTTTCAGCAGAAACAACAACAGCAACCTGAACTGAATCAGGATCCACACGCTTCTCTTCTTCCACCGCCTGCGCATGTGTCTGGGGATCCTCTGCGGCCTCAGGCTCCAGGATTTCGGCCGTGTGATTTGGCTCGGTCGTCGCAATGGAGGGCTCCGCTGCTAGCTGCTCCTCTGTCGCTTCATTTTCACCAGCGGTAGCTGCTGCTGGTTCTTCAGCCTTCTTCTCTGGCTCAGCCTCAGGAGCCTCGACGTCAGTCTCGTCGTTCTGTCAAAAGGAGCAGATTCAGTAGAGCTTCTTGACTCATCAAGTGCAAATCGCATAAAGATAAATTGCAACCTGAACTGAATCAGGATCCACACGTTTCTCTTCTTCCACCACCTGCGCATCACGTGCATCCTCTGGCTCCAGGATTTCGGCCGTGTGATTTGGCTCGGTCGTCGCAGTGGAGGGCTCAACTGCTAGCTGCTCCTCTGTCGCTCCATTTTCATCAGCGGTGGCTGCTGCAGTTTCTTCAGCCTTCTTCTCTGCCGCCGGAGCCTCGACGTCACTCTCGTCGTTCTGTCAAAAGGAGCAGAATCAGTAGAGCTTCTTGACTCATCAAGTGCAAATCGCATAAATGTAAATTGCAAGATGCACCATCCAGATAAAAGGGGATGTTAAAAATCCCCTGCTGCTACATGGGACTTGTCGAAATACTGAGTGAGACTAATTCATCAGCTACACGTTTTACAGGCGAAGTGTACCTAGGCCGACGGATTCTCTGCTAAATCAAAACATGCTCTTGTGCATATATACAGTCGAAGGTCACTGTATTAAAGTAGCGAGTGAAGAGGAAATCAACAAGCTGTCTACCTCTTTGAGCAGGTCGCTGAGAGACCTCCGGCGACTCCCGTCGGCGGCCGGTTCAGTTTCAGCCACAGCCACACCGGCGGCCTTCTTCTCCGCGGCGTCCTCCAGAACCACCGGCGCCTCGCCTTCTACCTTGAGATCAGCAGGCTTCGTCGCACACGCCCCCATCTCCACTGCAGTACCGCCGCTAGAACGAGGGTGACAGAGGCAAGAACCAGATAGCCAGGAACACACACACACACACACACACACACACACACACACACACACACACGCAGCAGGAAGCGGTATTCGTTATATGCAGCGGCGGATGTGCTTCATCCAACCAGCCGGTAGGTTAGGTACTCCGCTACCTGCCATTGAGGCCGGCCAAGATAGTACCTATAATCTATGCTGCAATGCAAGGAGACTCCGGTCAACGTCCTGCTGGGGCGCAGGACCCGGCAACTCCTGAATAACAAACTCGTCGCGTGGTGCTGTCATTGCGCATATCATATGCGGCTGCCCATCCCATCATCGGTGTTAGTACGTACTAGCTGCTTGCCATTGGACTTTGGGACGGCGGCGGCCGGTTGTGCTGCTGCCTGCTGGTGTGTTGGGCATCTCAGGGCAGGCTCCGGAATTTCCTAACCACCGCAACTAGCGCCCACTAGGTGCGGTGCGGTGCCCTTTCCCGTTCATGCTGATCACACTTCGTCCGTCCGTGCATAATGATTCAGTGGCCCTTCTGGCAGAACGGCAATCATCCTACAGACACAGCTGGTTCTCGTTGTTAATTTGGCCCTCGGGAAATTAGGAAAGCCTCCTGTTTGTTTCCCTGGCCACGATTGCTCGTCAGAATCATTGTTCTTGGAATTTGGAATCTCATATATGCGGAGCATCCAACCTCGGTTGATGAGATAAACTCAAACCGGTGGTTGAGTAGTATCAGGCACTACCGGAAACAACTAACCCTTTTATTTTAATCTGGACAGGGACAAGCAAGACCTTCTGCTACGGCCAAAATGGAGAGATGAAGATTGAAACCAGCACGCAGAAACACGGCTTGCTCGTTGACACATTCAGAGGCATTCTGACAGCAACGGTGAGAGGCAAATCAGCAGCAGCAGCACCTCCGTTGAATTACAGTATCAGGAGCGTTTCCCGGGTTCCATGGACATACGGCAACATCCTTGTTTGCCGGGGAAAAGCAGTAGCCGGGCCTGAAGGACAGCAACCCTTCTGTCTGTTCTTGTCAGTGCGAAACCGAGCACAACTGCTACATGACGCTCGCCGCGAGTAATACGGCTCACGTCGCTCACGTTTTTTTTCTTTTGAGGCAACTCGAGTCGCTCACGTGGTCAGCTCGCATAGCTAACTGTTAGAGCATCTCCAGCCGTGCCCCCAGAAAGGCCTCCTCAGGCGTTTTTTTCGCGCCGGCGTCGAAAAAACGGCCCAGTCGCGCCTCCAGGTGCCTGATTTTCACCGGCTTGGGCCGAAAACAACGTCGGCGGACCCAACCCGAACCCGGCGCGCTGGGGGGCGCCCGGGGGCGCCGGGCGAACTGTTTTGGCGCGAAAAAGCCGCGGGCCCGCTGCGTCAGCGACACGGCTCTCTTCTCGGCCCTTCGTCGTCCTCATCGCCTCGTTTCCCGCGGCGAATCAATGCCAAAGCTGCCGCGCCGGTCAGCCTGCCATTGGTTCTCACGGGCGGCGCAGTGAAGACCGGACGACGCGCGTCCCTCGCCCTCCCTCGCCCGCCACGCGTACACACGGTGGCACGCGCGCCTCGGCCTATATATGACGCGTCCCGGCGCACTCGGCGACTCATCACACTCTCCCGCCGTCGTCGTTTCTCCCTCTCCTCTCCTCTCTTTCGCCGTCTCCAGTTCACACCCATGGCCGAGCGCTTCCCAGGCGACGGCGCGGCGGCGAACGGCTTCGGCCGCCGCCATCTTCATGAAGACGAGGCTCGCCTCCTTTACGAGGCCGAGTACCCGGTCCCGCCGGACATGCGGGTGCCCGGGGCGTGGAGGATCAGCGCGGGCGGCATGCCGGTGCCCCCGATACCCACCGGAGCGGCCCGGCGTGCGGAGATCGCACGCATCCGCTCGAATCTGCCGCGCGCGGCGAGGGAGGGGCCACGGTACGTCCCCGACAGCCCGCTCTGGGAACCCTACTTCCGCCGCCGTCACGCCCAGCAGCTCGAGGCCACCAACGGCGTCGAGCCCTCCGGCAGGCTCAACGCCGCCGGCCGGCGTCGGTGGTGGGGCGTGCCCGGGCGCACGTTGGAGGCCGTCCTCGAGTACATCGAGGGCGGCAACACGCAGCGCCTCGAGTACCCCGCTCCCCCTTCTTTCTCACGCCGCCGGGGAAGCTCCTGGACCCCGAGGCGCATGGAGACCGGGGGGTCCTCCTCCTCGTCCGGCGGCTCGCCCTGCCTCCGCCCCGTCAAGCCGGAGCCCCAGGGCGCGCCGGTCAGCGCGCGCACCCGCAGCTCCGGGTCCGCATCGGCGCCAACGCCTCTCCACCCGCCGGCCGCCTCGTCCTCGTCGAGCCCAAGCCGGAGCCCGGCTTGCCCTCGGAGTACGAGGAGATAGCCCGGCGCGGCATCTCCGACGAGGACGCCATGCGGTGGGCGCGGGACGACTACCTCCGCGACGAGATGGTCCGGCAGCGCCGGGCCCTGGAGGAGATCGCCGCCCGCAAGCGTGGGCGCGAGGACGAGCACGGCGTCGTGGTCCTCGACAGCGACGACGACGACGACGCCCCCGGACCGTCCAACCCGCCGGGCCAACCGGGGGAGGGATGCAGCAGGGACCGCAGAGGCGTAGGCGGGGGCGGCGGCGACGACGACGACGATGATGACGACGACGACGGTGACTACACGCGGTTCTACCGCCTCCTCGGCATGTAGAACCGCGTGGGCGGGCGGCCAGGCGGGCGGCGAGGGAGACGGCGGGGGTAGCCCGCGGTAGTTTTTTTCTTTTTTTTGTAAAATATGTTTAAGTTTGAATGAACTCGCCGACGTTTGTGTTAAATTTGAGTCGTTCTTACGCCGTATTTAACTTTTTTTACTAACCGTGGGCGCCGCGACTGGGAGGCATTACGGCCCCAGTGCGCGGTTTAGCGCCGGTGCTCCCCCAGGGGGCGATTTTTTGCCCCTCCTGAAGGGCCAACGGCTGGAGATGCCCTTACCTGGGTCTCCCGGCATGCGTCTCCCACCTAGCGTCGCGCCAAGGAGGACAGGGAGGCGAGCCCGCCCATTGTCTAGAAACAGGCGAGCCCGTCTGTCACGAGCCGCGGGCTGCAGGAGGGCTACCCGATCCCTTTGTATCGTTTGACCGTATACTCTATTTGATTGGTGTTTTATATATAATAAAGCGGGACGAAAGCCTGTTTCAAAATATGTGGGATGAGGTTGGGGCAGTGGCGTTCTCCCTCAAATGGTGGTTATGGCGACTACGACGCGGCCCACATATCCAGCTCGGAGCTTTGAAAGAAGAGGAGGGCTTAGCCGGATCTTGACGTGTCAGGGGATTCCGTCGCTAATGGCCTAGTAGGTTGTTTGAGTTTCATGAAAGGAAGACGTGCTTTCGAAATAAGTTGCCAATGGCCTAGTACGTTGTTTGAGTTTCAGGAAAGGGAGACGTGCTTTCGAAATAAGTTGTTTTAAAGCATCATGCGATTTGAGGAGGAGATTTGCAAAAACAATTTTCAATTAGTCAGTAGAGGTCGGGTCGGCGAATACCGGTTTGACGTCCCGGAGGAGCTCGCCTCTACTTTTTGTGATCGCTATGGATGTGCTGTCAAGAGTCATGATCAAGGCCGAGAGTATTGGAGTCATTAGCAGTTTCACTGGCATCGCTGCTCACCAATCGGTGTCGATCTACACAGACGGTGTGGCCTTGTTCGTTAAGCCTCGGGTGCTGGACCTCACGTTCGTCAGATCCATGTTGCACACATTCGGTGCTGCCTCTGGCTTGCGGGTCAACTATCAGAAGTTGCTGGCGATCATGATTCATGGAAACAACAGCGACCGGGATCGGGTCGAGTCTCTTTTGCATTGCCGTCTGGGCAGTTTTCCCTGCAAATACCTTGGACTTCAATTGGCTATTAGACAGCTCTCGAGGGCGGACTGGCAACCCATGATCGACCAAGCCAAAGAGTTTTCCCCGGCCCGGCAAAGGGGGCTATTGCACCGCCCAGGTCGTCTCATGTTGGTCAAGTCTGTGATTGCGGCCAAGCCCATTCATCATTTCATGGTCACGGAGGCCCCAGCTTGGGTGTTTGAAGAGGCAGATCAATGGATGCGCTCTTTCTTTTGGGCCAGCAAAGACAAAGTGAATGGCGGTCAGTGCTTGGTGGCTTGGAATTCGGTTTGTAAACCTGCTTGGCTTGGTGGTCTGGGTGTTCGCAGCCTTCAACTGCAAGGCTTGGCCTTGAGAGTGAGGTGGGAGTGGTTGAGGCGGACGGATCCCGAGAGGCTGTGGCAAGGGCTACCCATGGTTGTGGATAAGGAGGCTCGTGCGGTCTTTGACAGTATGGTGCATATTTCGGTTGGGGTGGGCAACAAAGTTTTGTTCTGGAGAGATAGATGGACACATGGCTTCGCGGTTAAAGACATTGCACCATACATACATGCTTTGGTGGACACACGAACGATAAACCGCCGCACGGTAAAGGAAGGTTTAGAGAATGGCAGATGGTTGCTTGATATTGCCGGTGAAGTCAACTTTGGAGGCCACATGCAACTCTTACACCTCAACCTAGCGATTAGTACGGTCAATCGTGACCCTTCCAGTGAAGACTCCTTTTCTTGGCCGGCGGACCCATCTGGCAGGTACACTGCCAAGTCCACATATTGTAGGCTCTGTTTGAGTGCTGAGAGGGTCCCTTACGCCTCATGCATATGGAAGAGTTGGGCCCTCTTTAAGTGCAAAATCTTTGTGTGGTTGGCAGTACAACACCGGATTTGGACGTCTGACAGAAGAGCTAGGCATGGTCTTCAGGATTCCCCTTCTGCCTGCTACACGTGCCTTCAAGAGGAGGATAACGCGAAACACATTCTTGTTCAGTATGCCTATGCCAGGGAAGTTTGGCACTACATCTTCGAGGCATTGAGCTTGCAGGGCAATATCCCGGAGCCGGAGGATTGTTTGCTGGAGTGGTGACTGGCTAAGAGAGCTCACTTTAGGATGGGCTTCAAGCGTGGTTTCGACACGGTGATCATTGCAGCCACGTGGCTTTATGGAAGCAATGTAACGCTAGAGTGTTCCTTCGGACTCATCAGCAGAAGACGGCGTCAGACTTGGCCCTTGCCATCATTGCGGAGCTCAAAGAGTGGAGGTTGACAGGCTTGGGAGGAGGAGGCTATGGCACGTATTGTGAGAGTGTAGGCATAGGCTAATTTGTAAGGTGTGGTAGGGTGTGCGTCCTTGATGGAAGCTTGCTTCCATCTTTAAACCCTCTTGTATATTGTTCGTTCTCTTCTCTTCTATAAAAGTAAGATACGCATTTGACGTACTCCTGAAAAAAAACGTCCCGGAGGAGCTTGCAGGAAAGCTGGTGGTGCTGGTATGGCGCCTGAGGTTCCTTTATTCTGCCATGCGGAAAGTAGGATTCTTGGCAGAGCACGGTTATAAAGTAAGTCCTATTCGGCGTCACAAGCGCCGCTTAAAGGCAATTTCGTCCGAGGCGCACACGCCCTGTGCACTAGTTGGAGTAGCGGGCCGACCCACATCCTCCAGTTTCATTTTTTTCTACTTTACATCTGGGTTTTTCTCGATTTCTAGTTCAGCATTTTCATCGCTTTTCTTCATCTATTTGTTTTTGTTAACTTTTTGTTCTTTTTTTCTCCTTTTTGGTTCATTTTCTGTGAACATATTTTTGAATACATGAATTTTTTCAAATATGCGGATTTGTTTCCGAATTTGTGATTTTTTAGTGCATTTTTTTCTTAAAATTTGTGCAATTTTTCCAAGTGATTGAACTTTTAGCTCTGAGTTTTTTAACAAATTCCATGAACTTTTTTCCAAACCTCATGATTATTTTTCAATTTCAACATATTATTGAAAAAATTGGGGAACTTTATTTAATAATGTTTCTTAAAATTCAACGAACCTTTAGCTTTAACATTTTCCTTAAATTCATGATTATTTTTAAATCCGTGAATTTTTTCAAAATCATGAACATTTTTCATGTTTATAACCTTTTCAAATCTTGAAAAATTTCCAAGTTTGTGAACTTTAAAAAAAGTGAACTTCATTTTAAATTCCTGATTTTCTTATAAAATTCACGAGCTATTTTTTAAACTAGTGACCTTTTTCAACTTCATGAAGTTTTTTCAATAACGGTCAACGAGCCATATTTACTCAAATTAATTATTTTTCAAAATTTTATATACTTTTTTAATTCGTGAACTTTTTGGAAAACATGAATTATTTTTTTATTTTGTGAGCTTTTTTTGAAAGGGGAAGTTTTTTGCATGTTTTTGAACTTTTTTTAATACATGAATTTTATTCGAATTTTTCAACAAATATCATGTTTTCCCAAAAAGGTTTTAAATAAGTCAAATATATGGGCGATAAAGTAAACCGTGCAGTATGTTGTGCAATAAATAGTGCGGCTACAGTTGTTCTTAACCAATTCGTGATGGAATTAGTTACTATCGCTAAGTGGCTCTAGTGGTTAGCTAAATACGTACTCCCTCTGTTCCTTCATATAAGGTTTATTTGTTTCTTCAAAAGTCAAAGAGTGCATATTTGACCAAGATTTTAGAAAAACTTATATCATTTGATCCATAATGAAAAGTAGTTTCATATTTTTTTTATATTAGGTATTGCAGATATTGTTATTTTATTTTACAATCTTGGTCAAAGATTCAAATGGTTGACTTGCACGGAAATCAATACATCTAATATTCTGGAACGGAGGGGGTACATGAGTGTAACGGCGCCAGTTCAATTCCTCGAGGAGGGCCACCTTTTTGTGCAGTAAAGTACAATTAGCTGCGTTGCGCGTTCGGGGGCCAGCGCACCAAGCGGTGCAGTCAATTCCAATTCCCTTTCTCGGCGCTAAAGGTGCAGAATAGGAGGTCTCTAGCATCGCTCACACGGGGTACCCTATGTCTCGCGTTCAGCGAGATGGTACCAACTATCGTTGAAGGGTGCGCGGGAGCAAGTGCCTTGTTTCTTTTACATTTTTTTTTGTTTTTTGCTTTCTTTTATTATCTTTGTTTATACTTTCAAATATTCTAATTAAATATATTACAAAAATCACTCCGCATAAAACATCTGAACAATGTTGACCAAGCATTTATAATTGTTAAATGTGTATAGAGAAAATGTTTATCACGTATACAAAGAAGTATATAAAAAATAAAATGTATATGAAACAACTTGATCAAGTATTTAAAAAAACAAGCATTTGAAAAAAAATCGAATGAGTGTTTGAAAAATGTTAAATTGGGCATTTGGAAAATGTAATATGTGCACAGAAAAAATGCTAACCATGTATAAAAATGATGAAAAAAAATTAATCATGTATTTAAAAATGTTAATCAGGAATTTGAAAAAATGTTGAACAAAATATTTGAAAAATGATTATCAAGCATATAAAAAATATTAAATGTGTATATAATAATGTTGACAATGTACTAAAAAATTATGTAAAAATTGGTCATGTATATAAAAATGTTAACCAAGCATTTGATAAAATGTATAACACATATTTGAAAAATCTTCAATGCGTGTAGAAAAAGTGTTGACCATGTATTAAGAATATGATAATATTTTAATTCAACAATTTTAATCAAGCATTTGAAAATGTTAAAATCTGTATAAAAAATTGATGCAATGCATTAAAAAATGGTAATCTTGTATTTAAGATATATAATCGAAACATTTGAAAAATGATTATCAAGCATATAAAAAAGATTAAATGTGTATATAATAATGTTGACAATGTACTAAAAAATGATGTAAAAAGTGATCATGTATATAAAAATGTTAACCAAGTATTTTATAAAATGTATAACACATATTTCAAAAATCTTCAATGCTTGTAGAAAAAATGCTGACCATGTATTAAGAACATGATAATATTTTAATTCAACAATGTTAATCAACCATTTGAAAATGTTAAAATCTGTTTAAAAAATTGATGCAATGCATTAAAAAATGGTAATCTTGTATTTAAGAAATATAATCAAAACATTTGAAAAATATGTAAGGAAAAAAGTTTGATCATGTATAAAAAAAATATTAATCTAGCATTTGAAAAATCTTGAATATGTATTGAAAAAAGTTGACCATGTATCATAAAATGTTATACATGTATTTTGAAAAAAAATTAATCAAGCATTTGAAAATATTAATTGTGTCTAGAAAAAAGTTGACCAACTATACAAAAAAATGTTGAAGTTCTAGTAAAAAAATGTTGACAAAGCAATTGGAAAATGTTAAATCCGTATAAAAATGTTGACAATATATTCAAAAGTTAAGTAGGAAAATGTATTAGATATATACCAGATTATGTATAAAATAACGAAAAACTGAGAGAAAACATAAAAAAATCGATGAAAACAAGAAAGAAACCAAAAACCAGTGGAAAAAGCGATGAAAACCGAAGAAACTGAATAAATAAATGAAAGAATCACCTCAAAAACGAAGAACAATGGAAATCCGAAGAAAACCATACAAATCAATGAGGAGATGAAAAGAAACGAAGAAAAATAGAAAAGGAAATAAGAAATGCCAGAGAAAACAAGTGCAGAAAAAGAAAAAGAAACAATAAAAACCAAAGAAAAATGATAAAGAAATAAAAGAAACTGAAATAAAAGAAGAAATAAAAGGAAAGTTATAAAAGACCAAGAAATAACGGAAGAAAATTGAGGGAAAACAAAGAAAACCATGAAAAAGAAAAGAAAACCGATAAGAACCATGTACAATAAGTGAAGAAAAAACGGATGCAAAAAGAAAGAAAACTGTAAAGATAAACCAGAGAAAACGAAAAAGAAAAAAGGACCAGACCAGCGAGCGACGATAGAATAATCCGAGTGTGCGAGGGAGGAGAAAACCATGAAACATAGTTCCTTCAGCGAGAGCAAGCTATCGTCTCGCTAGAAGCAAGAAATAGCTCTCGCGTGGTCACATTTCCTCACGCGAGTTGGAACGACCGCTTGCTATAAAATATTATAAATATAGGTAGGATTGTCGCGGAGGATTGTATTTTTATAAATATTATAAATGTGGGTATTTGAAAACATAATTCATTAAACCGAATTATCATAAACAAATAGATACAGTTTACCTTTGCCCATGCCAAAAAAGAAGCCAAGTCCGATTTGTTGATTACCTTCATTTTTTTCTTATTTAAAAAAGTTTGTGACAACTGCAAAATGTTCAGTTGTTTCAAAAAATACATGTAACATTATAAAAAGGGAACAATACAATTGAAAGAATTTAAAACATTTTAAATAATGATTCAAATATATGTGAACAATGTTGATAACAGGCAGAAACAATGTTTGTGACATATTAATAATTTTCACATGTTTCAAAAAATGTATGTGATAATATAAAAGAAATGTTGAAAAATGTTAAACGTATATCAAATAAATATTTGAAATGTATACGAAAAATGTACAATGTTTGTGAAAAAATACAAACAACACATAGAAAAAAAGTCAATCAAAAACGTTGTAAAGCCTATGAAAACCATAAATAAAAACACGTAAGAAGGAATAAAGGACCCAAAAAAACCAATGAAAAAGAAAGAGAAATGAAGAAAAAGCTGAGAAAATCAATGAAAACCGAAGAAACAAAGAAACAAAAATGAAGAAAAAGGAAGAAAAAGAAAAACCAATGAAAACCAAGATCTGTTTTTAGAAAAAGTTAAAATAAAGAAAGAAAACGGAGGTTATAACGAAAAAAAGACACATATGAGAAAACCGGTGCAAAAAATAAAATAACCGACGTAAGAACATAAGAAAACGAAGAAAAAAAGATAAAACCGGAGCATACCGATTGAATCCCTTCGCTAAAGGGCCGCTGCACTAACGCAGAGCCTGCTACGAGGGCCCCTTCCATTCTTATTCAGTTTTCTTCCACTTCAGTTTTCATAAATAAGCGAGATAGCTCCCGCACATAGCGTACGGTGAATTTCAATCCTTCTTCAGTTTTCTTCCACTTCGTTTTTTATTTCGAGTGCTTTTATTTAATTTGACAATTGTGTTCATTGTTTTAAGAAAATACCCACAAAAATATAAAGTGTTCACGCATTATAAAATGTTTATGAATTTGAAAAACTGTCCATCATTTTGAAAAAGTTCATGAATTCGAAACAATTTTTATAAACTCGGGAAAAAAATCACGTTTTACATAATGTTCAACAAATTGTAAAAATGTTTACCTATTTCATGAATTACAAAAAAATGTTCACAAATACAAAAAATATTTAGAAGTTTACAAAAATATTCTTGAATTCATAAAATATACACAATACAAAAACATTCGCAGATTTTAAAATTAGGCCATGAATTCAATTGTTTTGTGAATTATATAAAGCACCAGTGGATTTTTTTCACAAATTCAAAAAATGTTCGCGAAAAGTAAAACAGTTTGCATATTCAAAAAATGTTCGCTAGTTCAAAAAATGTACGCGGATTGAGAACAAACTTACCTGATTAGAAAGATGTTTATGAATTTTAAAAATATTTTCTGATTTAAAAAACGACAACCAATAAATATAATGTTCACGGATTTGAAAAGTGTTAACGAATTCAGAAATGTGTTCACGAATTTGTGAAATGTTAGCCTATTTTGAAAAATGTCCATGAATTCTAAATTGAGAAAATGTTGTTTAATTTCATTAAAGTTCACCAATGTAATAAGATATTATTAAAAAGAAAAACTTAAAAAAGAAAGGAAAACAGAATAAAATAGAAAAAAGGAGAAATGCAGAAAAACCAGCTAGAAATCTGGGCAAACAAAGAAAAAGTAGGAGAAAACATTCAAAAGCTTTCGAAAACCAGATGGAAGGTTCTGAAAACTCGTAATGGAGCTTCCTAAAACTTCCGCTTAGTGGGCCAGCCCGCTTGGCACACATGTAGGCAACCAACGTGATAACGCTAGCTAAGAAAAAAATATATACCATTTGCGGCTATATCCATAGCATCCGAATCGAGAATCACCTTATTACACACAAAGAGAGTTTTGATACCCCCATTAACATGTCACAATCAAAAACCACATCTGAAACAAACGGTTTTGCTAAATTTCAGTCAACTAAGATTTAGTTATGTCTCAGTCATGTTCACACTAGTTAGATATGAGAGATTAAAGATTCGTATGCCCTGGTGCTGTTTAAACACAAATTGATTTGTTCAGATAAGAACGATACTACTATAGTTTCATGCATCGGACTTTCCAAGACACAAAAATGACAACTAGTAACACCGAGTTGCGGCTGACGAGAACCACCACACCAGGAAGAGCATTGTTGTAGCAAGGAATCATCCGCATAGCCGCTAATGGTATCCTACATAGGGGTGTGCTAACCACGTCGGCTCCCACACATGGGCTGGGCCAAGGACCCCCAACAACCAACCAGTGGGCCACATTCGTCAGGCCCCATGAAGTACTCAAGATGGAATCTTTTGAAGACTTGGCGCATACTCCAAGGCACGAATGCAACCAACAACATGTTTTTATCACCCGATGTAACCGACCTATATGTAACCCTAGGTACCCCGGACATCTATATAAGCCGAGGGGCATAGTCCATAGTGGCAGATAGATCAAACTGTACTTTGTACCCCATTCATCAATAAAATACAAGCAAGACATAGGGTTTTACCTCTTCGAGGGGCTTGAACCTCAGTAAACACCGTGTCTATTCTCTGTCCTACTATCATCGTGCCAAGGCTACCAGCTAGGGACCCCATACCCGAGATCTGCAGGATTTGACTCTGTCAGCCACGAGGACTCCATCAAGGGAATCCTCCTTTATGTTTTTAAGCCACACGGTCTGTCCAGGATCAAACCGATGAACGCGCCTTGGTCATGATGACAAAGTCCTTGGATCAAGAGATTTCCATTGGCAAAGAAAGAAACCATCGCTCGCAACCATTGGGAAGAAAGAAGAGCAATAACCATCTTGCATAGGAAACACAAACCAACTACAGAGAACCGAAGAGAGCCCACAACACCGTGGACACAAACTCTAATAGGCTCTTTGCTTGCGCCGGATTGGACGTTGTCGAGGTAGGAAGAGACCGAAGACACTTTATTTCAACCTGCCATCACTGCCACCACCTCATGGTTGTCATCGTGAAAACAAAAACCTAAAGATAAAAAAGCAAAGCGAATGGGCGGACAGGTCCCCACTCTCTTGCCACACGACGAGACCGTCGGATAGGGAAAATGAGATGGACCGATGAGGCAGCGTGTGGGAGACCTTTGGCGGTGGCTAAGTTTAGTTGATCTGCTCTGCTGTACACTCGGTGCCTAATTATTCTTGTATGTGCATTTCGCTACAGCGGCCACGGGTGCAACCTATGCATGGTAGATGGGCCTTATTTTGGGAGGAACTAGTTGGAGGGTGACCCTCGCGGAGGGCGATTTTCCTATCGCGAGCGGCATAAGTTTCAAATTCAAAAAATGTTCGTATATGAAAAAAATGGTAGGGATTTAAAAAAATGCTCGTATCTCAAAGTATTGTTAAATTTTCAAAAAAAACTTTTCTGTTTTCAAACTTTATTCACAAATTAAAAAATGTTTGGGATTTTCAAACAATTTCCACATTTTTAAAATTAGTCTGAGAATTCCAAACAGTGCTCATATTTGCAACTACTTTTTGAAGCTATAGAAGAAGTTCCTATTTTAAAAAATTTCTAACAAATTTTTGAAATATTCAAGTTTTCAAAAATGTTCATTTTGAAATAACGTTTGGAATTTAAAAAATGTTCATGTTTTAAAAAATATTCACATATTTTAAAATTCACATATTTTAAAAATATTCAGGACTTTCAAAATATGTGAACATTTAAAAATTTTGTTTGGAATTCCAAAAAAATGTCCTCGTCTTCAAAATTAGTCAGAATTTAAACATGTTCCCACTTTTCAGACAATGTTCATGTTTTGCAAAAAAAAAGAGAGTTTATTTCAAAATATCGTGACTAAACAAAAGTTGGTTTATTTCTCTAAACTTCTAAGCACCTCCCGTAAACACCTTGCATTGTAGTCGACTGAGATTTAATTGGCTGAGAACTGGCCTCTCACGAAAATTAGCCCAATATTCTAAAAAAAAAATTTAGTGGTGTTTTATGGAATCCTAGACGAGAATGTGATGGTTTTATACTATTCAGGAACTGCATGCAATAAGTTTTTTTTAAGAACTGCATGCATTTTGAGGCATGGATTGCCAGATTTGTACAGTCACAATAGTTTTTAGCTTTGATTGCTTTTCCTGTACATATGTATCATATAAAAAAACTGAAAATATGAATATATAATACTCCCTCCGTTTTTGAAAGAGTGTACTTTCAACTTTGTTGGAGGGTCAAACTATCTCAAAGTTTGACCGAGTTTGTGCAAAATTATATCAATGCTTGTGAAACCAAATAGGTATATGACAAAAATATATTTTATCATGAATCTAATGCTATCAATTTGATGGCATAAATGTTGGTCTATTATTGTATAAATACAGTCAAACATAAAAAGAGTTTGATTTTCCAATAAAGTCAGAAGTACACTCTTTCAAGAACGGAGGAAGTACGGTACAAGAGTACTGTTGTTCGTCATAAAACAATATGGCGGCCATGTGCATGGATCTTCGACAGGCCATGTGCATGAGGGATATGCCCGATTGGCCAATATCCATGCACGGGCGTGGCATTGACACGCGCGTGAGAAGAGCGCGGCGTTGGCAGCTTAATTATTTCAGCAAGCGCGATCTCGCTATTCCTTTTTCTTCGGAGGGAATCGCGCGATTGCCAGATCGGTCGAGTTGATGTTAGGGGTACAAACGAGTCGAGCTCGAGCGAGTTGGAGTTGGCTCAGCTTAACTCATATGAATATTTGAGCGAGCTTAAACTAAGTGAAGCTCATGATTAAGCTGTAGAATATGACTCGTGTTTAGTTTGTAATGATCTCGAGTCGATCTTAAGCTAGTTTCGAGCTAAATGAGATGGTAAAAAATATAAATCTGTGGATGAAAAACAAAAAAAATTAAGGTGAATATGCTGGGAACCATCGCAAAAAACATAAGATATTTAACACATAGTCGACCACGTGACATAATTAGGCCTAAATCTTCTCTGCACTTAATTAAGTTTTCATGTTCGTTGGTAAATAAAATGGAAAAAAACTATGGACAACATGTATGGTAATAAATTATCTTATTTTTATTTAATATATGGCATGATCATTTAACATAATGATATTCTGACGAGCTATCGAGCTAAAATCGAGCGAGCCAACATTAGCTCAAGATCGGCTCGTTTCTCGATCAAGCTACATAAAATGTTTAAACTCAGTTTGTTTCTTTTCAAGTCGATCTTGAGTCGAGTAAAAAAATAAGTCGATTTCAAGTGGCTCAAGAGCCTCGAGCTTTTCTTGTAGCCTAGTTGCTGTTCATGCGTGGCCACCTTGTCCTCATCTTCCTACCCAATCCAGTAGGCCATTGCTCTATTTAATTTATCTGCCCTCCTACAGAAAAGCACGGCAGTTCATCAGCTCACTTCGCTACTGCTTCTTGCCAAGTTCCACCTCCTTGTCCCCTCGCTAGTGTTGACTGCTTACTCGTCCTTCTCCTTACTCTTGGATCCTGCCTCTGCCTCTGCCTGCAAGTGCAATGGCGTCCCTCGTGGAGGTCTTCCTGGGTTCCTATTCTTCCTCGGCACCGGTGGACTGGGATGCGGAGGCCTACCCGGTGTACAGTGACTTCGCCGTGCTCCCCCTGCTCGTCGCTTTCTTCCTCACCTTGCGCTTCCTCCTCGATCAATTCGCCTTTGAGGTAAGTTGTCTGGTTGTTTCGCTCTTCAGTTTAGGACGCGTTTCGCTCGTGGGCAATGAGGGATACCTTATTTTCTACTCCCACCGCTGCATAATTCTTATCGTGGTTTTAATTAAAAACTTTGTTGTGGTTTCTAGTTTAAACTAGCAAAACGGCCCGTGCATTGCAACAGGAGAAAAAAAGATATCATAATATTCATTGGCCATGACAATATTTTGCTACATTACCGAGATACACTATCATTCTCATTTTGGTGAAATCGTGAACAATTTTTCAAAATCATAAACATTTTTTAAAACTCGTGAACATATCTGAAATCGTGATTTTTTTTTCAGATTCGTGAACATTTATATAGATTTTCAAACATTTTCTGAACTCATGAACATTTTATACTATTTGCAAACATTTTTTTTAAATATGATATTTCTTTAAAAAAATTCCTTGAATAGGCAAACATTTCTAGAATCGATGAACATGTTTTGAAATTTTGTGGAACAATTTTTAAAATTCACAAACATTATTTTAATTTAACAAACTTTTTTGAAGTGCATGATCATTTTAGTGAATATTTTATGAATCAATAAACTATTTTGTAAGTCAGGAACAGTTTTAAAATTTTCAGAATATTTTTCAATTCATGAACATTTTTTTGAATTGGTGTAATTTTGATCAATTTCCTTAACATTTTAAAACACAAACTTATTTTTTTAAATCAAGAACATTTTCTGAATCCACAAATATTTATGAATTATTATATAAAATATTTTAGAATTCTCATTTTTTTTCAAATTTTCGGAACTATTTTGTAGTCCCAAATTATGTGAAGTGGAAAAAAGGAAGACGAAAAGGAAAAGGAAATTAAAACCAAATTTTAAACATAGGCCGGCCTAAACAGGCGTGATGTGTCTTCTCCCAGCGTGCAGAGCGCCCTATAGAAGATTTCTATTGCATGGGCCGGCCTAGGCGGGAATTCCTTGTGTGAAACGTTTTTTTACCACTTATAGGTGTCATCGGTATGTAATATTTTATAACTTTAAGGGTAATTTTGATGATGTATGACCAGAAGCAATAACACTTTATTATTAGGTAGAGAATTGTGGAACGGAGGAGTATCCTCGAATGAGATGAGCCAGTTTTTGGGTAGGCTCAGGGTGTCACAAGTCTGAACATTGACCCGAAAGAGATTCTTGAAAGATTTCAAATCACGTAGGTGGCTGATTCACCAAATAAAGCTACATCTCATTGTCATGTCATCTGTGTCATGCTATACAGGAAAGACAGGACCCCCTCGTACCCCTTGCGTCGCCTCCCTGGGCGACGCCAGGGGGCCAAAAAATCTAGCGCCGCCAGCCTTCCTCAGCCATCCTCTTGCCGCCGCTGCTGCCGGCGAGGTCCGCGGTGGCGGCGGGCCTGATGCCAAGGCGCTAGGGCGGGCGGATCTGCAGTGAGATCCCCTTGAGGCGGCAGGGGCGTCTCTTGTGGTGCGCCCGTGGGCAGCAGGCAGGGCGGCGGCGGGCAACGGTCCAGGACGGCGATGGGCTTCCCTTCATACATGGATGGTGGCAGCACTCCATGGATGAACCGGTGGACGGCTCTGCCTGAAGATGGGTCGCGGCGGCCGCGGATCTGGCGTCCTGTCCAGATCCACCGCGGCGTGGTCTTAGTTGGAAGGAGATCGACACAATTGTATTCAGTGTGATTGGCAGACTGCCCTCGGGACAACATATACAGGAGGAGTTACAACAGAAGGCCCGATCAATGTGGCACGCAGGCCCGGGCAACACCCACGATCCTATATACTAGGAGGGCATACACAGGTACAAATACACATGGAATAATACATGTTAACACCCCCCCTCAGCCGGAACTCCATCGGGAAGGATGTTTAGGCTGTCACGAAACTCGCGGAAGACCTGTGTTGGGAGGCCCTTGGTGAAGACATCGGCGAACTGCGAGCTGGATGGAACATGAAGCACGCGAGCTTCCCCGAGGGCCACACGATCACGGACGAAGTGAAGATCAATCTCAATGTGCTTCGTCCGTTGATGTTGTACCAGATTGGTGGCGATGTAGGCTGCACTGACATTGTCACAATAGACGATGGTTGCTTGTGACGGAGGACGCCGTAGTTCATGTAGCAGCTGACGAAGCCAACATGACTCGGCAACACAGTTGGCCACACCCCTGTATTCAGCCTCTGCACTGGACCGTGAGACGGTAGCCTGCCGTTTTGACGACCAAGAGAGGAGATTCTGCCCAAGAAAGACGCAAAAGCCTGAGGTAGATTTGCGTGTGTCAGGGCACCCGGCCCAGTCTGCGTCTGTGTAGGCCACAAGCTCGTGCGAGGAAGACTTAAAGAGTTGTAAGCCATAGTGTGTTGTGCCACGCAAATAGCGAAGAATGCGTTTGACAAGCTGCATATGAGAGTCGCGTGGGGTATGCATGAATAAACACACTTGTTGCATGGCATAGGAGAGGTCGGGCCGGGTGAGGGTGAGATATTGCAGAGCTCCGGCGAGGCTGCGATATAGGGTTGGGTTGGCCAAGAGGGCGCTGGCGTGGGCAGAAAGCTTGGCGGTGGTATCAACCGGAGTGGGAACCGGCTTGCAGTGGAGCATGTTGGCTCGTTCAAGTACCTCAAGAGCGTACTGTTTCTGACATAAGAAGAGACCAAAATCATTGGGGGTGACATTTATGCCGAGAAAGTGATGAAGGTCACCAAGATCGGTCATGGAAAATTCATGCTTGAGGGCGTGGATGATATGGTGAAGAGTGTGGGGTGTACTGGCGGTAAGAATTATATCATCGACGTAGACAAGTAGGTAGGCGATGGAGGTGCCGTGGTGTAGTATGAAGAGGGAGGAATCGCTCTTTGAGGCAACGAAGCCAAGTGACAAGAGGAACGTCCGAAAGCGACGGAACCATGTGCGTGGAGCTTGTTTCAAACCGTAGAGAGACTTACGGAGGAGACACACGTGGTCCGGACGTGAGGGATCGACGAAGCCAGAGGGTTGAGCACAGTACACCGTCTCCTTGAGGTCGCCATGAAGGAAGGGATTCTTGACGTCGAGTTGATGGATGGGCCACGAGCTCGACGTGGCAAGGCTAAGGACAGCTCGAATAGTGGCCGGTTTGACAACCGGACTGAAGGTTTCTTCATAGTCAACGCCTTCTTTTTGAGTGAAACCACGGACAACCCATCGTGCCTTGTAGCGCGCCAAGGTGCCATCTGGATGGAACTTGTGGCGGTAAATCCACTTCCCGGTCACCACGTTAACACCTGCAGGTCTAGGAACCAAACACCACGTCGAATTCTTCATTGAAGCATCATATTCATCACACATTGCATGTTGCCAATTGGGGTCTTTGAGAGCCGAACGATAGGTGGCTGGGATGGGAGAGATTGGCGTGGAGGTGGTGCTGGTATGGAATAAATGTTTGGGCTGGCAAAAACCTGATTTGGCACGTGTACGCATTTTGTGTAAATTTTGCGGTGGAAGAATTGGACGGGCACGAGCTGGGAGACGTGGAGGGGAGGGAGTGGTCAGTGCGGAATGCGAGGGGGATCCGGTGGGGCAGGTGGACGAGGAAGGGGCGAGATCCGAGGTAGATGCGTGGTCAGGGGCGCGATCCGAGGAACCACGTGGGGACGGCGCGCGTGGCGTGACAGGCGTGAGTGGAGCGGGTGGCGTGGGGATCGAGGTGGATTCGGTCGGCTGGTGGGAGCTGGTGCGGGATCGACGTGTGGGGGACGAGGACCCAGGCGAGGAGGTGGAGGTGGAATCCGGGGGCGTGATTGGCCTGCATGGGGGCGTCCCATCCGGGGCGGTAGGCGGGGCCGCTGTGGAGGCGAGGGAGGTGTGGGATCGGGTGCCGGGTCAGACGGGAGGATCTGGCGGGGTGGATCCGTTGTGGCGCGGGTTTTGGAGTGCGTTGGTGTGGCTGGCTCGTAGGGAAAAATGTGTTCATCGAACGTGACATGTCGAGAGACGATAACGCGATGAGTGGTTAGGTCATAGCAGCGGTACCCCTTGTGCTCGAGGGGGTAGCCAAGGAAAACGCAGTGTGTGGAGCGTGGTGCGAGCTTGTGAGCGGATGTGGCATAGAGGTTGGGATAGCAAAGACAACCGAACACGCGAAGGTGATCATATGAGGGATGGCGTCCATGGAGAAGGTAGAACGGTGTATAACCAGCGATGGAGCGCGAAGGGCGAATGTTGAGGAGGTGGGTGGCGGTGTGTAACGCTTCAACCCAGTGGTGGAGGTAAATGTGCGTGAAGGAGAAGGGTGCGTACGATGTCATTTGTGGTACGAAGGAGGCGCGCGGCCTTGCCGTTTTGCGGGGACGTATGTGGACATGAGAACCGGTAGGAGATGCCGTTGGTGGAAAGAAAAGCGCGTAAGGAGTGGTTGATGAATTCACCGCCATTGTCGCATTGCAAAGCTTTGATGATGATGTTATATTGGGTGCGCACAAAGGTAAAGAAACGTTGCAAGACTATGGAGGTTTCAGACTTGTTCCGTAGAGGGAAAGACCACGAAAAATGTGTGTAATCATCGAGCACAACTAAATAATATTGGTAGCCTGAGAAGCTTACAACTGGTGACGTCCACAAGTCACAATGAACAAGCTCAAAAGGAGCAGAGGTGCGGCTACTAGAAGAAGAAAATGGAAGACGCCGTTGCCGGCCTAGCTGACACGCGTTACATGGAGTGTGCACCACATTATTACATGAAGGAAGAAAATCCTTGGCAGCTAAAGAAGCAATTGTTTGGGGACTCGGATGGCCGAGCCGACGATGCCACATGTCGGCGGAGGAGGTCGTGGCGAGGAGAGCAGTGGGCCAAGTCTTGTTATTGCCGAAGAATGGATAGAGATCGCCGGAGCTAGCGGAGATCATGAGGACCCTCCTGGTGCGAAGATCCTTCACAAGAAAGCCGAATGGGTAAAATTCGATAGAACAAGAATTGTCCCGAGTGAATTGACGTACAGAAATAAGACGGGTGACAATGCGGGGTGAGAACAAAACGTCACGCAAGTGAAAATTGTGTGGTAGTGTGGTGGAACCGATGGCTTGTATGGGGAGGTGAGTGTTGGGGAACGTTGCAGAAAATTAAAATTTTTCCTACGGTTTCACCAAGATCCATCTATGAGTTCATCTAAGCAACGAGTCATGGGAGAGAGATTTCATCTACATACCACTTGTAGATCGCGTGCGGAAGCGTTCAAGGGAACGGTGATGATGGAGTCGTACTCGCCGTGATTCAAATCACCGATGACCAAGTGCCGAACGGACAGCACCTCCGCGTTCAACACACGTACGGAACGGACGACGTCTCCTCCTTCTTGATCCAGCAAGGGGGAAGGAGAGGTTGAGGAAGAAGGCTCCAGCAGCAGCACGACGGCGTGATGATGGTGGAGAGGCAGTACTCCGACAGGGCTTCGCCAAGCACTCAACGGAGGAGGAGAGGTGTTGGGGAGGGGAGGGGCTGCGCCTTGGATGTGTATTGCAGCCCTCCCCTCACCCCTCTATTTATAGGGGAAGGGGCAAGGGGGGCCGGCCCCTCTAGATGAGATCTAGAGGGGGGGCGGCGGCCAGGGAGGGGGGCTTGCCCCCCAAGCAAAGGGGGGCGCCCCCACTAGGGTTCCCCCCCAACCCTAGGCGCCTGGGCCCAAGAGGGGGGGGGGGGGGGGGGGGGCCCCCCCCCCCCCGGGGGCGGCCCCCCCCCCCGGCCCCCCCCCCCCCCCCGCGGGGGGGGGGGGGGGGCCGGGGGGGGGGGCCGCCCCCGGGGGGGGGGGGGCCCCCCCCCCCCCGGGGGCGGCCCCCCCCCCCGGCCCCCCCCCCCCCCCCGCGGGGGGGGGGGGGGGGCCGGGGGGGGGGGCCGCCCCCGGGGGGGGGGGGGCCCCCCCCCCCCCGGGGGCGGCCCCCCCCCCCGGCCCCCCCCCCCCCCCCGCGGGGGGGGGGGGGGGGCCGGGGGGGGGGGCCGCCCCCGGGGGGGGGGGGGCCCCCCCCCCCCCGGGGGCGGCCCCCCCCCCCGGCCCCCCCCCCCCCCCCGCGGGGGGGGGGGGGGGGCCGGGGGGGGGGGCCGCCCCCGGGGGGGGGGGGGCCCCCCCCCCCCCGGGGGCGGCCCCCCCCCCCGGCCCCCCCCCCCCCCCCGCGGGGGGGGGGGGGGGGGGTGCGCCCAGCCCTCCAGGGGCTGGTTCCCTGCCCCTTGTGGCCCATGAGGCCCTCCGAGAGGGGTGGCCCCTCCCGGTGGACCCCCGGAACCTCTCCGGTGGCCCCGGTACAATACCGATATGCCCCCGAAACTTTCCGGTGTCCGTATGACGACTTCCCATATATAAATCTTCACCTCCGGACCATTCCGGAACTCCTCGTGACGTCCGGGATCTCATCCGGGACTCCGAACAACATTCGGTAATCACATACAAGTCTTCCTAATAACCCTAGCGTCACCGAACCTTAAGTGTGTAGACCCTACGGGTTCGGGAGACATGCAGACATGACCGAGATTACTCTCCGGTCAATAACCAACAGCAGGATCTGGATACCCATGTTGGCTCCCACATACTCCTCGATGATCTCATCGGATGAACCACGATGTCGAGGGTTCAAGCAACCCCGTATACTATTCCCTTTGTCAGACGGTATGTTACTTGCCCGAGATTCGATCGTCGGTATCCCAATACCTCGTTCAATCTCGTTACCGGCAAGTCACTTTACTCGTACCGTAATGCATGATCCCGCGACCAGACACTTGGTCACTTTGAGCTCATTATGATGATGCACTACCGAGTGGGCCCAGTGATACCTCTCCGTAACACGGAGTGACAAATCCCAGTCTCGAGCCGTGTCAACCCAACAGACACTTTCGGAGATACCTGTAGTGCACCTTTATAGTCACCCAGTTACGTTGTGACGTTTGGTACACCCAAAGCACTCCTACGGTATCCGGGAGTTACACGATCTCATGGTCTAAGGAAGAGATACTTGACATTGGAAAAGCTCTAGCAAAACAAACTACACGATCTTGTGCTATGCTTAGGATTGGGTCTTGTCCATCACATCATTCTCCTAATGATGTGATCCCGTTATCAATGACATCCAATGTCCATAGTCAGGAAACCATGGCTATCTATTGATCAACGAGCTAGTCAACTAGAGGCTCACTAGGGACATATTGTGGTCTATGTATTCACATGTGTATTACGATTTCCGGATAATACAATTATAGCATGAATAAAAGACAATTATCACGAACAAGGAAATATAATAATAATTCTTTTATTATTGCCTCTAGGGCATATTTCCAACAGTGAGTGCCGTTGCCAACAACAATATGAGATAAATGATGCTTTAAAGAGGGATTGGACCGGTGAATGTTACCAGGGTTGCCGGTGACGTGGGAGGAAGCACCGCTGTCGAGGTACCACTCGGCGGGGCCGTTGCCGTTGTTGGGGAAGCCTTGAGAGCTGTAAGCCGCCTGGAGCATGGCTAGATGATCCCAAGACGGCGGCTGTAGTGGAGTTGGCGCGGGGTAGGCCGGGAACTGCATGGAGTACGCATGGGCGTGGGCGCCCGGGCGCGGTCCGAGGACACCAGCAGCGTTGGGCGGGATCCAGCCGGAGCGCGGCGAGGGCAAGGCCATGCCGTAGGGGGCGAAGGAGCCCATGTAGGGGTTGAAGGTCGATGCAGAGCCCCGGCCGCCCTGGTCACCGCGACCGCGCCCACGCCCACGGCCGCGCCCACGGCCGCGGTCACCGTTGTCGTGCTGGCGAGAGGAGGAGTCGCGCCCAGGCGACTGTCCGTGGCCGCGGTCGCCCCCACGATCCTGAGAGCGATCGGTCCCGTGATCACCCGAGCGAGGAGCGGAGCCGCCGGCGCCGGGGGAGCCGGAGGCGGCGGAGGAGCCACTGGGAGGCGCGCCAGATCCATGGACGGCGAGCATCGTGGCGTTGACCTCGGAAGCACGCTGGGCGAGGTTCTCCTCGGCGAGTTTGACGCGCGAGAAGATGGTCTCGAATGGTGGCAGGGGAACGGTGTCGCCCAGGACGACCCGGATGGTGTCAAGGCGCCCATCAAGGCCATGGAGGAACTGGGTGGTGAGGTCAATGTCGGTGTCAAAACCGGCGGATCTCGGGTAGGGGGTCCCGAACTGTGCGTCTAGGCGGATGGTAACAGGAGACAAGGGACACGATGTTTTTACCCAGGTTCGGGCCCTCTCGATGGAGGTAATACCCTACTCCTGCTTGATTAATATTGATGATATGGGTAGTACAAGAGTAGATCTACCACGAGATCAAGGAGGCTAAACCCTAGAAGCTAGCCTATGGTATGATTGTTGTTCGTCCTACGGACTAAAACCCTCCGGTTTATATAGACACCGGATAGGTTAGGGTTACACAGAGTCGGTTACAATGGTAGGAGATCTACATATCCGTATCGCCAAGCTTGCCTTC
>LR880970.1:477107006-477140026 GCA_904067115.1 Aegilops sharonensis | reverse complement strand
GAACTGGGACGCAGAGGGAGCGGATGAGCCGGTGTTGAGGGCCGGAGTGGTGCCGAAAACGAAGGCCGGTGAGGTAGAGGCCGTGGTGCCGCCGGACGGGGCTGCGGAGGAGGCAGAGGAGAGGGAGCTCGGCGAAGAGGCGGAGCTAGTGGCGGCGGAGAAGGAGGATCCGTGCTCGACGGCCATGGCGCAGGACGGAGCGGAAGCAAGGAACTGGTCGCTGATACCAAGTTGGAAGGAGATCGGCACAATTGTATTCACTGTGATTGGCAGACTACCCTCGGTACAACATATACAGGAGGAGTTACAACAGAAGGCCCGATCAATGTGGCACGCAGGCTCGGGCAACATCCACGATCCTATATACTAGGAGGGTATACACAGGTCCAAATACACATGGAATAATACATGTTAACAGTCTTGGCTGGCCGGCGGTGCGTGGAGGGACCCGTGAGGGTATGGAGGATCCTTTCTGGGTCCTAAGAAGCACAAGGTAAAACATCTACTACTATAGTTTGTAGGCTACTCTGGCATGTGGTGCTACTTTACCTGTTTAGGAAGCAGCATCACTCAACTACATTTTGATGCGTGTTTTGTTGATCAAGTCAATGATCTCGTATCCTTTTCAGTTATGAAGTACCTATGATCCTGGACAAGGACAACAAAATAATGTCCTTGTACTACTATGTTTGCAACAGTCTCTGTTTCACACTTCTAGTATTTCACATATATTGGTGGTACTGATTTACCGGATGCTAGTTAAACAAATTCAATCCAGAGGACATGTTGGTGACGATGTTCGATCCGGTCAGTGATTCTTTTCTTGCTCATTTCCTTGTTAAATTTTTTTCTTTCCCAGCAGCATAATCTTCTGGATTTCTCATAAGATACCCTTCTATCAACAGATTCTGAAGGCGAAAACGATCATGAAGATTAATCTGTAGGTTATTGGAAGCTTAACTGAAGAACTTATTGGTTGTCTGCCGTTGGGAATGCGAATGAGAATGGTACAAACAACTGTTATATAAATAATGGTAATGACAAGCAAGAACTAGTTACCATATCAATTAGGAGAAGATTAAGGCCAAAAACTAGAAAAGGCAAGAAATTCGGTGTCAGTGGAACAACCCTCCTTGATGTATCTTTTTGGTAAATCGAATGGATGAGGTCATGCTATCATTCTGTGTCTTCAGGCATCAATCTTGGATTGTAATATTTATCACCATATATATGTCAAGATGTCTTTTCAGAAATATTGAGTCTCCAAGTTGTAAAGCCTCTTTTTTGTGTGAATAGTAAAGACTTTTATATATGTGGCTTGGTTGAAATTAAGTGGTGCTTCTGGAGTCTAAAACCTCTTGTTTGAGAATTTTTACGGTACCCTAAAATTAGTATGAGCTGTCCATTCATTCACAAAATTTGGACTTCATGGTTCTCATGGAGACGGGTCGTTCGAATCTCACTACGCCTTTTCTAGACTTCTTATGTGGTGGTCTGAATTACTCATGGTTTTGCTTACCCCCAAGGTCCGGGGGTATTTTTGGGATGTGAAAATGATAAACTTGAGGTTTTGAATATGAAGGTTTGGGACTTTGTGGTCAAATTCAATGTCCCCTCGAAAAGTGGCGGCTTCTTGTGGGCTCTAGTTGAACCACTAGAACCTTAGTATGAAACCTAGCCGAGGATCTTTCTTTTTCATTTCACTAGAGCCCATAAACAACCACTAGATCCTTAGTATGAAACCCAGCTGAGGATCTTCTTACTATTTATTTATCTCTTTCATACTAAGGACCTTTATACTATCTATTTATTTATCTTTTTCATTTCACTAGAGCCCATAAACAATCACAACATTTTTGGGGGTGCTTCTCGAGTACTAAGCCGCGATCTCTAGACTGAAAGCCCAAGGTCTGGCCTTCATTGGCTGTACCTGGCAATGGTCTTGTGAAGGCATTGTTTTTGGGATCTCGGATTCTCTCCAGGGTGAAAACTCAAGATCCTTGATCGGGCGGCGACAACGCTTCTGCATTGTTTCCTTCTTGGAGGCGTCGCTTTTGGAGAACCTCTTTCTAGTTCAGGTGTTGTCCTTGGTGGTGGTTAGAGTGTTGTTGTTGCAAGTGTTTCATCACCATGACAGGGTCTTAGTTTCTATATTTCTCTCTTTCTTATTTTTGTTTTTGGTTGTGTGCATCCTTGATGTCTTTCGATATTTTGTGATGCAGAGGCTGCGTGTAATTGGTATCTTCGTGATATTAATATATTCCTCTTTTCAGAAGAAAAAAAATTAGTACCCAGCTCACCCTTCCTGTTTTTCGATAAAGGGTGGATTTCATTAGCTCATAAAGGAGCATCAAGAAGATACAAATCAAGAGCACACACCCGGCCTCTGCATAGCTAACATGCACACAGCTAACACAAACGCACACACACAAAAAACACGGCGGCAAATAGCAAAGTCATATAAGACCAAAGCTATGCGTAGCTGAGGAAAAAAAAAAGAAAAACCCAAAGTGACACTACTAGGGAAAAGCTTATAGGCAGACGCTTACTAGTAGCGCGGGTTTATACCCCTTGCTACTGCTAATTACTAGTAGCGCAGGTTATAAACCCACGCTACTACTAAGTTGATAGTAGTAGCGCGGGTTTTTACCCCTCGCTACCACTAAGTGATTTCCACCGTGCCTTCCGGGACCAGCCGTAGTAGTAGCGCGGGTTATAAACCCACGCTACTACTAAGTTGATAGTAGTAGTGTGGGTTATAAACCCCACGCTACTACTAAGTGGTCTCCACCGTGCATCCCGAGACATGCCATAGTAGTAGCGTGGGTATAAACCCAGCGCTACTATTATCAACCCACTGACACATGTATAAACATAGCGCACGAAGGCCCCATCCCAGACCCACACTCTCTCGTTTTCACTTCTCCCTCCCACCTGCGACGCCCTTCCTCGCCCACTGCAACTGCCGGCTTCGCACCTCGACGTCTCCCTCAAATCCGGCGACCTCCTCTTTCACCGTAGCCCCCTACTTTCTCCTCCTTCGTTGCCCCTCCTTCCTCCTCCTCCTCCTCCTCCGCTGCTGGAAGGAGAGGAAGATCCAGCAGAGCGCCGCCCATGACGATCGCCAGATCTCTGATGGACGCAACCCGTGGCATCATCTAGGGTTTCAGCTCCAACTCCGGCGGCCACCGGTGAGTTGCTGCACCTACTCCTCTCTACCTCTCTCTTCCTCTTCTAATCCTTGTCTCTTTTTTGTAGCAGCAGCAAAGGAGAGGTGTGGAGAAGAGTTGGATGGGGAAGCACCATCTCCATGGACGACTTAATCCCCTCTAGGATCAGCATCGGCCATGGATGAAGAGGACGATGACGCCTAGCAGCAGCAGTCATGGCTGGAATTTATTTTTTATTTCCTAATTAGTTAGCAGTAGCGAGGGTCCAAAACCATGCTACTACTAGTTAATAGTAGCATGGGTGGTATCCACGCTACTACTAACGGACGTAGTAGTAGCGCGGGTGGCACCCCCGCTACTACTACCAGTTAGCTGTAGCGACGTATCAGTAGCGCGGGCACCCACACTACTGATATACCTAAAACCCGCGCTACTGCTAGGCTTTTCCCTAGTAGTGTGATCAGAGCCACGATCAGCAAACTACAGTAAACACCATATCCACACCAATTATCTAATGACACGATACAGACAACGAGGTTCTTCAACAACAACGCCATCAAGAAGGGAGCGACACTCAATCGTCGTCGTTACCGGATTCAACCACCAAGGGCAGAATCTAGGTTTTCACCTTGAAGAATCAGTCGGAGCATATCTGGACAATGCCTTCAACAAGGTAACGATGTAAAAAAACATCACCATTTCCAGGCATAATCAGTTCGGTTCAGACCTAGGCTTTCACCCCGGACCTTGCGACCGGGTGCTTGAGTAGCACCACCATCGAAGTCATGCAAGTGTTGTCGCCACCATTTTTCCATGATCCAAGCAGTTACATGCGATGTGACCGCCGCCACTGCACAACCATTCCTCTGTGTCAAGTGGTCGCTCATAATTTGCATCCCACTGCCAAAGTCAACCACTGGATCCTGAGATGGACCGAAGATCTTGCAATGACCACCGCTGTTGTGTGGAGCCGTAGGAGGTCGCTGCATCACAGTGAGCAGTCAACCTCACTCGGTCGACCGAATCTGAATCACCACCACCAAGCCGTGGATAATAGCGCCGTGGGTGGTCACCACCAGATCCATGGTTGCCGGCCGCGAACCTTCATGGGATCGCGACGTCTTGTAACCATGCCCGTGTACAGTGGCGGCGCCAGGGGTCTTCCCTGGACTTCCATGGAATACCAAAGAATTGCTGAACCATTGGTATACTCCTGCTAGCTTGCTGTATATTTGTTGGCATGTTGCTATAAAATTGCACAAATGAATACCAATGAATACCAAGGAAGAATTTCCTGACTCTGCGACTGCCCGTGTAAGATGTAATCATAGATGACAACGCATCCGTACGCGAGCCATGGCACCAACTGTAGCAAGGAGTCACCACACTTCAGGATCAAGTGCGTCGCCAAGAGCCCACAAGGGCCATCAGACGGCTCCATTTTTTTTGAAAAGGGGGGGCTCCCCGGCCTCTGCATCAGAGTGATGCATACGGCCATCTTATTAACCAAATAAACAGGTTCCAACAAGGTTCCAAAGTCTTCACCTGACAAAACAAAAAAGAAAGCTCACACAGAGCTAAAAGGGCTAGAAACACCAACTAGCCAAGAAAAGATGCCACAACCGGCTAGCTAAAGATAGATAGGTAAACTAATTGCCTATCCTATTACATGACCGCCATCCAAACCGGTTGAAGATATCCCGAGCTACCATCTCCCAGCGGATAGATCCAGTAACCAAATGCTCCCTGGCCTCCGTCTGAGTGAGTAGCGACCACGAACGGATCAGTACCGTGGCTCGGAAAATAACCTGCAAAAAGTGAATACGTGATATTCTGTTAAAAACCAAATCATTTCTGCAATTCCAGATAGTCCACAACAAGGCGCAAACTCCAACACGAATATGTCTCGCTAAGTCAGGCTCAATCCCATTAAGCCATGTCCCAAATAGCGCATTGACAGAATTTGGTGGAGTAATCTTAAAAGCAATGTGGACCGTCCGCCATAGAACTTTGGCTAACGGGCAATCAAAAAAGAGGTGTTTAATCGTCTCATCCCGATCACAGAAACTACACCTAGTAGGTCCTGTCCAATTACGCTTTATCAAGTTGTCCTTGGTTAAAATAACTTGTTTATGGACAAACCACATAAACACTTTTATTTTCAAAGGCACTTTAACATCCCAAACATGCTTAGAGGTAGGAATGGAGGACGAATTAATAACATCAATATACATTGATTTAACTATGAATACTCCAGACCTAGCCAGCTTCCAGCGTAATTCATCGGGTTGTTGAGAAAGCTGAACCTCCATCAGTCTCCTAACTAGACGGAGCAAAGCTTCCCAACGATTGCCCGCTAGCGACCGTCTGAACTGAATATTAAGGGGGATAGATTGAAATACCATTGCAACGAACACCTCACGTCGTTGAACAATATGATATAAAGACGGATATTGAATGGCCAAGGGTGTCTCTCCTAGCCAAGTATCCTCCCAGAAACGCATACTAGCACCGTTGCCAATAATGAACTTTGTCCTATTAAAAAAGGACTGTTTGACTTTCATCAGTCCTCTCCAGAAAGGCGAGTCGGTCGGCCTGACTGTAACCTGGGACAAAGTTTTTGTGTGGAGGTACTTGCTATGAAGGATTTGCGCCCACGTGGCATCAGTCTCAGAAGACAGTTTCCATAGCTACTTACTAAGAAGACATATGTTCTTAACTTCAAGATTCTCGATCCCGAGACCCCCTTGGTCTTTCGGTCTACAGATGATATCCCATTTAGCTAGCCGGTACTTTCTCTTTAAGTCATCACCCTGCCAAGAGAAACGCGATCGATAGAAGTCCAGTCTTTTCCTGACACCAACTGGGACTTCAAAAAACGATAAGAGAAACATAGGCATACTCGTGAGAACCGAATTTATCAGAATTAATCGGCCACCATATGACATTAGCTTGCCCTTCCAGCAACTCAGCTTCTTCTCAAATCGGTCTTCGACGCACTTCCATTCTTTGTTCGTCAACCTTCGATGGTGGATCAGGATACCTAAGTAAGAGAAAGGTAACTCCCCTAACTCGCACCCAAACAATTGCCTATAAGCATCCTGTTCATCCTTGGCTCTACCAAAGCAGAACAACTCGCTCTTATGAAAGTTAATCTTTAACTCGGTCAATTGTTCGAAAAGGCATAACACCAGCTTCATATTTCTCGCCTTGGCCAAGTCATGCTCCATAAAGATGATTGTATCATCAGCGTACTGCAGGATGGATACACCTCCATCAACAAGATGAGGTACCAAGCCACCTACTTGACCATTCTCCTTAGCCCTTCCTATCAAAATTGCTAACATATCAACCACAATGTTAAACAGTATAGGGGACATCGTATCTCCTTGTCTTAGGCCTTTATGTGTCTGGAAGTAACGACCAATATCGTCATTCACTTTAATTCCCACACTACCTTTTTGCGTAAATGATTCAACCTGGCGGCGCCAGGCTTCATCAAAACCATTCATACGCAATGCCTGTTGAAGGAATGGCCATTTAACCTTATCGTACGCTTTCTCGAAATCCACCTTAAAAATTACTCAATCTAATTTTTTGAATGGATTTCATGGAGCGTTTCATGAAGGACGACCACCCCTTCAAGGATGTTTTTGTCCGGCATGAAAGCAGTTTGGGATTGTTGCACCACAGAATGCGCAATCTGTGTGAGCCTATTAGTCCCGACCTTGGTGAAAATTTTGAAACTAACATTGGGAAGGCAGAGGCCTGAACTGCTCAATTCTCACAGCATCCATTTTCTTAGGGAGCAGTGTGATAGTTCCAAAGTTCAAGTGAAATAAGTGAAGCTGTCCAGAGAAAAGATCATGAAACATAGGTAGCTAGTCCCCCTTAATAATATGCCATCACTTTTTGTAGAACTCAACCGGGAAACCATCCGGTCCAGGAGCCTTATTATTTTTCATCTGTGCAATAGTATCAAACACCTCCTTCTCAGAGAACGGGGCAACCAGAATATCATTATCAACAGCCGACAGTTGAGGCACATCCTCAGTCCTGGACTCGTCGAGGGACACGCAGCTATCCTCCGGCGGTCCAAACAACTGCCTATAATACTCAGTTATATAGGTTTTGAGGTTGTGCTGTCCTAAAATAGTTCCCTCATCTTGTTCAAGTTGAAAAATCCTCTTCTTTCTGTGCTTACCATTAGCAATCAAGTGAAAGAATTGAGTATTCGCGTCCCCTTGGACCACTCTGCGGACCTTAGCCCGCAACGCCCACTTCATTTCTTCTTCACGGAGAAGTTCTTTCAACCTCTTCTCTGCCTCAGATTTAACCTGAAGCTCAGCTGGCAGCAAAATTGTGGATTCGACCTTTATGTCTAGGGCCTGTATAAGAGAAAGGAGCCTTTCCTTTTCAATCTTATACACCCCGCTAAGGTGCTTAGCCTAACACCGTAAGAAACTTCTCAAATTCCTAATCTTATTCTGCCAGCGCTCGACCGAAGTCCTCCCTCCTGCACCCTTAGCCCATTCCCTGGCAATCAGGTCCAAGAATCCTTCACGTTCGAACCAGGCCATCTTGAATGAAAAGGTGTTTTTGTTCCCCACGTGGATCGGCTCACCAGAATCAACGAACAGGGGAGTGTGATCGGATATGCCCCGCGAGAGAGCTTGAACCGTTACAAGAGGGAACTTCTGTTCCCACTCCACGCTCGCGAGAACTCGATCAAGCTTTTCATAAGTCGGGTTTGGCAAAGCATTAGCCCAGGTAAACTTTCTACCAGAAAGCTCAATCTCCCTCAGATCCAAGCTTTCAATAATGGTATTGAACATAAACGACCACCTGCCGTCAAAGTTATCATTGTTTTTCTCCTCTCTCCTCCTAATGATATTGAAATCACCCCCAACTAAAATTGGGAGCTGCTCTGACCCACCGATTCGAACAAGGTCCACCATAAACTGCCACCAAAGCGCAGTTGAAACCATCTACTTTAGACCTGACTCGAAACTTAACCGCGAAGTCGCCCATTACTACACTTCGGACTTCAAGCGAGTCGCATCTCACACCCAGCAAGATACCACCCGATCTTCCTCGTGGGGGGAGACAATGCCAATCGAAATCAACACCACCCACAAGAGAGGAAAGAAACTGGGGCGCAAAGTTAGCTCGACCAATTTCTGAAAGAGCAATAAAATCTAAACGATGCTCCAAAGATGCCTCAGCCAGAAACCTTCTTTTAGCCAAGTCCTTCAGACCTCTGCTATTCCAGAAGATTCCTTTCATAGATCATCATAAAAAATTTTGGTGGTTCGAATCCTAGCACTCCTACGAACTGCAGAATCGGGATAAATCTTCCGTTTCCACTTGCGCTTTGGTTTACTAGGTTCAGTTACCCGGTCCTCATAACCGGGTTCAACGGTACTAACAACTGCATCATCGAGGGGCACATCATCGTCCTCAGACTCATGGTTGGATGGTACTAGATCCACACACAGATTATTCAGCACTCAGACCCCTAACGCATCAATCTCATCATCATTCATAGGTTTTACCGCTGCGAGATTACGAATTGTCTCTAAGGCACGCTCCGCCTTCAAATCTAAAAGATCATTCACCGAATTGGAAATCTCACTATCCGTAGCCCCTAGTGAAACTCCTAATTGGTTTGCATTATTTATAATCTCCTCATTAGAAAAATGCAATAAAGAATTAGATATGTTGACGGACATACCAGTAGAGATCGCAGCATCATGAAGCTTGGCTGCCCTCATAGCGCACCTCTGCTGCATGTCATCAACCTCCGGAAGCTCCTGAATGCGAGCACTCATCCGTCTCCCCGCCGAGACCGGGTCAGGGATCCCGCCGAAAGCAACAACCTCCTCCCTAGTAAAGCCTCGTGCTGAATCCCTCAAAGGGTCAACTGAGGTCACCGGAGTAGGCGGCTGGGGGCTCCCATGCCCCACGGAGAAGTGGCCCACACCGAGGCCCTGAGCCGCGGGCGAGTCGGGAGAGAGAGGGGCGTGGGCCGCCTGCCCGAGCCCTCCTCCCGCTCCACCCCTCGGCGCCGAGTAGCGCGCCCGCGTCGTCGGAGAGGCGGTCCTCTTGACCGCCGCAGAAGAAGGAGGAGCCAGGGCCACCTACACCGAACCCTCCCCCCCTAGCGCCACTGGAGGCGCGGACGCCGTCGCCGTCACCGGGGGCGAGATAGCCGAGGCCACCTGCCTCGAACCACCTCGCGCAGCACCTGCCGACGCCTCCAAGACCGGCATCACCGGCGACGGTATAGGGATGGGAGTTGTCGAGGCCACCTGCCCTGACTCCCCTCCCCCAAGCCCCAACTCGGGCATAGACATCATCTCCGGAACCTCGACCATAGGTGAAGCAAGGGGAGTAGAAGCAACCACAGGCTCAACGTCCCCAACTCCAACCAAAGTCCTCGGCGACGATGCCATCACCAAAAGTCCAGCCAAGGACCCGCCAGCTCCCTCGAACTCCAACAAAGGGAGGGTATGCTCAAACACATCATCAGAATCCACCCCGTCGCTCCAAAGTCTGGGAGGGGCAGAGGCTGGCTCGAAGGACCCAAACCTCAGCGAAGTCATAGGCACCGATGGTGAAGGTGCCGGCTCAACCTCGGACCCAACCCCGGGCAACTGAGCATCAGGGCCAGAACCGTTAGACCCCTCCCTCATCGACTCATCAGTCGGTGCCCCCCTGGCTCCCGCACTGTCGTCACCCTCGTGCATATCCACATCATTCCCATTAATGGCCTCAGCAAACAGATCAGTGTCCTCAAACTCAATCTCGAGCAGGAAAACCTCTCCCCTATAAGTCCAGTTGACCTTATTAGGTACAAACTCAATATCCAGAACGCTTACTAGAAGCTGGGCCACTCCATGAGCTCGGGTAAAGGCCATATCTACTTTTTCCGTTTTCCCAACCATAATACCCATGCTGGCCACAACACGAACATCTTGCAACGGTTTGGAGGGAGCCCCCAAAAACCTCAACCAGACCTGCGTAAGTGGTTTGCCCTTAGGCTCCACCTTCTTCCACTCGTGAAACTCCAGGATGCACTTAGTGCCAGGAACTCTACACAGACCGAAGCTCAGCAGTCTCTGCAAATCATCCACAGTGGGGAAATCCACCCTAAAGACATTGTCCTCGAGACTAACCAACTCCCATTGGAATTCACCCAGTGCCAGCTCCTGAAGCCTCCGCACAATCTGAGCCTCAGTTACCTCACCCTGGGTCGCTTTCACAATCCCGGTGGTCAAGCTCTGTGTCTCCTCCAGAATCTCTCTCGCGACCGGGGACTCAAAGAACATCAGCTCCGCACAATATACTCCGTACATTGTCAGAGCCGGAGCCTGGTCACACAAAAATGGGCAATCCCCAGATGCATGTGCTGGCTTGCCACACGACTCACACAGCTCCGCCACGCACTCAGCAATGAAGTGACCCTTCTCACCACAATGGTAGCAAAGCATCCTTTCTTTTTTATGCGCCCATTTGGTCGCCCTCTCAGCATCAGACCTGTCAGCAACCTCAGTCACCGTCCCAGACGCAGGGACCTCAACATTGGCCAGGGCCGTCACCACATCCATCGCCTGGGTAGTGAGATCCATAGACTGAGCATGATCGGTCTCCACTGTTGCTACCGCATGGTCAACAACAGCCGGGGGCGGAGGCTGTCGGCGATACCTCCCACGGCCACCACCCCGACCACCATGATGACCGCGGTAGCCACCTCTCTGGCGGTTGTCCGGACCTGAGGCTCCTTCTACAAATCCACCTGGAGGACCGAGGAACGGTCTCTCAGTAGACCCGTCACTCTGCCAGGCTTAACCACGACCTCCTCCCGTGGAAGAGGAACCACGATGTTGTCCATCTCCATACGCATCATATCCATCGTCTCCCCACTGGCCTCGGGGCGGAGCATGCGACTCATTAGCGATAGAATTCTGCCTATTTTGCGTCGGTCCTGACCGGTTCTGAACTGGCCTCGCGACGAAGTGAGGCGGAGGCGCTGCCCGAGGCTGACCGCCCGTAGGCGTCGGCGCACCCCCAGGAGCAGCACCGCTCCGGCCAGCAGCAGCCACACTGGGTCCACCACGACCCGCGGCCGGCTGAGCGGCGGGCACCGCACCCGGCGCCGGAGGCCTCAGCCCGCCCCTACCAGCCGGCGTTTGCACGGGCAGTTGCCCCGGCGGCCGCACGCCCAAGTGGCTGCTGCCATGGCCCGGGTTACCCAGCGGCACACCCCCGCCCGCCGGCGGCCTCTGGCCAAGAGGCGCAAGGCCTCCACGCCCAGCGCCCGCCGCCGCCGGCGGAGCCGCCCCGCCCCGTCCAGCAGGAGCGGAGGAGGCCATCTTCTTGGGAGGCGGCTGCGCCGCAGAACCGCGTCCGACCATGCCCAGGAGAGGCCGGATCCTCCTTTCCCGACGATCACCACACGCCGGGAATCCACGGGTGCCGCGCCTATGAACCCTAAAACGAGCAGGAGACGGCGCTCGAGGAAAAGCAGTTCGATCGTCTGCGAACGTGCATGCGAAATCAATACGGGCAGGAGTCTGGTCCGGTACAGCATGGGCCTCATACCCATCTAACCCTGGCCCATCTCCTCGCGGCCCCGGCTCCTTCCGAGCCGGCCCAGTGCAGCCCAGTAAGCGTTTCAAACGCATCGATCTCATCTCCGAGATCCCGGTAGCCGGCATGGCCAACACAGGCGCCGCCGGTGCCTGTCGATGGTCGATCCGCCTCGCGTGCTTCCTCTTCTTTACAGTAATCCACGACTCCGGTCTAATCAAATCGAAAAGCGTAAGATTCGGAAGACTCACCTTGGGTAAGGGACCCTTCCAAGGTCTGAGCGCCGACGCCGCCGTCCTCCGATGAACAACCCGTCGGATCATCTCGTTCCTCTCGCCCGCGTGAAGACCGCGTGAAGACCGATGCGTGCCGGATCGTCCGATAGGAGTACTCGATCAATCGTCATTGCTACTTCATCCTCGTTATAACCTGAGTGAAAAAAAATTCACAAATAAGATCCGAAGGTGTCGGTGAGGGCAGCGACTCCACCGGGGATGCATCCCCATCGTCGTCCGCGTCGTCGTTGTCGGAATCGGCTAGCGCCCAAAACCGCCCGCCAACGCGCCGTTGATCACCGGCAGCGGCCGGCGCCGTCATGGCCTCGCGCACGGGCGTCCGCCCTTTCACCCGCCCCGTCGCCTTCATTCGTTTTCACCGGTTCATCAAGCAGAGACGTAGCAACGACAGTTCACTAATGCGGCTGGGGGGAGGAGAGCGAGCAAGGGGGGAGGGAAAGCTCTAAGAGATCCCGACGCCGCCGTCGTCGCTCTTTCGCCCGCCCCGTCGCCCTCAGACGGCTCCATGCACGAAGATCCAAGAGATGCCTGGTGAGCCACCGTTCATCCATGTAAGCATGCATCATGTACCTTCGTACGTGCTTGACACATGCAAATGAGATGCCTTGTTCAGCCACGATCTGGAGTCTCTACGTCGGCCGCCACAGGAGACACCGCACGAGAAGCTGCGAGCCTGCGACTTGAAGCCGCTGATAGACCACTTGATCCAGAGGGAAGACCCTGACAAGATCACAGGCCGCCGTGCAGCTCACACCCCGGGCGACGCCGGCCCACCGCGCAGCACATCTGCCACATACGCATCCCTCTACACCGCCGCCGCTGCACGTAGAATGAGTCCTCGCCGTCGCCGTAGGCCGCAGGGACTTTGCTCGGCGACGTCCTCCGACGACACGGGGGGAGCAAACTTGGATCCTGCCGGTGGAAGGCGGAGGAGATGGCTGCCGCCCGTGTCGCCCGGAGACGACCCGAGGGCTGATCCGTAAGTGCATCCTTCCTGTAACACTGCTCTTCATATGTACTGAGTTTCCTAGCCATTCACAAAAAAAAACTGAACTTCATCTGAATGTCAGTTGTACCAGTTAAGTTTCACTCTTAAGAAATGGGTTATGCATAGAGAAGTGATCTTCAGGTGTCATTAATTACGGAAACACATGTTGTTCTCATGCACTTTTAATTTGTCTCCTATGTGACTAAGTAGTATCTACTCTCTCCTTCCTATTTATATAGGGCCTAATGCGTTTTTCAAGACCGCCTTTGACTATTGACGAGATTAATAATACATGACATGTATAATGTGAAAATTATATCATTGGAAGCTCCTTTCACATACGAATTTGATAATATGCTTTGTTTAAGTTGCATGTCATATATTATTGCTCTAACTATTTGGTCAAAGTTAGCCTCGAAAAACGCATTAAGCCCTATATAGATGGAAGGAGGGACTATTGTTTGTTGAAGTCTGGCAAATAAAAAAAGATGTCGAATGTTTGCTACTCCAGGGCATGCTTTGATTGTGGGCCTTTTATATCAGCCTTGGATAATTTGTGGCCGAACTGAATTTATATGATCGTAAGAAATTACTTCGCTAGGAATGTTAGGTAACACTTGTTGGTGAGCTTACCATTCCATCACATCAAGACAAATATGTATTGTGGATAACGCCGGATATTAATGCAATTATGCAACATTCAAAACCTTTTCCAATTTGTGGTAAGTTGCTCCAGGCCTCCAGCCTCCGTGACATGTACAACGCCCTCCGCTCCTGCTTCAAAGAATTGATGGGATGTCACAAAAATAGGGATCGTAACAGTGTTTCATTCCCGGCTAAGAGCATTTATAGCTAGATATGTCAAATATGACCCCTCAAACGCCAGCGAAGAGCCCGAACGTGTCCGCGGGCAGTGACGGTGCATGCCTCAAAATTCACGAGTTGCATCTAAACATTTCATACTAAATTCTTAAATCCATACAAAGACATACAAACGAAATAAACCTACGTATTATATCGATCACCTAGTTACTCGTCATCGGAGATGTCAATGATTGCTATGCCCGGCTCCGGCAGCATGGCGACAACTACAGCTCCGGCGCCTCCAGCTGCTCCGCTCTGGCCTCCTCCTCCTCTATCTCCGTGTCGAGTTTGGCGAAGAACGTGTCGGACGCCGCCTGCTCCTGACGGAGGAATGCCCGGTTGACCTCTACACAGGCCTCATCCAAGATGGAATTCAGGATGGCCTGCTTCCGACTTAAATAAGAGGATTGGGTCTCGGGCGGTGAGCCGGAGCGGCGCCACGCGGCGTCCGTCGGACCGCCGGGCTTCTGGACGTTTCCGCGTGGGATCCCGCCGTCAGGTCGACATGGCGGGCGTGCCCGAGCGCCCCATATCCACTCCATATTTAGACTAGATATAAGGGTTGCCAGTCAACCCGGGCGTTTGAGGGCTGTCTGAGTCGAAAAACCGTAACCGGAAAAGCCGTCCGAGCTTTTAAGGCCAGTTTGGGGCGCCCAACTGTAGATGCTCTAAGATCTGTCAAGAATTTTAGTTTTTTGACTTCATTCCATGGGTTTCCTGCTGGTGCTAGAAGCTTTCATCAAGGTTAATGCTCATGGAGGTAACGTCAATGTTGTCTTGCTCCATGTATACAAAAAATTCGAACCATGCAGGAAGACTCCTTTGTAATCTTTATAGAGAAAATAGAAGCCCATGTCCAGAAAACTCAGCACAACAACGACGACGAAGATAAGAGCATCTCCAGCCGTTCAGCCTCCAGAGGCTTGAAAATAGCGTCGCCCTGGGGGCGCGTCGGCTAAAAAATCGGCTTTGGGGGCAATCGAGTTCCCAGCCACCGCCCCCACTCAAGCGCCAAGTTCAGTCCACATTCGATGTAAATTGGCCCACTTTTCAGCCCACTTTCGGCGAAAGTTGGCCCACTATCGGCGTATTGACCAATTTAGACCCATAGTCTGCATGCTTCGGCGCAAATTCAACAGAAGCTATTTTTTATCACATAGTTCATCACAAAAAATCAATAGAAACCAAATAGTTCAACAAATAGTTCAATACAAATTATATAGTTCAGTAAATAGTTCAACAAATAAAAACTCATATTTCATCACACGTCGAGCTAGGTGTTGCCCTTGAGCCTCCATAGGTGCTCCACCAGATCCTGCTGCAGTTTTTGATGCACCTGTGGGTCTCGGATCTCCTGACGCATATTAAGGAAGGCATTCCAGGTTGCCGGTAACTGGTGATCAACTTGGGCAAGAGGACCCTGCCTGTAATATGGTTCAGTGTCAAACACTGGCTCTTCTTGCTCGCTCTCAATGATCATGTTGTGCAAGATGACACAACAAGTCATGATCTCCCGCATTTGATCTATCGACCAGGTCTGAGCGGGGTACCAGATAACAGCAAATCGAGATTGGAGCACACCAGATGTCTGCTCGACATCATTCCAGCAAGCCTCCTGACACTTTGCAAAGTGGGAGTTCTTGCCTCCTAGCACAGGGCTCGAGACAGTCTTCACAAATGTGGACCATCTCGGATAGATGCCATCTGCTAGGTAGTATCCCTTGTTGTAGTGCCGTTGAAAGTGCAACTATCCCTAGGTGGTTTTGGTAATTCCTAACAACATATAGCTCATTGAGCTAATGCTATTTCAAGATTAATATTTCAGGAAAGCTCAACGATTGGTATGGCATGGATGAGAAAAGTGGACCCCTCAAAATGCTAAGGACAAAAGGATTGGCTCAAGCTCAAAGCTCAAGACTCTACATTTTCTATTTTAGTGATCCAAGATCACATTGAGTCTATAGGAAAAGCCAATACTATCAAGGAGGGATGAGGTGTTGCTTAATGAGGCTCTTGCTCAAAATGCATAGTGATATGCTCCAAAGCCCTCAAGTACTTTCTCACATCCACATATGACCTAAACCAAAAGTCAAACTCGGCCCCACCGATTCTTTCTATCCGGCGCCACCGAGTTCAGATGTCATAGCCACTGCCACAAACCCTAGGCAAATCGGTCTCACCGATAGGGATCTCGGTCTCACCGAGATGGGATTGTAATCTCTCTGTTTCCCTTCGTAACGTTTCGGTCCCACCGAGATGAGCGATCGGTCCCACCGAGATTGCAATGTAAACTCTCTGTTTCCCTTTCGTAACATTTCGGTCTCACCGAAATGAGCGAATCGGTCCCACCGAGTTTACCTGGCCAACTCTCTGGTTAGCTTATTACCAAAATCGGTCTCACCGAGTTTGTGTAATCGGTCTCACCGGGATTACGTTATGCCCTAACCCTAACCATATCGGTCCTACCGAGTTGCATGTCGGTCCCACCGAAAATCCTAACGGTTACTAGATTTGATGAATCGGTCCGACCGAGTTTATCAATTCGGTCCCACCGAGATTGGCAAGTTGTGTGTAACGGTTAGATTTTGTGTGGAGGCTATATATACCCCTCCACCTCCTCTTTATTCGTGGAGAGAGCCATCAGAATGAACCTACACTTCCAACTTACCTTTTCTGAGAGAGAACCACCTACACGTGTGTTGAGACCAAGATATTCCATTCTTACCATATGAATCTTGCTCTCTAGCCTTCCCCAAGTTGCTTTCCACTCAAATCTTCTTTCCACCAAATCCATATCCTGTGAGAGAGAGTTGAGTGTTAGGGAGACTATCATTTGAAGCACAAGAGCAAGGAGTTCATCATCAACACACCATTTGTTACTTCTTGGAGAGTGGTGTCTCCTAGATTGGCTAGGTGTCACTTGGGAGCCTCCGACAAGATTGTGGAGTTGAACCAAGGAGTTTGTAAGGGCAAGGAGATCGCCTACTTCGTGAGGCAAGTCCTTCGTGGGCGACGGCCATGGTGGGATAGACAAGGTTGCTTCTTCGTGGACCCTTCGTGGGTGGAGCCCTCCGTGGACTCGCGCAGCTGTTACCCTTCGTGGGTTGAAGTCTCCATCAACGTGGATGTACGATAGCACCACCTATCGGAACCACGACAAAAACATCCGTGTCTCCTATTGCGTTTGAATCCCCCAAACCCTTCCCTTTACATTCTTGCAAGTTGCATGCTTTACTTTCCGCCGCTCATATACTCTTTGCATGCTTGCTTGAACTGTGTTAAGATTGCTTGACTTGTCCAAAGTTGCTAAAATCTGCCAAGAACTAAAATTGGGAAAAGGCTAGATTTTTATTTGGTCAAGTAGTCTAATCACCCCCCTCTAGACATACTTTCGATCCTACAGCCGTCCATTGACCTCGAAGTTCACCGGAGGAGCATGGCCTTCAACTTGTTGCCGTGCAGTGGAGCGTCGACGAAGTAGTCGGAGTAGAGCAAGCAATAGCCTTCCAGCCGATGCCTCTGCTTTGCCTTGAGCCGGCCCGGCGCCGAGCCACCTCGCCACGGCTTTGCATTACTCACGAGCAGGCTGGCCAGGGCGGCGAGGATCATGAGATGCTCTTCGTCCTAGGCGTCGGCATCGGCTTCCTCCTCCAGCAGCGATGTGAGCGCCTCCTCGTCGTCTGAGTCCATCGCCGAGCAGGAAAATTGCCGAACACCTGGCGGGCATGGTAGGCGCGCAGCCGCCGGTATTCCATTCCTGCATGGCCGGAGCGCCGGAAAGCTCGCTAAGGAATAGGGTGGACGATGCCGCGGCGGAACCCTCTCTTTTTCCGGCGGGGGAATGGCCTATCTAGCGGCGTGGGTGGGTGGGCGGCGTCGGGATCTGCAAGGCGGTGGGAGGGCACGCGCGGGGGGGGGGGGGGGCGGCGGGACGGGGTGGGGAGGGGGAGGGGGGGGGGGGGGGCGGCGGGACGGGGTGGGGAGGGGGAGGGGGGGGGGGGGGGCGGCGGGACGGGGTGGGGAGGGGGAGGGGGGGGGGGGGGGCGGCGGGACGGGGTGGGGAGGGGGAGGGGGGGGGGGGGGGCGGCGGGACGGGGTGGGGAGGGGGAGGGGGGGGGGGGGGGCGGCGGGACGGGGTGGGGAGGGGGAGGGGGGGGGGGGGGGCGGCGGGACGGGGTGGGGAGGGGGAGGGGGGGGGGGGGGGCGGCGGGACGGGGTGGGGAGGGGGAGGGGGGGGGGGGGGGCGGCGGGACGGGGTGGGGAGGGGGAGGGGGGGGGGGGGGGCGGCGGGAGGGGGGGAGGGGGGGGGGGGGGGCGTCTGGACGTGCAAGATGCGTTTTCGCTTGATAATGGTGGCCCAGACGCGGTTTTCCCTTACGCCGGAGTCCCCCAAGTGCCCCCAGTGCGCTGGGTTCGGCCTGGGATCGCTGGGCCAAAAAACTGGCTGAGCTGGCGGATTTCAGTGTCCGGGGGGCGCGACTGGTTTTTTTTCCGTTGTCGGCGCGAAAAAACTCACCCTGAGGGGCCTGTTGGGGCCAAGGTTGGCAAAGGCGGTAGGTGTAAGCGGGGCGGTTGGCCTTTGCCTAGTGCCTAGGCGGTGCCTAAGCGCCCTAGGCGGGGCCTAGGTGGTAATATAGTTTTTACTCGAAGTGTATTTGTGATTATTATATGGGTGTTGATATTAATTTAGGGCATATAAATAATTTAATTACCGGTTACTCCCACTGGAATATAACCTGCTTGGCATATTTGTGTATTATGTGTGGCATGATTTCTTGCTTGGGTAGGCAATTCCTTGCTTTCCCTGCCTAGACCTCCATTTATGCCCTAGGCGAGGCGTTTGGCCATTGCCTAGCGCCTAGGCGTGCCTAAGCGCCTCCTAGCATTGCCTTTTCCACCAGAGGTTGGGGGTGCGAGTGGAGATGCTCTAATGCTCTATGTATTGTTAGCCTACTTCGGCCCCATTGCACACCGAGGAACAAGAACGCAAGAAAATGCACTGGTTCTCATGGTAGAAGATGTGCATTCCTAAAAGGTAAGGAGGGATGGGGTTCAGATATATTCACTGCTTTAATTTTGCATTGTTGGCCAAACAGGCTTGGAGACTAATTGATAATCCTGAATCTCTATGTGCGATGATTCTAAAGGCGAAATACTTTCCTGATGTAGATCTTATGGATGCTACCTTAAAGAAAAAAGCTTCGTATACATGGAAAAGCATTATGGCTGGAGTGGAGGCCCTAAAAGTTGGGAACATATGGAGAGTGGGTGATGGAGTTAAAATAAAGATTTGGGAAGATGAATGGATGCACAGTCTCCAACAAGGAAGGTGATAACTATTCGAGGAAACCAGCTTCTATCTCGTGTGAGCGACCTCATTAATCCCTCGACAGGAGACTGGGATGAACAACTTGTCAGGCAAACCTTCAGGCAGGTGGACGCCCAATGTATTCTTTCAATTCCTTTACCTTTACATGAGATGAATGATTTTTTGGCTTGGAATCTGACAAGGACAGGAGCTTTTATGGTGCGATCTGCATACCATGGAATATGGAAATCCCAATTCGGCAGCAGAATTCAGAATTTGGAAGGGCCCTCTAACCAAAAAGATTCATGGGACTCAGTTTGGAGTTTATTATGTCCATCTAAGATAAATTTTTTTATTTGGAGGGCGCTTCATAGCGCGATTCCCTGCAGATCAATCTTTGCTAATAAGCATATAAAAATCAATCCAAGTTGCCCTGCGTGCGACTTAGGGCCGGACAACATCAAACATTTGTTGTTTCAATGAAAGCTAGCTATGGATGTGTGGATAATGCTAGGCGTGGATGATATCATCAAAAAGGCCATCGGAGTGGATCGCGCTGGAGAAGTGATACTTGAACACTTGTTGTGTTTAAAGGATCATGAAGTTCATATCCTGGGCCTACCTAAATTGAGAGAAAGAGTAGCCACTGCAGCATGGTACCTGTGGTATGAACGGCGGAAATTAACTCATGGAGAGGCCACCCAAACAGCAGCTCAAATCAATGTGGCTGTGAGAGGACTAGCGGCGAACTACATTATCTCATGTACACCCAAAGCTAAACAGAAGGTAGGCGGGTGGAGTAGACCAAGGTTCGGATATGCTAAACTGAATGTGGACGCTGGATTTGATATGGATACACTTGAAGGATCGGTGGGAGCAGTCCTTCGTGATCACAACGGCATGTTCATTGCTGCTGCAAATGAAAAAATAGACATATGCCTTGATTCGTTTACAGCGGAATCTATTGCAATAACATTTGGAATGAATCTAGCCCGTTTTGCTGGATGTAGCAAGATCGAAATCAACTCCGACAGTGTAGAGGTGGTTGAAGCTTTAAAAGAGGGCAATTCCTCTTCAGTTGCTAGTGCTATATTCGATGATTGTTATTTCATGTCATTAGATTTCAATCAAGTCATTTATGAACATTGTAATAGAGAGAGCAATCAAGTAGCTCACGAATTGGCTAGGTTAGCTAAGTTTTCTCCTCCTGGTTGTTGGATGGATACTGCCCCTAGTGCGGTTATTCCCTTTCTTGTAAGCGATGCCACTATTTTGATCAATGAATAAAGGAGGAGATATTTGTCAAAAAAACAAGAATGCAAGAAAAAAATCAGTGCAAAATATAATAAAACTAATGTGTTAGTTACCTTGAATTTTTTGGGAAATGATAAAGATTATGTGTTTTTTTATAATTTCAAACCTCTATGATGCTCCCTTGGGTTAGAGGATTGAGCTAAAGATAATCAAGTTATTTGATTTATGTGTTGGAAAGTGTTCCATCATTCCCTTAGCCTGATAACACATTATCTTGCTAAAGTTTTTTCTATGCTTTCCAATGGGTGAATCCAGATTTGAAATAGCCAATGTTTTCAACGAGTGAATGCCACAACCTCTGTCTGGTGCTGGATCTATGTATTCACATCTTTCTTGAAGTAGCCTGGGTCTATTATTATTATTATCATCATCATCATCATCATGATCATTATTATTATTATTTTGTATCGCTGAGTATAGAAGAAAATTCACTCACATGTTTGCCGCTTCCATATATTTGTAGAACTTTTTTCCACATTTATTATAAAAAATTAAAAATAGAGGGTGCAGCAACGCGGACCATCAATGATCTTTTTTTTTGGAAAAGGAGGTTAACCCCTGGCCTCTGCATCAATCGATGCATCCAGCCATCTTTATTAATTATTCCACGAGAGTCTAACAAGAACATACATCAAGCCACCCGAAGCCACCACTCACACCTACAAACTTGATAATGTGGAGTGCTCTCACTCCCCATATCTATAGCCGATGTCGTCGTCGATCCATCCATCTAACGTATCAGAACAAACAACCGGTGCAGCAGACCTAAAGCGTACACCCCGTGCATATGTTTTAGAAGCCGCCATCATCATCGAACCGCTGTCCCATCTTCAGGAGAGATCCACATCATTCTTGTCAGTCCGGCCATCCGTCGATGCCACCACGGCGCCCAACGACTCCATCGCTCTCGCTCGTCCATTCCGACGCGGACACTCTGGAAGATCTGTCGTGTGTAGCACCTGACGACTAGGAATGACACAACGCATCACCTGTCGGCTAGGCATGACTTGACATCTCTTACCAGACGCATCTGACACGGTTAGAACGCCGCTCCTCTAGCCAACCTCCACACCATTGCCGTTGCTGGAGCTGACACGCGGAGCCCTTCACTCATACCAACTCTTCCCCGAACTACCAACCCTCCCAAGACGGCGACTCCATGGAGGTTACGACACGAAGGGCGTCGCCGCCGTCCAATCCAAGACAGATTTTGGACTTTCGTCCGGGGAGGGGTCGGAGGTGGATAGGAGGGACCTCGACTTCGCCTTCAAGAAGGGTAACGACGTCGAAGCCGTCGCCGATGCCAGGCCGAGCTAGCCAACCAAAGTTTCCTTCGGTCCTCATCCTGTACCACCAATCTCCATCTCCCCCGGATCTGGCAGAAGCCAAGACACGAAAACTCCAAAGAGGGAAGCACCATAAGGCTCAACGCCTCCAGCGTAGATCCATCCAGACGCCGGATCAATGAAGATCCGACCTGGTCAGCAACTAAAGCCACCATCCTGTGCTGGCCAACGGTGTTTGTCGTGGAAATATCACGTCAGATGTCCTAACAGAAGGACTTAAGGGCCATTCTTTTGGCGGCTTAAAAAATAAGCCGCCTCCTCCCCAGCTTTGTCCATAAGCCGTCTCCCTCATTCATTGAGGCTTCTGAACTAGTTACAGGATAACTAATATAGAAGCCTCAACAAATTTTAGGAGCGGCTTATTTTTTAAGCTGGGAAGAGGCAGCTTATTTTTTAAGCCGCTCAAAAGAACTGGCCCTTAGTCATGGAGCCATCGCAACGAGGTTAGCCTGAAGGGGTTAAACCGGACAAGGGACACGAGAGTTATACTAGTTCGGCCCCTTTGATGAAGGTAAAAGCCTACGTCTAGTTGTGATGGGATTATTGGGATTTCGATGACCAGGGAGCAAATACGCTTGCCTGGGTCTCAAGTTGTTGTTTCTCGTCCCTGAACCGCCGCCGGGTCATCCCTTTATATACACAGGTTGACGCTCGGCCGGTTTACAGAGTCCCGAGGCCGACTCATACAAGTGTTCGGCTCGGTCTCTACCTTTCCCTAACTTACAATGCAAGTAAACAATTATGGTGGTTTAACACCACGGGCCCTAATCTGCCTCCGGGCTCTGGGCCTCTAAACTTTATCCATAAAGCGCCATCTTCTTGTATTCATGGGCTTCAGTATAGCTGAGCGTGAACCGGCCCCTCCTGGGCGGTTTATACTCAGTGGTTATATCCTCAACATCAGGCCCCAGATTGATTTGAACCTGTTCATGTCAATCGTCAACCCTTAGGAAAATTTCATGAACATCTTGTAATGATTCTCCGTAAGCCACCATGTTGTCTTCTCCTTGTAAACTTTGGTGAACCGCCATGGAGTCACCTTCTGTCACTGCAGTAAATCGTCATGATGTCATCTCTGCATAAAAAGATTCCCTTCATTAACTACTCCCGAAGATCGAGGCGACAGCTGCATTCTCTTTTGCCGCCTCAGGCACCTCGATTTTCGCGCCAGCCGTTTTATCCTATTTCCTTTATAAATAGGGCCGGGGGTTCTTTCCATTTTCCCCTCTTTCCTCTCGTCTTCCTCCTCGCGCCCCGAAGAGCTCGAGCGCCGCCGCCGCCGTCGATCCTCGAATCTGCACCGACCAGGCCGCTGCATCACCCTGTTCGTACCAGAGCTCTCTGCGATACTCCTCCGCTGCGGCGTGGCCCTGGTAAGCTTCCTTCCCTTAACCCTAGATCTCCATTAGTGTTTCATGTTCTTCCCTGTTCATCGGCGTTCGTCAATACCGGTCCCCTTTTCCCTTGGCATCTCTACTGCATCTTAGCTAGGCCCGATTGTTTTCTTTTGCGGCTAGATCCATAACTTTAGTCTACCGCACCACAGCATCTTGCTGTTCCTTGGAAAAAAACTCTATCTGGACCTTCTCCGTTCTTCTTAGCGCCATTGTAGGGCTCAGAAAAATTTTCTGTACTGATCCATGGTAGATCCAAAATTATACTGCCATATTGTGAAACCTGTTTCTGCAAACACTTAGTAAATTTCATCTCTACCTCTTCTGTTTAAAGGCGGTTTAACCTTTAGCAGTTGATAATCCACCATATGCCATTAGCCCTCACTTAAACCGCCATCTTGATTTGAGTATTAATTTCCAGTTTATCAAATTTCCTGGTTTAGCTCTGATTAGTGCACATCAACTTGCAATCGTAAACCGGCCTTCACTTTTCTTTTACAGTTTGTTGTCCAAAATGGCAAAGCAATTCGCCGCTTGCAACTGGGTTCCTTCCCGGATCACGGAAACGCAAATCAATCGATATGTTCTGACTGGTGCTTTAGCCCCTAAAAATGTCCTCCATTGGCGAGTCCCTGGTACCGAGTGCCCTCCTGAACCTCAAGATGGAGAAGTGATCATGTTCATGCAACATATAACCCGAGGATTCAGCCCTCCCGGATCAAAGTTTTTCCGGGATGTACTTGCCAGCTTCCAATTCCATCCTCAGGATATTGGACCAAATTATGTGTCCAACATATGCAACTTCCAAGTGTTCTGTGAAGTTTACCTTCAAGAAGAACCAACTATTGATCTCTTCCGGGATTTCTTCCACTTAAACCACCGAACTGAGTTCTCTGACGGCCCCAATACTGAACTTGGTGGTGTGTCGATTCAAAAAAGGAAAGAAGTTGATTTTCCTCATGCCAAACTTCACAGCCATCCTAAAGACTGGAACCAAACATGGTTTTATTGTCAGAACACTGCCCCTGCTAGAGAAAATCCTTTGCCAGGCTACCGCGCTCACCGGCTTAGCAGTGGCCACCCGTTACCTCAACGATTAACTGCCAAAGAACGACAAGCTTATGCACCTCAACTCGCCAAGCTTCGGGCTCTCCTCGCCAACGGTTTGACTGGTGTTGATCTCGTCCGCTGTTGGGTTTCATGGTGTGTCCTACCTTTAAGCCACCGCTCCGAATTAATGTATGAATATACCGGCAACGCCAAGGATCCTCAACGGTTTAACGAAATAGAGATGACTGACGATGAAGTCACTGAAAGTGTGAAGAAGATGCTTGACGAACTGATCGCCGCATGCAGCCATATTGGGCTGCGCCCTTTTTATGCCTCCAACAAACCGCCAGCGGTAAAAACTTTAACCTTGGTACTTTTTTGATCCGTCTCCGCTTTAACACTGATATAATAATCCTTTGTTTAATTTTGCAGGCCAATAGCTCTTTCTGGTAAAGGAAAACTCAAGAAAAACCGGCAAGGGCTCCTCGTGCCAAGAGCAAAGTCACAAAGCGACCAGCCAAGAAGAAAACCGGCGAGTCTGCTGATCTGCTCGAAGATATTGAAGAGTCAGACCAAGAGGTAGCATTTGACTCCCTTGGCTTATTTTTCGTACACCTTATTGACAATGACCATTACCAGGATGAAGCAGAAGCTAGTCGCGCTGATCATGTTGAGGTAATCTCCCTTTCCTCCGATTCAGATCATGTGCCGGTTCAAAAATTTCGCCGTGCAGTTCGAAAAGTAAAATGCTCTCACCCTTTTGCTTATTTGGGTCCAAAATTTGCTTTGAAGACACAGCAAGATGAAGGCCGTCACACAACCCGGCATAGCGGCCAACAGGTCACTTCCTCCGGTTTACCGGACACTCCACCCCGGAAACGTCGTCCAGAGGTCTCTTCCTCTCTTAATAAGCCTTATCCCTTGGCGGGTTGCTTCCGATACCCACTTAATCCGTTCGATTCAAATTATCAGGTAACTTCTAACTCATCTGGCGACTCATCAACCACGCAACTGCCTCCCCTCAAGACCGTCGCTGGGTAAGTATTGCCTTTTAGCTTTTTTATTCATGCGTCGGTTTACCATACTAGTCCTTGCTTTGATATTGTAGCGCCAAGGCCCATCTGAGCAAAAAAGCCAAGACCAGTGGCACCACTGATGAAGTTGAACCGGAGAAGACTCCAGAAGATGCCGGTAGAGACACTGATATTGTCATGGATGACTCTGCCCCACAAGGTCCAGCCACTGATGCTAATCGACCGGGAGCTTCCCGGCTATGCATATTGATCCATCAAGTCCGCATGCTACGCCTCCAAGCCCAGCTGCTAATCCGCCAAGCCCAGTTGTTAATCCGCCGAGCCCAGCCAGGGATATTTTCAATCCGCCGAGCCCGTCAAAGGGTAACGATGATGATGTTATTATCACCGGTACTGGTCATACTGCCCCAGGCAATCCGGTTTCCTTATCGAAGCATTCTGCCAAGGAGGAATTTGCTGCAATGGGCAAGGGGAAATGGAAGACAGATTTGTCGAGCTATGCTAATCTTTCTGCCCAGGAGCTTCATTCCGGATTCCTGAACCGCCTGTACACAAACCAAGATTATGAAGCCGGTTTGGTGAATATGATGAAAGAACACTATGAGGTAATCTTGCAAACACTTTCGTCCTTGTTCTGTATATTCACTGCATTGTAGCCCCCAAGGGCCGGTTTGTCTCTTGAAGACAAACCGGGACTTTTATGTTCCATACTACAGTTTATTAATTCCCTGGCCTGTGTATTTTCTGATCAAACACACATTAGCCCCAAGTGCCAAGATTTAAAACTTGTATTGATCCTTGGGACTTCAAACAATCAGTAGTAAAGAAGCAATCCACATTAGCCCCCAAGTGCCAAGTGTATAATTGGTTATATGCTTGGGACTTATTGATAAAAATATTAACATGCTCCTTCTCTGGCTGTGGCAGGCTGATATAAATCACCAAGGTTCTCAAATTGCTGATCTTCAAGAGAATATCAAATCCCAACAAGCAGAAACTTCCAAAGCTAAAGAAGAGCTGAAAGGCGTTTTAACAGCTATGGAACAACTGAAGGATAGCTTCAAGACTGAGCGTGCCAACTGGGAAACTGAAAAGACTGCATTGCTGAAGCGGGCTGAAGACGCGGAGTCGGCTCTTAAACCGGTGGCGGAAGAGCTAACTGGGTTGAAGCGCCAAGTAAACGCCATGACCTCTGCAATTTTTGGTAAATACTCTTGTCAAAACTGCTTAAATAATCATCTTTGAAATTGCCGGTTTAACATCAAAATCTTAAGCCGTTATAGGTAGCCGTGTTGCTCATCTGGGCTCTGACATGCAGATGAAGCTGAAGGCAGCATATACGTTGATAGAGCAGCTGTATACCAGTGCCCAACGGGTTATCTGTGCAGCCTCATACAACAAACCGGCCCCAACATTGATCAAGGACACTCTAGCAAGGTTATCCATGACACCGGCGCAGATAGAAGAGATGAAGCGATCCGCTGCCAGGGCTGGCGCTTTGTTGGCACTTACCTGAGCCAAAGCATGGATAGCTGACCTGGATCCAGTTGATATTGCCAAGGGCTTTCCTGGTGAACAAGAAAACGGGGCAGAATTTGATAATGAAGCCCTCAAAGTCCTGACAAAGGAGATGCGTCCTCTGGCAAGTCAATTGGCGGAAGAGGCTAATTTGAGTGTTCATCAGTCCTTCTATGATGCCAACAACCAACGGATTGACACTGATGTGAAGGAAGTGCAAAATCATATCCCGCCAATCCGTAAGCACACTTACGGTCCTGACGTTGATCCGTCCGAACTTATAAGTGAAGAAGCTGTCTTTCAAGCTTTAACCCGGATTGACTGGACCACCATTGACTTCCAACCACTGGATGGGGAGGAGGAGGCTGAACCGACACCAGAGGATTCATCAACCTCCCGTCAACCCGGCAATGAGTCTTAAATCGGCAACTGAGTTGATAGGCACAGAATGTGTTCTGTGTGAAAAAACAATTGCTTATTTTGGGCCTTAAAGCGCCTTGTAATAGGCTAGTTGAAATACTTTGATCTGCTGCCATCATTAACTGGGATATAACTGTTTGATCCGCCGTGATAATTTCAGTGCTGGCTTATATACCTTCATAATATTATGCTATCCCTGTGTCTGCATAAAAAAGATCTGTCCGGGCGGTTTACCACCGGACGGGTCAAAATGCCCAACATACAACCTGGTAGACAACCATGGTTGCAAAAAATAGTCAAGAATAGATCATACCTATGATATGAAATTATGTTGTTGGTTTACCAACTTTGATTGTAGTAAGGGTGAATACCCAACTCTCACCATGCAGTGCTGGTATGAAGTAGAACCAGGTTGTGATGAACATCGGATGATTATACTGGCGACAGGTAGTCAAAGCCAGACCGGTTTGAAAGATGCCGGTTCACCATTAATTATATGCTTTAACAGATAATAACTATAAGCTGCACCGGGTTAAGAAACACCGGGTCGAGATGGAGGCATATAGCCGGGCTGGATCAAGAGATGTCGGCTTACCTTAAAACGTGATCAAATAAGGATAAAAATGTGCAAAGACAAACAAATAAACACTTGTAGTCGAGGCTTTTCGAGGGCTGCCAGGCCCAAATTCGAGGCTTTTCGTGGGCTGCCACGCCGCTGAGTTAAACCATTTGACAAAGCCTTTTAAGATGGGCCTCCAACTAACCAATCGTCGTTTTAACTTTGACAAGTTCAGGGTCTCAATGAGAGTAACTTGTCAAACGTTCGGCGGGTCGTGCCAGGATTACCTGGATAGGAGTGGCTTACTTGATGAAGGCAGGTTAACCCGAGGTTTTAGGTGAATACACCAGGCTTCCAAGCCGTGGGTCGATACCCGATTACAAGGGTCCTTTCAAACTCTTTGTTACTTTACACAAAGAGCCCCCAAGTAACTTTGTGAGCTGTGCTCAATGGGTGCCTATGTTTGAGTCGTGCTTTTAGCAGCAGAACTCTCTTTGGCCCCTTGGGTGTGAAGCTCCCAAGCTGTATGATGGCATGATAGCCGGTTTAATGAACAAATCGGGTCATCGCTGTGAAAGCAGAAGTGTTGGAAATATGCCCTAGAGGCAATAATAAAATGGTTATTATTATATTTCTTTGTTCATGATAATCGTCTATTATTCATGCTATAATTGTGTTATCCGTAAATCCTAATACATGTGTGAATACATAGACCACAACGTGTCCCTAGTGAGCCTCTAGTTGACTAGCTCGTTGATCAACAGATAGTCATGGTTTCCTAACTATGGACATTGGATGTCATTGATAATGGGATCACATCATTAGGAGAATGATGTGATGGACAAGACCCAATCCTAAGCATAGCACAAAGATCGTGTAGTTCGTTTGCTAGAGCTTTTCCAAATGTCAAGTATCATTTCCTTAGACCATGAGATTGTGCAACTCCCGGATACCGTAGGAGTGCTTTGGGTGTGCCAAACGTCACAACGTAACTGGGTGGCTATAAAGGTGCACTACGGGTATCTCCGAAAGTGTCTGTTGGGTTGGCACGAATCGAGACTGGGATTTGTCACTCCGTATGAAGGAGAGGTATCTCTGGGCCCGCTCAGTAATGCATCATCATAATGAGCTCAATGTGACCAAGTATCTGGTCACGGGATCATGCATTACGGTATGAGTAAAGTGACTTGCCGGTAACGAGATTAAACGAGGTATTGGGATACCGACGATCGAATCTCGGGCAAGTAACGTACCGATTGACAAAGGGAATTGTATACGGGATTGATTGAACCCTCGACATCATGGTTCATTCGATGAGATCATCAAGGAGCATGTGGGAGCCAACCTGGGTATCCAGATCCCGCTGTTGGTTATTGACCGGAGAGTCATCTCGGTCATGTCTGCATGTCTCCCGAACCCGTAGGGTCTACACACTTAAGGTTCGGTGACACTAGGGTTGTAGAGATATTAATATGCAGTAACCCAAAAGTTGTTCGGAGTCCTGGATGAGATCCAGGACGTCATGAGGAGTTCCGGAATGGTCCGGAGGTAAAGATTTATATATAGGAAGTCGAGTTTCAGCCATTGGGAAGGTTTCGGGGGTAATCGGTATTGTACCGGGACCACCGGAAGTGTCCCGGGGGTCCATCGGGTGGGGCCACCTATCCCAGAGGGCCCCATGGGCTGAAGTGGGGAGGGGAACCAGCCCCTGGTGGGCTGGTGCGCCCCCCTTGGGCCTCCCCCTGCGCCTAGGGCAGGAAACCATAGGGGTGGGGGGCGCCCCCCTTGGCTTGGGGGGCAAGCCACCCCCTTGGCCGCCGCCCCCCCTTGGAGATCAGATCTCCTAGGGCCGGCGCCCCCCCAGGGGGCCTATATATAGTGGGGGGGATGGAGGGCAGTCGCACCCTAGCCCCTGGCGCCTCCCTCTCCCTCTCCAACACCTCCTCCTCCTCCGTAGAGCTTGGCGAAGCCCTGCCGAGATCCCCGCTGCATCCACCACCACGCCGTCGTGCTGCTGGATCTCCATCAACCTCTCCTTTCCCCTTTCTGGATCAAGAAGGAGGAGACGTCTTCCCCAATCGTACGTGTGTTGAACGCGGAGGTGCCGTCCGTTCGACACTTGGTCATCGGTGATTTGGATCACGACGAGTACGACTCCATCAACCCCGTTCTCTTGGACGCTTCCGCTCGCGATCTACAAGGGTATGTAGATGCACTCCTTTTCCCCTCGTTGCTAGATAACTCCATAGATTGATCTTGGTGAAGCGTAGAAATGTTTTGATTTCTGCTACGTTCCCCAACAGTGGCATCATGAGCTAGGTCTATGCGTAGTTACTATGCACGAGTAGAACACAAAGTAGTTGTGGGAATAGATGTTGTCAATTTTCTTGCCACTACTAGTCTTATCTTGCTTCGGCGGCATCGTGGGATGAAGCGGCCCGGACCGACCTTACATGTACGCTTACGTGAGACAGGTTCCACCAACTGACATGCACTAGTTGCATAAGGTGGCTAGCGGGTGTCTGTATCTCCCACTTTAGTTGGAGCGGATTCGATGAAAAGGGTCCTTATGAAGGGTAAATAGAAATTGGCATATCACGTTGTGGTTTTACGTAGGTAAGAAACGTTCTTTCTAGAAACCTATAATAGCCACGTAAAAACATGCAACAACAATTAGAGGATGTCTAACTTGTTTTTGCAGCAAGTGCTTTGTGATGTGATATGGCCAAAGGATGTCATGAATGATATATGTGATGTATGAGATGATCATGTTCTTTTAATAGGAATCACGACTTTCATGTCGATGAGTATGACAACCGGCAGGAGCCATAGGAGTTGTCTTTATTTTTTGTATGACCTGCGTGTCATTGAATAATGCCATGTAAATTACTTTACTTTATTGCTAAACGCGTTAGCCATAGAAGTAGAAGTAATCGTTGGCGTGACAACTTCATGAAGACACGATGATGGAGATCATGATGATGGAGATCATGGTGTCATGCCGGTGACGAAGATGATCATGGCGCCCCGAAGATGGAGATCAAATGAGAAATATGATATTGGCCATATCATGTCACTATTTGATTGCATGTGATGTTTATCATGTTTTGCTTATTTGCTTAGTACGACGGTAGTAAATAAGATGATCCCTTATAATAATTTCAAGAAAGTGTTCCCCCTAACTGTGCACCGTTGCGAAGGTTCATTGTTTCGAAGCACCACGTGATGATTGGGTGTGATAGATTCTAATGTTCGAATACAACGGGTGTAAGCCAGATTTACACACGCAATACACTTAGGTTGACTTGACGAGCCTAGCATGTACAGACATGGCCTCGGAACACGGAAGGCCAAAAGGTCGAGCATGAGTCGTATAGAAGATATGATCAACATGAAGATGTTCACTGACGTTGACTAGTCCGTCTCACGTGATGATCGGACACGGCCTAGTTGACTCGGATCATGTTTCACTTAGATGACTAGAGGGATGTCTATCTGAGTGGGAGTTCATTGAATAATTTGATTAGATGAACTTACTTATCATGAACTTAGTCTAAAAACTTTATAATATGTCTTGTAGATCAAATGGCCCACGCTAATGTTGCCCTCAACTTCAACGCGTTCCTAGAGAAAACCAAGCTGAAAGATGATGGCAGCAACTATACGGACTGGGTCCGAAACCTGAGGATCATCCTCATAGCTGCCAAGAAAGATTATGTCCTAGAAGCACCTCTAGGTGAAGCACCCATCCCAGAGAACCAAGACGTTATGAATGCTTGGCAGTCTCGTGCGGATGATTACTCCCTCGTTCAGTGCGGCATGCTTTACAGCTTAGAACCGGGGCTCCAAAAGCGTTTTAAGCAACACGGAGCATATGAGATGTTCGAAGAGCTGAAAATGGTTTTCCAAGCTCATGCCCGGGTCGAGAGATATGAAGTCTCCGACAAATTCTTCAGCTGTAAGATGGAGGAAAATAGTTCTGTCATCGAGCACATACTCAAAATGTCTGGGTTGCACAACCGCCTGACTCAGCTGGGAGTTAATCTCCCGGATGACGCGGTCATTGACAGGATCCTTCAGTCGCTTCCACCGAGCTACAAGAGCTTTGTGATGAACTTCAATATGCAGGGGATGGAAAAGACCATTCCCGAGGTATATTCAATGCTGAAATCAGCGGAGGTGGAGATCAAAAAGGAACATCAAGTGTTTATGGTGAATAAAACCACTAAGTTTAAGAAAGGCAAGGTTAAGAAGAACTTCAAGAAGGATGGCAAGGGAGTTGCCGCGCCCGGTAAGCCAGTTGCCAGGAAGAAGCCAAAGAATGGACCCAAGCCTGAGTGCTTTTATTGCAAGGGAAGTGGTCACTGGAAGCGGAACTGCCCCAAATACTTAGCGGACAAGAAGGCCGGCAACACTAAAGGAGGTGCGGAATAAGCGGAGGCTGGTGAAGGACGAGATGACGATGCGCGTCGGGAATGGTTCCAAGGTCGATGTGATCGTCGTCGGCACGTTGCTTCTACATTTACCTACGAGATTAGTTTTAAACCTCAATAATTGTTATTTAGTGCCAGCTTTGAGCATGAACATTGTATCAGGATCTCCTTTAATTCGAGATGGCTACTCATTTAAATATGAGAATAATGGTTGTTCTATTTATATGAGAGATATGTTTTATGGTCATGCCCCGCTGGTGAATGGTTCATTCTTAATGAATCTCGAGTGTAATGTTACACATATTCATAGTGTGAATACCAAAAGATGTAAAGTTGATAACGATAGTCCCACATACTTGTAGCACTGCCGCCTTGGTCACATTGGTGTCAAGCGCATGAAGAAGCTCCATGCTAATGGACTTTTAGAGTCTCTCGATTATGAATCATTTGATACATGCGAACCATGCCCTGACCATGACTCCGTTCTCCGGAACAATGGAGCGAGCAACCAACTTGTTGGAAATCATACATACCGATGTGTGTGGTCTAATGAGCGTTGAGGCTCGTGGAGGATATCGTTATGTTCTCAGTCTCACTGATGACTTGAGTATATATGGATATGTCTACTTAATGAAACACAACTCTGGGACCTTTGAAAAGTTCAAGGAATTTCAGAGTGAGGTTGAGAATCAACGTGACAGGAAAATAAATTTCTTACGATCAGATCGTGGGGG
>LR880970.1:477080332-477104865 GCA_904067115.1 Aegilops sharonensis | reverse complement strand
TTTGTTGCCAAGAACGGGTCCTTTCTGGAGAAAGAGTTTCTCTCGAAAGAAGTAAGTGGGAGGAAAGTAGAGCTTGATGAAGTACTGCCTCTTGAAACGGTAAGTAGCGCAACTCAGGAAGATGTTCTTGTGGTGCCTGCACCGACTAGAGAGGAGCTTAATGATGATGATCAAGGTACTTCGGATCAAGCTCCTACTGAACTTCGTAGGTCCACAAGGACACGTTCCGCACCAGAGTGGTACGACAACCCTGTCTTGGAAATCATGTTGTTAGACAACGGTGAACCTTCGAATTATGAAGAAGCGATGGCGGGCCCAGATTCGGACAAATGGCTAGAAGCCATGAAATCCAAGATAGGATCCATGTATGAAAACGAAGTATGGACTTTGACTGACTTGCCCGATGATCGGCGACCCATAGAAAATAAATGGATCTTTAAGAAGAAGACAGACGCGGATGGTAATGTGACCATCTATAAGGCTTGACTTGTCACTAAGGGTTATCGACAAGTTCAAGGGGTTGACTACGATGAGACTTTCTCACCCGTAGCGAAGCTGAAGTCCGTCCGAATCATGTTAGCAATTGCCGCATTCTATGATTCTGAGATATGGCAAATGGACGTCAAAACGGCATTTTTACGACCATCTTAAGGAAGAATTGTATATGATGCAGCCGGAAGGTTTTGTCGATCCTAAGAATGCTAACAAGGTATGCAAGCTCCGACGCTCAATCTGTCGGATTTCGGGTTCCGGCAGACCCTTGAGGTTAGAACACTGGGGTGCGCGCGCAATCTCACCCTCTACCTACCTGCACCCCGCCGCCTCGCTAGGATCTAAACTACGAAAGGAACAACACAAGAGACACAGGGTTTATACTAGTTCGGGTCACCATTGTGGTGTAATACCCTACTCTAGTTTTTGGGGTGGTGGATTGCCTCTTGGGCTGATGGTGATGAACAATACAAGGAAGGACCGCCTCGCGAGGGTCTGTTCTTGGCCGGGGCGATGAACTGCTAGGAGGAGTTCAATCGCCTTCTCTCTTTCTCTGATTCTAGATTGCCTCTAGCTACTCATCCCCATCCCTCTACCATGTGGGAGGCTAGTCCTATTTATATGCAAAGGCCCTGGGCCTCTTCCCAAATATTGAGCGGGAAGGGCGCCAACAATTGGCCATTTTGAAGGGGAACATCTGGTACACTTATCCTGACTAAAGTTGGTCCTCGCCTGTCAAAGGCTCTGGTGGTGATGCCGGCTTGGGCTCCACAATGACTTCCTTCCTGCCGTTGGACTGGTCTTGGTCTTGTTGCACCGAAATGGACGCCTTTGCTTGATGCTCTCGCCTACGCTTGCTCCCTTTGCACCAAAGAGGAAAGGAGGACACTGCGCGGGCTGGCGCCCGCCTGGCGCCCTTGGTCGTCATGGCTTGGTCATGGGCACCTCGTGAGGTACCCCACCTTGATCACTCCGCCTCCTCGCGAGCCAGCCTGACGAGGTTGTGCCTGAGGAAGCTCCCTGTCGTCCGCCCCGCGAGGCTTGGCCCGTCGCGAGGGTCTTGAGCTCGTGTTGATGAAGATGGGCCGTGTTGGGCCCCCCTTTGAGCCACGCTGCAGGCCGCAGGCAGGCAAGTCTGGGGACCCCCGTTCCCAGAACGTCGACAGTAGCCCCGGGCCCAAGGCACGCCCGGACTTGGCCGAGCAGAGAGGCGAAGGGGCAAGTGTGAAGCGCCGCGGGCCCTAACAGCCTGCGGCCTTAGGCGCCGCGTGGCGGTTGATTGGACGTGGGCTCCTCAGCAACCGCGCGAGTCGATAAAGGAGCAGCGTCTGCCTAGGCTTTGTTTCCCTTGCTTTCTCTGGTTACTGCTCAGATCCTCTTTCTTGCGCCTCTCCTTCCTGCCTCCGAAATCTTCAGATCCACTTCGACTGCACGCCCTAGCAAGGCATGGCGCCTCGCGAGACCCCGGCCGGAGCTTGGTACGCGCCTGCCCTGGACTCGCCGAACGTGTCAGAGGCGAGCCTTGCCCGGGTGCGCCAGATGGCGGCGGTGCAGGGCATCGACGGGGCGAAGGTGTTCAGGGCCGGCTCTGCCCTCCCTGAGGGCCAAGGGAGCACCTTCTATCCACTTTTTGTAAGTGCCATTGTTGCCGGTCTGATGCGTCCCTTTTCCGAGCTCTTATTCTCTGTCCTCCGCCATTACAAGCTACAAGCTCTGCACCTCCACCCCAACTCTGTTCTCTTCCTGGCGATCTTCGCCTACTATTGCGAGGCTCACGTCAGGGTGCAGCCCTCGGTGGCCCTGCTGCTCCACTATTTCTCCCTCCGGACCTCTCGTGGTTCCTTCTCTGCGTGTGCGAGCTTCGTTGCGTACGGTAGCTCCATCGCCATTTCGAACCCCGGGAAGAGGATTGAGGGCTTCAGGAGCAAGTGGGTCTTGGTAGATGTTGGGCGCATCCACCCTCGGCTAATCTTGCCCATGGAGCACCCCATACACTCCGACGACTGGTCTCGAGTGGAGCTCGTGGATCCCCGCGCGAGGCCGGTCTTGGAGAGGATGGACATGGATCTGAGGCCGGCCAGCATGGCTGCGGCAAAGCTGACTGGCGCGTCGCTGCTGAGGGAATTCCTGGAGCACCAGCTGGCTCCGCTTCGTCAGTACCACTTCCGATGTGGAGGCCCCACCTAAGCCCTGCGGTCTTGGTCGACGAAGACCTGGCTGCGGTTCTCCAATCTTTGGTCGGGGGCGAGGTGGCGAGGTTGGAGGGCGCTCCTACACCCGTGTTCCTCCGCAACGACTGGGAGCAAGTAGTGGAGTCCATGCCCGTCTTCAACGGGGACGGGCCCATGCCCGCGGAGGCTCCCGAGGACCCGGTGGACGTGTCCTCCGGCGACTCCAGCGAAGAGAAGGGAGAAGGGGAGCGGGAAGGAGGGCTCGACTCCGAGGCGACCAACGGAGAGTCGAGGGCTCCCCTCCCTCGGCGCAAGTCCCGCGTTCTCTGCCTCTCACCGAGCGACGACGACGACGAGGATGATGACGAGCGGGGCGGCGGAAGCTTTCCCCCGATCCCGAAGAAGGACAGGACCGGGCTGGTCCCCCGCGGGTCTGCCCCGGCATCGAGGCGATCCGCAGGCGCGCCTCCTGCTCCCGAGCTCCTTGAGGCTGATCCTTGTAGCCGGCTCTCGGGCTTCAAGTATGGCCGGAGGTTGCTCGAGCTCGCGAGCGACGACCAGTAAGTGCTCGATTCCTATCTTATTTCTTGTTTTGTCGCTGAGGCTTGACGTCTGTATCTCTTGGCTAGGCTGGCGCCGGCGGCAAAGAAGCTGAAGAGATCTCCCGAGGTTTCGTCTGGGGCAGCGCCTCCGCCCCTGAAAGAAGGTGATCGTGATGCACGGGCCTCCCCTGCCTGGTCATCCTCGCGAGGCCTGGTGGAGCTGGCTGGGGCGAGCTCAGCCCCCATGGCCCAAGCGACTCCTGAGGTGTCCTTGCCTGATGCCGCCGCCGCAGCTGTTGGGGCGCAGCAGGTCCCGCCTCAGGACACCGTGGTCACACTGCCGTCCTCTCCTCCTACTCCACCAACTGCTATCTCTCCGACTCCTCCTACCATTCTGGATCATGCTGCTACCGAACTGGACCGGCTGCGGTAAGATCTTCTGGGCGCCGACCCCCGCTTGGTGGTCGGGCGCCAGGAGCTGGCTTCTGGCTGGATTCGCTCCCGACGCTTCAATCCGGGCGGCGCTGGTCCAGGCCTCGACGGCTTGCGACGAGGAGAAGCAGGCCGTCCTTGGGGCGAAAGCTGCTCGCGACGCCGCCTTGGGGGAGGTAGCCAATGTCCGAGGTCGCTGCAAGGCACTGGAGAGCGAGCTGCAGGGCCTGCGGGACCAGCTCGCCAAGGAGGCCCGCCTTCGCCAAGAGCAGGAGGAAGGCATGAAAGCTCGCGGGGTGGCCGTCAAGGATCGGGACGCCAAGCTCAAGAAGCGCCGTGAACGCCTAGGCGTGCTGGAGCAAGAGTTGGAGGCGAGGAAGGTCGAGCTGGACGGCAAGGCACGGGTCCTTGCCGAGGATCGCGTGGCCTTCACAGATATGGAGGTGAAGGCTCGCAGCTTGCTGATGGAGCTTTACGATAGCGGCCTGGAGAGCCCGCTGGCCGGCGCAGAAGACGGCCCCGCCAAGCTGCTTCCCTTCCTGGTTTGCGCTCTTGAAGATGTCGCCCTTGGCCTTGGCCCTACGGCTAAGGCCGAGGCGCGTGTCTTGTCTTCTGCGGCGCTGGCGCGGGTCCTCACCCACGTCTACCTTCGTGATCCCAACGTCGACCTCGACAGCCTGCTGGAGCCAGCGAGCGGCGAGCTTGCCGCTGCCGCTGCTGAGGCCGTGAAGGGTCGTGCGGAGGCTCTGCTGGGGAAGTTCCGGGCCTTCAGCACCAAGCCGAAGCGGGGCGCTGCCAACCTTGCGGCTCCACAAGGCGAACCCGCTCCGCGCAGCTCCACCGCCGACAAGTGACTCCATTGTGGCTCATGTTCTGCTTTTAATTCCTGCACAAGTATCATGCCTCGGGGAGGTGTTTAAACTTGCATTTGGCGTTGTGATAACAGTTATGGACTGTAATATTTGCTTTTGAATTCCTTGAAATTTGCGCTTTTCCTTCCTACTTGCTTGTGTTCTATGCCGGCAGAGCCCGGCCCCGCGCATACCTCAGCCGCCGTTAGCCCCGACCGGAAACCAGGACGGGACCAAGGAGTGAGGGGCTACGTGACAAGTTAGGCTCCTGAGTCGCGATGCTCAGGAGTCCCCCTTAGCGCACGAACAACAAGTAGGGAGGTGAGATGTGGGTGGATCTATCGTTCTACGTCTGCAGAGCCCGGCCCCGCGCATACCTCAACCGCCGTTAGCCTTTCGGAACTAAGGAGTGAGGGGCCACGTGACCAGTTAGGCTCCTGAGTCGCGATGCTCAGGAGTCCCCCTTGACGCTCAAACGTCCTTCGTACCTTGGCTCCGCTCGGGGAGGGACGTGCGACGAACCAGGCCCGAGGGGCCTGGCTGGGTGGCGTGCGTCTTGGCGTGACCCAGGCGCAGCCCCCGTGCCCAGCCCCCTCGCGCGGCACTCCCGAGGGGAGGCGTTGCGATGAGGCCAGACACTGAGCTCTGGGCTCCCTGAGGTTGATGCAGCCCGGGGGCTACCCTCAGTTGTTTATCACCAGCGCGGAGCATAGCGCTTCCGTATGTGTACGGGCATAGCCGCTCCTCGGCAGTGTCGTCAGCCAGCGCGGAGCATGGTGCTTCCACTGGTGCATGGGAGGGGGCTCCTCGGGGCGTGTACAGCCCCGCCCTGACACGTGGCTGGCACGGTAGGGCCTGGCGAGGTGTATCTGGGCACCCGTGAGCCAGCGCGGGACTCACGAGGCCCTACCTCAAGGCGGGTTGCGCCTGGCACTGGGCCTTATCTTGTGATGTGTTCCTGCAGATTTGGTTAGATGCCGGCGCTCTACGTCCTCGGGTCCCGGCCCTCGAGCTGGTCTCAGCCGTCGCTGGTATGCCAGGTCGCGACGCCGTGGACAAGGCCAGAGGGTGAGGGCTGGAGATCCAGTAGGAGCCCTGAGTCGCGATGCTTAGGTACCCCCCCTTTAACGTGCAAGCGGTCGACATGAACGAAGAAAAAGGTGCCATGGATTGGCGTCAAATAACAAGCATGATGGGTCGAATGCATGACCTGAAATAAATGCAAGAGGGATACATGCCGCCGGGCCTGGCCCGAGCGACTTGGGGATGATGCAGCCCGAGGGGCGCCCCCAACAAGATAAGCTAGGAACATGAAGTAAAAGGGATACACGCCGCAGGGACGGACCCACGCGGCCTGGGAATAATGCAGCCCTGGGGGGCGCTCCCAGTTGGAAATGGAACTTGAAAGATGTCACCTGGTAGAGTTGAAGACGAAAGGGTGTTGGTGCAGTAGACTCGGTGGGCTGCGGGAGCCGATCCTCACGAGCCCCCAGGCTCAGGGGCCTCGGGAAGCTCCGGAGGCGCTGGTGGCTCCTCATGGACCATCTCCATCTCTGCCAGGGCTGCGGACGCCTGGCCTCCTGAGCCTCCAGGATGTCCCTCATGAGGCGCTGGTACGTGGCGGCTGCGTTCGGCAGGCCGTAAGGCATGCGAACGTAGCTGTGGGGTGGACCTTCGCAGCGCCCCATGCGAGAGGGGCAGAGGCGCTGCTGAGAGGCGGCTCGGTTGAGCCCTGGTATGTCGATGCAGACGCGCAGCCCATCATCCTCGCCTGGATGGGGTGCAATGGCAGGTAAGCGGCGGCTGCCACTCATGAATCTTGACTCCTGCAGCTCCTGAATGGCCTTGCTGACGAACTCCTGAGGGTTTGGCCCTCCTTGCCTTGCTCCTTCTTGAGGGAAACGTGCTTTGAAACACGCCTCCAAGTGGTGCCCAAGCGCCTCCCTCGTGACCTTAGCAAGGTCGGTGGCCCTCCAGGGAGGATCCCCCAAGCCCTGCCTGAGGAGGGCGCCGGGCGCGCTTTCCTATGTGATAGAAGGAGGTTCTCCCCGAGCAGGCGCGGACCCTGAGGGGCCTGCCTCCTGAGGGAACGGGCCGGACGATGTCTTCATCTTCTTAGGGGCGGTCTCGGGAAGCCTCCTGCTTCCGCGATCCAGGTCTTCCAGTGATGCGGCCTGAAAGGCTCGCTCCAGGGAGCACACTGCGTCTTTCTCTTCGCAGGGCACCGTGATGACTCCGCCACTTCCTGGCATCTTGAGGATGCTGTAGCCGTGGTGGGTTACGGCCATGAACTTGGCCAGCGCTGGGTACCCGAGGATGGCGTTGTATGGCAGGCGAATGTGGGCGACGTCGAAGTCGATGAGCTCGGTGCGGTAGTTGTCGCGTGCGCCGAAGGTGACAGGGAGGGGAACCTGCCCGATCGGGACTGTGGAACCGTCGGTGACCCCAGAGAAAGGCTTGGTTGGCTGAAGCTGATTGTAAGGCACTTGGAGATTGTTGAACGTTTCCACGGACAGGACGTTGAGCCCTGCCCCGCCATCGATGAGGGTCTTGGTGACTAGCACGTTGCTGATGATTGGGGAACAGAGCATTGGGAGGACTCCGGCTGTGGCCGCACACTTGAGCTGATCCGCTGAGCTGAATGTGATGGTGCACGCCGACCACCTGAGGGGGCGTGTGGCTTCGAGCTTGGGGAGGACTGCATTCACTTCGCGGGCGAACTGCTTGAAGATGCGTTGAGAGGCTGGGGCTTGAGCTCCGCCCAGGATGCAGGCGATCGCGCGAGGCTCTTGGAAGCCCCCAGCCCCCTCGTCCTGATGATGGTCTTCGTTTCTCCTTGGCTGCGGCGGCAGAGGAGGGAGGCCTGCGTTGCCTTGCGGGCGATCCTCGCGAGGCTGATACCTCCAGCCTCCCTCGCGAGGCGGGTCTTGCCAGCGATCCTCGCGAGGTTGGTCGCGCCATCCTTGGCGAGGGCCGCGGTCTTCCCAGCGTCCTGCGTTCCTTCCTCCTCCTCGGCTGTACCCCCGGTCGCTGCGGTCGGGACGTCGGCCGATCCTCCCTTCTCGCACGGCTCGGAGCTCTTGACATTCACTGGTGTTGTGGGTGTGGAGGTCGTGGTACACGCAGTACCGGCTGCCCTTGGAAGACTCGGGCTGATCTCTGCCCCGCTTGGTGTCCGATTCTGCCGCGAGCACGGCAGCCCCCTTGCGCTTCATGTCCTTGGCCTTGGATTTCTTCTCTTCTGGGTCTGCGGCAGGCAGCTCGAGGAGGGAGAGACGCCCTTCCTCGGCCCTGGCGCACTTGGTCGCCAAGTTGAACAGCTCCAAGGAAGTGCACAGATCGTCATGCATCGCCAGCTCCTCCTTCATCTTGACGTCGCGCACACCGTCGGAGAAGGCAGAGATGATGGCCTCCTCGATCACCTTGGGAATCTTGAGGCGTGCGTTGTTGAAGCGCTGGATGTACTTCTGCAGGGTCTCTCTTGGTTGCTGCTTGATGCGGCGCATGTCGCTCACGGCGGGTGGCCGGTCATGAGTACCTTGGAAGTTGGCGATGAAGCGGGTACGCATCTCGTCCCAGGAGGAGATCGTGCCTGGGGCCAGGTTCAGGAGCCAGGTGCGGGCCCCGTCCTTGAGCGCCATGGGAAACTAGTTCGCCATGACCTTCTCATCTCCGTTGGCGGCTTCGATGCCCAGCTCGTAGAGCTGGAGGAACTCTGCGGGGTCGGCTGTACCGTCGTAGCGAGGAGGCATGTCCGGCTTGAACTTGCCGGGCCACGCTACGCTGCGCAGCTCAGGGGTGAAGGCACGGCAGCCTGCTGTGGCCACGGGGGGCCTTGGGTGACGAAGAGCTTGGTCTTGCGGGTGCCCATGCGCTGCAGCTGGGAGCAGCGCGGGGTCTTGACGTGCCGGAGCAGGAGCATGGTCGCGACGAGCTGGAGCGGGGAGCACTCGGGCAGCTTCTTGCGGGCGAGGGACCTCCTGGCAGCTTTGCTCTTGCCGCGCTGGCGCTGGACGGAGCGGGTTCCGCCCAGGGACCACGCGCCTTGGGGCCAGGGCGCCTTCTTGAGGGGGAGGCGGCCGAGGCGCCCCCGGAGCTTCGTCGCCCATGCAGGATGGGGCGCGGTGCAGCGGGACAGACGGCGCGGGGGAGCCCCCTGCGGCGCGAACGAGCTCGGCGACGCGGTCGAGCCACTCTTCATAGACGTCGTCGACGGGACGGTAGCGCAGGAGCTCGTTTGCCACGATGAGCGCAGCTCGAGCCTCCGTGGGCGCGCGGAATGTGCGAGACGAAGAACCAGCCGGGGCGAGCGAGGGGGTAGCAGTGCGGCCGTCTTGCCTCACGGAGGGATGTTGGGACGATGCTTGCTGCTCGTTCCCCGCCGGGCCGGTGGCCGCGTTGACGGCAGGCGACGGGGAACGACGAGGGCGCCTGCTGACGGGAGCCGTCTGGGCGACGCGGGAAGGGAGAGCGGCTCGGCGCGGGCCCGACGAGCGTCAGACATGGATGCGGGGGTCGACGGAGAACATGGCGGAGGAAGACGAATTCCGGCGCACCCCTACCTGGCGCGCCAAATGTCGGATTCCGGGTTCCGGCAGACCCTTGAGGTTCGAACACTGGGGTGCGCGCGGAATCTCACTCTCTACCTACCTGCACCCCGCCGCCTCGCTAGGATCTAAACTACGAAAGGAACAACACAAGAGACACAGGGTTTATACTAGTTCGGGCCAGTATTGTGGTGTAATACCCTACTCTAGTTTTTGGGGTGGTGGATTGCCTCTTGGGCTGATGGTGATGAACAATACAAGGAAGGACAGCCTCGCGAGGGTCTGTTCTTGTCCGGGGCGATGAACTGCTAGGAGGAGTTCACTCGCCTTCTCTCTCTCTCTCTCTCTCTCTCTCTCTCTCTCTCTCTCTCTGATTCCAGATTGCCTCTAGCTACTCATCCCCATCCCTCTACCCTGTGGGCGGCTAGTCCTATTTATATGCAAAGGCCCTGGGCCTCTTCCCAAATATTGAACGGGAAGGGCGCCAACAATTGGCCATTTTGAAGGGGAACATCTGGTACACTTATCCTGACTAAAGTTGGTCCTCGCCTGTCAAAGGCTCTGGTGCTGACGCCGGCTTAGGCTCCACAATGACTTCCTTCCTGCCGTTGGACTAGTCTTGGTCTTGTTGCACCAAAATGGACGCCTTTGCTTGATGCTCTCGCCTGCGCTTGCTCTCTTTGCACCAAAGAGGAAAGGAGGACACTGCGCGGGCTGGCGCCCGCCTGGCGCTCGCCTGGCGCTCGCCTGGCGCCCTTGGTCGTCATGGCTTGCGTCATGGGCACCTCGTGAGGTACCCCGCCTTGATCTCTCCGCCTCCTCGCGAGCCGGCCTGACGAGGACGTGCCTGAGGAAGCTCCATGTCGTCCGCCCCGCGAGGCTTGGCCCCTCTCGAGGGTCTTGAGCTTGTGTTGATGAAGATGGGCCGTGTTGGGCCCCCCTTTGAGCCACGCTGCAGGCCGCAGGCAGGCAAGTCTGGGGACCCCCGTTCCCAGAACGCCGACACAATCTATGGGCTGGTGCAAGCATCCCGGAGTTGGAACATTCGATTTGATGAGATGATCAAAGCATTTGGGTTTACACAGACTTACGGAGAAGCTTGTGTTTACAAGAAAGTGAGTGGGAGCTCTGTAACATTTCTCATATTATATGTGGATGACATACTGTTGATGGGAAATGATATAGAATTCTTGGAAAGCATAAAGGCCTACTTGAACAAGTGTTTTTCAATGAAGGACCTTGGAGAAGCAGCTTATATATTAGGCATCAAGATCTATAGAGATAGATCGAGACGCCTCATTGGTCTTTCACAAAGTACGTACCTTGACAAGATATTGAAGAAGTTCAACATGGATCAGTCCAAGAAGGGGTTCTTGCCTGTATTGCAAGGTGTGCGATTGAGCACGCCTCAATGCCCGACCACGGCAGAAGATAGAGAAAAGATGAGTGTCGTCCCCTATGCCTCAGCCATAGGGTCTATTATGTATGCCATGCTGTGTACCGGGCCTGATGTAAACCTTGCCGTAAGTTTGGTAGGAAGGTACCAAAGTAATCCCGGCATGGAACTCTGGACAGCGGTCAAGAATATCCTGAAGTACCCGAAAAGGACTAAGGACATGTTTCTCGTGTATGGAGGTGACGAATAGCTCGTCGTAAAGGGTTACGTCGACGCTAGCTTCGACACAGATCTGGATGACTCTAGGTCACAAACCGGATACGTGTTTATTTTGAATGGTGGGGCAGTAAGCTGGTGAAGTTGCAAGCAAAGCGTCGTGGCGGGATCTACATGTGAAGCGGAGTACATGGCAGCCTCGGAGGCAGCGCATGAAGCAATCTGGGTGAAGGAGTTCATCACCAACCTAGGAGTCATACCCAATGCGTCGGGGCCGGTCACTCTCTTCTGTGACAACACTGGAGCTATTGCCCTTGCCAAGGAGCCCAGGTTTCACAAGAAGACCAGGCACATCAAGCGTCGCTTCAACTCCATTCGTGAAAATGTTCAAGATGGAGACATAGATATTTGTAAAGTACATACTGACCTGAATGTAGCAGATCCATTGACTAAACCTCTCCCTAGAGCAAAACATGATCAACACCAGAACTCTATGGGTGTTCGATTCATCACAATGTAACTAGATTGGTGACTCTAGTGCAAGTGGGAGACTGTTGGAAATATGCCCTAGAGGCAATAATAAAATATTATTATATTTCTTTGTTCATGATAGTTGTCTATTATTCATGCTATAATTGTGTTATCGGGAAATCGTAATACATGTGTGAATACATAGACCACAACGTGTCCCTAGTGAGCCTCTAGTTGACTAGCTCGTTGATCAACAGATAGTCATGGTTTCCTAACTATGGACATTGGATGTCATTGATAACGGGATCACATCATTAGGAGAATGATGTGATGGACAAGACCCAATCCTAAGCATAGCACAAAGATCGTGTAGTTCGTTTGCTAGAGCTTTTCCAAATGTCAAGTATAATTTCCTTAGACCATGAGATTGTGCAACTCCCGGATACCGTAGGAGTGCTTTGGGTGTGCCAAACGTCACAACGTAACTGGGTGGCTATAAAGGTGCACTACGGGTATCTCCGAAAGTGTCTGTTGGGTTGGCACGAATCGAGACTGGGATTTGTCACTCCGTATGACAGAGAGGTATCTCTGGGCCCACTCGGTAATGCATCATCATAATGAGCTCAATGTGACCAAGTGTCTGGTCACGGGATCATGCATTACGGTACGAGTAAAGTGACTTGCCGGTAACGAGATTAAACGAGGTATTGGGATACCTACGATCGAATCTCGGGCAAGTAACGTACCGATTGACAAAGGGAATTGTATACGGGATTGATTGAATCCTCGACATCGTGGTTCATCTGATGAGATAATCGAGGAGCATGTGGGAGCCAACATGGGTATCCAGATCCCGCTGTTGGTTATTGACCGGAGAGTCGTCTCGGTCATGTCTGCATGTCTCCCGAACCCGTAGGGTCTACAAACTTAAGGTTCGGTGACACTAGGGTTGTAGAGATATTAATATGCAGTAACCCGAAAGTTGTTAGGAGTCCCGGATGAGATCCCGGACATCACGAGGAGTTCCGGAATGGTCCGGAGGTAAAGATTTATATATAGGAAGTCGAGTTTCGGCCATTGGGAAGGTTTCGAGGGTAATCGGTATTGTACCGGGACCACCGGAAGGGTCCCGGTGGTCCACCGGGTGGGGCCTCCTACCCCGGAGGGCCCCATGGGCTGAAGTGGGGAGGGGAACCAGCCCCTGGTGGGCTGGTGCGCCCCCCTTGGCGAAGCCCTGCCGAGATCCCCGCTGCATCCACCACCACGCCGTCGTGCTGGTGTATCTCCATCAACCTCTCCTTTCCCCTTGCTGGATCAAGAAGGAGGAGACGTCTTCCCCAATCGTACGTGTGTTGAACACGGAGGTGCCGTCCGTTCGGCACTTGGTCGTCGGTGATTTGGATCACGACGAGTATGAGTCCATCAACCCCGTTCTCTTGGACGCTTCCGCTCGCGATCTACAAGGGTATGTAGATGCACTCCTTTCCCCCTCGTTGCTAGATAACTCCATAGATTGATCTTGGTGAAGCGTAGAATTTTTTTGATTTCTGCTACGTTCCCCAACAAGAAGCCCCCTTGTAACCAAGAAATATTGGAAGAATGGCAGAGGCCCTGCTAGTAGCAAGGATGCCGGTTTATTATATTGAAAATAATATATACATTGTCATAATATGTACATAGTGAGAGCCTATGGCTCAGGTGTAGTAAGGCCGAAGGAGAGCTATGTTCCACGGCCGCCGGGTTTCCTCCTCAGAACTGCGTGAGTCTTCTCGAACGTCAATGAGGTAGTATGATCGGTTTGCAGATTCTTGCTGACCACAAAGGGCCCTTCCCAAGGTGGGGATAACTTGTGCATGTCGGTCTGATCCTGGATGAGCCGGAGCACTAAATCGCCTTCTTGAAAGGTTCTTGTTTTAACCCGGCGGCTGTGATAACGCCGCAGGTCTTGCTGGTAAATCACCGAGCGAGCCAAAGCCATATCCCGCTTCTCATCTAACAGGTCCAATGCTCCTTGACGTGCTTGCTCGTTGTCTGCTTCAACATAATTGGCAACCCGAGGCGAGTCATGACGAATATTACTGGGGAGTACCGCCTCTGCTGTGTAAACCATGAAGAAAGGCATATAACGTGTAGTCCGGTTTGGGGTGGTGTTTATGCTCCATAACACAGATGGTAGTTCTTCCACCCAGCAACCCGGCGTCCGCTTCAAGGGGACCATAAGCCGGGGCTTTATACCCTTTATAATTTCCTGATTAGCTCGCTCGGCTTGACCATTAGATTGGGGATGAGCCACAGACGCTACATCAAGCCGGATGTGCTCTCATTGACAAAAGTCCTCCATCTCGCCCTTAGAGACACTACAAAAAAAAGACACATCCGTGACATTTTGGGCCGAACGAAATTTTTTCTGTCATACATATGACACTTCTATGACGATAATTGTGACAAAACCCGGTATCATCATAGATGTGGTGGGCTCCTACTTCTATGACAAAAAATCATGACAGAAAATGGGCTTTTCGTCCTGGGCGGGCCGGAGACGCAGCTGCATGACATTCTTTAGGCCGTCCATGACGGGAAAAACCGTGGTAGAAGCAAGGGGGAGGAAAATTTCGGGGAGTTGCCAGTTACGGTGGGAGGTCGAGGGCCGAGCGATGCGCGTTTCTCTCGTACACGTACATGCGTCTGTGCGAGGCGTTGGCTCTAACTGAACCCGAGCGAGGCGTTGGGCTCTAACTGAACCCGAGCGATTGCACTGCAGGCTATGCGTTACAGAACCCGAGTGATCGATCGATGGCTGTTAACTGAACCCGATGGAGCGATTCCTTCGCTGTTGCTGCTAACTGAAGCCAATCGATTGGATGAATAGTGAGTGTTGCGGGGGGGGGGGGGGCCGCGCCCGGCGCGATGAGCGGGACCCCCGTTTCGACCGTAGGAGGTCCGTGTCGTCCGGTTTGCGGTACGCCACGCCCCTCCCGATGAACAGGACCCCCGTTTCGCCCGTAGCGCTCCAACACAAGTCCGGGTCGTCCGTTTTGCGGTACGGCACACCCCTCCCGATCCAGCGGACGCCCGTGTCGACCGTAGGAGGTCCGTGTCGTCCGGTTTGCGGTACGCCACGCCCCTCCCGATGAACAGGACCCCCGTTTCGCCCGTAGCGCTCCAACACAAGTCCGGGTCGTCCGTTTTGCGGTACGGCACACCCCTCCCGATCCAGCGGACGCCCGTGTCGACCGTAGGAGGTCCGTGTCGTCCGGTTTGCGGTACGCCACGCCCCTCCCGATGAACAGGACCCCCGTTTCGCCCGTAGCGCTCCAACACAAGTCCGGGTCGTCCGTTTTGCGGTACGGCACACCCCTCCCGATCCAGCGGACGCCCGTGTCGACCGTAGGAGGTCCGTGTCGTCCGGTTTGCGGTACGCCACGCCCCTCCCGATGAACAGGACCCCCGTTTCGCCCGTAGCGCTCCAACACAAGTCCGGGTCGTCCGTTTTGCGGTACGGCACACCCCTCCCGATCCAGCGGACGCCCGTGTCGACCGTAGGAGGTCCGTGTCGTCCGGTTTGCGGTACGCCACGCCCCTCCCGATGAACAGGACCCCCGTTTCGCCCGTAGCGCTCCAACACAAGTCCGGGTCGTCCGTTTTGCGGTACGGCACACCCCTCCCGATCCAGCGGACGCCCGTGTCGACCGTAGGAGGTCCGTGTCGTCCGGTTTGCGGTACGCCACGCCCCTCCCGATGAACAGGACCCCCGTTTCGCCCGTAGCGCTCCAACACAAGTCCGGGTCGTCCGTTTTGCGGTACGCCACACCCCTCCCGATGAACAGGACCCCCGTTTCGACCGTAGCGCTCCAACACAAGTCCGTTTCGTCCGTTTTGCGGTACGCCACACCCCTCCCGATCAACAGGACCCCCGTTTCGACCGTAGGAGGTCCGTTTCGTCCGTTTTGCGGTATGCCACACCCCTCCCGATCAACAGGACCCCCGTTTCGACCGTAGGAGGTCCGTTTCCTCCGTTTTGCGGTACGCCACACCCCTCCTAATCAACAGGACCCCGTTCCGAACATAGGAGGTCTGTTTCCTCCGTTGTGCGGTACGCCAGGCCTCGTTTCCATCGCCTGTTCCGTCCAAGCCCTCCCGATGAAAACGACCATGCATTCCGTTCCGACCCAGCCGGTTGGCTCCCCATGAACACGACGACGATGCTGTTTCTCTGTTCCAACCCAGCCATGTACGTATGCGCGAGTAGGCGTTCGAGACCCAGCCCGTATGTACGTACGTGGCCGTATTTTCTTTCTTGCACCCTTGCCGTTGTACGTACGTGTACATGCTACGTGCGTGCCTCTACTACGACATGTGCGCGCCTCTACATCGACCAGTATGTACGTACACGTCGACCAGAATGACAATGCTACGTACGCTTCGACCAGGTGGGTCCCGACTGTCAGGCACTTCCTTGCCTGCGAAGATGTATCTGGTGGGTCCCAGCAGTCAGGGGGGCGAATCGTTTTGTTTTTTTGCCCGGACGTACTTCCTTGCGTGCGAAGATGTAGCTGGTGGGTCCCAGCAGTCAGGGGGCGAATCGTTTTTTTTTGCCCGGACGCACTTCCTTGCGTGCGAAGATGTAACTGGTGGGTCCCAGCAGTCAGGGGGAAACATTTTTTCACGAAATACGGTGGCCCGTCCGGTGGGTCCCCGCTGTCAGGTGGAGGAATAATTATTTTGCATGTAATAAGGAGGCACTTCCTTGCTGCGGCCGTGGACCCAGCTGTCAGCCTCTCCACGTACAGTCCACGTCCGATGGAAGCCGTTCCTTGACCACGTTGACCACGCCGCGCCGAGAGCACCAGGGCGATGGACAACGGCGAGGCCTAGGAAGGGGACGACGCGGCAGTGGATGCCCACGCGTAGAGGAGTACGAGGGTTCACTGGTTCGCTGCGGTGTGAGGCTGCCGTCGCCGCAGAATAACCGGGGGTGTGGGTGAGTAGAGGGAAGGCCTGCCAGCGGTGGGAGTAGTAGGGGGCGGTGACGCCTCCGCCGCATCGCAGACGGCCACGGGAGGCAGGAGCACGCGGCACAACCGACGCTGGTTTGGGCGGCTGGAGCAAGAAGACCAGAGGTTGAAGAAGCACTATGGTCGTTGGATGGACATCGTACGGTCACTGGAGCTAGAATCGTGCATATTGACTAAGTTGACAAAGCCCTCCGTCCTCGTCAACTTAGTAGGCCCACAAGTCAGCCTGCCACAATACTGGGTCCCAGCTAACAGGGGGAGTATTCATTTTTTGTGTGCGTAATAAGGAGACACTTCCTTGCCTGCGAAGATATAGCTGGTGGGTCCGAGCTGTCAGCGGTGGTAACATTTTTTTTACAAAATACAGAGGCCCTTTATGTGGGTCCCCGATGTCAGGTTGAGAAATCATTATTTTGCGCGTAATAAGGAGGCATTTCCTTGCGTGCGGCCGTCGACCCAGCTGTCAGCCTCTCCACATACAGTCCACTTTAGATGCATGTCGATTGTTGACCATGTTGACCAGGCCGCGCCGAGAGCACCAGGGCGGTGGACGATGGCGAGGCCTAGGAAGGGGACGACGCGGAGGCAGGGAAGACTCGGCAGTTGTTTCCCACGTGGAGGGGAGTACGACTGTACGAGGGTTTACTGGTTCTTCTGCCGTCGCTGGAGAATAACAGCAGGTGTGGGTGAGTAGAGGGATGGCTAGGCCAGCGATGGGAGTACGGTGGGGCGGTGAGGGTTGCGCGGTAGCACAGCCGGCCGTGGGGAGGAGGGAGCAGGCAGTCCCGCCGGCGCTTGTTTGAGCGGCTGGAGCAGGAAGAGCAGAAATTGAAGAAGCACGACGGCCGTTGGATGGACATCGTACAGTCACTGGAGCTAGAATCGTTCATATTGACTAAGTTGACAAAGCCCTCTGTCCCCGTCAACTTAGTATGCCCACAAGTCAGCCTCCCACCATGGTGGGTCCCATCTAGCAGGGGGAGTATTCATTTTTCTGTGCGTAATAAGGAGGCACTTCCGGTGGGTCCGAGCTAACAGCAGGGGGAACGTTTTTTTTTGCGAAATACGGTGGTCCGTCTGGTGGGTCCCAGCAGTCAGGGGCAAACGTTTTTTCACCAAATACGGTGGCCCGTCCGGTGGGTCCGAGCAGTCAGGGGGAAAACGTTTTTTCCACGAAATACTGGTGGCCCGTCCGGTGGGTCCCTGCTGTTAGGTGGAGGAATAATTATTTTGCGCGTAATAAGGAGGCACTTCCTTGCGGCTGTCGTGGACCCAGCTGTCAGCCTCTCCACGTACAGTACTCTTCCGACGGAAGTCGGTCGTTAACCATATTGACCATGCCGCGCCGAGAGCACCACGGCGGTGGACGACGACGAGGCCTAGGAAGGGGACGACGCGGATCCGGGGAAGACGCGGCAGTGGATGCCCACGCAGAGAGGAGCACGAGGGTTCACTGGTTCGGCTGAGGTGTGAGGCTGGCGTCGCTGCAGAATAACAGGAGGAGTGGGTGAGTGGAGGGATGGCCTGGCCAGCGGTGGGAGTAGTATGGGGACGGTGAGGCCTCCGCGGCAGCACAGCCGACCATGGGAGGCAGGAGCATGCGGCACGAACGTGCTGCTTTGGGCGGATGGGGCAAGAAGACCAGAGGTTGAAGAAGCACTACGGCCGTTGGATGGACATCGTTGACCACGCCGCGCCGAGAGCACCAGTGCGGTGGACGACGGTGAGGCCTACGAAGGGAACGACACGGAGCCAGGGAAGACACGGCAGTGGCTAGCCACGCGGTGGAGAGTACGAGGGTTGACTGGTTCGGCTGCCGTCGCCGTAATAACAGGAGGTGTGGGTGAGTAGAGGGATAGACAGGCCAAGAATGCAAGTATGATGTGGCCGTGAGGCCTGCCCGGCAGCACTGCCGGCCACGGGAGGCGGGAACAGGCGGTTCCGACGGCGCTGGTTTGGGCGGCTGGGGCAGGAAGATCAGAGACTGAAGAAGCACGATTACTGTTAGATTGACATCTAACGGTCTGACGCTGGTAGAGTCGATTGTTGACTAAGTTTCTTTTTTGCGAAACCTGGTGTACGCATGAACTTGGTAGGCCCACAAGGCAGCCTCCAAATCTGTGGCAGACAACATAAAGCCCATTTGCTATTTTTTATAATTTGCAGCCCATTTGCTAATTCTTAAGTAATTTATTACAAACCATTTTCTGCCAGGACCACGGTCAAAAAGTTCAACCTTATTTTGCATATTTCGGTGGAGTCCAAACTGTTGTAATCCCGAAATGATAAACATTTTTTAAGAACTTATTGATTTGCCCAAAAAATCATTTTGTTTTTGTGAGCAAATAAGACGTGGGACAATTGAGTTGGTTTAAGGGAAAACCAGTGGTAAAAAAATCAGCACTGGGTGGGAAAAAACAACAAAAATAAGGATGTAAATATGAAAAGGGAATTTCATGTGTTTTCAATATAATGATACGTGTATATGAACTAGTAAAACTATAGGTAGAGATTAGAAAACGGATGTAGGACATGCGTTTCAAGAGGAAAATAGAACTGGGCTGTGTGTTTGATTCAGTAAAAAAAACTGCCTGCGGATGTTGTAAGACAAAATATAACTAACGCTGGCGGGCCAGAGGCCAGTAGATACCTGCTGGATCTTTGTGCCCCATTGTCATCATGGGCTGGGCCTGTTAAAAACAAAACCAACCCTGGGCAGTCTGCAGCCCAGTTGAAACTTGCTCGACCTGAAAAAACAACATAAGTGCTCAATAAACGAGAGAATTCTGCAAGTACAGACTAATAACTGGGATGCAACATAGATATTGTTTTTTTATCATGATAATAAGTGCATGCACTTGTTTCAAAAAAAATGGAGAACAAGGATTTCGAACGGCGGGTGCTTATGCTACCCATCAAATAAAAATCAGGTGCCTGAAAATTCGTTTCGAAACAAATGATTCAGCTTTATATCCACGCCGACCCTCGGCATGATGGTTAGAAGCAAATGCAAGTTCATACCAAAAGATCATTAACAACAATACCAACTTGCGGACGACAAGGTAGTACAACTACCAATACCTAACTAACTTATAATCTTTTTACTACTGGCCCTAGTGTTCGTCTGGTAGAAAATCTTGCAGAGGACCAGTTCCCGCTCCTTCTCTTGCTCCAGGTCCCCGAGGTGGTACTGGTGCATCACCCAGTTGGTCCTCTACTGGTTGAAGTTCTTGTTGGTGTGCAGCACCAGAACCTTTTTTTGCTGCCCGTCTGCCGGCCATTGACCATCACCGGCAAGGTATTGCTGGTCTTGTGCCACATCGCGTGCATGCCGCACTCTGACTGTATCTTGCGACGCGTCCACGTGCCCCTTTTGAACGCCCTGGAATTGCGCTGGAAGAATTGCTTCCTTAGGCCACTCAGTGTGATACCTGCAGTATTGTGGAATACAGGTTTTAGTGTACGTAGTTGGCATTTTGATAACATCTTTGGCATGTTGCAGTCACTTGTTTCACTTTTTATTAACTGTCAAATTGTAATTGCTTCACCAGGTCTGCGTCTAAAAAGAAAAATAGAGCTATAAACAAAGGAATATGTTTGTGCAAGTAGACGGCCGATCGGTGTCTTACCTGGAAGTTTCTCAGGTTGGGTGTAGCATATGTTGTGCTCGCTGTCGATGGTTGGTATGAACAAATCGATGAGAGACTGAAATCTCGCGCTGTCAGCACTCACTTTGGCCTCGAGGTGCTCGATCAGCTCCTGATCTGTGGGATCGAACTTGACGCCAGCCGGCAGCACCGGCCAATCCTTCTTCGACTTGCATCGGTAATTCTAGTTATATGGTACTCAATGTATGATCAAACGACTTTTTTAAGTGAATGATGAAAGATTTCGACAGATAAGTGGTACTCCAAATCTGAAGTCCAGAATACCCGAACACGCCGCCGGGATTCTTGTGTCACCTCACACACAGTGTGTTGTCACGTCAATTCAATGTGTGGACATGATGAATAATTTGACCGACGTATACTAGTACTGCTACTGTACTACTTACTAGTCGTATTTAGTGTCACAATTTATATATAGGTTTAACTAACAAGTACGCACTTCAAGCCTAACTGATATATATATATATATATATATGGCTTCTGCACAACATCTCCATCATCATTATCAGTACATCCTACGCAGGTGAGTTAGGATGCACTTGATCCCAGGAAGGTATCTATACTTCAAACCAGAGGAGTGCTTCAAACTAACAACAGTACATAATATCCAACAAAAGAGGGTCGTGCTACAGCAGTAGAATACATGGCTCAGTCTACAGCACGAATAAAGTTGTGCATATTTGCTGTTGGCATGAACCACATCCCGGCATGTCGGGTTTGCAAAAGCCATCCATCGCATGGAAGCTTGATGCCTTTCACACACTGAAGATTACCTGGCAACAAGCTGTGTCGACGAATCTCTGGATATGGTGATTCATGAAACCCATGGTATGATGTGTAAACACAGCCCCCCCCCCTCGCGAATGGAAGTTGCGTAGCACGGTAATCATCACCGGTGATATGATCGATGATTGGTTGGATGATCGGATAATTGAGCCCGAGGAACAAGGAGTGGTTGTCGAGGCTGTAAACCCGCCTCCAGTTGAATACGCCTGGCCCAACGGAGCTGGGATCTTTCTCGAACATGAAGCAGCCATAGCCATCAATGTCACGAACGCCCCACGCATTGTACTGCATGTGGTTTGATGTAATGGTTTGGCCAATTTGGTACGTGTGAATGAGCATCAAATGACCGCCGTCAGCTGAATGAGCGATAAACCACCACCCATCGGCTGGTATGATTCCAGGTCCTGGAATCATGAAGGCCAGTGCATTTGTGTCTGCTACAACAATTCAAATTGGAGACCAAACGGACAAAAATAAACAATCATGTTCAGAGTATTTGTGGAATTAAGATTATTATAACAGTGACACATATCATAGACAGAGAATTGCAATGCCGTGGTCATGATCATACCCCAAGTTAAAAAAATAATCCAATGGATTTCATATTCTAGCAACATGTCATGGTTCAAACATCATGTAACAATGAGAGGAAAACAGCTATGACAGCGCCTACTCATATTCTACCATAGCACTTACTACTACTGTTCTCATATCAACTCTAAGCAATAACATGCATTGTTATAAAAATCTTGTAAACGAGAGTAACATATAGCAATCATGATGTTATGCTCATAATATGTATTCTAACAATCATTAGATGCCAATTGTTCTAATATCAACTCTAACAATAACATGTGTGGTCATAAAAATCTAGGAATTGAGAGGAACACATAACAATGATGTGGTTATAGACATGCTATACATTCTAAATTTGTAATAAATGAACAGGCAGTCGTATTGATAAGGTAAAGATGAGATGAGATAGAACAATTACACGACGATAGATTCCACCAGTATAGGCAGCCAATCTGTGCGTGACCGCGTAAACGATGCCATCGTGCACTATAGCATCAGACAGAAATGTTGCCTCAACAGGATTGATGATGAGCCATAACCATGTATGACGACCGGATTCCAGATAGACTAATCCCATGTTGAACAAGGCAATGAGCTTGTAATCCATGTAGTCTTCTGATGGTGTGGGCACTTCGCAGATTACAACTTTCTGCAAATAGAGGTCGAGCCAAAAGCTTCACGCGTCTCGTGCGTAGTAGGCAGGAGTGTCCGGCGGGCTGCGAGGCTCGATGTCGGCGATATCCAACGATGGAAGGGTGATCTCTCGCTGGGTGTAGATATCCACGAGACGCCACGGACTACCGGTGTGGTGGATGAGGACGATCCAGTTGGCCTTCATGCCCGCCCAGTAGTGGTCGTGCATGAAGGACAGGTGGACGGGTAGTGGTAGCATGTCGAGGGGCACCACGGCAACCTCCGTAGGATCGTCAAGTCGGTGTCTGGGCCACCTGCGAAGATCGGGCATCAACAAGCAGTGTGTCTTGAAAAGAGCCGGCTGGTTGCAGACGAGTAGACGGTACAAAGACACCGAGCATGCGGCCAGACGGACGGTGCTGAGTAGGTCCATACGACTACAGATCTTCTCCAAGAGAACATCAGGGAGGGAATTCCAATCGCGGCTCTACGTGTCAGTCGGTTCTGCCATTGGAGTTTTCGGTGCCTGCGAGCCAGCGGGGAAGTGGATTCGGGTGGGCGAGCGAAGAAGCTTCTCCTCGTGTGGCCGAGCAGTGAGCGGGGGGATATGGTACGCGCGAGATACCAAGGAAGATGGTGCGGGCGGGCGAGCAGTGAGCGGGGGTAAATGGTGTGCGGCCAACGATGGGGAAGAGAGGAGGAAGAAGAGTGGAAGACGGGGAAGAAAGTGCATTAAATCTCAATTCTACTAGTACTACTACCAGGATATACCGTCCTTCGGAGTGTAAATAGTTACACCGGTGACATGTGGGTCTACCACAAGAGGGCCCATATGTCAGTTAATGGAGGACAGACGTGCGTAGGCGTATTTGCGGAAGCGTACTCTACTGGCAAACATGATGGTAGTACTGGGTAAGGCTGATTTAGTAACAACAACACGCTGGTTCAGCTTATTAATTACGTGTCCCATCTGCTGCAGCGTGTATTGTCACTTCACTGCGAAGACTAGTTGAATAGTTCTCTCTGACCGAGATGGGGAATAATGGACCGCGAGGACTTCCTTTCTGCAGTATCCCTATGCCTCTACGCTCACTTCACTCATTTTGCTCCGTACCTAGTCACTTGTTGAAATCTATAGAAAGACAAATACTCCGTATTTGGGAACAGAGGGAGGCTTTTACTCTGTACTATTTGGGAACAGAGGGAGTATCACCATATGGAGGGAACAGAGGAAGCTTGAAATATGAACATGTCAATGGCAGGGAGTAAGCCCCATGCATGCATGCATGCATGCATGCAACATGCAACACTCACACATACACATGGACGCACGCAACACTCACGCACCCATGCGGCACACAACACACGACGCAACACACACAGCTCACGCTCAAGTGCTCAACCCACTCCCTACGTCCGTGAAAGACTGTACATTTAGAGATTTACACATTAACAAGGGCATAATTAACGCCCAAAAGTAGCAGACTGATGTGTGCATGCGACCATTGAGATAAGAAGATTAAATGAAGGCCGTTGCATGCTGTAATTAAGGATAGACATGTAGCCTATACATACAGCACAAGTTGGTGCATTAGTCAATCAATATCGATTTAGATTAAAGGCTAAATGCATTGGAAGTGTAGATGTACATTATGTACCACACTCTTTGTTTTGTAGCTGATGTACACTCTTTGTTGGAAGACCGAGGGAGGACACGTGCATGCACTCACATACACAGCCAGGGCGGTTCGCGCGCAAGGGTTGGACTCGTGTCGCGCCTGCGTAAAGTTTTGTTTAACTAATTTCTTTGCTCTGCCAACTGACAGGTGGGACCTAGAAACCAGGTGACAATTTAACCAGTCAACAAAGTGCCACGTCGACTATGTGGCCGGTCAGTAGGGTGCAATACGGTGCTCTATGATGAGCTAGTGATCATATAATCGCCGCAAAACTATATATAGTGACCGTAAAGAGCGTATTGTTACATACGTTTACCACCAGTGTATTTTTCTCGTTTCAAATTAAGCCATATTAATCGGAAAGGATGCAGTATGGACTACTACTAGTACTAGTACTCCTTTGATGTGTCCCGTCAACTCACTGAACGAGGAGAAGCCTGCTTACTATGCCTCTCCCTCGCCCACGCGCGCGGTGGTTCACAGGACGAGGAGAGGGTTTTGACTACAGCGCCCTCTCCCTCTCCCTCCCTCTCCCTCTCCCTCGCCCTCGCCCTCGCGGTGGACGTGCAGCAGTTCAATCAGTGTCAGATTGCCAGAAGCATATTGTAGTGTAGTATCATCATTGTTGGACCTTCCGCAGAGGCGAAGAGCCAAGTGCAAGGTTCACACGAGTACGAACTGTTGAACCTCCCGAAGAGGCAAAGAGCCAAGCGCAAGGTTTTATAGGAGTTGTCGTCCTAGTAGGAGTGTACTACAACTATAGCGAACGATGCTACTGTATGATGCTGCCACGTCACGTATATCCAAAGTTGTGCCACCTTTTTTCTCAAAGAGCGTGTTGGAGCCCGTGCAACAACCACACAAGTTGCACGGACACATAACAGATTTACTAGTAATAAATTCTAAAGGACAAATGCCAGTATGCCATACAAGTTCATCTCCAATTCATGTGATAAATTTGTGCACGACTAGTCTACATATATTCACAGCGCTACCGTTCACAATTACCGTACTCCACTTACACGTTATAGATGGACTACATGCATGTCCTCCTCCAG
>LR880970.1:477056373-477068064 GCA_904067115.1 Aegilops sharonensis | reverse complement strand
CGGCACGCATTATGCAAGCAACCCAAGAATTGGAGGAAGTAAGAATGTTGCATTTGAAGACGGAGGAGGTCCTGCTGTTTCTTCTATCTGAAGCCCAAGGTAATCCCGGTTCTTCTTTAGATACCAGTTGAAATTGTCATTAGATTATTGTACTTGCATGTTGTGTCATGTCTCTGAATGGATTATGTTGCAAGACCCCCTATGTTGTCCGGAATTCCATGTTGTCCATGTGTTGTAATGATCCGAATTTTTTAGGTGAGGTAATCCTCAGTACTTGTATGATTGACATAAAGTGAATTGTTTTTCGTGTGAGCATATTGTATTGGATGAAATAACTATTTGAATCAGAGTGTATCCAACCTACTGAATTCGAAGATCACGGCATTTCTAAATCATAATCATATATAAAGGTGGAATAAATCTTTTTTGTGGTTTTGAAGAAATAAATAACAAAACATATAATTATCTTTGGATATTCGTAATCGAATACAAACTGGATTTGAATTTAGTTTGCCAGGTCCCAGGGCAAACGTGAATGCTAATTCTCCCAAGTTTTGAACGAAGCGGCTAAACACCCACTATAATTTGTGGGATGCCCGAAGCAAGTGTATGCGAGATGGAAATTATTGTCTACCCCTGACACTTGACATCCTTATCGACCGGATTTACACTGTTGTCGATAGGGGTAGACTAGTAACTTCAATCAGACGTGACACGACGGCCTCTGAGCACATTCAGACACTGTGGGCGCCAAACGTGGGCGCCAAAACACATTTGATTCAAGCTCGTTCGAAAGACATGTGTCTCTTCCTCCATTTCCCCATACATACACGGTGGGCGGCAAAACAAACTCTCCTCGTCCGAAATCGATGTAGGCTAATATTTTAAATAGGGGCAGATGTGTAACTTCCATCAGACGTGACACAACCGCCCTACCCGTCAGCCCCGTTCATACACCGTGGGCGCCAACCGTGGGCGGCAAAACACCCTCTCCTCGCCCGAAATAATTACCGGCAAATATTTGGGAGATGCGAGATTACCGTCCTATCCCCAACCGACGCGATGTCTGATATTTTAAAAGGGGGATAAGTTCGTAACTTTCCCCCATTTCAGAGAAGTGCGTCCCTAAGTTTGAGATCACCCCCCTCCCCTCCATTTCCCCATTCATACACCGTCGGCGGCACCACAACCTCCGCACTGCGGCCAGCCTCCTCCGTCCGCCACCCCATCCTCCACCTTGCCGGAGCCGCTACCCCTACCCCGTCGTCCACTTCAAGAGATGGACGTCTCTCATCCACGACGCTGGACCAGGATCCTTTCATCGCGTCCTCTCGCTTCATCGGCGCTGTCGTCCACCTTGCCGTTGCCACTCCTACGACCGCCTCGTCCACGGCAACAGGATATATCCCCCGACCCGGCCGTCTTCCATCTAAAGTCTTCTTCCCTGCCGCCAACAGCCATCGCACCCGCAGCACCCTCAACGTATCAGCATAGGCCTACACGGCGTCGCAAGAGAGGTGGTACTCTTCCATATGTGCTTAAGTTATTGATCTCACCCGGAAAATAGATCGTAATTTGTTTACTATACTTTTCTTGTCCGTACCAAATCGTAGTGGCCAGTTGAAAGCAAACATTGGTTGCGAAGTAGCTTTGTCCGGTCTGCACCTTCAGATCCGCCATGGCACGGGCACTATACTCGTAAAGCTTATGGTTTCCCCCTTTATATTCACTACCATCATCGTAGGTGCTTCGTGTCGTGCTAGCACTGCTCCTCAAGACCTCAACCCAAAGCTTACGTGTTCAAATACGAATCTGATATGATGCTCATATCACTAAAACAGAGAACGTTTAATTGGCCACCTAATGTTCCTATATTCGTTTCGAAAAGCATGTGCGCCACCCACTGGTCCAGCTAGTTCCACTTTCCTGATTTTTCTCTTGATGCTTAGGGTTTTCCCCTTTTATCTACTCTACTATGATCTCCGTAGGTGCTTTCTGTCGTACTAGCATTACTCCACCCTTCAAGCTAAACAACACAACACTCAGAATTCGAAAGCTTAGTTGTTCAAATATGATTGTGATATGATACTGATATTAGTTAACCGACACATTTAATTGGTTAGCTAAAGGTCCCACTTGAGTTTCCAAATGCATGTCGCGACATATAGAGACATCATAATTGCATTTCTTTGTCACTTGTTGACTGTACTTTCTTGTCCATACTAAATCTTAGTTGTTATTACAAAGCAAACATCAGTTGCTAACTACCCTTTGCGCGGTTTGCAGCTTCAGATCTGCCAACCCACTGCCACGGTCAACACTGTACTGATCATGCTTATGTTTTCCCCATTTTATGATGACCACAATCAGCCTACATGGTCCGTGTCGTAATAGCACGGCTCCACCCATCGAGCTAAACAAGCTTAGTTGTACAAATTCATATCTGATATTATTGCTGATATTAGTAAAACTGAGAGATGTTTAATTGGTTTGCTAAATGTTCCTACTTTAGTTTCGAAATGCATGTGAGCCACATATGGAGAGACCGGAAAGAATAGTATTTCTCTGTGCGCTCTGGTTCATCATGGGTGGCCAACCAACATTTTATTGAAACACTTGTAATATCTTCAATCTGCTTGCTCTTCTGCTCTTCTTTAAGATGATACTCTTCTCTTGCGGTCGACTGGTCAGGTTGAGTTGTTCTCCCTTAGTATATTTTGAATCTGTCAGGTCAGGTCGACTTGTTCTTATTTACTATATGTTGAAGCTATCATCTGCGAAGTGTCATCACTTTTGGAGCTCTCATATTTTGAGTAGTAGGCCACATTATATTAATGCACACAACAAATTACAGCATGCATGGCATCTTTTAAAAGAATTGCAGAGATAGCACAAAGGGTTTACAGGGAGGCAGTATTGGATTAGAATCACTTATGCATTACAAAGAAAATCACACTTGTTTTTATGTTTTCATGCATGTCAGATATTGAACATTATCAAAATGAATATGAGAATGGGCGCACGAGAGGAATATTGCGGAACGATCCACTGGCTAACAAACTTGGCATGGTGGAGGATGGCCTATCTTATTCACCCATCAAGGTGCTTGCTCTAACTTTGCAAAGTTGTATTGGTCGCACATATTTTGCATCTGACCTCTTGCATTTCTTCTACTTTGTAACACCACCTGCTTAGTTTAAGCATCATATATGAGTATATGCCATAACTATCCATTTTCTGTACCTATTCCATGTGTCGTCACACTATGTTTTTCCAGTCAAATGTTGTTCTTTCGTGATAGATGTCCAAAAGGAAGAGGGTGAGTGCAGATCCTCAAGGAGTACAAACTAGGTATTTGGAAAAGGTAGTGGTACCTGTTAAATCAGATAAATCAGCAGCCACAGAAAACACAGGCCCAACCGTACCACACTTTACCCCTACTCCAGTGGCCAAACCCCTATTAGAACTGCTGGGAGCCCAGCGTCAGGTACTGTCTATGATATCAATTCAAATTTTGAACTCCTAAATTTCTGCTTGTGCCTTACCTTCTCTCTTGTATGAAAACTAATTTCAGATGAATCTCCTTGCTCAAAGGATCATACGATCTCAAAACAATAATGGGTTCTGCATTGCTCTTGTCAGTACCTCTCTCCCTTTTGCCTTGTAACGATGTACTTAATTAATTGCTATTTGATTATGTATCATCAATCTGCACCTGAGCTTCATTATCCTCTGTTTCTTCCAATATTATTTGATCTATATTTACTCTTTGCAAAATGTAGAATAATGGCAACGCTTATAAAGCATTTTCTTTGGGGAATTTATTGAATTATCCTTCCATCAACATGGAGAAGGGCTTTGTCCAGCCCGTGTTAACATGTAATGTAAGTTCATCCTTCTCAAGCCTTCAAACTTTGTTCTAGTATAGATTTGGATAGGCATCATTGCCTCCACTGCTGTTTGCTTTGTTGTTTACATCTGATTGGATGTTTGCAACAACTACCAGTTTCAAATTGTAGTTGTAAAAACATGTTCCTTATGCAGAACAGATCCATTTATTTGCTTATATAATTGTGAAACCTGTTACGTGTCTCCTTGTTTCTCTTTCAGAGTCGTATCTCTTATGCCAGGCAGAACTTTAGGGAAGATAGTGAGCCAAACCATCTTGAGGACAACGAGATGACCCCAAGGTCCTGCCTTGATGAAGACAGTGAGTTGAAGCTACTCACCAGCAAGTGTGAGACAACCTCTGTGCAGTCGCTGCCTCAGTCAGTTCAACTTCTTCAGTCTCAACTTAAAGCGGAAAGGCTTGCTTCAGCTCAGCTCCGACTTGAAGTCAAAGATGCAATGAAGATGTCAGAGGACTGCCGTGCGCACCGTCATGCCTTAAATCTAGTGTTGATGCATCTATCGTTGACACAACTAAGGTCTACTCAGCTTCTTCAGCTGTTTGGGGGGCCCGACCTAGCCAGGCCTAGTGCCTTCTGAAGTGCTCTCACTTTTGTATATTCTTTTGTCGGCGCGTTTATTTGCACTGGTGGCGAACTTTGATGCCCAGTGGATGTAATATGTGTGATAGCCGTGATAGCCTAGCGTAAGTTTCTTGCTTATTTATTTCCTTGTTGTCTTGTTTATTTGTTTGCTTGTAGTCATTGCAGTTCTTTTTCCGCGGTTTGCTAGTGGCTGCAATAACCTATTTTTTAAAACTAGGCCACAATAACCATGGGCTAATATTTACTGTAGTGACACTGGGCCTCCTACGGGCCGTAGAAACAGTGGGCCTTCTACGGGCCGTAGAAACAGTGGGCCTTCTACGGGCCGTATCATCAATGGGCCTTATACGGGCAGTATGATCGATTGGCCAAACATGGGCCAATAACAGGCCGCATTATGGCCGTAAACGGGCTAGAGTTGGAATCGTCCGTTCATGGGCCAACCATAACGGGCCATCGTTAATAGGCCGTATTTCATGACGCTATGAAAACGGCCCAACGTGTTAACGGACCACAAATGGGCCGACTGTAACCACGGGCTGAATTTGGCCCATAAGCAGAAAATGACAGTAACGGGCCGTAAGTAAACGAATGCTGGAAATGAGCCCGAGAATAAATGAGCTCTGAGAAGGCCGAAAGATAACATGGGCTGGAAACGGCCCAACGGAATAACGGGCCCTTAATGGGTATAAAGTGATATACTGTTCATTACGGGCCAGTTTCACCACGGGCCGTTAATGGGTGTAAAGTAATACACTGTTCATTACGGGCCAGTTTCACCACGGGCCGTTAATAGGCCAAGAGTTACATAGGGCCTCATATGGTCCGAAAGACGTCATGGGCCATACATGGGCCAGAAGTGAAAACGGGCTGGAATCATATTGGGTGGCCCAGATGACGCTACTGGGCCTAATTCGGATAGGGCGTAACGGGCCTTGGGTTAGCGGGCTGTAAATGGGCTATATGCGAACATGTCGTTAACATGCTTTACATGGGACGGCCCGCCACCTTTTGACCAAGTCAAACGGGCCGGCCTTTTCACAGGAATGGGCCTCTGTTGGGCCGTGCCACGTGTCGATGTATCATAGGCGCCTTCTGTCCAATGAGTGGATGACATCTGTCCCAACGGTGAGCCGACACGTGTTTCCTCCAGCCAATGATAATTTTACACGTGGAAAATCCCCATTGGTCGGGGATGTTAATGGGTTATCGGATCCAAAACCCGACCCGATAGCTTAACAGCGTTCCGTTACGGTGGATGCCACGTGTCGGTCACCCTTGACGAAAGCACTTCTGTGACGCGTGATTTATCGTCATGGAAGTAGACACTTCCGTGATGATAATTTTGGTAATGTCATGGAACACTTCTAAGACAGCACAGGTATGACTATCTTGATTCTGTCATAAATTTGTCATGGATGTACATACATGACAAAAAACGCGACCTACTGTGACAAACACTTATCATCACGGAAGTGTATTTTTTTCGTAGTGAGAGGTTTGTGCCATTATCTGTGATAATGCTATGTGGAAAACCGAAACGGAAGATCACCTTTTTGATGAACTGAACCGTCGTGGCTGCGTCACACTTGCTTACTGGCTCCGCTTCAACCCATTTAGTGAACTTGTCAACCGCCACCAACAGGTGGGTCTTCTTATCTTTTGATCGCTTGAAAGGACCCACCATATCAAGCCCCCAAGTAGCAAACGGCCAAGTTATTGGAATCATCCGTAGCTCTTGAGCCGGAACATGAGCTCGGCGCGAAAACTTCTGACAAGCATCACACCGCTTCACCAGGTCCTCCGCATCAGCATGAGCTGTCAACCAGTAAAAACCATGACGAAAAGCTTTAGCCACCAAGGATTTTGAACTGGCATGATGACCACAGTCTCCTTCATGGATCTCGCGTAAAATCTCACATCCTTCTTCAGGAGAGATGCAACGCTGAAACGCCCATGAAACACTGCGATGATGCAACTCGCCATTGACGATTGTCATGGACTTGGATCGCCGGACTATCTGTCTGGCCAGAACTTCATCATCAGGTAACTCGCCCGGTTCATATATGCCAAGTATGGAACCGTCCAATCCGGAATAATATGTAAAGCAGCCACCAACTGTGCCTCCGGATCAGGAATGGCGAGGTCCACCTCTGTAGGCAACTGAACCAACGGGTTATGCAAGACATCTAGGAAGGTGTTAGGTGGGACCGGTTTACGCTGAGATCCCAGCCGGCTTAAAGCGTCAGCCGCCTCATTTTTGCGCTGATCAATGTGCTCCACTTGATATCCCTTAAAGTGACCAGCAACAATATCCACCTCTCATCGGTAAGCCGCCATGAGTGGATCCTTGGAATCCCAAGTACCTGAAACCTGCTGGGCTACCAGGTCTGAGTCTCCAAAGCATCGTACGCGGCTTAAGTTCATCTCCTTGGCCACTCGAAGACCATGGAGTAAGGCTTCATATTCAGCAGCATTGTTAGTACAAGGGAACATTAAGCGAAGAACATAACAAATTTTATCACCTCGAGGGGAAGTATGGACAATTCCAGCCCCCGAGCCTTCCAATTGCCTGGACCCATCAAAGTGGATAGTCCAGTATGTGTTGTCCGGTTTGTCTTCTTGTGCCTGCAACTCGGTCCAGTCGTTGATGAAATCCACAAGAGCCTGGGACTTGATAGCTGTGCGAGGCATATACTTCAAATCGTGTGGTCCAAGCTCAATAGACACTTAGCAACCCGGTTAGTTGCTTCCCTGTTCTGGATTATATCCCCCAAAGGAGCAGAACTAACCACTATGATGGGATGACCTTGGAAGTACTGTTTAAGCTTCCGACTTGCCATAAACACCCCATACACCAGCTTCTGCCAATGCGGATATCTTTGCTTTGACTCGATGAGCACTTCGCTGATATAGTAGACCGGCCTTTGAACCGGGTACTCCTTCCCAGCCTCCTTGCGCTCCACCACAATGGCAACACTGACAGCCCGGGCATTAGCAGCCACATACAACAGTAGTGGCTCCTTACCAACGGGAGCAGCAAGAACTGGCGGTTCAGCCAACTGCCGCTTCAAGTCCTCAAACGCCGTATTAGCTGCATCGCTCCAGACAAAATTGTCTGTTTTCTTCAACATCTGATACAAAGGAATTGCCTTCTCTCCCAGACGGCTGATAAACCTGCTCAAAGCCGCAATACAGCCCGCCAGTCGCTGGACATCATTGATGGACGCCGGTTTAGCCAAGGATGTAATCGCTTTGATCTTTTCCGGATTAGACTCAATACCCCTGTTAGACACCAGAAAGCCTAAGAGCTTGCCTGCCGGAACACCAAAAACACACTTAGCCGGATTGAGCATCATTTTATAAACTCTCAGATTGTCAAAGGTTTCTCACAAATCAGATATGAGTGTCTCTGCTTTCCTGGACTTGACCACAACATCGTCCACATAGGCATGAACATTGTGCCCAATTTGAGTATGAAGACAATTCTGCACGCAACGTTGATAAGTTGCCTGGGCGCTCTTGAGCCCAAAGGGCATAGATACATAGCAGAAGGCTCCAAAGGGAGTGATGAAAGATGTCTTCTCCTGGTCCTTGACTGCCATCTTGATCTGATGATAACCAGAATAAGCATCCAAAAAACTCAAACGCTCACAACCCGCTATAGCATCAATGATTTGATCAATACGAGGGAGGGCGAAGGGATCAGCTGGGCAAGCTTTGTTCAAATCTGTGTAATCCACACACATACGCCAAGTGCCGTTTTTCTTAAGTACCAGCACCGGATTAACCAACCACTCTGGGTGAAACACTTCGACGATAAACCCTGCTGCCAGTAGCCGGGCTACCTCTTCTCCAATGGCCTTACGCCGTTCCTCATTAAAGCAGCGAAGAAACTGTTTGACCGGTTTGAACCTCGGATCAATATTAATAGTGTGCTCAGCGAGTTCCCTCGGTACACCTGGCATGTCAGAAGGTTTCCATGCAAAGATGTCCCAGTTCTCACGGATGAACTCGATGAGCGCGCTTTCCTATTTGGGATCCAAGTTGACGCTGATGCTGAACTGCTTGGATAAATCACCAGGAACAAAATCAACCAACTTGGTTTCATCAGCCTATTTAAACTTCAAAGCCGGATCATGCTCTGTGGTGGGTTTCTTCAGAGAAGTCATGTATGCCGAATCAACATTGTCCTTATAAAACTTCAACTCATCTGTTGCACAAACTGATTCAGCATATGCCGCATCACCTTCCTCACACTCTAGAGCAACCTTACGGCTACCGTGAACCGTAATGGTCCCTTTGTGACCCGGCATCTTGAGCTGCAGATAAACATAACACAGCCTTGCCATGAATTTGGCGTAAATCGGCCGTCCAAATAAAGCATGGTACGGACTTCTAATCTTAACCACTTCAAAGGTTATTGTTTCGGACCTTGAATCATGATCATCTCCAAAAGCCACTTCCAGAGCTATCTTTCCAACTGGGTAAGCCGATTTACCAGGCACCACTCCGTGAAAAACGGTGTTTGACGGTCTAAGATTCTTATCTGTCAACCCCATACGCTGGAAGGTTTCATAGTACAAGATACTGATACTGCTCCCTCCGTCCATGAGTACCTTGGTAAACTTATAACCTCCCACCTGCGGTGCAACCACCAAGGCTAGGTGACCCGGATTGTCAACCCGGGGCGGATGATCCTCCCTGCTCCAGACAATAGGCTGCTCGGACCAGCGTAGATAACGGGGCACCTGCGGTTCAACAGAGTTCACTGTCCTTTTATGGAGCTTCTGATCGCGCTTGCACAAGCTAGTAGTGAACACATGATACTGCCCGCCATTCAACTGCTTTGGGTGACTCTGATAACCCGATTGCTGTTGATTCCCTTGATTATTCTGCTGGTTATTACCACCTTGGTTGTTCTGATTACCCTGATTATTCTGAAACCCTGAGCTTGAACCGCCACCGCTGTAACCCGGCCCATGGAATCCTGGACCGGAACCACCAGATGGACCTTGATCATACCGGAAAAGATCAGAGTTTTTGAATTCCCTCATGATGTGGCAATCCTTCCAAAGATGTGTGGCCGGAGCCTCCTTCGTCCCGTGCTTTGGGCAGGGCTGGTTTAACAGGCGCTCCAGATTCATTCCTCCACCGCGCTGGGACGGTTTACCCCTACGGCGCTGCATATTACCCTGGACATTGGTGTTAGCCACAAAATCGGAATTGTCCGCCTTACGCTTACCATTGTTTCCATGGCCCGCCTGGTTATGCTGTCCCTTTGAACCGGCATTCTTCTTTCCCTTCTCCTGCTTCTCCACATCAGAATCAGGGTCCTTGGTATTATCAGAATCAGCGTACTTAACCAGAGCCGCCATAAGTGTTCCCATATCATTGCAATGACGCTGTAGCCGTCCCAACTTCATTTTTAGGGATTTGAACCGGCAATTGCCCTTCAACGTCACAATTGATGTATCCGGATTGATGCGGCCGGATGAATGCAAGATTTTTGAAACCCGGCGTACCCAATGGGTTGTTGATTCGTTCTCTCCTTGGACACAAGCCGCCAGATCTACAATGGACATAGGTTGCTTGCATGTATCTTTGAAGTTTGCTATGAACTTGGCCTTTAACTCATCCCATGAATTAATCGAGTTAGCAGGCAGGCTCTTTAGCCAGGTGCGAGTCGTTCCTTCTAGCATCATGGTGAAGTATTTTGCACACGCCGCTTCATCCACATCTAGCATTTCCAATGCCATCTCATAACTCTCTACCCACGCCTCGGGGGGCTGATCAGCGATATAGTTAGGCACCTTGCGCGGACCTTTAAAATCTTTGGGCAACCGCATGTTCCGGAGGGCCGGGATGAGACACGGTACTCCCCAGGAGCTGAAGGCAAGCCCGGTCCCTCGTTCTACTGACGCCACTGGTTGAGCCGGGGCGGATTGATGATGACCCGCGTGTTGTGCCGCCAATGCGGCCTCCCTTCGCGCTCTGCCATTATCCACCACATCCTGAGCATCCAAACCACCGTTCGCCGGATTAGGCCCTCGAGGGGCATCACGACGCCGCGCACTGCTTGACACGGCCGGTTCGTCTATGTGCCTGCTATAACTCTTGCTCGGACGAGGGGTTGAATGTATTCTGTCTCGGCTGTAGGAATAAGCCTGTTGCTGAACAACGGCGGTTTGAAGAAGGTCCCTGGCTCATCGAGTCTCAGTCGCTGCTAATGAATCACCCTCCATCGGAATAGCCGCCAACCGTGATGCTGCCGCAATCATGTTATCCAAGGGGCTGGAAAAGTGACCCGACGGTGTTGCTACATATTGCGGCGGGTTGTCCGTCCGTCAAGGCGGATCCATCGCCCGTGGCTGATCCGGCGCGGCCCCAGGTGCTTCAGTCCGGTTTACTCCCACCGGATTGCTAGGCCCAGCTCCTGGTGTGCCGAAGAGATTCAGAACCTCGTAAATTTGCGGTAGTCTAGACCGGTGCTTCCTTCTCATAACTTCATTCGAGGCGTTCTGATCCAACGCAAGCCGGTAATTCTGCGCCTGGATTTCCTGTGATCGGGCATCTAAAGCGGCCCGTTCTTCATCCATCCTGGCCTCCTCAGCTGCCAAGTCTGCCTTGGCCTGAGCTATCTGATCCCTTAGCTTCGCGACATCCGCATTATGCTGAACTTGAGTCTCCGGAGTCACCGCTGTAGTTAACAATGCCGTCAAAGCGTCCAGTAAACCGGCAAGAACTTGAGCCGGCCGGCGCGCCGGGCCTCCTGCCGCGGCTATCGATCCGGAAACCATTGCTGCTGTAGATGAAGATGTTGGAAATATGCCCTAGAGGCAATAATAAAAGCATTATTATTATATTTCCTTGTTCATGATAATTGTCTTTTATTCATGCTATAACTGTATTATCCGGAAATCGTAATACACGTGTGAATACATAGACTACAATACGTCCCTAGTAAGCCTCTAGTTGACTAGCTCGTTGGTCAACAGATAGTCATGGTTTCCTGACTATGGACATCAGATGTCATTGACAACGGGATCACGTCATTAGGAGAATGACGTGATGGACAAGACCCAATCCTAAGCATAGCACAAAGATCGTGTAGTTCGTTTTGCTAGAGCTTTTCCAAATGTCAAGTATCTCTTCCTTAGACCATGAGATCGTGTAACTCCCGGATACCGTAGGAATG
>LR880970.1:476993155-477013668 GCA_904067115.1 Aegilops sharonensis | reverse complement strand
TGTGTGGCATAATTTGAGTTGCCTACATTGTGTATTTGATGAAATAATGTGGGTGACATGAGTTGCTTATGTTTTGCGGAAATGTCGATTCAATTCCGTTTCGTCAAATTTCAGGCACTCAATATGTCCTATGTTTAGGGAAGGTCATGCCGAATTTTTGTATGAATTTGATCCATGCATGCATATATACGTGGTTATAATATTTGCTCCGCACTCAGGTGATCATGAAGGTCAATGGAAGGATGGTGGAAAGATACTGGCAATCCACTGTGGACGACATGTATGAAAAAAGACTGAAGGATGTTTTATGTCCGTGTCGAAAATGCAAAGGAATAGTCAGGCTCGACCCCTTTGAGGGTGGTACATTCAAGGCGCACCTTCTCATGCATGGTTTCATGCATGGCCATACTCGGTGGATAAGTGAAGAAGATGATGAGGACGTCGACGGGGCAGGAAATAATGACATGGGGCCACCAAACGAAGAGATGACCAATTATGTGCCCGAAGAGGAAGACGGCCTCAGAAATGTCGATGGCAAAGAGGCAGTTCAAGGCGGAGAAGACGCGGAAACGCCGCCGTCTTCGTTGCTACTAAGTTCAGCCATGCGGGACCCGCATGTTCGAGAACTGCTTCGTAAGAAGACGACTAGCGACAAAGCTGCTTCTAGAGAGGAGGCCAAACTGGCGCAACTGGAGGTAGACTCGATGACTCCTTTGTATGATGGTTGCAATCCCGAGGTGACCCGCTTGAGTTTCACACTAGAACTTCTAAAGACAAAGGCAAAAAACAAATGGACAGATGCAAGCCTGGATGAGCTTCTGAAGTATCTAAAGGAGGTTCTTCCCGCGGGAAGCCTGTGTCCTACTAGTGTCGAGTAGGCAAAGAAAATCGTGTGCCCTCTTGATCTGCCACACATTAGATATCACACATGCATCAATGATTGCATCATATATCGGAACGAGCACGTGGAAAAAACCATATGTCCAAAGTGCAATGCTTTACGATATAAAAAGGCCGGAAAGAAAGCTCCACAGAAAGTTGTATCATACTTTCCGATCACTCCGCGTCTAAGGGAGTCCTGGACTAAGGGGTCCTCGGGCGTCTGGCCTATTAGACATGGGCCGGACTAATGGACTGTGAAGATACGAAGACCGAAGACCCTCTTCCGTGTCCGGATGGGACTCTCCTTGGCATGGAAGGCAAGCTTGGCGTCCAAATATGAAGATTCCTTTCTCTGTAACCGACTTTGTACAACCCTGATCCCCTCCGGTGTCTATATAAACTGGAGGGCTTAGTCCGTAGAGGTAATCATAATCATACAGGCTAGACTTCTAGGGTTTTAGCCATTACGATCTCGTGGTAGATCAACTCTTGTAATACTCATATTCATCAAGATCAATCAAGGAGGAAGTAGGGTATTACCTCCATAGAGAGGGCCCGAACCTAGGTAAACATCGTGTCCCCTGTCTCCTGTTACCATCGACCTTAGACACACAGTTCGGGACCCCCTACCCGAGATCCTCCGGTTTTGACACCGACATTGGTGCTTTCACTGAGAGTTCTGCTGCGTCGTCATCAAGAGGTTCGATGGCCCTGTCAATCATCTACAACAATGATGTCCAGGGAGAAGTCTTCCTCCTCGGATAGATCTTCGTATTCGGCGGCTTCGCACTGCGGGCCAACTCGCTTGGCCATCTGGAGCAAATCGATAGCTACGCCCCTAGCCATCAGGTCAGATTTGGAAGCTTGAACTGCGTCACGGATATCCGCGGAGACTTGATCTTCGACGGATTCGAGACCGCGGCAGCCGCTCCCTGTCACCACGATGAACATGACCTAAATCTGTCATCGGACCATACCCAGGAGATAGCACATGTAACTGCTCTGGCCCTAGATCCAGAGCAGATCGTGCCATCCGAGGGCGGGAATCTCAACCCCGCCACGGAAGCCGCAGACTCAGCGACGTCGCAGCCGCACACAGACCCAACCTCGAGTGGAATCTGTGTCACCGGAACCTCAGACTCGTTTCCGGCTAGAAGTTCCGAATCATGTGCGTCCGCGTATGTCGAGCTTGATCAGGCATCAATCTTCGAATTCAGCTCCGGGGACATCTTTCGGCACTCGCCTTTAGGCGACGTGCTAAACTCATTAAAAACACTCTCCTTAGCGGGGGACTCACAACCGAATTATATCCGGTTCGAACTGCAGGCTGATGACGGAGAACTTCGCTTCCCACCCACCGCCCACTTCATAGCCACTGTCGAAGACTTAACCGACATGCTCGATTACGGCTCCGAAGACATCGACGGTATGGACGACGATGCCGAAGAGGAGCAAGGCCAAAACCCGAAGTTTACCGGACGCTGGACGGCCACTTCTTCGTATGATGTGTACATGCTGGATACACCTAAAGAAACTAACGACGATGACAAAGAAGATCCAGTCAAGGATAAACCTCCTGAGACACAGCCAAAGCGCCGGCGTCAGCGGCGCCGCTCTAAGTCACGTCGTGGAAAATACAGCAATACCGGCATGGGAGAAAACAATACTCCAGACGATGCCGAAGACAATGAAGACCCCGTTGAGGCAACTTCCGAACAGGACGAACGGGAAGACGGGCAAGTTAACCCTGATGAACAGGCCATACACGAAGACTCGGAGGATATTAATTATCTTCCGCTCTCCGAGGATGGGGTGAGCCATGGCAACGAGGATTTTATCGTGCCCGAGGAGCCTCTCGAGCAGGTGCGCGTTAAGCGCCGGCTAATAGCCACCGCAAGGAGCCTGAAAAAGAAGCAGCAGCAGCTTCAAGATGATCAAGATCTGCTCAACGATAGACGGACTGATGTCCTGGCAGCCGAGGAATACGACCTCAAGCGCCCAACCAAAAGTTACCCGAAGCGCAAATTGCTACCTCAGTTCGATGATGAGGTGCTGGAGCCCATACCATCATCGCGCGGTGCGGCTGACCGACCACCACGAGGTCGGGATAAAGCGGCAACTCAAGCCGAACAACAGCCCGCCCTACCTCACCGTCAAGGCAGAGATAAAACAACTCAGGATTATACATATGACCTTCGGCAGGACCTGAACAGTAGAGCAGGACATACCAGATCGATCTACGGATCGCGAGGGCGTGCCCTAACACGTGACAACGGCTATCTATGCGGACGTGACAAGCCTAATCATGCCCGGGCCAAAAACCGAAGACGGACTCCATCTGAGCTACGTCGCGATGTGGCCCGATATAGAGGTGCCGCACACCCTCTTTGCTTCACTGACGAAGTAATGGAGCATGAATTCCCAGAAGGGTTTAAACCCATGAATATCGAATCATATGATGGAACAACAAATCCCGCGGTATGGATCGAGGATTTTCTTCTCCATATCCATATGGCCCGCGGAGATGAACTTCACGCCATCAAATACCTCCCGTTAAAACTCAAAGGGCCAGCTCGGCACTGGTTAAGTAGTTTGCCTGTAAACTATATTGGCAGCTGGGAGGACTTGGAAGACGCCTTCCGCGACAACTTTCAAGGCACATACGTACGACCTCCAGATGCTGATGACTTAAGTCACATAGTTCAAGAGCCCGGAGAGTCAGCCAGGAAATCTGGACTAGGTTCCTAACTAAAAAGAACCAGATCCTCGACTGTCCGGATGCCGAAGCCCTAGCGGCCTTTAAACTTAGCATCCGCGACGAATGGCTTGCCCGCCACCTAGGCCAAGAAAAGCCGAAGTCCATGGCAGCCCTCACGACACTTATGACCCGCTTTTGTGCGGGTGAGGATAGTTGGCCTGCCCGTAGCAATAACACGGCAAGCGAAGCGGGCACCTCTGAGGTGAAACGGTGACAATACCGATGACACGACAGTCAACGCCGGATTCAGGGGATCCAAGTCCGGTCAGCGGAAGAAGCCATATAAAAGAAACAATCCGGGACCCTCCAGCTTGGACCGCATACTCGATCGTCCATGCCAGATCCATGGCACCCAAGAAAAACCAGCCAATCATACCAACAGAGACTGTTGGATTTTTAAACAAGCCGACAAGTTAAATGCCGAGAACAAGGAGAAGGGTTCGCAAAGCGAGGACGATGACAAGGAGCCCCGGCCACCGAACACAGGGGGGCAGAAGAAGTCCCCCCCCAGGGTTAAAACGGTGAATATGATATATGCTACCCACATCCCCAAGAGGGAGCGCAAGGTCGCGCTCAGGGACGTCTATGCGATAGAGCCAGTCGCCCCAAAATTTAATCCATGGTCATCATGCCCGATCACCTTCGATCGTCGGATCATCCGACCAGTAGCCGTCATGGCGGTTCAGCCGCACTGGTCCTCGACCCAATCATTGATGGATTCCATCTCACGCGAGTTCTCATGGATGGTGGCAGCAGCCTGAACCTGCTCTATCAGGATACAGTGCGCAAAATGGGCATTAATCCATTACGGATCAAGCCCACAAAGACTACCTTTAAAGGAGTCATACCAGGTGTAGAGGCCCGCTGTACGGGCTCAATCACACTAGAGGTGGTCTTCGGATCTCCGGACAACTTCTGAAGCGAAGAGTTAATCTTCGATATCGTCCCCTTTCGCAGTGGCTATCACACACTGCTTGGACGAACCACATTTGCTCGATTCAACGTGGTGCCGCACTACACTTATCTCCAGATCAAGATGCCCGGACCACGTGGTGTCATAAAAGTTAATGGAAACACGGAACGCTCCCTCCGTATCGAGGAGCACACCGTTGCCTTAGCAACAGAAGTACAGAGAGGCCTTCTCAAGCAGAACCTTAATTCGGCAGCCGAGCTCCCGAACACTGTCAAAAGAGTCCGGACTATTCTGCAGCAGGATAGCCCAGCTCATAAAGAGCTCGACTAGCAATTTGGCCTCCGTCCCAGTCCCGACCAAGTGGCGACATTCTTACCGCGTGTACATAACTATGAACTAAAAATACCATGGGCATAGATGGAGGCATAACTAGCTTGTGATCCACAATACGGCTCGACCGCCCCCGGACACACGTACTTTCACTCTACAGTGGTATTTCGTAGAAAGTTGTAAGGAAGCAAAGCTTATGCGCTGGCACGCGGAGAGGGTGAAGCCAGATGACGGAGATTAGCCGAAGCTGAGACACCTCACAGATGCTAGCCAGTGGAGAGCATTAAATGCTGAATTTGATTTTTTTCGCAAATGATCCAAGGAACATCGTGCTTGGCACTAGTAGTGATGGCATGAATCCATTTGGCAACCAGAACACCAATCATAGCACATGGCCCGTGTTTGTATGGATCTACAACCTCCCCCCTAGTTGTGCATGAAGGAAAAATACATACACATGGCTATGCTTATTCAAGGGCTGAGACAACCGGGAAATGATATAAATCTGTATCTCGGGTTATTGAAAGAGGAGCTACAGACCTTATGGACAACGCTGGACAAGACATGGGATGCAAGCAAAGGAGAGTATTTCTACATGAGAGCCGCGCTGATCACGGCGGTGCAAGACTATGTCGGTTACGGCTATCTCTCCGGCCAGGTGTGCCACGGATATTGCGGATGCACGAGGTGCATGGATGATACAGCTTCTCTGCAGCTATCGAAAGATGGTGGGTCTTCGAAAATCGTGTACATGGGGCATCGAAGATGGCTCAAGAAGGATGACCCGTGGAGAAAGCGTGGAGATCTATTCAATGGTAAGGCTGAGCATCGAGGTCCTCCATGTAAGCGTAGCGGGGCAGGAATATATGAGTTATTGAAGAACTGGGAAGAGTGCCCCTCGCCAGGAAAGACGAAGAAAAAGGCGTCGGAGCCCCTACTGAAGGTATGGAGGATGAGATCTATTTTCTGGGACTTGGAATACTGGCCCATACTCGACACGCCTCATAGCCTTGATCAAATGCATATCACAAAAAGTATCCTTGAGATTTTGCTTGGAACATTGATGAACATGCCGGAGAGGACCAAGGATGGGCCGAAGGCAAGAAAAGACTTGGATTTTTTGAATATCAGGAAAGATCTCCAAATGCCCGGTAAAAGGTCGTCAGAGGAGACCGGGACGGAGACGAAGACAGAAGATAGGGGCAAAAAAGTAAACAAGAAGGAAGAACAATATTGGCCCCCCTCTTGCTTCACCTTAGATCCGAAGGAGGTCGATCAATTGTTCAAGTGCCTTGGCGGAATCAAAGTTAGTTCTGGATACTGTGGGAAGATAAGCAGATATCTAGACACTAAGAAGAAGAGGTTCAGTGGGATGAAGTCTCACGACTGTCATGTGATGATGATGCAGTTACTCCCGGTTGCACTTAGAGGGATTAGGGACACACGTGTGCGTGAGACACTTACTGACCTATGCCACTTTTTTGATGATATCTCTCGAAAGTCGATCAGTGTGAAGCAACTCCATAGGCTACAGGAAGAGATCGTTGTCATACTGAATGAGCTAGAGATGTACTTCCCGCCCGCATTCTTTGATGTCATGGTGCATCTATGTGTCCACATCGTGGACGACATCATCAACCTAGGGCCGACATTCCTGCACAGCATGATGCCGTTCGAGAGGATGAATGGGGTCATCAAAGGATTCGTTCGTAACATGTCCCGTCCATATGGAAGCATAGCCTAGGGATATCTGACCAAAGAGTGCATCTCTTTCTATGAAAGTTATCTAGTAGGCACCGGAGACCCTGTTGTTGGCTTGCCCGTCAACAAGCACTATGGAAGGCTCCAAGGCGAAGGTCACACCAACGGTCATACGAATGTGAATGTGTTACGCTCGGGCCGACAAAATGAGCTTGACGGGGCAAACTTAGTAGTGATACAACACCTAGATGTCCTAGAAGATTTCGTGACACTGCACAAAGAGACCATCGCAAAAAAGTATCGTGACCGTGGGGAGCACAGGACGGACGCTGAAGTCATTAGATAGCACAACTCCACTTTCTTGCGTTGTTTCAAAGAGCGAGTTTTGGTTAATCCCCCAAAAGAGGGATGTCCGAACGGAACACTCATATACGCCTTAGCACATGGCCCCTCGACCAACCTCGCGGCTTATCAAGCATACGATATCAACGGATACACGTTCTACACGGAGGAGAAAGATATAAACAGTGATGACCAAAACTCAGGGGTGACGATGGAAGCCATGACCGGGAATGTAATTGAAAGATATTACAGAAGGGTCGAAGAGATATGGGAGCTTAACTCCTCTAGATTGCATAGCGCGACGATGTTCCGTGTCAGATGGGCTAAGAATGTACAAAGAGAAAACCGACAATTCACTACCATGTGTATACCCGACTCCGATAGCGGTACCGTCAACGCCATCGCCAAAAATGAGCCATGGGTACACGCTAAACGCATGACACAATGTTTCTTCATAACTGATCCAATCAATCCCAGCCGTTTTGTCGTGAGGAGAAGCAAAAGGAGCATCGCCAGAATGGATGGAGTCGCCAACGAGGAAGACTACGACCAGTACGGTGATCCGATGAGGGAAGACCAGTCGCCAACGAGGAAGACTACATTACCTATGAAAGATCGTAATCCCTGGAGAAGGAAAAGTCACGACCATGGGCTCAATTATTCGACAATGAACAAAAGAGGGAAGAAGATCAGTCTGAAGCGTCGTCGTCACCCAACCTGACAAACTAATCCACAAATTTTGTGTGTGTCTATTTTGTATACCGCCGCTAGCGGTCAAATGATGTAATATATATTATACTAATTATTATCTGGAGGGTAATCGTGGTATTGCTCCAACGACATACCAAATTAAAGGAAGGAAAGTGCAAAAGAAAGATAAGAAAAAGAAAAGTGCAAATGAAAGAAAAAGAAAAAGAAAGGAAGTTTTGCAAAATGAAATGAAAGAAAAAGAAAAAGGAACTAATAAGTTGTGGAAAATGAAATGAAAGGAAAATAAAAAGAAAAAGGAAGGAAGTTTGTGGAATATGAAAAAGAAAAAGGAAAAAATAATAAAAATAAAAAAGAGAAATACAAATAAAATAAAAAGGAAGGAAGTTTTTGGAATATGAAAAAGAAAAAGAAAAATAAAAAGAAAAATAAAACTAAAAAAAGAAAAAGAAAAAAGTTAGAAGTAGCGCGTTTTGGCAAGGGCAGCGCTATAGCTAATAAAAAGAAAAAGAAAAAAAGAAAAAAAGTTAGCAGCAGTGCGTTCTGGCTAGGGCAGTGCTATAGCTAAGAAGAAGAAAAATAAAAAAAGAAAAGAAAAAGTTAGCAGTAGCGCGTTATGGGTAGGGCAGCGCTATAGCTGACTTAGCTATAGCGTGTTTTGCCAACACCGCTATTGCTAAGTTGCGTATAGCACTGGTCCGCTAGCTCCTTTATGTCTACTACACAACCTTCTTCTTGTAGACATTGTTGGGCCTCCAAGTGCAGAGGTTTGTAGAACAGTAGCAAATTTCCCTCAAGTGGATGACCCAAGGTTTATCAATCCGTGGGAGGTGTAGGATGAAGATGGTCTCTCTCAAGCAATCTTGTGTCCCCAACACACCCAATACAATAGTAAATTGTATAGGTGCACTAGTTCGGCGAAGAGATGGTGATACAAGTGCAATATGGATGGTCGATATAGGTTCTTGTAATATGAAAATATAAAAACAGCAAGGTAACAAGCGATAAAAGTGAGCGTAAACGGTATTGCAAATGCTAGGAAACAAGGCCTAGGGTTCATAATTTCACTAGTGCAAGTTCTCTCAACAATAATAACATACTTAGATCATATAACTATCCGTCAACATGCAACAAAGAGTCACTCCAAAGTCACTAATAGCTGTAACATCCCCAACATCACACTACAATAATCTCCCCCTAATAAAGGTCATGTCATCATGATCATCATGCTAAAATGCCACTTGTCCAAAATCCGCTTCAAATTCAAATTGCATGTCAAATATTTGCTTCTTCTTTCATGCAATCAAAATAGTTCACAATATGACAAATATTCTCTAAGTATTTTTCATGTTAAAACCAAAATCTTTGGAGTTCCCAAATTGCCCCTAGAAATTAATTAGTGTTCCAGCAGCATTTAAATATGCCATTCCCAATCTCCCAAATTCCTAGTCAATTCCTCTTGCCTCCAAACTATTTGTGGCAATACCTAAAAATGTGGAGGAATTAATGGGCCAAGTCCCATTTTTTTTTCCTAAATCCTTTGGATGCTCAAATAAATCTTTTCCTCTCTCTATTTTATTTTAAAAAGAAATTAAAAGGGAAAAGCAGAGAGGAGAGAGAGAAAAGAGCCCCTGGCCTCCCATTGGGCCTCGGCCCACTCCAGCTGGCCAGCCCACTCCCCCTCCCCGGTCGGTTCTGTGTTCCCCCGACCCCGTCGCTACAGGAGGTTGGTCGCCGCCGAACCACCTCGCCGGCGGTGAACCCCGCGAGAGGATAAGGCCGCCACGCCCCGACTCCTCGATCCCCTCTCCACTCCCCGTGGTGTCCCCATCCATTCCCCCTGCTGCGCCGCTTTCACTCTCCAGATCCACCGCGCCATCGCACCGCCGCCATGACCGCTGACACCGACGAGCTCTCCGCCGTCCCCGTCACCTAGGACCATGCCAGGGCCTTCGCCGCCCTCTGCCTCGTCGCCTTCGACTACGAGCCGAGCCGAGGAGCACCACTACGGCGCCCGCGACCCTACTTCCTCGTCGGATGCCGCCTCCCTCGTCGTCGTCTCAGTAACCGTCGTCTGTCGTCGAACCTGCCGCCTTCTGCTGCTCCTAAGAAATCACGGGGCCTCCTTGTGCCTACGCGGTGAGCCCGCGTTCGAACCCCCTCCTTCCCCCTTTATTTCCCCGCTCGTAGCACTGCCGCCCACAAGAACGAGCCCTGGTCGCCACCATGGTCGCGAGCTCGACAAAGCCGAGCTCGGCCAAGGCCAGCCCGCCTCACCTGTGAGCTCCTCAGGATGCGGCCGCACCGCGCGTGCCCCCCTAGCCCCGCACATCCTCGCGCGCGTCCACTCGGGGCCTCCCGCTTCCTTCCCGCGTTCGCCATCGCCGCGTCCGGAGCTCTGCTCCCGCGTGCGCTCGCCACCCTGCTGTCCCGCCCTGGGCCACTCTGTCCCGCGCCCCGGCTCGTGTCGCCCTCTCTGCTTGCGCGCCCTCGCACCCACGGCCGCGCGCCTGCGCGCCTCGCCGTGCAACCAGCGAGCTCCGCCGCCGCCGTTGCCGATGTTCTGCTCCCCACCGACCTCCCCCGCTCGCGCAGTTGCCCCCGGTTGGCGCGCCATGCCGAGCCGATCGGACGCGCCTGCCCGCGCAGCGAACGACTACCGGAATCCGCCGGCCGGAGTTCCTTCCCCACCGCGCCGGAGTTAGCCGCCGATATGGCCGGCTTAATTAGCACTAACCCAGCCCTTAATCCCCAATGACAGCCGGGCCCTGGACGTTTAATTTTTGCTAATAAAAATGTTTTATTTAAATAAACAACTGACAGGTAAGGCCCGCGTTTTACTGTTCAAATGGATAAGATCCGCTGAGTCAGCATGCTGACTCAGCATCGGGGCCCACCAGTCAGCCTCTGGTTGACTAGTCTTTTGACCCTGTCAATAGGGCCCACCAGTCAGCCCTTGTGTATGCTGGCTGGGTACAATTCTGGGTGCACATAGCAATTTTTCTATTTATTTTCGAGTTAATAGAAATTTCAGAAAATGCTTTAAACTTCGATAATTCATAGAAAAATAACCGTACCTCGGATGGAAAAACTTTCTACATGAAAGTTGCTCAGAACGACGAGACGAATCTGAGTACGCGTTCCGTTCATCTGTCACATGCCCCTAGCATGCTGAACATGGAACTTTCCCCCTCCGGTCATCTGTGTGACACAGGTCCGGAACCGGGAAAACATTCCCGGTTGTTTTCCCCCTTCACCTATATCGTGTAGCCATACGTTAGTTCACACCCGGCACATCATATTGCCATGTTATGCTTTGTGATGCTATGTTTGCCTTATATTTATTATTTCTTCCCCCTCTTCTCTCCGGTAGACCCCGTGACCGATGCCGCCCCTGTGATCGACTACGTCGACGATGACCCCTCCTTGCCAGAGCAACCAGGCAAGCCCCCCCTTTGATCATCCCGATATCGCCCATTCTATTCTCTCATGCTTGCATTAGATTTTGCTACTGTAATTGATTGCTCCTATTCTGATGCATAGCCTGCTTTTGTAACCTGCTTATTGTTACCTACCTGCTTATCCTAAACTGCTTAATATAGGTTGGTTAGTGATCCATCAGTGACCCCCACCTTGTCCTTGTTGCTCCTGCTTCATCATTGAAGACCCGATCAACGGGATCGAAGACCAGGCCCCGGCACCGCACATCACTTTCCCCTTAGTTGCTCGACACTACTGGGTTACTATCGAGTGCCGAGGGTGAGACCTCTACAACACTTCTGATGTTAACCCATTAGTGTAGTTATTCGGTCATGGTCATCGAGGGTGATTCCGCCTTAACCACTTCCGATACGACTCTGTCGTGCAACCCCTCAAGTGTGAACCTCGGGGGTGGTTCCTCTTACATTCACCTTGATGATTACATCGAGTGGAATCTGTAAGTGCATCTGGTGCCACCCCTAGTTGGTTTCGGAGTATTGACGACAAACCTGGTTGAGGGACTAATGTGTTTGTGAGAATTGCAGGATAACACAGGTAGTAGTCCCTCCTTGATTCGGTTTACCTACCGGAGATGACCCCTAAAAATGTGTGAAGACATTTGAGGGAGTCCTGGACTAGGGGGTGTCCGGATAGCCGAACTATCATCTTTGGCCGGACTCCTAGACTATGAAGATACAAGATTGAAGACTTCGTCCCGTGTTCGGATGGGACTTTCCTTGGCGTGGAAGGCAAACTTGGCGATACGGATATGTAGATCTCCTACCATTGTAACCGACTCTGTGTAACCCTAACCCTATTCGGTGTCTATATAAACCGAAGGGTTTTAGTCTGTAGGACGAACAACAATCATACCATAGGCTAGCTTCTAGGGTTTAGCCTCTCTGATCTCGTGGTAGATCTACTCTTGTACTACCCATATCATCAATGTTAATCAAGAAGGAGTAGGGTATTACCTCCATCGAGAGGGCCCGAACCTGGGTAAAAACATCGTGTCCCTTGCCTCCTGTTACCATCCGCCTAGATGCACAGTTCGGGACCCCCTACCCGAGATCCGCCGGTTTTGACACCGACATTGGTGCTTTCATTGAGAGTTCCTCTGTGTCGTCACCTATAGGCCCGATGGCTCCTTCAATCATCAGCAACGACGCAGTCTAGGGTGAGACTTTTCTCCCCGGACAGATCTTCGTATTCGGCGGCTTTGCACTGCGGGCCAATTCGCTAGGCCATCTGGAGCAGATCGAAAGCTACGCCCCTGGCCATCAGGTCAGATTTGGAAGCTTGAACTATACGACCGATGTCCGCGGAGACTTGATCTTCGACGGATTCGACCCACAGCCGAGTGTGCCGCACTGTCTCCATGGGTACGATCTAGCTCTGCCACCAAACAGTGCCCTGGAGGCCGCACCAGTGCCCGCTCCGACCCTTAATCCGGAGCCGGTTTCGCCGATCAAGGACGGTTGGTTGGACACCGCCTCGGGGGCTGAAATCTCTACGGCGATCGAGCCAAACACCATCCCTGTCCTTTGCAAAGCTTGTGACTCCCAGGTGCCGGACTCCTTTCCGGACTCTGAACCTCCCGCGCCCCTGCCAGTCGAATCCGACTGGGCGCCGGTTATGGAGTTCACCGCCGCGGACATCTTTCAGCACTCACCCTTTGGCGATATCCTGAACTCATTAAAGTCTCTCTCTTTGTCAGGGGAGCCCTGGCCGAACTATGGCCAGGAAGGTTGGGATTCGGACGACGAAGAAATTCAACGCCCACCCACCACCCACTTTGTAGCCACTGTCGATGATTTAACCGACATGCTCGACTTCGACTCCGAAGACATCGACGGTATGTTTGACGATGCCGGAGACGATCAAGAGCCAGCGCCCATGGGGCACTGGAAGGCCACCTCGTCATATGACATATACATGGTGGACATCCCAAAAGATGGGAATGGCGATGGAACGGCAGAGGATGACCCCTCCAAGAAACAACCCAAGCGCCGACGTCAGCGGTGCCGCTCTAAATCCCGCCACAGTAAAAACGGCGATTCCGGCACGGGAGACAATAATACCCCGGACAGTGCCGAAGATGACCCCCTCCAGCAGGACTCGGCGCAGGAGGAGGGAGAAGCAAGTCCGCACGATAGTGCGGCAGAAAGAGAGGTAGAGGATGATAATTATGCGCCCCTCCGAAGACGAGGCAAGCCTCGTCGACGACGAATTCGTCATGCCAGAGGACCCCGTCGAACAAGAGCGTTTTAAACGCAGGCTCATGGCCACGGCAAGCAGCCTCAAGAAAAAGCAGCAACAACTTCGAGCTGACCAAGACCTGCTAGCTGACAGATGGACTGAAGTCCTTGCATCCGAAGAGTATGAACTCGAAAGCCCCTCCAAAAGCTACCCCAAACGCAGGCCGTTGCCTCGATCAGAGGAGGAAGCACCCACGTCACCAGCGCACGACATGGCAGACCGGCCACCCCGTGGCCGCGACAGAGAAGCCTCTCGGCCCTCCGCTCAAGCCACGCCCCGACGCCGCTCAAAAAGTACCAAGGCACGGGAAAACGCGCCGGACTTGCGAGATATATTGGAGGATAAGGCAAAGCATACAAGATCGATCTACAGATCGCGTGGGCGCCCAACGACTCGGGATGATTACTGTCACGCCGGATACAACAAACCCGGCCGGGCCGAACACAGTAGACAAAGCTCATATGAGCTACGTCGTGATATAGCCCAATATAGAGGCGCCGCACACCCACTATGCTTCACAGATGAAGTAATGGATCATCAAATCCCTGAGGGCTTCAAACCCGTAAACATCGAATCATACGATGGTACCACAGATCCTGTGGTCTGGATCGAGGACTATCTCCTCCATATCCACATGGCCCGCGGTGATGATCTACATGCCATCAAATACCTCCCACTCAAGCTTAAAGGACCAGCTCGACATTGGCTCAACAGCTTGCCAGTAGAGTCAATCGGTTGTTGGGAGGATCTGGAAGACGCATTCCTTGATAACTTCCAGGGCACATATGTGCGACCACCAGACGCCGATGACCTTAGCCATATAATTCAGCAGCCAGAAGAATCGGCCAGACAATTCTGGACGCGGTTCCTAACAAAGAAAAATCAGATCGTCGACTGTCCGGATGCAGAGGCGCTAGCAGCCTTCAAACACAACATCCGCGATGAGTGGCAAGCCCGGCACCTAGGACAGGAAAAGCCGAAATCCATGGCAGCCCTCACCACACTCATGACCCACTTTTGCGCGGGAGAGGACAGCTGGCTAGCTCGAAGCAACAACTTGGCCAAACACCCTGGTAGTTCGGATACCAAGGACAGCAATGCCAGGTCGCGTCGCAACAAGCATAAACGCCGCATTAACGGTGATAATGCTGAAGATACGACAGTAAATGCCGGATTCAGAGGCTCTAAACCCGGTCAGCGGAAGAAGCCATTCAAAAGAAATACCCAGGGCCCGTCCAACTTGGACCGAATACTCGATCGCTTGTGCCAGATACATGGCACCCCCGAAAAACCAGCCAACAACACAACAGGGATTGTTGGGTGTTCAAGCAAGCAGGCAAGCAAACCGCCGAAAACAAAGACAAGGGGCTGCATAGCGATGACGAGGAAGAGCCCCGGCCGCCGAACAATAGAGGACAGAAGGGCTTTCCCACACAAGTGCGGACGGTGAACATGATATACGCAACCCACATACCCAAAAGGGAGCGGAAGCACGCACTAAGGGACATATACGCGATGGAGCCAGTCGCCCCGAAGTTCAACCCATGGTCTTCCTGCCCGATCACCTTCGATCGAAGGGACCACCCCACTAGCATCCGTCACGGCGGTTTCGCCGCATTGGTTCTTGACCCAATTATTGACGGATTTCACCTCACCAGAGTCCTGATGGATGGCGGCAGCAGCCTGAACCTGATTTATCAGGATACAGTGCGCAAAATGGGCATAGACCCGTCAAGGATCAAACCCACAAAGACGACCTTTAAAGGCGTCATTCCAGGTGTAGAGGCCAACTGCACAGGCTTCGTTACACTTGAAGTGGTCTTCGGATCCCCGGATAACTTCCGGAGTGAGGAGTTAATCTTCGACATAGTCCCGTTCCGCAGCGGCTATCACACACTGCTCGGACGAACCGCATTCGCAAAATTCAATGCGGTGCCGCACTACGCGTACCTCAAACTCAAGATGCCAGGCCCTCGAGGCGTAATCATGGTCAATGGAAACACCAAACGCTCCCTTCGAACGGAGGAGCATACGGCCGCCCTTGCGGCAGAAGTGCAGAACAGCCTCTTAAGGCAATTCTCCAGTCCGGCCAATAAACAATCGGACACTGTCAAGCGCGCCCGGAGTAACCTACAGCAAGACCGCCTGGCACGTTCCGAACAATCGTAGTAATGCAGCCCCAACCCCAGCCCTCGCGAACTCGCGAAGCCAGTACTACGCGCAAGTAATTGCGCTCTGAAGCACCATGGGCATAAGGGACGGGCCACGACCACGGCACGCCCAGAATGCGGCTAGACCGCACTAGGGGCTCCCGTTTGTGTCATTCCTTTTTTTCTTTTTTCTTCCTGTTACTTTCAGGACTCTGTTCTCCAGAAGCCCTATCCGGCATTCGCGCCGAATACACGATGCAACAGCCAGGGAAGCAGAAAACTGCGTCGAGTGTCCAGGTGGTCTCTATTACGAGCAGTATACCTGTTTTACATACCACACCGCAAACTTACCCCTGGAAGGGGGACATGTCAAAAGTCTCGTACCTTGCTTATCACACAATTTGTATCGTTCTACTTTTATTTGCAGTTTCTTTTTAATAACCAATATATAGCTCTTGCCTATTATTGCATTCTTTCCCATTATATATGTTCATTTATGACATTGCGCAACCGTACAATTTGGTACGACCAATACACCAGGGGCTTATGTACCCCAAAAACATGGTGTGACAAGTCCGAACACTTTCACAAGTGCGGCACCCCGAACTTATAGCATTATATGCATCGGCTCCGAATCATGTCTTGGGTCAATAGTTGGGTTTGCCCGGCTCCCATGTTTTGGTACCTTATGTTCCGTTATATCGGCTAAGGTAGCGCTGGGAGAACCACTGCGATTGTGCCCCGGTTGAGCTGGGTTGAGCACCTCAGTGGAGAAAGCTAAAACTGACTGTCATGATAAGGCGAGAGCCGATCGCTGTTCGAGAGGTTTCTTTGAGTCCCTAAAGACTTATGCTGCTTAGAGCGAGGAACCGGCATTGTCCGGCCAAGGCGTGGATAGCGCCCCGAACTCGGTCTTCCGAATACTAGGGGCTTCGCCGAAATTTAAAATTATAGAATTCTATGGCTAAGTGAGAGTGTTCAAGCACTATAAGTCCGGTTGCCTTGTTCGTTGCGTTGAGCGCCTCCCTCGAAGGACCCAAGAATGGGAACAAGAGCGCTCAAGTTTATCCCGAACACCCCAGCACTCGTGGCATGGGGGCTGAAGCCAACGACTTGCCATCTCTCAAAATTTGATAAATGGCCGCACAGAAGGTAATATTTTAAATTCACAAGCGTTGCTTAGCGCATATGAACAAGTTTTCAGCGTACAGGATAACAAATGCGAGTCTATTCAAAAATTACATCTTTGGAGCATTCACCCGCTATACGGCGGGCACCCTTCAGGGCGCCCTCATAGTACATTTCGGGCTTGTGATGCTCCTTGCCCTTCGGTGGCCCGTCCGTCACAAGCTTCTCCGCATCCAGCTTGCCCCAGTGCACTTTAGCACGGGCAAGGGCCCGACGGGCACCTTCAATGCATACGGAGCGCTTGATGACTTGAGTCCATGGACAGGCGTCCACCAGCCGCTGCACTAGCCCGAAGTAGCTCCCAGGCATGGCTTCTAATGGCCACAACTGAACTATGAGGCCCTTCATGGCCTATTCGGCGACCTTGTGGAGCTCGACCAGCTGCTTTAGCTGGTCGCTCAAGGGCACCGGACGTTCGACCTCAGCATACTGAGACCAGAACACCTTCTCCGTCGAGCTCCCCTCCTTGGCGCGGTAGAACGCGACAGCATCAGACACACTACGGGGCAGATCTGCGAATGCTCCTGGAGAGCTCCGGATTCGGGTAAGTAATAGGTAATTCACTTTCACATGCTTGCTTCGCATAAAGAATGCCTTACCCGCCGCTATCTTCTTTAATGATTCAATCTCTTGGAGGGCTTTTTAGGCTTCGGCCTTAGCGGCTTTGGCACTCTCAAGAGCCGAGGCGAGCTCGGACTCCCGAGTCTTCGAGTCACGCTCCAAACTCTCGTGTTTTTCCACGAGAGCCTGGAGCTCTTGCCGCACCTCCGCCACCCGCGCCTCCTGCTTCTCTCGCTCGGTACGCTCCGCGGCCGCTTTGCTTTCGGCCGCGGACACCGCTTCCTTCAGGGTCACCACCTCGTTCGTGGCCCCTACAATACCCACGTTACTCCTGTCATTTTTGCAACCAAATCCTTTCTATAAGGTATTTCTTTAATAAGGTATTACTTACCTTCCTTGTCCTCGAGCTGCTTCTTGGCAAGGCCGAGCTCGTTCTCGGACCGCTCGAGGCTCTGCTTTAATGCATTGACCTCCGCAGTCAGTGCGGCAGAGGTCAGCAGCGCAGCCTGCATTCCCATATTGACATACTTATGCTAGACTCCTGCGTATATCTTTTTAGATCCTTAGTCCGGCTTTTCTTTCCGAACACCGAACTAAGCATCAGGGGCTACTGTCTATGCGGTAATATTTTTACATATTCTAAACTTACCTCAAAGCCTGTTAGAAGGCTGGTACAGGCTTTAGTCAGCCCGCTCTTGGCGGACTGAACTTTCTGGATCACCACACTCATAACAGTGCGGTGCTCCTCGTGGATGGAGGCGCCTTTAAGCGCCTCCAGCAAGCTATCCGGTGCCTCCGGATGGACGGAGGTCACCAGCGTCGTAGTCTTACCCTTCTTACGAAGGGGCCGCTTGCCGGACTTCGGAACCACTGAAGGTTCCGGTACGGAGTCCGGCACAGGGCCAGACTCAGAGCCCTCTGGGGTCTCGTCGCCTTCACGCCCGGAGTTCGGGAGGTCGCCTTGCGGCGCCTCCAGGACCGCCTCCTCCTGGCTGGGCCCCTTTTGGGACTCCACTGCGGTGTCGTCGGCGACACGAGGAGAGGAGGCGGTCGGAAGTGAAGTACTATTCACATCCGACGAGCCCAGGGAGCCGCTCGACGAAGCGGCAAGCTCATCCTTGGGTGGGCTACATGGTTATATTCGGCGTTAGAAGACACTATGCGACAAATAAAAAGTCATGAATTATTCCGGAGTCCGGACACTTACGATCTCGCCAGGGGCTTGGCCCTTGGTGGCCACTCCTCCTCGTCGTTGTCGGCGTTGGTGGAGAAGTCCGGAGGAAGGGTCCTTCCCTTCTTGGACCCTCCGGCCTCCCCAGTCGGGGCGGCCTTCCTTTTCTTCTCTCCCCCCGCTGGGGGAGAGGCTTCTTTTTCCTCCTCCTCTTCCTCAGAGGAGGATTCCGTCTCAGGGTTGTCGGGTGATGAGTCCGACAACACCTGGCGCCGGGAGCTCCTTCGAGTTCCCGTGGCCTCCTTCTTGGCCTTCTTCTCCGGCACCACGTGAGGTGCCGGAGCCAGCAGCCCCGTCAATCAGGCGTCCGCTGAGTCTTCTGGCAAAGGGGCCGGACAGTTAATCTGTTCGGATGTCTTCAGCCAGTCCTGTCAAAGGTTAGGGAGTTTTAGATCCCGCATAGAGGAAAAAGAGTCCCATAAAGGGTAAAATAACTTACCTCACTGGCTTGACGCTGCGAGCTGAATCCGCGATCTTCGGTAGCGGATGTGGGAGCCTCAACGCCCTTGAACAACACCTTCCAGGTATCTTCGTACATAGTGTCGAAGAGCCTTTTCAGAGTTGGGTGTTATGCCGGATCGAACTCCCACAATTTGAAGGCCCGTTGTTGGCATGGGAGAATCCGGTGGATGAGCATCACCTGGATTACGTTGACAAGCCTGAGATTCTTGTCCATCAGGTTTCGGACGCAAGTTTGGAGTCCAGACAGCTCATCTGAATCCCCCCATGTCTGGCCCGTTTCTTTCCATGATGTGAGCCGTGTGGGGAAGCTAGATCGGAATTCGGGGGCCGCCGCCTATTGAGAGTCGCACAGCTCGGTGATGTAGAACCACCCCGATTGCCACCCCTTTATGGTCTCCACAAAGGAGCCCTCGAGCCATAGGACTTTGGCCATCTTGCCGACCATGGCGCCTCCGCACTCCGCTTGGCGGCCGCCCACTACCTTCGGCTTGATATTGAAGATCTTCATCCATAAGCCGAAGTGGGGCTGGATGTAGAGGAAGGCCTCGCACACGACGATAAACGCCGAGATGTTGAGGATTAAGTTCGGGGCCAGATCGTGGAAATCTAGGCCGTAGTAGAACATGAGCCCCTGGACAAATGGGTGAAGTGGAAACCCTAGTCCGCGGAGGAAGTGGGGGAGGAACACCACCCTCTCATGGGGCCTGGGGGTGGGGATGAGCTGCCCTTCGTCGGGCAGCCGATGTGGGACATCGCCGGACAAGTATCCGGCCTTCCGCAGTTTTTTTTACTTGGCCCTCCGTGACGGAGGAGACCATCCACCTACCTCCCACTCCGGACATGGCTGGAGATGGTCGAGGAAGGATGTGCGGACTTGGGCGCTGGAGCTCAGAGTGCGCGGAAATGGATGAGCAAGGGAGGAGGAAGGCATAGGTGAAAAGGGTGGATCCTTATCCCCTTATTGTTGGGTAACGTAGTAATTTCAAAAAATTTCCTACGATCACGCAAGACCATGGTGATGGCATAGCAACGAGAGGATAGAGTGTCCGTCCACGTACCCTCGTAGACCGAAAGCGGAAGCGTTATAACAACGCGGTTGATGTAGTCGTACGTCTCCACGATCCGACCGATCCAAGCACCGAACGTACGGCACCTCCGAGTTCTGCACACGTTCCGCTCGATGACGATCCCCGGACTTCGATCCAGCAAAGTGTCGGGGATGAGTTCCGTCAGCACGACGGCGTGGTGACGATGTTGATGTTCCACCGACGCAGGGCTTCGCCTAAGCTCCGCGACGATATGACTTCTCCGGCGCAGGGCTTCTCCTAAGCTCCGCAACGATATGACCGAAGTGGAATATGGTGGAAGGGGGCACCGCACACGGCTAAGGCAAGATCCGTAGATCAACTTGTGTGTCCTAGGGTGCCCCCCTGCCCCCGTATATAAAGGAGCAAGGGGGAGGGCCGGCCAGCCCTTGGGGCGCACCAAGGGAGGGGGGAGTCCTCCTCCTAGTAGGAGTAGGACTCCCCTTTCCTAGTCCTACTAGGA
>LR880970.1:476956364-476983841 GCA_904067115.1 Aegilops sharonensis | reverse complement strand
GGTTAGGAAACATAACCATCTTTGATTAACAAGCTAGTCAAGTAGAGGCATACTAGTGACATACTGTTTGTCTATATATTCACACATGTATTATGTTTCCGGTTAATACAATTCTAGCATGAATAATAAACATTTTATCATGATATAAGGAAATAAATAATAACTTTTATTATTGCCTCTAGGGCATATTTCCTTCACTTATATGGACGGACGAGGCTATGCGTCCCCCACCAGCCTGATAAAACTCGCTTATCTCCCAAGCGCCTCAATCAATGGCGCGGTTGGGTTACCCACGTCTGTATTGATGAGAATCCCGGAATAAGGGGGCACGATCTACGCTTTGATAAGACGTGCCAAGGAAACCGCCTCGCTGAACGTGCTGAGGTGGGACAGTAAAAAACGATTCGAATAAAGGTCTGGCCGTGGTGTGATGTCACGCCGCGGAATACGTCAGCAGATCTGTGCAAAAAGTTATTCTCTCTACGGTGGTATGTGGAACTTGTTTTGCAGAGCCGGCCACTATCCTTGTGTTCAAAACCTTCTATGAAGTATTTGGAGGAGGAACCCGCCTTGCAATGCCGAAGACAATATGCGCGCCGGACTCGTCGTCATTGAAGCCTGGTTCAGGGGCTACTGAGGGAGTCCTGGACTAGGGGGTGTCCGGATAGCCGAACTATCATCTTTGGCCGGACTCCTAGACTATGAAGATACAAGATTGAAGACTTCGTCCCGTGTCCGGATGGGACTTTCCTTGGCGTGGAAGGCAAGCTTGGCGATACGGATATGTAGATCTCCTACCATTGTAACCGACTCTGTGTAACCCTAACCCTATTCGATGTCTATATAAACCGAAGGGTTTTAGCCCGTAGGACGAACAACAATCATACCATAGGCTAGCTTCTAGGGTTTAGCCTCTCTGATCTCGTGATAGATCTACTCTTGTACTACCCATATCATCAATATTAATCAAGCAGGAGTAGGGTATTACCTCCATCGAGAGGGCCCGAACCTGGGTAAAAACATCGTGTCCCTTGTCTCCTGTTACCATCCGCCTAGACACACAGTTCGGGACCCCCTACCCGAGATCCGCCGGTTTTGACACCGACAACATTGAAGACAATGGTGGTCTGTGAAGATATTCACATTGAAGACTATGACACGAGAAGACATTGGGTGAAGACTATGGAGCGTGAAGACTTAGTTGTTTCGTTGTTTCCTTTTCTTCTTTGTTGAGTCATAGGAACCACCGCACTGTTAAGTGGGGTCCAAGTGAACAAAGTCAGACTGACTGAAATGATGCTCAAACCAAATCCTATGTCTTTGAGCGAAGACAATGAGAGAAAATATTATCCTGTGTCGGATAAGTCAGCTTTACTTGTAGCCCAAGTCAAGCTGCCGCGTGTGTTTCAAATCTGACCATTGCGACACGTGTCAGTTCCTTAGTGACCCAGGGTCATTTCAGACAAATTCGGTCGGGTTGCCCAGTGGCTATAAATAGCCCACCCCCTACACCATAAATTGGTGGCTGCTTAGAGTTAGTGCACGGCTTTTGTCGTTTGAGAGCAACCCACCTCCGAAGCTTTTGAGAGAGAGAAATCCTTGCGAGGACAAAGCCCAAACACCCAGAGCCAAAGAGTGTTTGGCATCACTGAAGTCTTTATGTCCGTGTGATCTGAAGACTTGTTACACTTGAGGACTGTGAATCCTCCAGCCGGTTAGGCGTCGCGTTCTGAGCATCCAAGAGCCAGTGTGGATTGCCGGTGAACGAAGTCTGTGAAGGTTCGGAAGTCTACCTTGAAGACTTACCAGAGTAATTGGGCGAGGACTGTGTGTCCTTAGCTCAAGGGGAATAAGGTGAAGACGCGGTCTTCTGAGTTGAATCTCAGCCTCCCTAACCAGACGTACAGTTGTCACAACAACTGGAACTGGTCCAACAAATCCTGTGTCCTTCTGAAGCCACTGGTTCTATCTCTTACTCCTCTGTACTTATAGTTTGTCTTCGTGAAGTCATTGCCTGCTTGTATTATCTGTTTGACTTCACTGTGTGACGATCTGTTCTGATTGGCTTCATACTATCTTCCATCCTGATCTTTACTACCTAGCTGGTATTAGTCTTCATGCTTTCACTTCATTTAATACTTGACTATGGCTTGTCTAGTGTAGTCTACCTTCCGCTGCATTAGAATAGGGTTGTTTATATTGTCTGTCTTCGAAACTTCCATGTTTTGAAGACATTCATAAAAATCGACTATTCACCCCCTCTAGTCGATAACTAGCCCTTTCAATTGGTATGAGAGCAAGGTGCTCCCTTGTTCTGTGTGATTCGGTTTAACCACCTGGAGTTTAGCTCTGTCGACTGCAGGGATAATCAAAGTCTCCGCTGCGTGCCCCATCTACGATGGAACTGAATATCCCTACGGGAAGAATAGGATGTGCATGCATCTTGAAGCCATTGATGTCGATCTATGGTATGTCGTCAAGAACGGCGTTCCTAAGACTGGTGAAGGTGTCACCCCTGCTGATGTCAAGAAGTTCATTCAACTGGACTCTACTGCCAAGAACATCATCTGTGGTCACCTTACCAAAGGACAGTATGGCCGTGTGAGTGCTCTGGAAACGTTGAAGCTAGTCTGGGACTATCTATCCAAGGTCAATGAAGGCGTCTCAACCCAGCGAGATCAACGTATCAGTACTCTCTGCAACCTCACCGCTTCAAGAGACACGACAACGAGAATGTCCAGCTCACATTTGATCGCCTCACTGATATCACAAATGAGCTCCAAGCACTCGGCGCCACTGAGATCACGAAGCATGAGATCTCTTGACAACTCATTTGACACCTTAGCCCTGATGATACAAGAACGCCTGATTTCAAGACTCTCGATCCGTCTGACATACTTGAGAGGCTCAACACACATGAGTACCAGCTATCTGAGAAACGAGATATCTATGGCCCCAACTATGGCCGAACTCGAGCTTTGAAGGCAAAGGCTGCTGCTTCCTCATCTGAAGAAGAATTTGACTGCAGTTTTGGTGATCCTGAAGACATTGGAAAGGAGCTTGCTATGCTTGTGAAGAAGTTCCAGAAATTCACCAAGAAGAAAGGCTTCAGAAAGTCTTCACGATCCAGCTCAAGAAATGATGAAGCTTCTGCCTATGATCACAAGAAGAGAACCTGTCACAAGTGCAAGAAACCTGGTCACTACATCTCTGAGTGTCCACAGTGGGACAATGAGAAGAAGAAGAAGAAGAGCAAAGAATATGATTCTGATTACAAGAAGAAGAAGAAATCCTCAAAGTCTTCTTCCATATCTTCATCACACAAGAAGAGCTCATCTGGCAAGGCCCGTGCTTTTGTTGTCAAGGAGATGGATTCAAAAGAGGAGTCTGCTTCAGAGGAAGCGGAGGTGGAGTCTGAGGGGGAGTCTGACTCGGGTGTTGCGAGTCTGGCCCTAGCTAATGCCTACGTCGCCAAGTCCATCTTCAACACCGATGAAAATTGCTCCATCACCAACACTGATGATAATGACGAGGACGACTCGCCTCCCACCTACTGCTTCATGGCACGTGGTGCCAAGGTAAAATCACCCGACGCTTACTTTCAAACATCAAGTGAAGATGACTCTGATTGTGAATCCAAACCCAGCTACAAAACACTTGCTAAAATCGCAACTGANTCACTACATCTCTGAGTGTCCACAGTGGGACAATGAGAAGAAGAAGAAGAAGAGCAAAGAATATGATTCTGATTACAAGAAGAAGAAGAAATCCTCAAAGTCTTCTTCCATATCTTCATCACACAAGAAGAGCTCATCTGGCAAGGCCCGTGCTTTTGTTGTCAAGGAGATGGATTCAAAAGAGGAGTCTGCTTCAGAGGAAGCGGAGGTGGAGTCTGAGGGGGAGTCTGACTCGGGTGTTGCGAGTCTGGCCCTAGCCACTGCCTACGTCGCCAAGTCCATCTTCAACACTGAAGACAATGGCTCCGTCACCAACACTGATGATAATGACGAGGACGACTCGCCTCCCACCTACTGCTTCATGGCACATGGTGCCAAGGTAAAATCACGCGACGCTTACTTTCAAACATCAAGTGAAGATGACTCTGATTGTGAATCCAAACCCAGCTACAAAACACTTGCTAAAATTGCAACTGAACAACAGATAGCTATGGAACATACTCAACAACTTTTAGACAAAAGCAATGACCTGTTGGACGCGGAAATGACCCGTTCTCAGTCCTTAGTTGAAGACATTAAAAATCTTCATGCTAAGTACCAGGAACTTGAAAGTCGTCATGAAACGCTCACAACCACTCACGAAAATCTCTCCTATGATTATCTTCAAAGGAAGCAAGAGCTTGAGAAATTGAGAGCGGCTCATGAAGATCTTCAAAAAGAGAATGAGTCACTTCGCGCTCAACAGATCAGTCCCGCTCAGGAAGGATTTGAACCACCTTGTCAAAAATTCCTTGAGCATGATAACGCTACTTCTGTTGCTGAATGTTCTACTGCTGCTACTATTGCAATATCTTCAACTACTGATGTGGTAACTAACCCCTCTGCGGAGGATACCACTACTATTGCTGATGAAAATGCTAGGTTGAAGACATTGCTTGAAACAGGGATGTACAAAATTCTCAAAGGGCATCAGACACTCTGCGATGTCCTCAAAAAGCAGATTCTGAACCGAAACCCTAGGAAAGAGGGTCTTGGGTTCGAGAGGAAAATGAATGTTGATGGCTCCTACTGGAAGCCTGAGCAGTACTCAAAAACCACATGGGTTGCTGCAAAGGGACCTTCAATGGATCCATCCACCTTATCTGGCTTCACCTGTGCTAACCCAATTGTCATTGATGAATTCTTTGATGCAAACTATAAACTGTTTAAGAATCGGAATGGTGAAGTGTTTGCCACGTATATTGGTACTAACTGCAGGAACGGGCCACCTATGAAGAAGATCTGGGTTCCCAAAAGTTGTCTTGAGAATCTTCCTGTGAATTTCATCATGACACCACCTGGGAAGAAGACAAATCCCAGACCAAAGGCTTCATATGACCCAAAGGCTTCATACAGACAGAGGACTCACCTGAGTCACCCTAACGCCAATGTTTTGCAGGGAAACCATACTCAAACTTATCAATATTAGTGTGCGTCTTCAAACCGCTATGTTCATAGAACTAAGAACTTTTCTGCTTATTCATATGAGTATCGTTCTTCTCCTGCAAGGCTATTTGCTAGGGCTCCAAAGCCGAAGTTCTCAGATGCTGCACTTAGACTCACTGCTTCTAAGACACCCCTGAAGATGTGGGTGGTTAAGAAGAATTAACTTTCTTTTGCAGGGAATGGTCTCCAGCTGGAAATCAAAGGCGTCTGATGCTATTGCTGGGGACCTCAAACATCTTGTAGGGCGCAAGATCAAATGCCCAAATGGTCTTACTATGTATTTTGTTCCTGAATCGTTTGTCAAACATCCTATCAGTCCTAATATTGATCTGAGCTTTGATAATCCTCTTGCTCGTCAAATGTTTATGCTTCACAATACTCTTGGTGAAGCCTATCGCCCTAACTGCACTGTAGGCTACGACACCTCGTGCTTCAGAATGGATTATGGATAGCGGATGCACTAATCATATGACTGGTGATCGAAGTCTTCTCATGGACTCAACCTTACGTCCATCAGACAAAAGTCACATCACATTTGCTGACACTAGTAAAAGCAAGGTATTGGGTCTAGGTAGAGTTGCAATCTCAAAGGATCAACACATAGATAAAGTGATGCTTGTTGAATCCCTTGGTTTCAACTTAATGTCTATCTCAATGCTTTGTGACTTAAACATGATTGTGCTATTTGGAAAATATCGATGCCTTGTACTAATGGAATCTGACAAGTCTCTAGTCTTTGAAGGGTATCGAAAAGACGATCTATACATGGTAAATTTCTCAGCAGGACCACAGATGGTCGTATGTCTTCTAGCAAAGGCTTCAGAATGCTGGCTCTGGCATCGAAGGCTAGGGCATGCTGGCATGAATAACTTGCACACTCTCGCGAAGAAGAAGCATGTCATGGGCATCGAAGGCGTCAAGTTCAAGAAGGACCATCTGTGTGGCGCCTGCAAAGCTGGAAAGATGACTAGGGCCAAGCATCCCTCAAAGACAATCATGACTACATCTCAACCCTTCAAGCTGCTTCACATGGATCTATTTGGCCCTACTCACTACTCTACTCTAAATGCTACTGCTTGCCTCTATGGCTTCGTAATTGTTGATGATTACTCTAGATATACTTGGGTACATATAATCCTCTACAAGACTGAAGTGCAGGATGTCTTCAGACGCTTTGCCAATCGTGCCATGACGAACTATGATGTCAAGATCAAGCACATCAGAAGTGACAACAGCACTGAGTTCAAGAACACTGGCCTCGACCTCTATCTGGATACACTTGGCATCACACATGAGTTATCTTCTCCTTATACACCTCAGCAGAATGGCATCGCCGAGCGCAAGAATAGAACTCTCATTGAGATGGCCCGAACGATGCTTGATGAGTACAAGACTCCACGGAATTTCTGGCCTGAAGCCATAGACACTGCTTGCCACATCATCAACCGCGTTTATCTTCACAAGCTTCTGAAGAAAACATCCTATGAGCTCCTAACTGGTAAGAAGCCAAATGTAAGCTACTTCAGAGTATTTGGTGCTAGGTGCTGGATCAAGGATCCACATCACACTTCAAAATTTGCACCGAAAGCACATGAAGGTTTTATGCTTGGTTATGGAAAGGATTTGCACTCCTACAGAGTCTTCAACCTCTTTCACTATAAAGTGGTTGAAACTGTGGATGTGCGGTTCGATGAAACTAAGCAAAGAGAGCACCTGCCAATTGTGCTAGATGAAGTACCTCCAAGTGAATCTATCAAGCAGATGGGAATTGGAGATATCATACCCTCTGAGAATCAATCTGAAGAGGAACTTGTCATTTCTGCACCTAATCAACCTGAAGACAATGCTCAGTCTGAAGACAATCCCCCAAATTATGACATTAATCAGCAAGAGCAAAATCTTCGTCCTGCTCATCCTCGTGTTGCAAATGAAGTTCAGATTGCGAAGATAATTGACAGCTTGAATGCACCTGGTCCACTCACTCGTTCAAAAGCAACTCAAAGAGCAACACATCTAACCAACTTCTGTGGGCATTTTGCATTTGTCTCAATCTCTGAACCCAAGAAAGTTGATGAAGCCTTAATGGAACCTGAATGGATTCAAGCTATGCAAGAAGAGCTTCAACAGTTCGAGCTGAATAATGTGTGGGAATTGGTCAAGCGTCCTGATCCTCGGAAGCACAATATCATTGGCACCAAATGGATATATCGCAACAAGAAAGATGAGCATGGTCAAGTTGTCAGAAACAAGGCTCGTCTCATTGCGCAAGGTTACACTCAAGTGGAAGGAATTGACTTCGATGAAACATTTGCTCCAGTGGCAAGACTTGAAGCCATTCCCATACTGCTAGCCTATGCAAATCATCACAACATTCTTCTGTATCAAATAGATGTGAAAAGTGCTTTTCTCAATGGAAAGATAGAAGAAGAAGTATATGTCGCACAACCTCCAGGCTTTGAAGATCCAAAACATCCTGATATGGTATACAAGCTCAACAAGGCACTGTATGGCCTCAAACAAGCCCCTCGTGCTTGGTATGACACACTCAAAGACTTCCTGAAGAGCAAAGGCTTAAAACCTGGTTCACTAGATCCTACACTCTTCAGGAAGACATATGATGGTGAACTATTTGTGTGCCAAATCTATGTAGATGACATTATCTTCGGCTGCACCAACAAGAAATACAGTGATGAATTTGGTCACATGATGCAAGAGCAATATCAAATGTCCATGATGGGCAAGCTGAAGTTCTTTCTGGGTCTCCAAATCTGTCAACAACGCAATGGCATCTTCACATCTCAAGAAAAATACCTCAAAGACTTCCTGAATAAGTTTGGAATGCAAGACAGCAAAGGATACACGACGCCAATGCCAACCAAAAGTCATCTGGGTCCCGACAACAATGGTAAAGAGTTCGATCAAAAGACATATCGTTCCATGACTGGTTCTTTGCTTTACTTATGTGCATCTAGGCCAGATATAATGCTTAGTGTTTGCGTGTGTGCCCGATTCCAAGTGGCCCCAAAGGAATCACATCACTTAGCTGTGAAGCGAATTCTTCGATATTTGGCTTACACCCCAACACTAGGATTATGGTATCCAAAGGGCTCAGAGTTTGATCTAGTTGGATTCTCAGATGCTGATTATGCTGGTGACAAGGTTGATCGCAAGTCCACATCAGGCACATGTCACTTTCTGGGACGATCTCTTGTCTGCTGGTCTTCAAAGAAGCAGACCTGTGTATCTCTCTCTACTACTGAATCTGAATACATTGCTGCTGGATCCTGCTATGCTCAGCTTCTCTAGATGAAGCAAACTCTCAAAGACTATGGTATCCATCTGAAGAATGTGCCTCTCTATTGCGACAACGAGAGTGCCATCAAGATTGCCAACAACCCAGTTCAGCATTCGAAGACAAAGCACATTGAAATTCGTCATCACTTTCTCAGAGATCATGTTATGAAGGAAGATATTGATATCATTCACGTCAAGACAGAAGAACAGTTGGCTGATATCTTCACAAAGCCCTTGGATGAGAAAAGGTTTTGCAAGTTGCGATGTGAGCTAAATATCTTGGAATCCTCAAATGTCCTGTGAATGGACACACATAACACTTATGCATTTTAATGACTTAGATGTGCAACACACGAAGTAATGTATATCTTCAATCAATGAAGACATACACTCTAAGTGTGAATACATTAATGCGGAATTTGACTTCGGAGCGCCACGATAATTGTGCGCCGTGTCTGGGTCTAATACATCCTATACGATGGGTAACGCCACCACCAAACTCTTGTTTGAAGTGTTTTTTTGGCATTATATTTACAAAGTCTTCACAGTTGATTTGTCTTCAACACTGATTTGAATTCATGATTAACTGTACCATGTTGATTTGGTCTTGACTCTGTTATATACATATATTGTGTTCTGTCCTCTACAACATTCACTTATAGCTATGACTTCGTGTTGAATCTTTTGAACTAAGTGAATGTGATCGGACCCTAACCTCTCTATGCTTCCTACCTCAAGCTCTATCTATCCAAATCATATGCATTCTGATGAAACTGTCGAATGTCTTCTCTGCGTCCTTGTCAGCAAAAGATACAGAGACAAACTTCAAATCTGTTTTTAATGCTATATCCTTTTGCCTGAAACCCGGAGAATGCGGAACTACCACCTTGACAATCCAGGCGAGCGTGAGAACATGGAACAACTCTCAATGTGTTGCATGTGTGCCACGTGTCCTTCAGATGTGAACCACCAGGGGCACCTGCGTAATTGCGCTATGCCGTCTCCTTCCTTATAAATACCCATCACATCTCGGTCAAAAATTCTTATTCCACCTCGCCACCTCTCGCAAACCCTAGCACCTCTGCTAGCTCTCGACGACACCGACGACGAAGCGCTTAGCTGCCGCGACTTCTCCAACGCCGTCCTCACACCGGCCGCGAACCTCATCCTCTCCGCCGCCACCGTAGGTGTCCTCCGTCGCCAAGTTAGGGCACGGAAGATCGAACTGCTTGGCCTCCAACTTCGCTCCGTCTAGCAGTTCTTCGCGTGGTAATTAAAATTCACTTTTTACCGTCTTTTCGATCTGATAGATTCATCCTTCCTTACCAAAAGTGGTTTCTAAATCCCCAAGTTGAATCTATCTCTTTCTGCATCTCATACTATGCCTAGTCCATTCACTTATGCTTCTTTACAAGTTTGATTCCTCACTTGTACTTATTCTTGGATTTGTACAAATCTGGAACCAACTCTCATCAAATAAGTGAATGTCTTCGCGTTGTGAGGTCAATGTCTTCAAACTGATTTATCTTTAAAATCTTCTGAGAATGCATATAACCTCTTCCCCTTCCCTCGCACCTCTAATGCTGTCACATGTACATGTCCGTGGGAGAATCCCTTGGTTCTCATAGTCTGCATTCGTTTGCAGAATTCTTACAGCATCACATCAACTCTCCCGAAGCCAGTTCCTGTCTGACCAGCAGACGGAAGCCTTTGACAGTGTTGAAGCCATTCAGACTGAACCTCATGGCAACAGAGAAGTCTGCAAGGAAGGGTGGCAGACATCGCCGTGGGAACACTTCCAAGGATTTGCCTCCAGAGTTGCACGAGCTATACAAAACAGATCTAGAGGAAACCTATACGGGCCGCAAGAATCGAATCCAATGGATTCGAAGATATTGGGCAGAAGAATTGTTCAAATACCGCTTCGTCACAGAAGAGTATGGAGAGAAGAATGCCATCAAGGCACCCTGGGGTGATATTTTGTACAAGAATCTTCCACCCAGGACCCAGGCTGAAGCTATTGAGCAAGGATTCTATCCATGCATGGTGCGCGGACCACATCCTGAGGATGCTGACCCTTCTTCACTTCAATGGTGCCGTGAGGACCATCTGTTCAAGCGCAACTACCAGTTCGCCAAAGACTCAACTACGAAGAACAAGAAGGCTCTAGGGCTTGACTTCAACCCTGGTCCTTCCTCACCTCGGGACGATGGCACCCGTGAAGCCAATGAGAACAACATCGGCCCCTTCTACAACCTTGCTGGCCTCATCACTCACATTGCTGTCCAAGGTGCCAAAGTGGATCATTCTGATGATGGTGCTGACACTGATGAAGCTCCGGCTCCTACTCCAAAGCCGCATAAGCAAAATAAGGCTAAAGCTTCAAAGTCATCTGATGCTCCAAAAGCTTCGCGAGTGAAGCCATTGGCAACTGCCCCTCCTGCTCCCAGTAACAACTCTGAAGATCTCTCTCGCATCTCCAAAAAGCGTGAGAAGCCATAGAAGAAACCTGTTCAGCAACACAGTCAAGCACTGACACCTGCTGCCTTTCTGAGGAACGAATCTGAAGCCATTGATTTGTCTTTAGATGAAGAATTTGGCAATGATGCTCTCGAGCAGTTGATCAAGAGCAAGCAAGAGGTGGAGATCTTCAATGATCTTCCCCTCTTCGATGTGAACATCTTGCACAATTTCATTGATGAATGGTTTGACAATCAAGATATCACCTTTGATAATCTTCAACTCCCTATTGGCATCAGCGTCTCCTTTCAAGGCGCCATTGCTCCTGAGCTGGCTCTGGCTCAGCGAATAGTTGAACTGAAGCACAAGATTGATTTTGAGAAGGAGCTGTTCAAGAAGCATGTGGACAAGATGAGTGTGGCTGATGTCCAGAAATTCAAGGTGATGCTCAATGACCTCAAGGAGGCGTTTCGCAAGAAACGAGAGGAAGCCAAAGGCTCAAGAGAGCGCATGAAAACTCTAGCTGCAAAGTGTGTTCAGGCTTACAACGAAGCTGAAAAGCGCAAGTATCTTGGGCGTCCTGGCATTGCCCCAAGATGGCTACCAAGCAGAAGAAGAAGCATACTGTGGCCCAGACTGAAGCTCCACGGCGGGAAGAACCTCACATTGTCTTCCCAGCCAGCATGACAGGCTCGAAGCCTAAGGTCTCCACAGTGGCTTTAGATCAGCAGAAAACCAAGGCAGCTGAAGCCGAAGCCAGAAGCGCAAAACAAAGAACACCACAGATGATGCACCACCCGTCAAGAAGAGGAAGACCAAGAAGAGAGATCGGGCTGCTCCCAAATATCCCCTTGTTGTTGAACCAATTGCTTTTGCTCCCCCTCCATCTGCAAATTAAGAATGTCGATTGATTGTTCATGAGCCTGCTTCCACAGAGGCTCCTGAAGCTCAAGAGGTTCCAGTCGTTGACCCCATCGCGACTGAAGACATTGGTCCCCAAGACAATGTAGAAGATGATGAAGTCCTTCCTCAGATCCAGTGCCCGACGGTATCATCGCCTGTTCTCATGAACAGCGAGCTCATCAGTATTGGCCGTCCTTTGACGCCAATCTCACAAGATGCCTCATGGGCTGATCGCCCCCAACCAGAAACTCCAAATCAAGACTCACCAAGTACACCCCGTCCTTCACCAGTGCCAGTCATCAGCCCCATTTCAAATGATGACAACTACATGGAGACCACACCGTCACCAAAAGCGTCGCATGTGTTCCAACAGCTTCGCAAAGGCCTGAGGCCATCCGTCTCCATGACTACCATCACAGAAGAAGACTCAAACTTGTCTAGCTCAGTGGCACGTCAAGTGTTCCCTGAAGACAATCCTTCTGTGATGGTCCCAGTGTCTGAAGCTAATGTTGCTGAAGACAATCCGGCTGCATCAGCCGAAGAAATACAAGAAGAAGAGCGTGTCGCTACTCCCCCTACCACTCAAGAAGTTGTTCTAGAAGAGAACGTGTCTGTGCCCGACCCTCCAGCTACTCAAGTGGAGGTTGAGAATACTGAGGCTGCCACCAATAACACCACTGAAGCCAATGACGTTGTCATGGCTGAAGACACTGTGGAGCCTGCACTAAACACTGTGCCAGAAGCAAATGAAGCCAATGATGCACCTGCAACTGATGGGCAGCCAGATGCCTCTGTTGATGCCACTGCTCCTGTTCCGCCACCAAGGCCACATACTATCGAGCAAGCATTCAACTATGGCCAGCTAATCACTGTCAAATGGCCTCTTCTGGTTCCTCCACCTGCTGATGGTCCTCAATTTGATTACCACGTCGAGCACAGGCCTCAGGTTCAGAAGCCAAAGCCAAGACTGCCCAGGTTCCCAGGGACTGCCACTTCACCAGGGTCCTTCAATGCTAATGGCTTCAAAGCGCACAACACTTTCTTTGATAGCACAAAGAACCCCTACTCAAGACCAAGGATTTCATCTGATCGGTTCTGGAGCTATCAGCATCACAGTTATTACTCATGCAGTTTATACAATCAAGGTCGCATATTCTCACATATGCGTGTTGACACTGAAGCCATAACTGGCCTGCCCTGCTTGGAAGAAGCGCTGGATTGCTTCAGAGAGTCTGGCTTATTGCAGTTCATCACTGACAAGGAGCACTAGAATGAAGAACTGCTGCTCCAATTCTATGCCACCCTTCATATTCGTGGCTACAACAGGGATCCGAAGACATGGGTCCTTGAGTGGATGACAGAAAATGTCCATCATGAAGCCAAAGCTCTTGATGTAATTGAGCTTACTGGCCTTCCCACTCCAGGTGATCTATATGAACCTGGTTGTCAGCTTCACAGTGCTGCTCTGGAGAGCATTTTTCACAAGCCTGAACCCGACATGAGCCAGATGCTTAGCATGATGAAGCCTTTGCCTCCAGATGCAGAATATCCTAAGGAGTTCCTTGTTGAAGACCTTGAGTATCTGCCACGTACCATCAATCACATTATACGGCAAACTCTTTGGCCTATCAAAGGACATTCTCCACATGCTAAGCAGGAAGGTGCAATGAGGACCTTGGTCTTCCATATTCTACACGGCAAATGCTTCAATGCACAAGACTTCTTTATCCGCCAACTTGCTGCATCAGGATCTAACATTTTTGGTCTGAAGTTCTATGCTCCCTGGATCATGCGTCTGATCAAGCTCCACTCTTCCTTCAACTATCAGCCCTCTGCACGCAAACATATCATCTTTTTGCCATAGGTTGATCTGTCCGTTGAAGCCATCTACCCAGAGCCTGCCAAGGAGCCAATTCATCTTCACAATGCAGATCACCAAAGCTTCACTCAAACCATTGAAGGAGTACTGGCTGCCACTCGTGTTTATCCCCTGGCTGGTACTACGCGTGCACCTCACTGTGCCCACACTGAAGCCACTGAAAGCACAATTGCTCAACGGCCTCGCAAGCGATCCCGTGTGCTCAATGACCGCGAGCTTCTTGTGGCCTTGCATCAGAAACAAGATAAGCATCGTTACTGGCAGAAATGACAAATGCAAAGCCTCTTGGTGGATATCAATTGCATTCGCAATCTTGCCACCAAGAATGCCTTTGTCACGCACGAAACCTGTCGAAGGACTTGGAAGGGTTTGACACTACTCAGTGCTGAAGCTGATCTTCAAGATGGCTTCACCGAAAGATTCAAGTTTGACTCCACTCCTCCCAGGAATGTTGTTTTACGTCGAACCCCGTCTCTTGAAGACTCTGATTATTCCTCCTCCGCTGCAATGGTGAATGCCAGAGTGATCGATGATCAAGATGATGCTACTTCTCCACCTCCAACACGTAACGACACTGCACCAAGTTCGTCTGCACCGCCAAACCCCGACACCGACCATGCATCTTCTCCTACTCCTTCTGGGAACGAGTAGAGGCTCTATGTCTTCAAACCTTTTTGGTCCTTACTGACAAAAGGGGGAGAAGCATATCAGTTGATAGTCTTCAAGCAGGTCCACATGGGCGGTTGCTTTATACTTTGCCTAGTGTTTACAACTCTTGCTCTTGATACATTTGGTTTTGTGAGTTGTAACACTTAAACTCGATGGTCGTCTGCTACTCATTTGCTATTCTGTGATGCGATGATAAATTCCGCATGTGCGATGATAACTTTCGCACTTAGTCATTTTGCAGACGTCCATTTATCATTATGCATGTCATTATCTTCGTTATATCAAATCATGCATGATGAATTGTCTTCATAAGTTGAAGAGGATCTCCACAAGTACAACCTGCCATGTGCATTTGCATTCCAAAAGGAAATTATTTATATGCACATCTTCAGGGGGAGCCTTTTGCTACTTATGAAGACAATACCTTATCCTTTACAATTTCACATATTTTTATCCCCGTTGAAAACTTCAACCAGTTTGTCATCAATCACCAAAAAGGGGGAGATTGTAAGTGCATCTAGTGCCACCCCTAGTTGGTTTTGGAGTATTGTCAACAAACCTGGTTGAGGGACTAATGTGTTTGTGAGAATTACAGAATAACACAGGTAGTAGTCCCTCCTTGATTCGGTTTACCTACCGGAGATGACCCCTAAAAATGTGTGAAGACAATGAAGACAATGGTGGTCTGTGAAGATATTCACATTGAAGACTATGACACGAGAAGACATTGAGTGAAGACTATGGAGCTCGAAGACTTAGTTGTTTCGTTGTTTCCTTTTCTTCTTTGTTGAGTCATAGGAACCACCGCACTGTTAAGTGGGGTCCAAGTGAACAAATTCAGAGTGACTGAAGTGATGCTCAAACCAAATCCTATGTCTTCGAGCGAAGACAATGAGATCAAATCTTATCCTGTGTCGGATAAGTCAGCTTTACTTGTAGCCCAAGTCAAGCTGCCGCGTGTGTTTGGAATCTGACTGTTGCGACACGTGTCAGTTCCTTAGTGACCCAGGTTCATTTCAGACAAATCCGGTCGGGTTGCCCAGTGGCTATAAATAGCCCACCCCCTACACCATAAATTGGTGGCTGCTCAGAGTTAGTGCACGACTTTTGTCGTTTGAGGGCAACCCACCTCCGAAGCTTTTGTGAGAGAGAAATCCTTGCGAGGACAAAGCCCAAACACCCAGAGCCAAAGAGTGTTTGGCATCACTAAAGGCTTTATGTACGCGTGATCTGAAGACTTGTTACACTTGAGGACTGTGAATCCTCCAGCCGGTTAGGCATCGCGTTCTGAGCATCCAAGAGCCATCGTGGATTGCCGGTGAACGAAGTCTGTGAAGGTTCGGAAGTCTACCTTAAAGACTTACCAGAGTAATTGGGCGAGGACTGTGTGTCCTTAGCTCAAGGGGAATAAGGTGAAGACGCGGTCTTCTGAGTTGAATCTCAGCCTCCCTAACCAGACGTACAGTTGTCACAGCAACTGGAACTGGTCCAACAAATCCTGTGTCCTTCTGAAGCCATTGGTTCTATCACTTACTCCTCTGTACTTATAGGTTGTCTTCTTGAAGTCATTGCCTGCTTGTATTATCTGTTTGACTTCACTGTGTGACGATCTGTTCTGATTGGCTTCATACTATCTTCCATCCCGATCTTTACTACCTAGCTTCTATTAGTCTTCATGCTTTCACTTCATTGAATACTTGACTATGGCTTGTCTAGTGTAGTCTCCCTTCCGCTGCATTAGAATAGGGTTGTTTACATTGTCCGTCTTTGAAACTTCCATGTTTTGAAGAGATCCATAAAAATCGCCTATTCACCCCCCCTCTAGTCGATAACTAACCCTTTCAGAATCCACCGGGGGGTGATTCCTCGGGTTTTCCCCTTGATGTTTGGACACACAGTTACTATGGTTACTATGACTTTACACTAAACCATGTTACTAAAGACGGGCCGGCCCTGAGGGGTACCCGCACGAGCTTAATTGCGAGTGATGTGGAGACGGGTTGACCTGGAGGGTGCCCGCGAGATAATTACGAGGCGTGGCCGGGCATTCCTAGCCCTTGCCACAAGTCCTCGAGACGGGGCAACGGGGTCACATCTTTCTTGAGTCTCTGCTTGTTACCGCGCGTTCCTAATCCACTATGATTTGGATATTTGATCCGAGGGGCCTCTGGCCTGATAGCACTAACCATCACGTGGGCATAGTATGGGCGTTCTGCGTCGTATACATCAGCTGAAGCTTAATAGACGTCAGCGACTGAGCGGCGCCCGCCGGGTTGGACTGCGTAAGCACCTGCCTTGTTGAAGGAGGTAGCTAGGTCTGCTCACCGGCCGCGTTCGCAACGTGCAGGAGTTCCCGGGGAGATAGCCCATGACCCCTGGGGGCATAGGATTAGTCCGGCATGCTGACCTCTCTATTAAGCCTAGTTCGGGTTGCGGCGTATTGTTTGGTCGAGGCCGGGCATGACCCAGGAAAGCATGTCCGGCCGGAGTTAATCGAGCGTGGTGGGTAAGTTGGTGCACCCCTGCAGGGAAGAAACCATCTATTGGTAGCCTGTCCTACGGTAACGGACACTTGTAGTTGTATCCCGATCGATACAACTAGAACTGGATACTTGTGATTAGATTTGGTATGTGATGATAACTGGATAGTATGGCTCTGGGATTGCTTTCTCTCAGGGAGTCGAGAAAGGATCTCTGGCCGAGGTTGATAACACTTCTACTACTTTACTTTATGCTACTCTACTCCCTCCTGTTGCTGCAAGATGGTGGTTTCCAGAAGATGCTAGTCTTCGATAGGCTAGGCTTTTCCCCCTTCTCTTCTGTCATTCTGCAGTTCAGTCCACATATACAGCCCACTTCATTGATACCGATGCATATGCAGTGTAGTTCCTTGCTTGCGAGTACTTTGGATGAGTACTCACGGTTGCTTTGCTCCCCCTTTTCCCCTTTCTTCTTCTTTCCGGTTGATGCAACCAGATGTCGGAGCCCAGGAGCCAGATGCCACCGCCGATGCTTGCTACTACGTGGAGACCGCTGGCGACCCGGAGTAGTTAGGAGGCTCCCAGGCAGGAGGCCTTGCCTTTTCGATCGATGTTACTTTTGTGCTAGCCTTCTTAAGGCAGACTTGTCTAACTTTTGTTTGTACTCAGATATTGTTGCTTCCGCTGACTCTTGTGATTTCGAGCTTATGTATTCGAGCCCTCGAGGCCCCTAGATTGTAATATAAAGCTTGTATTATTTTAATTTGTGTCTAGAGTTGTGTTGTGATATCTTCCCGTGAGTCCTTGATCTTGATCGTACACATTTGTGTGTATGATTAGTGTACGATTGAATCGAGGGCGTCACAAGTTGGTATCAGAGCCGACTGCCTGTAGGTAGCCCCCTTTCCAACTCCTTGGCCGAAGTTGAGTCTAGTCACTGAAAAACTTTTTACTAACATGGTTGTGTGTCTTACGGGCCCACGTCGCCATATGGGTGGTATTAGGATCTTTTATTCCTCGTCTATAATCTGGGATTCTGATCTCTCTTCTATTCGGGTTAAAGATTTTACTAACTCAAACTTTAGGTTCTCGTAACCACTTCCTACTGGAGAGCCCCTTCATTCCAGATGATCGCCTGCTTCATCAAAAGTTTCCGAAGATACTCTTTGATGTTTTCCCGAGACCCTTGTGCCCACCACCTTTGCAATTCCCTGCCACTGATATATCCTTATGGATAACTACATACAGTTGTCGTTCATACCTTTGTCCCTAGTTGCTCTTGTTTCTAAAAGATGCCCCGAAATACTCCCCGTTGTCCCGAGAACCCCTTCTGCAATTGCCTTGAAGTTCTTTGCCACATAAATACCCCCCTTACGAATAATTCCTCTCAATTACCGAAGATTCTTCATCCCCAGTTGTTTGAGTGTTTCACAAAAATCTTTGAAATCCTATTCGATCTTCCGAAAATCCTTAGCAGCTTATTGCTCTTGAAATTCTTGCTTTCTTGCATTATGGTTAAATCCCATAAGTATAGTAATCTTATGGGCATCCTTTGTCTTTATCATTTGAGTCTATTGATTCAATATGTTGCGGATGCTCGCAATCCTCAGTCGGATCATATAATTCATCCTTCCGGCTTGGACGTCATTTGACCAAGAGTTGTTTCTCGACCAATCAAATTGTCGTCAATTGTATCCCTAGGGCTATTCAACTTACCTATCTTTTGATCAGAGTGTCTGCTTCTGATATTCTATTTTTGAAATCATGATTTCTTTGCATTTAAAGCATCAAATTATTCAGATGTTTCTATAATCCGAAGCCTTTGCATTCTTTCTTATTCTGGTGGAGTACTGATACTCACATCAGATCCAATGTGGACCGCCAGATCCTTTGTTGGATTTTATCTGACAATGTCCTTCGTATTCAATAACCTCTTGGAGCCTTTCCTCAGATACATAAAGCCTTTGGTAAATTGTATCCTCTGCCTTCTCAACCATGCTCTGCCTTCGAGCTTGTGTTTTTTTACTCATGGAGTTTGTGGTATATGTTCCCAAGATGCCCCTATGGGTTGAACCTATGTCTTCCATAATCCGTGTAAACATGAGAGTTCTCATGAGTCTTACTCTTCTGGTACTTCGCCAGATAAATCTTCTGCACTACAATTTCTTCGAAAAAGAGGAGTGAATGAAAGGTTATGCATTGAAGAAGTGGGAGTCGACCTTGAACCCTTGTGTTCATACCCATGGACCCGATGTAGAACTTATCATGGAAGCTGCTCATAAAAATAATTATTTCTTTGGTACAAGCTCATCTTGTATCTATGAATTGATCCTTTGTAATCGTGGTTCCGACCATAGTTTCTCCTTAATTCCATTTCCCGAACAAGTTAAAATACTTGTCTCCTGCAAGTCATTTCACCGGTCCAACCTCTAATTTGATCTACCTTCAAGTATTACCTCATGTTATCTCGATGATATTGTGTCATTGCACTACCTCTTGTAAATTCTTAATTGGAGTGATACTCCGTCACATCATTCCTAGCCTGATCGGCTATATCATCATCGTGCTAAATTTTAACTGTGCTACCTGGTCCTTCTTCCCGGAACAGAATTTTCGACGATGAGCTAAGCCTACGTCGATCTTCCTCGTCATATCATTTCGCCTTGAACAACAAGCTTGATTTCGAGTTTGTGTCATACCAGTGGTTCCAATAACCTTTCGCTTCATCTTTCCTTTGACTTGATGTCATCGCCGATCGATTACATCTTCATGAAATCTCCCGACAAATGTGTCATGATCATCGTCAACATTCTGAGCTCTTCCAGCATATCAATCGAATTCGTGAGGAGAAATACCATCCTTGACCTTCGATGATTTGGGTTATCATTGAAAACATTCTTGCCTTCCCCCCAACAAAAACTTGTTCATATAAAATTTTGGAAACACATCTTTTTGACATGTCGATGGATTACTGCTTAACCCATCGGCCACCTCCTCATCTTTTCCCTGATAAAATTGCATGAGATGTTCTAAAAAATTCCCGATGTATCCTTTGTGTTCCCAAGGTCCGACCTTTACCTGATGACCATGTCAATGCTATCCCGAAGCATGACTCCGAACATCTTTAAGAACATTGTTGGCGCAATGCTAAATGTTACTTGATCACTTATCCAAACACCATTGTATGGGTAAACCTCGTAAATTCGTTGCCCCTTTGTCTAATTGGTTTTATACTCGGGCCCTATCATGTAAATCATGCTCTGCCTTTCCTTCTGAAAAAGATACTCCTGATACTCGAGTATAAACACATTTTCCTTTCCATTGGTTTGCATAACCTTTCTTGTGATCCATATATGTTATACGCAAAAATAATTCCCTGCTTATGGAAACACCTTGGTTTACAACTCTGTCAGTGTGGCCCTGTTACTATTGCTGACGACATCCTGGTAACCCCCGATGGAAGAGAACTTTGCCTATTGGTCCGCCTCGTTCAACGAGAAGGAAAATGGTTCTCTTCGTCCCTCGCCCTTGGTACCAATGTTGTTGCCAACATAACTGACAGGCTATCCTTCGACAAAGCTTGCTATCATAACTGTGTAATGTGTCACCGCTCTTTCTACTTTTAACCCACATGGTGGGCCCATAACCCACAGTTCCACACGATTGAAACCTGACTCTCCTGTATATCTTTGATTCCAAAATATTCTTGCATTTGGCTTCGTATCCTGTCACGAGCCACCTTCCGAGAGATGATCTATTCCCAATGCTCTGAACCCCTTTCTCACACTCTGTTCAAGTATCAATAGTTTGCCCATTCGCTTGAAACTTCCTATTGTGCGTTCATAGTTTGCTCTCAGTGTTTATTAAGTTTCAACTCGAGAGATACTTCTGTCTCATTCCCTGAATTGTTCACCAGATAATTAAACCTATAAGGGTCAGTTCTCACGAAGTTACTCTTTAGTTCCCCACTTAAATCTCGGGACGAGATTTCTTATAGTGGAGGAGACTTGTAACATCCCCAGCATCACACTACAATAATCTCCCCCTAATAAAGTTCATGTCATCATGATCAAAATGCCACTTGTCCGAAATCTGCTTCAAATTCAAATTGCATGTCAAATATTTGCTTCTTCTTTCATGCAATCAAAATAGTTCACAATATGACAAATATTCTCTAAGTATTTTTCATGTTAAAACCAAAATCTTTGGAGTTCCCAAATTGCCCCTAGAAATTAATTAGTGTTCCAGCAGCATTTAAATATGCCATTCCCAATCTCCAAAATTCCTAGTCAATTCCTCTTGCCTCCAAACTATTTGTGGCAATACCTAAAAATGTGGAGGAATTAATGGGCCAAGTAACATTTTTTCCTAAATCCTTTGGATGCTCAAATAAATCTTTTCCTCTCTCTATTTTATTTTAAAAAGAAGTTAAAAGGGAAAAGCAGAGGGGAGAGAGAGAAAAGAGCCCCTGGCCTCCCATTGGGCTTCGGCCCACTCCAGCTGGCCAGCCCACTCCCCCTCCCCGGTCGGTTCTGTGTTCCCCCGACCCCGTCGCTACAGGAAGCTGGTCGCCGCCGAACCACCTCGCCGGCGATGAACCCTGGAGAGGATAAGGCCGCCACACCCCGACTCCTCGATCCCCTCAACACTCCCCCTGGCGTCCCCATCCATTCCCCCTCCTCGCGCCGCTTCCGCTCTCTAGATCCACCGCGCCACCGCACCGCCGCCATGACCGCCGACGCCGACGAGCTCTCCGCCATCCCCGTCACCTAGGACCGTGCCAGGGCCTTCGCCGCCCTCCGCCTCGTCGCCTTCGACTACGAGCCGAGCCGAGGAGCACCACTAGGGCCCCCCTACCCTACTTCCTCGTCGGATGCCGCCTCCCTCGTCGTCGTCTCCGTCACTGTCGTCTGTCGTCGAACCTGCCGCCTTCTGCTGCTCCTATGAAATCACGGGGCCTCCTTGTGCCTACGCGGTGAGCCCGCGTTCGAACCCCCCTTCCCCCTTCATTTCCCCGCTCGTAGCACTGCCGCCCACAAGACCGAGCCCTGGTCGCCACCATGGTCGCGAGATCGACGTAGCCGAGATCGGCCAGGGCCAGCCCGCCTCACCTGTGAGCTCCTCAGGATGCGGCCACACCGCGCGTGCCCCCCTAGCCCCGCACATCCTCGCGCGCGTCCACTCGGGGCCTCCCGCTGCGTTCCTGCGTTCGCTGTCGCCGCGTCCGGAGCTCTGCTCCCGCGTGCGCTCACCACCCTGCTGTCGCGCCCTGGGCCACTCTGCCCCGTGCCCCGGCTCGTGTCGCCCTCTCTGCTTGCGCGCCCTCGCACCCACGGCCGCGCGCCTGCGCGCCTCGCCGTGCGACCACCGAGCTCCGCCGCCGCCGTTGCCGATGTTCTACTCCTCACCTTCCTCCCCCGCTCGCGCAGTTGCCCCCGGTTGGCGCGCCACGCCGAGCCCGATCGGACGCGCCTGCCCACGCAGCGAACGGCTGCCAGAATCCGCCGGCCGGAGTTCCTTCCCTGCCGCGCCGGAGTTAGCCGCCGACGTGGCCGACTTAATTAGCACTAACCCAGCCCTTAATCCCCAATGACAGCCGGGCCCTGCACGTTTAATTTTTGGTAATAAAAATGTTTTGTTTAAATAAACAACTGACAGGTAAGGCCCGCATTTTACTGTTCAAATGGATAAGATCCGCTGAGTCAGCATGCTGACTCAGCATCAGGGCCCACCAATCAGCCTCTGGTTGACTAGTCTGTTGACCCTGTCAACAGGGCCCACCAGTCAGCCCTTGTGTGAACTAGCTGGGTACAATTCTGGGTGCACATAGCAATTTGTCTATTTATTTTCGAGTTGATAGAAATTTCAGAAAATGCTTTAAACTTCGATAATTCATAGAAAAATAACCGTACCTCGGATGGAAAAACTTTCTACATGAAAGTTGCTCAGAACGACGAGACGAATCTGAATACGCGTTCCGTTCATCTATCACATGCCCCTAGCATGCTGAATATGGAACTTTCCCCCTCCGGTCATCTGTGTGACACAGGTCCGGAACCGGAAAAACATTCCCGGTTGTTTTCCCCCTTCACCTATATCATGTAGCCGTACGTTAGTTCACACCCGGCGCATCATATTGCCATGTTATGCTTTGTGATGCTATGTTTGCCTTATATTTATTGTTTCTTCCCCCTCTTCTCTCCGGTAGACCCTGAGACCGATGTCGCCCCTGTGATCGACTACGTCGACGACGACCCCTTCTTGCCAAAGCAACCAGGCAAGCCCCCCCTTTGATCATCCCAATATCTCCCATTCTATTCTCTCATGCTTGCATTAGATTTTGCTAATGTAATTGATTGCTCCTATTCTGATGCATAGCCTGCTTTTGTAACCTGCTTATTGTTACCTACCCTTCTTATCCTAAACTGCTTAGTATAGGTTGGTTAGTGATCCGTCAGTGACCCCCACCTTGTCCTTGTTGCCCCTGCTTCATCATTGAAGACCCGATCAATGGGATCGAAGACCAGGCCCCGACACCGCACATCACTTTCCCCTTAGTTGCTCGACACTACTGGGTTACTATCGAGTGCCGAGGGTGAGACCTATATAGCACTTCTGATGTTAACCCAGTAGTGTAGCTATTCGGTCGTGGTCATCGAGGGTGATTCCGCCTTAACCACTTCCGATACGACTCTATCGTGCAACCCCTCAAGTGTGAACCTCGGGGGTGGTTCCTCTTACGTTCACCTTGATGATTACATCGAGTGGAATCCACCGGGGGTGATTCCTCGGGTTTTCCCCTTGATGTTTGGACACATAGTTACTATGGTTACTATGACTTTACACTGAACCATGTTACTAAAGATGGGTCAGCCCTGAGGGGTACCCACGTGAGCTTAATTGCGAGTGATGTGGAGACGGGTTGACCTGGAGGGTGCCCGTGAGATAATTACGAGGCGTGGCCGGGCATTCCTAGCCCTTGCCGCAAGTCCTCGAGACGGGGCAACGGGGTCAAATCTTTCGTGAGTCTTGCTTGTTACCGCGCGTTCCTAATCCACTACGATTTGGATATTTGATCCGAGGGGCCTCTGGCCTGATAGCACTAACCATCACGTGGGCATAGTATGGGCGTTCTTAATAAACGTCAGCGACTGAGGGAGTTCCGGACTAGGGGGTGTCCGGATAGCCGAACTATCATCATCGGCCGAATTCCAAGACTATGAAGATACAAGATTGAAGACTTCGTCCCGTGTCCGGATGGGACTTTCCTTGGCGTGGAAGGCAAGCTTGGCGATACGGATATGTAGATCTCCTGCCATTGTAACCGACTCTGTGTAACCCTAACCCTATCCGGTGTCTATATAAACCGGAGGGTTTTAGTCCGTAGGACGAACAACAATCATACCATAGGCTAGCTTCTAGGGTTTAGCCTCCTTGATCTCGTGGTAGATCCACTCTTGTAACACACATCATCAATATTAATCTAGCAGGACGTAGGGTTTTACCTCCATCAAGAGGGCCCGAACCTGGGTAAAACATCGTGTCCCTTGTCTCCTGTTACCATCCGCCTAGACGCACAGTTCGGGACCCCCTACCCGAGATCCGCCGGTTTTGACACCGACATTGGTGCTTTCATTGAGAGTTCCTCTGTGTCGTCACCGATAGGCCTGATGGCTCCTTCAATCATCAACAACGACGCGGTCCAGGGTGAGACTTTTCTCCCCGGACAGATCTTTGTGTTCGGTGGCTTTGCACTGCGGGCCAATTCGCTTGGCCATCTGGAGCAGATCGAAAGCTACGCCCCTGGCCGTCAGGTTAGATTTGGAAGTTTATACTATACGGCCGAAATCCGCGGAGACTTGATCTTCGACGAATTCAAGCTGCAGCCAAGCGCGCCGCACTGTCTCGATGGGCATGATCTAGCTCTGCAGCCGAACAGTACCCTGGAGGCCGCACCAGTATCCGCTCCGACCTTTAATCCGGAGCCGGATTCCCCGGCCGAGGACGAGTGGTTGGACACCTCCTCGGGAGCTACAATCTCTACGGCGATCGAGCCGAACTCTATCCCTGTCCTTTGTGAAGACCTCGACTCCAGGGTGCCGGACTCCTCTCCGGACTCCGAACCCTCCGCGTCCTTGCCAATCGAATTCGATTGGGCGCCCGTTATGGAGTTCACGGCCGCGGACGTCTTTCAGCACTCGCCCTTTGACGACATCCTGAATTCACTAAAGTCTCTCTTTATCCGGAGAGTCCTGGCCGGACTGCGGTCAGGACGGTTGGGATGCGGACGACGAAGAAATTCAAACCCCACCCACCACCCACTTCATAGCCACTGTCGAAAGCTTACACGACGTGCTCGATTTCGACTCCGAAGACATCGACGGTATGGACGACGATGTAGGAGACAACAATGAACCAGCACCTATAGGATGCTGGACAACCTCATCTCATGATGTATACATGGTGGATACACCTAAAGGAAATGAAGATGAGGAACAACGGGACGCTACGAAGGATAAATCCCTCGAAAAGCAGTCAAAACGGCAACATAAACGCCGAAGAAAATCCCGCCTCAACAAAGACCCAGCCATAGAGCAGGGTGAACAGGGGGACAACGAACAAGCTATCGAGCAACCGTCCGAACAAGAAAATTTGGATAAACAATCTGTCCCCGGCGAAGACAACAGTCCGGACGACCTCACGCCGGAAAAACCATTGGAGCAAAATAACCTCCATAAAAGGCTCGTCGCCACCGCGCGTAGCCTGAAAAAGCAGAAGCAGAAGCTCAAAACAGCGGAAGATGCACTCAGGATCAGATGGAGCAAAGTATTCAGCGCCGCAGACAAGTACGGCGACAGTCGCCGAACAAAGAGCTACCCGAAAAGAAAGCTACTGCCCGAATTCGACGAGGAGGCCTTAGAGCCCCCACAATTAAAAAGTAAGAAGGCCAGCTGGTCGGATGGACGACCTCATGGCAAAAAGAGAGCGGCGAATGGCGTCGCACACAAGCCAATATGCGATCCGCATAAGGATTCACATCAAGAGGATGGCCCAGTTAGGTCCATCTATGGGCCAAGAAAGCAGGCTCGTCAAAGCAATGCAATACGCCAAAATTCCGAAGATCACGACACACCCAAATATAGGGGCACCGCACACCCCCTATGTTTCACCGATGAGGTGCTGGATCATGAATTTCCAGCGGGATTCAAACCCGTAAACATAGAGGCATACGACGGAACAATAGACCCCGGAGTCTGGATCGAGGATTACATCCTCCACATACACATGGCTAGAGGAGACGATCTCCACGCCATAAAATATTTACCCCTTAAACTCAAAGGGCCAGCTCGGCATTGGCTTAAAAGCCTCCCCGAAAATACCATTGGAAGCTGGGGAGAACACGAGGATGCATTTCGGGCAAATTTTCAGGGGACTTATGTCCGCCCTCCGGATGCAGACGATCTAAGTCACATAACTCAACAGCCCGGAGAGTCAGCCCGGAAATTCTGGAACAGGTTCCTTACTAAAAAGAACCAAATAGTCGACTGTCCGGACGCCGAAGCCTTAGCAGCTTTCAAACACAACGTCCGAGACGAATGGCTCGCCAGACACCTCGGCCAAGAAAAGCCAAGAACAATGGCTGCATTAACAAGCCTCATGACCCGCTTTTGCGCGGGAGAGGATAGCTGGCTGGCTAGATGCAACACCAGCGACCCGAGTACATCCGAAATCAGGGATGGAAATGGGAAATCACGACGCCGAAAAGATCAGCGTCGGAACAAGGAAAATGGCCCAAATAGTACGGCGGTCCACGCCGGATTCAAAAGCTCTCGGCCAAACAATAAAACACTGCCCCTAAAGGATAACAGTGACGAGCTATCCAACCTAAACAAGATTTTGGATAGACTGTGTCAAATACATGGTACCTCCGGGAAGCCTGCAAACCATACCCACAGAGATTGCTGGGTCTTCAAGCAGTCCGGCCGACTTAACGCCGAACACAGGGGGCTCGACACACCAAATGCGAGTGACGAAACCCAAAAGCAGCACTCTGGAAAATGAAAAACTTCCCCACAGGAGGTTAAAACAGTAAACTCACTTCACGTGATCAAAGGGAAAAACAAAGCGGCGCCCCCTACAAGGCGCGCCGCACACTGGTTGTCAAAACCAATCACCTTCGACCATCAGGACTATTCCGATAATATCCGGAACGCAGGATGGACTGCCTTGATATTGGATCCTATAATCGACGAATTCCAATTTACACATGTCCTCATGGATGGCGGCAGTGACATAAACCTGATATATCAGGACACAATCCGCAGGATGGGGATAAACCCAACCAAAATTCGCCATAGCAACACCTCCTTTAAAGGAGTACTGCCAGGCCCATACGCCCTTTGCACGGGCTCCATACTGCTAGAAGTTGTGTTTGGTTCATCCGACAACTTCCGTCGCGAAAGGTTACTCTTCCATGTCGCCCCGTTTAAAAGTAGCCATCAAGCACTATTGGGACGCGAAGCTTTCGCCCGCTTTAACGCAATACCGCATTATGCATCTCTAACACTTAAAATGCCCGGTCCACGCGGCATCATCTCGTTGAAAGGAAGTATTAAGTGTTACTCGAGCG
>LR880970.1:476917532-476946670 GCA_904067115.1 Aegilops sharonensis | reverse complement strand
CTCATAAAACTTTTCATGATCAAGTAACAAGCTATTCACATGTTAAAGTATAGATCATAAACTTTCTTGAAACTAACAAACCATGCTCTTAGTCATCAAACAATTGCAATTCATCTTATTTTGGGAAGGGTCTACGTAAGAGCTTTGATTCAGCAAACTCCACGTACTCAACTATCATTTAATCTTTCACAATTGCTAACACTCACGTGATATTTATGGGTTCAAAGTTTTAATCGGACAAAGAGAAAGATAGGGGCGTATAGTTTCGTCTCCCAACCTTTTACCTCAAGGGTAATGTCAACAATAATACTTTATGAAAACCTACATCCAAGGGTATATATATATCCGGATCGATCCAACACAAAGTGCTTGCCAAAGGAAAAAAGTGTAAAAAGGAAAGGCGAAAATCACCATGACTCTTGTATAAGGGTAGAAGGTAAAAGTAAAAGATAGGCCCTTCGCATAGGGAAGCAGAGGTTGTCATGCGCTTTTATGATTGGATGCACAAAATCTTAATGCAAAAGAACGTCACTTTATATTGCCGCTTGTGATAAAGACCTTTATTATGCAGTCTGTCGCTTTCTTCCCAATCACAAGTTCGTATAAAGCTTATTTTCGTCACACTACTAGATCATACATATTTAAGGAGCAATTTCTTTACTGCATGCACCGATGCCAACTTACTTGAAGGATCTTACTCAATCAATAGGTAGGTATGGTGGACTCTCATGGCAAAACTGCCTTAAGGAATGTTTGGAAGCACAAGTAGTATTTCTACTTGGTGCAAAGAATTTGGCTAGCATGAGAGGGAAAGGCAAGCACAACATGTTGGATAATCCAAGACAATATAACATTTTGGATATAGGAAAACATAACCCATTAAGTTGTCTTCCTTGTCCAACATCAACTTTAGCATGTCATATTTTAATGAGTGCTCACAATTACAAAAGATGTCCAAGATAGTATATTTATATGTGAAATCTCTCTTCCTTCAATATTCTTTCATGAATTTTTCAAGTGACCAATACAATGTTTGCTAACCTTCAATAAATTTACCACCTCTACTTCTTATATGTGAAGTCATTACTCCCCATGGGATAAGCATATGAAACATATATAATTTCAGATTTATGATATTCAATTCATTCAACGATTTACTCATAGGATATAAGTGAAGCACACAAGTAAATGACAAAACTACTCTAAAAAGATATAAGTGAAGATCAATGAGTAGTTAAATAATTATGTAGCTATGTGAAGACTCTCTCTCATTTAAGAATTTCAGATCTTGGGATATTATTCAAACAGCAAGCAAAACAAAATAAAACAACATTTCAATTATAGAACTCATCATGTGAAGAAGCAAAAACTTAGGCTCAACCATTACTAACCGATAATTGTTGAAGAAGAAAGGTGGGATGCCTACCGGAGCATCCCCAAGCTTAGATGCTTGAGACTTCTTGGAATATTATCTTTGGATGCCTTGGGAATCCCCAAGCTTGAGCTTTTGTGTCTCCTTAATTCCTCTCATATCATGGTTTCCCTAAATCTTCAAAAAACTTCATCCACACAAAACTCAACAAGAACTCGTGAGATAAGTTAGTATAAACCAATGCAAAAACCTTATCATTCTCTACTGTAGCAAATCACAAAAAATATTATTCAACATTGCATACTAAATGTCTGTGCATATTTAATACTCATATCCTCAAATAGAATCATTAACCAAGCAAACATATGCAAACAATGCAAACATAACAGCAATCTGCCAAAACAGTACAGTCTGTAAAGAATGCAAGATTCATCATACTTCCCTAACTCCAAACATTATGAAATTCTACCACACTGTAGAAAATTTATCAGAGCATATTATGCAAAAAGTTTCAACATTTTATCATATTCTAACTTTTCTAGGGAATTTTTGCAACAGCGATAAACTTTCTGTTTTGAAACAGCAACATGTATACTTGTAAAATAAGCATGGTAAAGGCTATCCTTGACATTTTTATTGAAAATAAAGATGCAAAACATTATATTAAATAACAGGAAGCAAATACTAATAAAATAAAATGACGCTCCAAGCAAAACACATATCATGTGGTGAATAAAAATATAGCTCCAAGTAAAGTTACCGATGTACGAAGACGAAAGAGGGGATGCCTTCCGGGGCATCCCCAAGCTTAGGCTCTTGGTTGTCCTTGAATTTTACCTTGAGGTGACTTGGGAATCCCCAATCTTAGGATCTTTCCACTCCTTATTCCATAGTCCATCGAATCTTTACCCAAAACTTGAAAACTTCACAACACAAAACTCAACAGAAAATCTTATGAGCTCTGTTAGCATAAGAAAATAAATCACCACTTAGGTACTGTTGTGAACTCATTCTAAATTAATATTGGTGTAATATCTACTGTATTCCAACTTCTCTGTGGTTCATACCCTCCGATACTACTCATAGATTCATCAAAATAAGCAAACAACACATAGAAAACAGAATCTATCAAAAACAGAACAGTCTATAGTAATCTAGTAACTTTCCATACTTCTGTAACTCCAAAAATTCTACCAAATTAGGAAAATCTGAGAAATTTATGTACTAATCCATATAAAAAAGAATTAGATCAAAATCATGTTTCTGTGAATTATAAAAACTAATTTACTGGGTGCAAAAGTTTCTGATTTTCATCAGGATCAACACAACTATCACCGTAAGCTATCCTAAAGGTCTTACTTGGCATTTTATTGAAACAAAAGCTATAAAACATGATTACTACATTAGCATAATCATGTGAACACACAAAAACAGTAAAGGTAAATATTTTGTTGTCTCCCAACAAGCACTTTTATTTATTGCCTTTTTAGCTAGGCATGATGATTTCAATGATGCTCACATAAAACATCATAATTGAAACATAAAGAGAGTATCATGAAGCATATGACAAGCACATTTAAGCCTAACCCACTTCCTATGCATAGGGATTTTGTGAGCAAACTACTTATGGGAACAAGAATCAACTTGCATAGGAAGGTAAAACAAGCATAACTCACTACAAATAAAATACACTTCCGTGATGATACGTGTTTGTCATAGTAGGTCACGTTTTCTGTCATGCATGTACATCCATGACAAATTTATGACAGAATCAAGATAGTCATACCTGTGCTGTCACAAAAGTGTTCCATGACATTACCAAAATTATCATCACGGAAGTGTCCACTTCCATGACAATAAATCGCGCGTCATGGAAGTGCTTTCGTCAAGGGTGACCGACACATGGCATCCACTGTAATGGCTCGCAGTTAAGCTATCGGGTCCGGTTTTGGATCCGATAACCCGTTAATAGCCCGGACCAATGGTGATTTTCCACGTGTAAAATTCTCATTGGCCGGAGGAAACACGTGTCTGCTCCTCGGTGGGCCAAATGTCGCCCGTCCATTGGAGGAGACATGCCTATGATACGTCGACACGTGGCAGGGCCGAACAAAGGCCCATATAGGTTAAAAAGGTCAGCCCATTCAAAGGCCCATATTACTTACTCAGGTATTAGTGGGCCAGCCCAATAACGACCTGCTTAATAAAGGCCCATTTACGGCCCGAAGCCAGATCTGGCCCGTTAATTGTTCGCCGAATATTTGGGCCCAATTACAGCCCAGTGAATTTCGGCCTGTTAGAGGCCCGATGTAGACATGGGCCCATTTCAGCCCAGTGTGTCTTTCGGCCTGGGAATGGCCCGTGCTGCCCATGGGCCATATATAGTCCGACGCGACATCCGGCCCACTAACGGCCTGTGATAAAGGTGGCAACAGTTTAGGCCAACGTGACTTTGGGCCTGTTAAAGGCCTATCGTATAATTCAGCCCGTTCATGCATGTACTAAGCTTTCGGCCTCTTAAAGGCCCATGATATCAGTGGGCCAACTAAGGCCCAAGATATGCTTCGGCGTGGTAACGGCCCGTCATATAACTGGGCCAAAAAAGGCCCGGTCTAAATTTCGGCCTGCTGAAGGCCCATCGACGACTAGTGAAAATTGAGGCCCAACATGCATTTCAGCCTGCTAAAGGCCCATGGTTTCTTCTGGGCCATAACAGGCCAGTAAAATATTCAGCCTGTTAATGACCCAACGCTACCTGGGCCAATCTAAGCGCTGGGTCCACAAAAGGCCCAACTAAAATTTGGGTCGAATACAGGCTAGAGTAAGTTGTGGGCCTGGCGCAAAGTGTGAAGGATCCAATGGCCATTCGGGCCCAAGAAAGATGCAGGCCGGCCCAATTGTGGCCTGCTAAAAACCAGGCCCATTAGAGGCGAATGTTTCGGCCTAGTAACTCAGATTTTTTTTCAAGTAGCGAATGATGGCAGTAACTAGTAGGAATTAAGAACAAACCTACTCTATACAATAAAGAAATTACGACATAGTAACTTAGAATAAACCTACACTATACAATAAAGGATTTATGGTATATTACATCCACTGGGCATCGAAGTTCGCCACCAGTGATCATAAAGCGCAATGAAGAAGCAGATTACAAAAACTGGGCACCATTGCAGTGTAACAAAATAATACTGAACCGAGACCACTTCCAAGACAGTTCAAGAAAGGTTAGCCTTGCGCGTGAACTGATGCGCAAGCTGCTGAGCAAGGCTGTGAGACCGGCCTAGCATGTCGGTCATAGCTTCCAAGTGTAGCTGTTTAGCAATGAGGTTCTCATTGGTGTTCTCCGCAATCTTTCTTAGAGATAGGACTTGAAGTCGAAGTTGAGTTGCAGAATGCCTTTCTGCTAGAACATGGGACTGAAGAAGTCAAATGGATTCAGACAGCGAATTCTGTGAGCTTGTCTGACTGCTAGTCTCAAGTAACTTGAACACTGCATCAAGACAAGACTTTGGGGTTGTCTCGCTATCTTCAAGATTTTTTGCCTTCTTTGCTGCAATATATGTTGGGTTTGTCTCACAGCCTTCAGCAGACTTGTGCATGCCATCAGGCATATCACCCTAAGACAAGCAGAGAGATGACAGGTTTTCCACGTGTAGAAACAAAGATGATAACTGTGTTGTCAATTCCATCGAATTTGAAATTAGAAAATAAAGAGTAAGTTCAAAATATCAATAGCATAATTTTGCATTGTTCATAATGCGGGGAGCTTCACCACACTACTGGATTACCATGTCAACATAAAAAGCATAGATGAAGGGCAAAGACAATCATTGTATCTATTTTGGTTAATGTGCATGGCATGTTGTTCATATCATCAGCCACATCAGTAAGATAAAACATGAGATGACAAGGTGCAAACGTGGGCTGCTTCACCACACACTGGATTATAGATCCACAAAAACAAGCATACATATAGGGAGTATTGAGTAATGTGCATGGTATGAATAAGGAATTTGGTTTTACAAGTAAAACTTGGAACTTACGGTTCTTGCGAACATGCATTTTGATAGAAACAGCAAACTAAACAGCAGTAAACGATAGGGAGTATGAGCAAATTAAATAGCAGTTGAGGATAAAGGCTTTAGAAGGACTGACTTACATTAACAGTTAACACCGACTTTATAATGCCCTTCTCCATGTCAAGGGAAGGATAACTCAAGAATTTCAGCACATAATCTTCTTCATAAGCATTGCCTGTACTCTACATTTTATAGAGAGTAATTATAGATATGATAATACTGGACGGGATAAAGGATAATGAAGATAAGATGCAGATTCATGCTACATAATCAATTACCAATCCTTGGAAGTACAAGGGTTACAGGACAAAATGTACTAACAAGACCAATGGGCTACACTTCTGCATTGGCATTGTCTGTGTATTCAACTTTTTGGTAAGATTAAATATAGATCTGATATCTTTTAGTAAATGGTGGGTGAGGGAGATAAGATGCAGAATGCTACACAATGAACCAATCCCTCTTCCCATAATACAAGAGTGTTTTGAACATTGGTGTACTGTACAAAACGTTCTTATATTACGGGACAGAGGGAGTAGCTGTTAATGTAAGTACTGTGATAGATGACGTTCAGTCCTTACAAGAGGACTACAGAGCTAAACCTCTTCAAAAGCATTGGGTTGATTCTAAATTTATGTAAGAGTCCATACGAATCTTATAATGTCCATCAAATGGACGATAACAAGGCTAACATGTGCAGTGATGCTACATAATCAAACAATTATGAAAGTAAGTATGGTCATACAAGGCAAGAGGTACTCACAAGAGCAATGCAGTGTAAAGTATAGTTGCAAGATGATGTGGTCCCTTGAGAATGAATGTTCTTCTGCTAACAGTTTTCGTACAAGTGGGACGTTAAGGCAAATGCAGAAATGTAGTTCAAATTGTGATGTGATATCATAAGCAGTACCTTACGCTGCAGACGAGACCAATGTGTAACAATATTATTCCAGTCACTGTCGGATAAATGTAGCACCGGAGACTTTACAGAAATTTCGTTTAGAGGCTTGGCATCGAAGTGCGCTTGCCTCAGGTAGGAACGATACTTCATCAACGAGTGCTTGAAAAGCGCAACCAACTCTTGCTCATCTTGACAATCCAGCTTGGTCCTTGCCTATTTAAAAGAATGAAATCTTGTGTCTTCTGTCAGCAGAAACATATGCAGTAATTACCATGAATAACATTAGTACATTACTTACGCGTAAGTTGCGGAGGAAGACTGGAAATTGCTCTACGTCTGCGGTATAATCTTTCCATGAAGGAAAGATGCACACAAAGTTCCTGACAACAATATAAGCTTCGTCTTGTAAACTGGGAAGAAATGGAACAGGGGTCCTATTTGATGCAATTGGGGCTCTCTCTGGTTCGAAAAGGGATTTGGCAACTGGATTTGGTGTACTCTTTGCTGGAATGGGGGTTTTGCATCGTAGAGCTGGTGCTATGTCAACTGGCATCATCATACTGTTTGCTGCAGTTGGGGTCTGTTGAGTTGGGGCATCAGAAACGACCAGTGTAGTAGGGCTAGAGTCCGCTAGAGTTGGGGTGTTTTGCGGGTCAGGTGATATTGCAACTACACCTAATGGGCTATTTGAGTTATCAGGTGTCACTACCTTTTCCAAATACTTTGCTTGTGCTCCTCCGCTATCAGCAATCACCCTCTTCCTTTTGAACGTCTGATACACCAGAACAACATTTGAATGGATAAATATGGTATGATGACAGATGGAATACATACTGAAAATGGATAGGCAGGGCGTATTCACATATACGATGTGTAAACTAAGCTAATGGTAGTGCAACAAAGTAGAAGCAATGCAAAGCATTAGTTGCAAGATAAGTGTGACCAATATAACCGTGGAAAGTTAGCGCAAGCACCTTGATGGGTGAATAAGATAGGGCATCTGCCTCTGACTCCTCCACTAGGGAGCTACATTGACTTAGGTCTCCCTCTAGCTCAGAATCACTGTTAGGATCATATTCTGAGCATGAATCTATAGGTGGAGAGCATTTTCATTGCATTGCATCTAGACTTGATTTCAGTCCCTAAATGCCAAGTTTGACAGCCATGGCATTGTTTTGCTTTATTCTTTTCATGCGCGCAAGCTCATAATCATTATGATGCTGTTCAGAATATGAGATTCATGAAAACATAAAAAGTAGTCAGATTATCTATGGAATGCATTGCGGATTCAACTCGAAGAGTGTCTCCCTATAAACCCCTGCATATGCAAAGTTCACCCCCCAACCGTGCTGACCAGACCACACAGAGAAATACAAACCCCTTATGTCTCTATAACAGGCAAACACACATTTCAAAATTGAAGTAGGAACATTAGAATCATATCAAATTCATATTTGAACAAATAAACCAAGGAATTATGAGTGGCATAATGTTTAGCTTCAAGGGTGGAGTGTTGGTAGTGCGACACAAAGCAAGTAGGCAGATTGTATTCCATGTAAAAGATCGTAGCCTATGTAAAAGCTGGAAATGACACTTTCTTTCTATACAATGCAGTGTTCGTTGCCCACTCATGATGGAAGACATCACACGGAGAAATACTATTCACTCATGTCTACGGTTCTAGTATTTTGAAACAGGGAGGTCCACCCTAAAAGAATATTGACAACAAATATGAGAAGGCAAGCATAGATGTAGTGAATCAATCATTTACTTGCGAGCTGAGTAGGACAAGTATGCAGAATTGTAACTGTAGTAAGAGGCCGTCCAAAATCTGAATCAAAAAGTTTGTCTAGCACTTACTGTTTGCAATTAATCGACGTGAATAATTGGATATCATATTGAATGAGTAAGAAAGACAAGTAAAATTGTCAACAAACCTGGCCTGTAGTAGTAATCTGGGTCAATGTCACTAGGACCAACAATCCAAAATGACTAGTGTCTGTTCCTAGGGCCGGAATTTTGAAACCCTGTGAACTTTATAGGTACTAAAGATTACTGAAATACATCTGAACCATTAAGTGTAGGTAGCACTCAGCACACAACAAACCCTAATGACAGTCCTGCCTAATGAGTAATGAATCAATTATAAAATGGGTGATGAGGAGTGGCTGCTGAAGTGCTGAGTGTTGAGGACGTATCTTAGGATAAATCAGGTTGACTTAGTGGGTGTTGCACTCCTGAGCCCTGAACGGACTGGGAAGGTAGGCACGGCAGCGCTCCCGGGCAGCGGTGACGCTATAGGGCGAGCGGCTCCTGACCTCCTGCTAGTCCGGCGTCTCCGCCTAGAGTTATGCCGTCCGGGGACGGAAAGTCGCCGGTGAGGCAGGCGACTGGGGGCGAGTAGAGATCGGAAGCACGCAACAGAACAGAGGGGAATCCGGGCCTGGGATGACCCAAAATACAAGGGTGGGCCGGCCCACCGTGGGCACCCTGTAGAGATACCCACCCGAGAAACGAACATGCATTTTCAAAACTAAATTAGGAACATTTAGCTGACCAATTAAACGACTCTGTTTTAATAATATCATATTCGTATTTGAACAACTAAGCTTGTTTAGCTTGATGGGTGGAGCAGTGCTATTATGACACGAAGCACGTATTCTGATCGTATAGTGATCATAAAAGGGGGAAACCTTAAGCATTTTTTTAGCAAAAGAGGGTTTCCCCTCCGATTTCTATTAAAGAAACCACCACGGAACCAACATGATCAATTAAACCCTAAGCATGATCAATTAAACCGTATTATGACTGTGCCATGGCAGATTTAAAGCTGCAAACCGGAGAAATGATACTTAGCATCCATTGTTTGCTTCGAACTAAGAACTAAATTCTAAGAGCGGAAAAGAAAGTAGAGTAACCAAGTTACGATCTATTTTCTGGTTGAGATCAAAAAGTTGAGGAGATATGAAGTACCATCTCTCTTGCGGCACCGTGTAGGCATCGGGGGTGCGATGGCTGTTGGTGGCGTTGAAGCAGATCTGCGACGGTACATGGGTGCATCAAGGGATAAGTCCTGTTGCGGTGGAAGAGAAGGTCGTGTGAGCGGCCCCAACAAAGAGGACGACGGCGCCGATGAAGCGAGAGGACGCGATGCAAGGCTCTTGGTCCGCCGCCGTGGATGAGAAACGTCCATCTCTAGCAGTGGACGACGCGGTCTTAGTAGGCGCTCCGGCATGGTCGAGGACGGTGGCGATGGATGGGGTGGAGGACGGCGGCGATGGATGGGGTGGCAGACGGAGGAGGCTGGTGTGGGGATGGTGTTCTAGCGCAGACGGTGTATGAATGGGACAATGGAGGGAGAGGTACGGGGAACCATGTTTTTGGGACACGCCTGTCTGAAACATGGGAAAGTTACAAACTTAGCCCCCGTTTAAAATTTGGACATCTCGTCGGTTGGGGTTAGGACGCTAATCTCGCATCTCGCCAATATTTGCCCAGAGCGAGTTCGAGCAAGGAGAGGGTGTTTTGGCACCCATGGTTGGCGCCCACGGTGTATGAACGGGGCTGACAGGTAGGGCGGTTGTGTCACGTCTGAGTGAAGTTACAAACCTGCCCCTGTTGAAAATATTTGCCTACATCAATTTCGGCCGAGTCGAGTTTGTTTTGCCGCCCACCGTGTATGAATGGGGAAATGGAGGGAGAAACAGAGGTCTTTCGGACGAGCTTGAATCAAATGTGTTTTGCCGCCCATGTTTGGCGCCCACCGTGTCTGAATGGGCTCAAAGGCAGTCGTTTCACGTCTAATTGAAGTTACTAACCTACCCCTATTGAAAGCAGTGGAAATCGGGCCGATGGATTGTCCGTGTAATGGGTAGACAGTAATTTCCATCTCCCAAACACTTGGCTGCAGGCAGCCGACGTGGGAGTGGACATTTCGCCGCTTCTTTCGAATTTTGGGACAATAAGCATCCACGTTTACCCTGGCAACTAAATTCGAATCCATTTTGTATTCCTATACGAATCTTTATAAATCATTCTATGTGTTTTTATATATCTTCAAAAGCACAAGAAAGATGTATTCCATTGTCATATATGAATATGATTTACAAATGCCGACACTCAAATTCAGAAGCTAGAATCCAGTTTAAGGCGAATTTGAATATTTGGAACACTTTATGTCCAACTCAAATGTCACACGCGCCATAATGTGTACTACCATTTAGATATGTACACAAACGATGTATCAAGATTCAAATACCGAGTCAATCAACCAAGAATGTACATAACTAACAGACATATAAACAATTATAGAGTATATGGATCAATAATATCAACTAACATACATAAGCCAGGCCGCTGTACTTTTTTGCTAGAACATCATCCTTTTTCTAGCGAATCTACTACAACATCTTGGCCCTTTCGTATGCGTGCCACTTATGGTCCATCTATACTACTATTATTGCTGAATGCACATTCCGCCCGATTGGCATATTTGTAGGTCTGGCACAACAATCAAAATGAAATGTCTCCGAGTCTTATCGATTAATACAGACTTGTGCTCAAATAAAATTACAAACCAAAAAACAATTATTACATGATATCTAAAACAAATGGTTTGTTTGATTACATGAACAAACAACACAAAGGTTATTCAACGATGGAAAGAACATTTCATCTATGATTTACCAAGTGGGAATTTAATTTCCTTTTTTCCTTCAGGACCTTAACAATGCGGTCAGTCTCAGCCTGCGTCGTATTGAAATCCACCAAATATTTAATGATTTTCTTGAGTACTGCTTGTGCTTGTGTTGTTTGCTTCCTCAACATGTCAACTTCATCTCTAAGTGCAGAAGCAAAATCTCTTTCTACCACTAGTTTAGCCTCTAGAGCATCAGCAGCTGGCAATTCATGATGCACAATTGGGCTGGTGCCACTGCTGTGGGATGATACAATGTCCATGGGGACCTCGCTCTTTTATCTTGGGCTAACCTGTTTTGCCATTAAAGTTCCGATTGGATTCCGAAAAGTTGAAGTTAGCAAAACATCTCAACTAGGAGTTATAACAGCAAACCAATTAAACAAACAAGGAATTAAAGAGTTTCAATTAGATGCTGAAAAGTAGTTATTAACATCATTGTAACCGGTTGTTGCAGCAGCAAAGTAGTTAAACAAACAAGTTTTGCAAATGGTACCTATTGTGGCATTGGAGTTTCTCTTGGATCCTGAAAAGTTGAGTAGCCAGTAATGTGATTAGAGAAACCGGTTGCAGCAGCAAAGCAGTTAAACAAACAAGTTTTTCAAAAGGAACCTGTTGTGGCATTGGAGTTTCTCTTGGATCCTGAAAAGTTGAGTAGTCAGTAACTTGATTAGAGCAACAAGTTACAACAACAAACCTATTACACAAATATATTTTTGAAAATGTACCTGTTGTGCAATTGGACATCCAATTCTATCCTGAAAACTTGAAGTTGGCAAGATGATTACAGCAACAAGTTACAGCAGCAAACCAGGTAAACAAGGAAGTTTCTGAAAACATACCTGTTGTGCCAACAAAGTTTCAGTTGGATCCTGCAAACTTGAATGTTAGCAATCAATAAATAAAGTTTTGCAAGAGCCATAAGAAACTAACATCAAACTAGTAAAACTAGCCGGTTTTGGCAACGTATTTAATTACACATGAACTAGTAAACTAACAAGTTCTTGGCAACGTATTAAAGTAACAAGTCGGTACCGTTTACCAGCAGCACATACATCTGTAAATTTCTTTGATGTAAGCAAAATGATTCCAACACATATATAAGTTAAAAAGATGGTGTCCCTCATATAAACCTGATAGTTGTCTATCTATGAACATGCAAACATTACTAGTGCTACAAGTGATAACAGCAAACCATTTAAACAAACAGGGTATCAGAACGTAAATTACACGTGAATTCTGCTGCACCCTAGAAGTACATATGACCAGCTATCTACGTGCTTAAGTAGATATTTAAGTTCAAGCAAACAGGTAATTCTTAACAGTAAGTATCAAACACATAGACAGGCATAGTCTATAATAGGATTAACAGGCTATGGCATTATGGAATCAGTAGCAAACTAAATTAAGCCAAGCAACATAATTGAACAATTTTGCAATAAGTGGCTAACAAAAATTCCGAGAAGCAAATAACTGAACTTACGCTAGCTCTTTGTACAGGCACACTGCAACTTCTTTTTTGCTTACAAGGTTCTATGAAGGAGTCCATGGCATCAATTGCTTGGATACGCAGTCCCAATACTTCTTTCTTCCCACACTGCATTGGTAAGTCGAATGGTTAATCTGGTAAGATGGTGTGTCCTTGATATGTTATATGAGGACGTGTAGTCATACTAGTTGTAGCCACACATATCACACTGGCTTTTACTGTATATTTCATGCGATTAAATTTGGCATATCGAGATCTAAACAATCTACAATAGGATGAAAAGACTGGCATCCTTCACATTATTGGCGAACTCAGCTCATAGAAACAAGCAATTCAACCATTCTGTGGGTAAATCAAAAGCGCCACTGGAATATTTTTCACTACCCCCATCATACACACAAAAAGGGGCGACACCACCATAGGGGCTGGTATGGGCGGCCGCCTCGGGTGGCTGGAAAGTGTGCACCTAGTTTGAGTTGTCCAGGTTGGCCCAGGCTAGTTTTGTTCGGCCCAACGCACAAGCATGCAATGTAAAATATGAAGAAAAATGTTTCAATTTGGATGGGCCAATAACGTAAGTGCAAGGCAAGCCCGATAGTAGGCTTGCGGCCCAAATGAGCGCCTCCCATATCGATCGACAGCAGGAAAAATCCCAATTCGTTCACTCCAACCTCCAGTCTGGTTCGCTCCTAACCTAGCCACCGCTGGACAGACCGACACATCACTTCCTTGTGCCCTCGTTGGAGGGCGGTCGCCGGGCAACAATCAAACAAAAGGACAAGAAGATGAAGATCCAACCCTGGGTGTAGCCCGCGTGGGAGGCAGCGGTGGCAGCATGGGCATGGCATCGAGCTTGCGCAAACGGACAGTCGCAGCTTGCAAGAGTAGCATGCGCAACAAGCAGGTACATCACATCCCTGATTATATCTAATTCAATTGTTCAATTTCTGGCCAATAGTTAAAGCTGGCGGTGTTGTAAAACTGCTTCTATATAGGGAATCTATGAGAAAATGAAACCAATTTCTGCTTATTTTATAACTCCCCCTGACGGTGTCCTGGACTAGGGGGTACTCACCACGTCGTCCCCCAATCGGTTAGATTGGGCCGAGGACCCCCAGGGCCGCATACTCATGGGCCAGTCCGGACAGGTGCCGCATACAAGGAAGATTCCACAAGACTTGGTGATCAAGACAAGGACTCCTCCCCCACCGGCGTATTCGACTAGGACTCTTGTTATCCTAGGCCTCTGGTGCATTATATAAACCAGGGCCAGGCTAGTCGACATATATACAATATACAACACTCATACCATAGGCTAGCTTCTAGGGTTTAGCCTCTCTGATCTCGTGGTAGATCTACTCTTGTACTACCCATATCATCAATATTAATCAAGCAGGAGTAGGATATTACCTCCATCGAGAGGGCCCGAACCTGGGTAAAAACATCGTGTCCCTTGTCTCCTGTTACCATCCGCCTAGACACACAGTTCAGGACCCCCTACCCGAGATCCGCCGGTTTTGACACCGACATTGGTGCTTTCATTGAGAGTTCCGCTGTGTGTTCGACAAAAGGTCGATGGCTCGCCTGCAGATCAACTGCGACTTCGGCATCTTCGTCACCAGCTCGACTGGTCACCTTGGTTCGACCAAGGGCTGCGCCCTACCTCCGATCGTCATGTTCGGATGAGAGCCTTCATCAACATCAACTCCGATCTCTATCAAGATCATGGAGGAATCATCCAGGGAGCCCGGGGGCTCAATGTCAACATTGCCCTCGGGCGCCGTACTGTTTTGTGTCCGCCGCTACCGCCTCCTCAAGTGTCGTTTTAACGATTGCTTCGGTGGAATTGTGAGGAATTGAGTCTACAACAACCCTGGAAAATTTCGTCGAGTTCCGATGGAGGAATCTCTGGCAATCTCCGGTATACCGGAGCCACATTGAATCTGGACGAGAATCCGGACAAGTTTAGGGCGTGGTGTCCAGATTCTAGCTCGGACTTCCTTTGGAAGATCCAACCGTTGATTGGCTGCGGAATTCCTATATCTACTACCCCTCAAAATTTCAGCTCGATCCGACCGTCCAAACTCCGGGAACCTTCCGATTAGTGCATCACTTTTCGGATCTGTTTTCTGCGCGAAAACAAAACCGACCCGAGTTCGTCCTTTTTACAAACAGGATTTCGGACATCCTTTTTGAAGGAAGTTTTGTATGGGGTATTGTGTTTTCTTCCCGAACACATCCCACTAACTTTAAAATCTTTTGAACATGATCTTCAATATCGTGCTGGTGTCAAACCAGTCCGGCAATATTGCTCCACGGCTGCCGACCCACGCTAGACACGTCGTCACTTTGTTGAGCCGAGCTCAACTTCTTCGGATCATCATCTCGGCAAGCCGAAGAAGAGTCCGGCATCGCGAAGGATAAATCATCACCAACATCGCCGCCCCACGGATTACACGGAGCGGGCATACCGGCATCGCCGCACGGTCGCTTCATCAAGCCGGCATCGACCACGTCACGACCTGCATCGACAGGGCCGCACTATTGCTTCTTCAAGCTGGTGTCCATCACGCCGACCTACTTCAACATCTCGGCTGGACCGGGGGCTTCGCCATCTCTTCATCAACCTACTCCGGACACTTCGGCGTCACTAGCCGACCAGGCAATGGGTGCGCGGATCGAGTCGCAATTCTGGGAATCACCTTCCTTCGGATTGCTACAACAAATAAACCAGGTGCTACTAATCCTAGTATTTCTTTTTGCTTGTTTGGGTTAATTTTTCCCAAGGAATTATTACTCTGGTTTGTCCATCATATGTACACAGGTCTATCAAATGGTGGCCGCATTATTGACGGTCGCATGATGGTTCGGTCAGTTTCTGTACATAGTCCGGCGAACGCCGCATCCGGAACTCGGACCGACCTGTGAATCTAGGCTTTGCCACGCCTTTATTGCATTACGCCGACGACCTGCATCGACATCGACTTCGGCGCCAGGCCATATTTCTTTTATTACTCACTTTGCATAAATTATTTATTATGCAACGATTTTTTTAAATTATCATTATTACTATTATCTCCGGTTTGCGCCATTTTTTGTGCACAGGAAAATGGTCCGGGGACTTCGGCGTCACTCTGCAGGTCTACATTTACCGTGCTATGTCACCACTTCGGCGTGTCGAGCTCTCCGCTCCGCCACCTCGGGACCGGCTTGGGGAATGGAACCTTGTCCCGTATCAAGCTCGGACCGCGTCATCAATACCGAACATATTAACCAGCTAAGTAGCTTTCATGCTCAAAGCTTTAATTTCTAACTTGTGTTCGGTTCGACCAAGCATTATACTTTTTCAGAAAATTTTGCTTGTAAATTTTTTTCTTGTCCAAACTTTGTTTGTGATGCATAAATTCAAATACCCAATTCATTTGGGGCTTCCTTCATGAAGCTTTTCCTCTTGCATATGATTATACTTGTACGGCTTCGTTCTTTGTTCGTGTATTATGCCACAATATGCACCATATTGACTTAAGCGATTTGCAAGCTGGGTTGCCTCGCTCCTGTGTTTACCCCTATGTTCCCGATTGTTCGGCTAGGGAGTAAAGGGAGCACCTCTGCGATTGTCACGATCGGGTCACTCGAGCCGGACCTCGGACTGGGTGAAGCCGAAAGCTAGCGCTCTTACTGTTTTCAATAATGGTCGGCACACAACGGAACTCATGAGTACAAAAAATCTATTGCACAAGTCTCATATTAACAATGAGCACCGAAGAAAGGTATCGGTGGGGGTACTATTTTCTTCGAAGATGCTTCTTACACTTTATCAGTAATATAACATAAGTTCCCCGAGCGCGCTTTGTCTGTTACAACCTTATGACCTTATTGCCTGGTTATTGGAAACACCGTCAATATTCTCGATAGATGGAGTACATAACACTTTTTGGTCCTTGACCGAAGAGGGAGAAGCCGACGGTCGGTTAAGACGCGTTTAAAGTTCGGTTGAACATAGATATGATATAAGTACTTCGGTACATGCAATCATTCTTTTACCCAAGTCACTTGGGGGATCTTAAATTTATATGAGCCGTTTTATGATAAGTGTTTTCCTTCTTAGTCGTTGCAGAGTTTTTATTATTATTTATCACTCCTTTTCTCGACACGAGTGTGCGGTCACTAGCCGGGGAGTCTAATTTCTCTCTCAAAACCGCTAGAGTTTAGTTTTCTAAACTGGCCTAATGAGAAGTACTCCGCCTTCAGGATGGGAGACTGAAGCCGTAGGCTGACCCGCTTGAAGTCTTGAGATAGGATGTGTCATGTTAAAGCACGGCAGAAGCACTTTTTTTCTTCTAAAGTCCAATTTTCGGATTGGCACCGAACACTTGATCTTGTTAGGACGTCATGTTTTTACTGACGTTTTTTGGTTTTCCAAGCTTTTGGCACTTTTAAACTATTTGTGTGTTTTCAGCACAAGTCTCGCAGTGCAACGCCGGAGACCTTTAGAGATTCGGCAAAAACATTCTCAGATATTGCTATATATGCATCAGTTTCGAATTGTGTCTTCGGTCAATAATTGGGTTGCCCGGCTCCCGCGCTTGCCTCCTATGTTCCGCTTTGTTCGGCTAGGTGTGCAAAGGGAGAACCACTGCGATTGTGCTTCCAGCTCGCATGGTCAAGCACCTCAGTGGAGAAAGCCGAAAACTGACTGTCATAATAGGTGTAAACTGGTCAGCGATCCGATGACTATATTAAATGACGGGCCATTCATAACATTGGCCGAAGTGTTTCCGGCTTGACCTCGACTGCCGCCGAACACTACCGGGGGCTAGTAACTGGCCTCCCAAACTAAATCCTCAATATTTTTATCTTACATTGGAGCTGAGGTTTCATGATCATGCTTAGCATGGCAACCCAAAGAAAGGAACCGATAGCGGGACTATTTTCTTTGGAAGACATTTCTTTTGTTAAACAGTAATATAACATATCTCTCTGCGTACCTTTGTTTATAAAACCGTATGGCCAGATGGCCTTGTTTGTCGTAAATCTTTGCCCTCATAAAGGCTTTATAAAGTAGGACAAACACTCCTCGGCTACTGGCCGAGGAGGTTGAAGCCGATGGTCGGTCAACAATGTTTTGTACAATGCGGATCCGAGCATTAATGACATAAAGTACTTGGATACATTGAGTCATTACACATAATTTGTGATTTTACTATGGATATCGATCCTTAATTCGGCCACCCGTGCCCGCATTAAGGCTCGGGGGATACTGGGCTTCGGGCTTATTATTTACAAATATTAAAGGGGCACATTGATCCCCTGATCTGGTGTTGCCACCCGACCAGTGTCTCGGGGGCTACTGCATTGCCTGTTCTATGCAGAAAATTTTAAGTGCAATACAGTTTCCGAGGACATTTTGATCCTCAGGTTGGTCGGCCGCACCCAACCCGAGTCTCGATGACTAAGCATGCCGCTTTTTGTGTCCCGAAGTATTCTGCCGAGCTAGGACTTGATCCTCAGGCCGATTTTGCAAATCAACCTGAGTCTCAGCGGCTACTGGGATCAGCGGTCTTATGTCATCCTTCAGGTGCATCTCGGGTTTTAGACCGATACACACCTTGAGGGCTACTGGCTATATATCTCGTCAGAGAATAAATTTCATCAATAAAAAATATTGACCAAAAATCAGCCCACATTCGGGGTGGTGCACCACCTCGGAAGCAGTCCGGCATAAAGCTCGGACGCTAGTGGCTGGCTCCATAGAGGGCATTTCCGGCATTAAGCTCGGCTAAACTCCTTCAAACTTCTTTGAACCAAGGTGATTGACGAAACCTCAGATACAGTCCGGCGTTGGAGCTCGGATACATAGTCCGGCGTTGGAGCTCGGATACCGTCCGGCGTTGGAGCTCGGATACATAGTCCGGCGATAGAGCTGGGAAGCAGTCCGACATTGGTGCTCGGCTGCAAAAGATACCTCGAATGCAGTCCGGCGTTAGAGCTCGGACGCAAGAGGACAATGCCTCCCGGGAATAACTTCAAACCCGAGGCGTGGCATAAAATAACAAGGCATTGATAAAGGCCGTAAACTTAAAGGGGCTCCTCGGATACCCGACGTATAAACTTGTCGAATACATTTCGGCGATCCCCAAGATCGAAGATGAGAAGATTTGTTGAACCATTTTTCAAGACCGGCAACCAAAGATGAAGTACAGTTCGGAAGAATCGAGGAGCGTCCCTAACTTGAAGACCGGTTCAGGAGGCTACTGACGGTGTCGTGGACTAGGGGGTACTCACCACGTCGTCCCCCAATCGGTTAGATTGGGCCGAGGACTCCCAGGGCCGCATACTCATGGGCCAGTCTGGACAGGTGCCGCATACAAGGAAGATTCCACAAGACTTGGTGATCAATACAAGGACTCCTCCCCACCGGCGTATTCGGCTAGGACTCTTGTTATCCTAGGCCTCTGGTGCATTATATAAACCAGGGCCAGGCTAGTCGACATATATACAATATACAACAATCATACCATAGGCTAGCTTCTAGGGTTTAGCCTCTCTGATCTCGTAGTAGATCTACTCTTGTACTACCCATATCATCAATATTAATCAAGCAGGAGTAGGGTATTACCTCCATCGAGAGGGCCCGAACCTGGGTAAAGACATCATGTCCCTTGTCTCCTGTTACCATCCGCCTAAACACACAGTTCGGGACCCCCTACCCGAGATCCGCCGGTTTTGACACCGACACCCCCAATCAATACTGAACAGACTGAATCTGATGTATCTAATCAAGTTTCCGGTGCAAACATACAAGATCATGTTGTTCTTGAGCCTGAAGTGTCTAATGAACAGACTGCTAATGAAGGATTTTGTCACAGCCCTAGAATTTGATTGCAAATAGTTGCACAAGCATTCATGCATCATGTCTAACTTTAATTGAAATATTGAAATGGGGATGTTCAAACCCTTGAACCACTTGAATCAACTAGGTTCAACTAAAATTTGCATTCAATGAAACCAAAATGATCCTTATTGATATTTGGTATCTTTGGCAAGGGCTTTGTTCCAAACCAAAAATAATGAACATTTTTAAGGAATTATTTTGGGCATTGAATTTAAATAAATATTGTATTTGGATTTGGTTTTATATTCTTAATATGTGGAATATAATTTCAGATAACTCTGAAATAATTTATGTGCCTTTGGATAATCCCATTGTGCAATATAAAATATACAGAGGAATGTTGTCACTGTTTTCAATTTGTTTGGAGTTCAAAACAGTGGCAAAATGAATTAATAAAGGAAAACAGAACAGAAATAAAACAGAGCAGGGAAACCTACCTAGCCCAAACCTACCTGGCGGCCACTTACCTGGCCCAGAAAACCAGAGCCGCCACCGTCTCCCACTTCGCGCCAGAAGGACGCTAGGCGTGTGGCCACCGCGCGTCGGCACGCGCCCGAGCCACCTCCTGCTTCCGCCGCTTCTGGAACCAGCCCCGAGCGCCACGCGGTCTCCTGCTTCCCTTGCACCTCTCCCCACTCTCCCGTTGCTCTTTCCCCTCCCCTGTCTCTCCCCCTCGCGCGCAGTCCGAGCGCTGCCACCGCCGCCGACGAGCACCACTGCAGCCAACGCCTCTCCCTCGTCCTCCCGAGCAGCCCAGAAGCTCCGCCACTCCGTCCTCGACCCCCTCACCGAGCCACGCCCTGCCAGAAGCCCCCGAACGTCCTCACCGGGCTCGTCTTCAACCTCCCGATGGCGAGATCGACTTCGCCACCCCGCCAACTCCAATCCTTCCCCGAGCCCGCTTCGATGCCCTCTGCACTCGACGTGAGCTCCTGGTCCTTCTCCCCCTCCCCGTTTGCTCTGCTGCACGCGTAGCCGCCACACCGCGCTCGCCCGCACGCGCCGTCGCCTGAGCTCCTCGCTGCCGAGGCCACTTCCACTCGAGCTCGAAACCGAGCGCATCACCGCGCTCAGCGCGTCACCACGGGGCCGTATCGGCCATATGTTGCTCCTGTTGTGCCCTGCGGCATCGAATCCGTCGACGTCCGAACTCCGGCGCCGCTCTGTTGGTCGGTGCCGTCGACTCCGACCACCCTGCCCCCTCTCATGTGTTTCCCTGGATGCGGCTCACGCCCAGCAGCCTGTAGAGCCAAACCGCGGGTCGAGAGGACGCCGGACGGCGAATCCCGAGCGCCTCCGCCGCGACTTGAGGTCGCCGGCAGCCTAACCTCGGCCGTGCCGACGTGGCACATCGTTAGTGGCTAATGACGCCACTAACTAAACCCCAAGGGTCACAGACACATGGGCCCAGGCCCTAATTAACCTCAGTTTTGTTTTAGTTTAGATTAGATTAAAACCCAGTGGGACCCACAAGCCAGAGTTGACCGCGCTAACGTGGCAGTTGACCGGGCCCACATGTCAGCGACACAAATGACGCCGGGTGACTGACCAGTGGACCCCACTGGTCAGGTTTGACCTGGCCTGGCGCCATTGACCCGATGACGTCAGCATGACGTCATGCTGGAGCACTATTGATTTTCTGGATTTTAAATAATTCATAAAATAGCTCAAACTTCTAAAAATCATAGAAATTCAACCGTAACTCCAAATCAAACAAATTATATATGAAAAATGATCAGAAAAATCCAATCTATCCATCTGTATCATTTTCATGCATGTTAGAACAACTTATGGCTCCTGTATAGGCCAAATAATTTAATGGCATTTAAACCCCCACATATGGAGTTTGAAATTGAACCTAGGGTTCAAACCAACTCCATTTAACATGTTGCTAGTTGCATTAGCTCAAAACATAGCATATTGACATGTCATGATCATGCATCATATTGTGCATTGCATTGATTGTGTTCTCTTTCTCTGTTGCCGGTATTTGTCCTCTCTCGATAGACGTGCTTCCGACGATGAGTTCGATGACACCGATGAAGAGCTATAATATCTTCAGAAGTGCCAGGCAAGCAAAACCCCCTCGTTCATTCCGATATAATCCCACTCTCTCGCTTCTGCTCTCTTTTACTGCATTAGGACAACAACGATTCATCTGTTACTTGCTGTGGTAGCTGAACCCCTTTATCCTTTGCATGACCTGTCATTCCACAGTAAATAGATGAAACCCACTAGCATGAGTAGGAGTTGTTTGAGCCCTGTTGTGCCTACTCGTTCATGCTTGTTTGTCATGCCTGCTACTGCTTAGAGCTGAGTCAGGTCTGATTCATCGGGAATGAATCGAAGGTGTGTAAACATGTCCTACTGTTGAGACCTAAGTGTGTGAACACGATTTGTTAAAGGTAGCGGTGAGAGGCCATGTAGGAGTACATGGTGGGTTGTCTCATTGAAACCATCCTCAGGAACCGAGTTCTGTGTTTGTGATCCATGAAACAGTTACTACCACGCATTGGGCCCGAAACCAATGGACCCTCTCTGCTTCTTAACCACCCTTGTTCTCTGTCCAGGAGTTGCAACTAGTTTCTGGTGTTTGTAGGATATCTGTTGGAGGCCGTGCGTAGCGCTAACCCTAGGGGTGGGCTATGATGCGGTAGATACACCGTGGCCCGGTGTACCGAGCGCCCATTTGGTGTCTCGGGAACCCTGCACACATCGTTCGGGGCCGTATGTGGAAACCTCGGCTGGATTCCCTGCGGATGGAACCTGAATAGGCGATAAACCTGGACTAGAGACTTGAGTGTTTAGGTAGGCTGTGGCCGACACCCACGTTGAGCTTCCGCTTGAAGGTTGCCGAGTACATGTCGTGTAAACGGCGGTAAGTGCTGAGAGCGTGTGTGAAGAAGTACACCCCTGCAGGGTTAACATCATCTATTCGAATAGGACTTCTGGGTTGCCTATAACAGTTCATAGACAAGTGAAAGTGGATACTCTAAAATGTGCAAGATAAGCGTGAGTGCTATGGATGGCGTTCTCGTAGGAAGGCTGGATCGGGTCCATAGTGGTGTATTGATATGGTGAATATGTGGAGTTGTGTGCGCCACCTCAAAAGAGTTACTTGCAGTCGTAGTTCAGGATAGCCACCGAGTCAAAGCTGGCTTGCTGCAGTTAAACTCCACCACCCCCTTTGTTGATAATGATGCATATGTAGCTAGTTCTGATGTAAGTCTTGCTGAGTACATTTGTACTCACGTTTGCCTATTTTATGTTTTTGCAGAGAGACTTCAGTCTCACTAGTAGTTTCGCGTGGACTTCGACGTTTAGCTTGTTACCTCAGCTACGATCTTGTGCCCTCGGCAGGATCTGGTAGATAGTTAGGCTTCTAAGCCTTTTTCATTTGTAGATGTCTGTACTCAGACATGTTAAGCTTCCGCATGTGTTTGACTTGTATGCTTTGAATGCTGGGTCAAGAGACCCATGTTTGTAATATCTCGCTCCTCTGAGCCTAATGAATAAATACTTTGAGTCGTAGAGTTATGTTGTGATGCCATGTTGTATTTACACATATCGAGCATATTGTGTGTGTGTTTGAAATGCTTGGTATGTGTGGGATCCGACAATCTAGTTGTTTATCCTTGGCAGCCTCTCTTATGGGGAAATGTAGTCTAGTGCTTCCTTGAGCCATAGTAGTCCACTACAGCCCGGTTCACCGGAGTCCTGCTAGCCCAGCACTACTGCTCAGGACACTTGACTGGCCGTCATGTGTTTCACTTCATTCCTGTGTCTGTCCCTTCGGGGAAATGTCACACGGTGACATCCGGAGTCCTGCCTAGCCTGCTACAGCCCGGGTTCCCGGAGTCCCGTTAGCCCAGTGCTACAGCCCGGATTCACACGCTGCTGACCGACATGCTCAATGTGATTCATGTATGCCTGTCCCCATGGGTTAGTGCCGCTTTGGATTCACGACTAGCCATGTCGGCCCGGTTTCTCTGTCATATGGATGCTAGTGACACTATTATATACGTGAGCCAAAAGGTGCAAACGGTCCCCGACCATGGTAAGGCGACACCCGTGGGAATACCATGCGTGAGGCCGCAAAGTGATATGAGGTGTTACCGGCTAGATCGATGTGGCTTGGAATCGGGGTCCTGGCAGCTTTGGTATCAGAGCCTGACTGCCTGTAGGATTACCAAGCCAAACTGGTCGAAGTTGTGTCTAGAAATGCTTTAGTTATGTAAGGGAATTGATCGGGGAAGGAAACGTAAGGCTCTTTTTACTCCTTATACCTCATGGCCTTCTGATCTGAGTCAACCTCTTCTCTTCTACGGGGATTAAGAACTAGGCCTTCTCATCTATCTATCAGGATGACGTGTTACTAATCCATAGACTTATAGGATTGTTAATTTCAAATCTCAGTTCAGTTTCTACTACTTCCGTGTGTTCATAGTTGGTCTCAGAACCTTGATATTGTGATGTTGAGTGGTCATGCCACCATTTTTGCAGGATGTCTCAAATCATTTTCAGCATTTAGCCGTTATGATGTCCGAGTCATCCAAGATTTCTAAATAGTCTGATGCATTTGCAAATCCCTTCTCTCCGTTTCTAATGTTCATTTGGGCCATATTAACCACACAAATTAGTGTGTTGAGGTACTTCGCTGCCTCGGCATATATGTTGGAGCTATTATTATGAACCTAGGTGTTTTAGGGAGTCACCTAGTAATCTAGCCATGCTTTGTGTTCCCGATGTGATGACTTTGGCCACCATTCTCGAAAGCATCCCGTGATGCCATTTAGTAGTAGGTATTCTATTCCTGGGTTCTTGAACCCGAGATTCACCCTACTTACCTAATGTTGATAGTGTTGCTAGTTTCTTTAGGATATTAGTAACCTTTGCGATAGTCCTGGAGGTCCATGGTATTTCCTTCTTCCAAATACCATGAACCATTAAGGCAGAAGTTATTTGAACCAAAAGATCACAATCAGAGTACTCTTGAGGAGTTCTCCATTCATAATTGTGACTCTGCCAGTCCTACCTCTCTGCATGGGTTATCCAGAAGAAACATGTTGAACTTGGTTCGACATACTAATCTATGCATCCACAACTCAGAAAATCGCGTGTTCCTTTGAGTTGTTCCCATTGTAGTTGTATTCTGATCCCCGTCTATCAGTTGATAGTTAGGAGTAGTTGTGCATTCGTGCTCACTGATGCCTTTTACTCTTGTGGTCCGTCAAGCCATTCTATTCCGGAATGACTAGGAGAAACAAACTCCAGTACCTCATCCATATCTAGGATTGGGTCAAAGTAGTTGTATTCCGCGGATCAAAATGCCAAACCAGCTTTTGCTCTATTGTACCTTGGAGTGTTACCATCTTTATGTCAGGAACGTCATGAGAATTGCACCTTCCCTTATGAATTCTTGACGTAGTGATACTTCTCGCCATCATCATTCGCTCCTCGGTTCCGTGTTGTTGCAACCGAAATACCGACAAGTGAATTGTGATGTGTGAAATCAATACTCCTAGCAACCTCGTTGCTTGGTAGTTAATGGACAATATTCTCATTCTTAGCGTGTTGGTTATTAAATTATCATCCTAAGATTGATCGTGCTACCTAGTCCTTATTTCTGGTGCACTCTTCGATCAATGAGTTAGGATTGTGACAATCCCTCACCCTTTTGATCATATCACCTTGCCCTGAAAAGCAAGGTTGTTCTCGAGCTTAGTAACATACCGGTGGTTCGTAATTTTCCGAATATCTTCTCAGAAGTATTACCAGGTTGCTCCCCGACTGTTATGTTGAGCTCGTGATCAAGTTGGTTTTCTTCTAAACCACCCATTCTCCAAGAATCCGTGTTGGTTATCCCTGAGCTGGTTGGTTAAGCTGAACAACAACTTGGAGAGTTGGAAGATAAAATCTTGCCTAACTTAGTTCGTTCCAAAGGGATATTCTTGTGTAGTGTGTGTTGAAGAAAGATGATATTTTCATCGATTGGTCCCTGTGATCAGTTGTTGGACCAATTGTCTTATCAATCCTTTGATTTGAGTGTGGGCTATCGTCAAGTCAAATCAGAACCAACGATGTTCGTAATGTCGTCTTACTCGTGGTTGATCCCTCGAGCATACACCATTACATCTTTTGGTCCGACCAATGCTATCACCGTGTTCACATGATGGTGGAAGTCCAGTGATATGGGAAATCGGATGAGTTGTTGTTAAGCCCATTAGCAGCATCGTGTCTCCACCATGATTCATGTTAAACATTAAGCTAGTGTTGGAAACTTTGCAAATGATGCCTTCATGTTTACGTTCATGAAGCATATGTTTGGATAAAAATAGCGACTTCCTCTAAGTTCACGTGCAATCGATGTAAGTTGCCGCCATGAATTCGAGAAAGTTTGTTTTTGCTTCCCCGGAATCATTCCAAGTCATTCATGCATATGTGCGAAGTATCCTGTGGTTTGGAGACTTGCAACCTTCATTCCACATGTATCCCTAGCACACCAAGCCACTGATTGATTTGTTCAAGGAAAAGGAGTTGTTGTGCGAATACTAGTTCGTGCACAAGACTTCGATATCCTCATTGATGGTGCCCCACCTGAACTCGGTAGTGTTTTATTATAAGACTACTACGTGGTTATGCTTGTCTGGAACAGTGTGTCCACATGTATGTAGCAGAATCAGCTCATGTTTTGGAGCTTGCTATCTTAGTTCATTCCCGAGAATCTCGCAACTCCGTCTCATCGTTTTGTGTTGCAAACTTTCTTTTCCAGACATGCTGTCTGAAATATCATGTTTCCAACCAGATCTGAATCTCAGGCAGATATGATGGTTGGAACCTTCCCAACATTTGCATGTTGTTCCCAGCTTGCACCCCATCGTGCCAATTTTCCATGGGATGTCCTTCTCAGCAGTTGATGTCCAGGATCATCTTCAAGGTGGTCATGTCATGGGTCCCATTCATTTCCGGTGATAAGCAAAAGTCATCCATTGCGTTGTCTTCAACAAGCTAATCCACATCGTCCATTCTAGCCCGAGTGTGTCGTTCTCCCGAACTCCCTCGAACAATCGATTGTGATTGCCTTACGCTGGCATAAAGAGTTTCAATGATATTTATGTCAAAAGTAATTCTTGTTGCCACTTAAGGGAATAGTTCTTCGAGTCACCTTCCCCGAGGTGCCCCGTTACGGGATCTTGGCAATTACTTCCTCGCCACCTTGACACCATCCACCATCTTTCTAAGCGTGGAATTGTTGCCCATCAAATCAAACCCCGTCGTTTGTTCTTCCATCCCTCTCGATGTGTTTTGTGTCTCAACTCAAGATGTTTCAAAACATCTCATTCCGCGAGTTGAGATTGTATAGTTTGATCTTTGAGAAGATCAATCCTAGTAGAGCTCCTTTCCGTCGTCATCGCATGGATGAAGATCTCAAAAGCGAGGATGTCAAGATCACCGTATGCAATGAATCAACAACCTTATGATGTGCAACCTGGATCGTGAAGATTGTGTTGGTCTTGTGCCCCCTCTGTCTTCTGACCTCACGTCTTGAATCTCGGGACGAGATTCTTGTTTAGTAGGGGTGAGTTGTCACAGCCCTAGAATTTGATTGCAAAAAGTTGCATAAGCATTCATGCATCATGTCTAATTTTAATTGAAATCTTGAAATGGGGATGTTCAAACCCTTGAACCACTTGAATCAACTAGGTTCAACTAAAATTTGCATTCAATGAAACCAAAATGATCCTTATTGATATTTGGTATCTTTGGCAAGGGCTTTGTTCCAAACCAAAAATAATGAACATTTTTAAGGAATTATTTTGGGCATTGAATTTAAATCAATATTGTATTTGGATTTGGTTTTATATTCTTAATATGTGGAATATAATTTCAGATAACTCTGAAATAATTTATGTGCCTTTGGATAATCCCATTGTGCAATATAAAATATTCAGAGGAATGTTGTCACTGTTTTCAATTTGTTTGGAGTTCAAAACAGTGGAAAAATGAATTAATAAAGGAAAACAGAACAAAAATAAAACAGAGCAGGGAAACCTACCTGGCCCAAACCTACCTGGCGGCCACTTACCTAGCCCAGCCCACCAGAGCCGCCACCGTCTCCCACCTCGCCCCAGAAGGACGCGAGGCGTGTGGCCACCGCGCATCGGCACGCGCCCGAGCCACCTCCTGCTTCCGCCGCTTCTGGAACAAGCCCCGAGCGCCACGCGTTCTCCTGCTTCCCTTGCACCTCTCCCCACTCTCCCCGTGCTCTTTCCCCTCCCCTGTCTCTCCCCCTCGCGCGCAGTCCGAGCGCCGCCGCCGCCGCCGACGAGCACCACCACAGCCAACGCCTCTCCCTCGTCCTCCCGAGCAGCCCAGAAGCTCCGCCACTCCGTCCTCGACCCCCTCACCGAGCCACACCCCGCCAGAAGCCCCCGAACGTCCTCACCGGGCTCGTCTTCAACCTCCCGACGGTGAGATCGACTTTGCTGCCCCGCCAATTCCAATCCTTCCCCGAGCCAGCTTCGACGCCCTCTGCACTCGACGTGAGCTCCTGCTCCTTCTCCCCCTCCTAGTTTGCTCTGCTGCACGCGTAGCCGCCACACCGCGCTCGCCCGCACGCGCCGCCGCCTGAGCTCCTCGCTGCCGAGGCCACTTCCACTTGAGCTCGAAACCGAGCGCATCACCGCGCTCAGCGCGTCACCACGGGGCCGTAGCGGCCATATGTTGCTCCTGTTGTGCCCTGCGGCGTCGAATCCGTCGACGTCCGAACTCCGGCGCCGCTCTGTTGGTCGGTGCCGTCGACTCTGACCACCTTGCCCCCTCTCGTGTGTTTCCCTGGATGCGGCTCACGCCCAGCAGCCCGTAGAGCCAAACCGCGGGTCGAGAGGACGCCGAACGGCGAATCCCGAGCGCCTCCGCCGCGACTAGAGGTCGCCGGCGGCCTAACCTCGGCCGTGCCGACGTGGCACGTCGTTAGTGGCTAATGACGCCACTAACTAAACCCCAAGGGTCACAGACACATGGGCCTAGGCCCTGATTAACCTCAGTTTTGTTTTAGTTTAGATTAGATTAAAACCCAGCGGGACCCACAAGCCAGAGTTGACCGCGCTAACGTGGCAGTTGACCGGGCCCACATGTCAGCGACACAAATGACGCCGGGTGACTGACCAGTGGACCCCACTGGTCAGGTTTCACCTGGCCTGGCGTCGTTAACCCGATGACGTCATCATGACGTCATGCTGGCACAGTATTGATTTTCTGGATTTTAAATAATTCAGAAAACAGCTCAAACTTCTAAAAATCATAGAAATTCAACCGTAACTCCAAATCAAACAAATTATATATGAAAAATGATCAGAAAAATCCAATCTATCCATCTGTATAATTTTCATGCATGTTAGAACAACTTGTGGCTCCTGTATAGGCCAAATCATTTAATGGCATTTAAACCCCCACATATGGAGTTTGAAATTGAACCTAGGGTTCAAACCAACTCCATTTAACATGTTGCTAGTTGCATTAGCTCAGAACATAGCATATTGACATGTCATGATCATGCATCATATTGTGCATTGCATTGGTTGTGTTCTCTTTCTCTGTTGCCGGTATTTGTCCTCTCTCGATAGACGTGCTTCCGACGATGAGTTCGATGACACCGATGAAGAGCTATAATATCTTCAGAAGTGCCAGGCAAGCAAAACCCCCT
>LR880970.1:476841232-476855425 GCA_904067115.1 Aegilops sharonensis | reverse complement strand
GAACACAACAACAATCCAATAAGTATAGTGCATCTATTTTTTCAAACCATGCATGTATGACACGAATTCAAAAATACTCCTTCTGTTCCTAAATATTAGTCTTTTAGAGATTTAAACAAGTGACAACATACGGAGCAAAATGAGTGAATCTACACTCTAAATTATGTCTATATACATCCGTATGTGCCAGTCCATTTGAAATCTCTAAAAAGACTAATATTTAGGAACGACGGGAGTAAAATGTAAGACATGCATGGTCCTCAATTCAATATTTAAAATGAATAGGAAACTGAAACATGAATATTAAGTCTAGTACTACAGTACATGCAAATGTTGTGTTTAGGCGGAGCTATGTAGATTGTCGGTGGTTAAGCCCTCGACCTTAGATAAATTTATGAAGCTCTGTTTAGGATTGTTTAGATTATATTTGTCCCCACCCTAGCTCCCAAACACCGATTGGTTGTGCACCCCCTCCTCCCCGAGATAATATCATGTGCCCCCACTCCTTAGATGCTATATGTTGATACGAGTTGCTTGGAGCTTGTAGATCTGAGATATAGCAGCTTACATGATGTCTTAATATTTTTATAGGAAACCTAATGAGTTTGAGAATTGCACACAATTTGTACAAAAACTACTCAGATGCCCTTGGATCCCATATCCAACGACCTCGAAGCTCGTATCACCATAGCATCTAAGATGAAAGAGGACATCATATTCTCCTGTATGTAAGAATATCATGTGCTACCACACCTTAGATGCTTTGGTGATACAAGCTCTTCGGAGCCGTTGGATTTGTGACGCAACAACTCCTCGGTGGTTCGAATGGTTTTTTGCAGAAAAGCCCCCAAAGAGTTCGACCACTGCTTACAAGCACAAAGACTGCTCGGATGCCATTGGATCTCAGATCAAACAACCTCGAAGCTCGTATCACCGTAGCATCCAAGCTGCAAGAGCACCTGATGTTTTCTCGCATGGGAGAATATGAGGTGCTCTCGCACCGTAGATTCTATGGTGATACGAGTTCACAGAGATCTAACAGCCCACAATAGGAGGTTTGAATGTTTTTGCAATATATGACTGAGAGAGTTTGGGAATTGCGTAGAAAGTAGAAGTGCTACGCATGTGCCATCTGATCACAGATCATACGACCTAGATGCTCATATCACCGTAGCGGCTAATTAAGCTACAGGGAGCACCTAATATGAGCAACGGGGAGCCGTTGCATCCAAGATGCAGTGGCACACACGAGGCCTGAATGTTTTATTTGCAAAAAAACCTTTGGAGAGTTTGGAAGTTGCGCATAATTACAAAGACTACTCCCAAGCCATTGGATCTCACTTCCAACGATGTAAAAACTCGTATCACCATAGCATCTAAGCCGTGGGGTGGATGTGATATTCTATGCCGTTTTCATTTTTGTTCATAAACTTGCAAAATACGTGTAACTCGTGTTGTTACTTGTCTAACCGCGCAAAGTGTTTGTTAAAAAAAATCCTACACTGAAATATCGGAACAACACACGGGGGTCCCACTTTTCATTGATCAAATTTGGACCTAAAACTAACAAATATGAAAGACGATATTCGAACTGGCAACCTGGACTACAAAGCGTAAGTCGATAGCCTGAAACAACAACGGTTGTTGGCTTTGTCCCATAACTTGATTTTATACAGTATTATGTTGAGTAGAGTAGAGGGAGTGCCTCGTCAACACGTGCATGACCGTTGACTCACTTACTGGTGGGTCCCAGGTCTGCGATCTCTCTCTCCTCTCCATCGTCTAACCTTTAGACGCACGGGCACACATGAATAGCGGCGCTAGCTTGCCGTGGTGTTATTATAACTAAAAAAAGCTTGGAAAATAGAAGAATCGCCTAGAACAAGAGACGTTGTGGCTGCTCGAGATGGATCTAACCACACCTATCCTCCGTGCCACGTTAGCATGATGAAGCTGTGTGGCTAGTGGGGTGTTTTCGACCGACTAGATGGGTCCAGAGGTCGAACCATAGGTACTATGTCTGATACAGTATATTTTTAGACGCACATTTTTCCTCCGTGCCGAGACGTGGCACACCCTACTATGCAGTTTTGGGGTCCTCCCGGGTGGTGCACGTATATATTCTTCCTTGCCGAGATGTGGGACGCCCTACCGCGCGTTTTCTGGGTCCTCCTCGGTCGTAGCGCCGAAGCAAGTAAATGAGTCGTCAAATCATGAAAGATCACCTTTTCTGCCGAGTACATCCGTGAAGCACGGTGGCTAGCTAGTTGGGCTAGTGCGACCGATTAGATAGGCCGCGGCCACATTTGTTTTTTAACCCCTTTTTTTATCTCCTTGCCGGCAGGTAAATTTAAATATCCACCGTGGCGTTGCTCTGGTGTTTGGGTGCGGCAGGAGTTTTAATTTTTTTGATTGACGGGAGCAGGCGCGGCAGGATCTTTAATTTTTTGATTGACTGGAGCAGGCGCGGCAGGAATTAGTCACAATGACTCCGCCTGTAAAACCCACTGCTCCCTGATGTGAGAAGTCGTAGACTGGTGTTTTCCCATGGTGAAAACCAAAAGATTCCCCGCTCCTCAGCTGGCTCCCTCCGCCTTACCGTAGATTGCATTGCCTTTCAGCCGTTTCTCCCCCTTTGTTTCCTCTCCCCATTGCTTCTACTTGGTGCCATGGTGGCGCAGCAGATCACGGAGTCTGAGGTGAGGCGCCTCACACAGGAGCTCCAGGCCAAGGATGCGGAGCTCAGGGTCAAGGACGTGGAGCTCCGTGAGCTCAAGGAGGAGAGGAGTGCCATGCTCCTCCGTTATGTGCGGGAGTTGACGGAGCTTCAAAAGTGGCAGGCGTCCACCACAAAGATGCTCGAGGCATCGGCGGCGTTGCTGCAGAAAGCAGGAGATATGATAGGCCGTCAGGGGAGCCGGCTGGAGCACGAGTGGGCCGATCGTGACGAGGTCCAGGATCGCCTCAGCCACTTGGTGGACCAAGTTGCCACGCACGTGTTGTGGCTGCGCGATGCCTACCGTCGTGCCAGCGCGACCGTGCCGGTCGTCGGGCTAAACCCGTTCGACCACCCCGTCGACTTCAACGAGCTGCGGCTTCCTAACCTGGTCTCCTTCTTAATCTATATCTCCGAGGAGCTGACCCGTCTCCATGCGATTGTGGGGGCGGAGCTGGACAAGGAGGGGTTGCAGGATGCCGTCGCCGTTGCCGGGAGAATCCTCTCAGGGCTCCGTCACTGGAATCATTCGTGCCATTTGATGCCGTCTTTGACGAGCTGGCTCCCGTCGACCGGGAGCGGGCTCTGCGGGCGGTTGCACCCTGCATCACCAACACCGTGCGCCTCGAGAAGTAGAGGGACTTCCATGTGTTTAGGCACCCTCTGCATGGGCATGCCCATGTCTCGGTGCAACATGACCGTTGGATCAAACTCAGACGGTGCAGATCAGTCACTGTAGCACAAAGCGTGTGGGTGTGTTTGGTTGCATTCTCATCTCAATATAGTTGTTCCCTGTTCGTGTATTTGTATTAACCTACTATGTGGACTCATGCAGCCTTCATGCACTCTGCCAAACACCCAAAAGTGGGCCGAGAAGGGAACTTTTGCTCCCATCCCGTGCACCCTTCATACACCCTGCCTAACACTGATTCGTGCTTCATATGGCTCATGTTTCGTGGAGTACTGTAGCACCGTACTCTCCGTGCGCTGTAGACCTAGTTCTGTTAACATTGATCTCACCGTTCATTCTCGACCGAATAGTAGAAAAAGCGGTACTATGTTACTACATTACTGTTCATATAGTTGACATGCGCACAACATTATTTGTTATCGTCATCTTACTACACTAGCAACAAGATTATGTAGTACTGACGTATGAACCAGTGCACATGCCTAGTAGTAGGAGCACTGTGTATGTTCAAGTGACTGCCGTGTTTCGCACTCCTCCGTCGTAAGAGTGGAAATGCTTGTTGTAATGAAGAAAAACAGTGGACACGCTCTACCGTGCGGATCCTCCTCCACGGTCGTCGGGAACCTTGCTACTCACTTTCCCCGGCGTGTGGGACAGCCAGCATCGGGGTCCACCAGCCATGCACTAAATTATTTCATAGTAGAGTGCCCAGCTGCACGGTAGACTACCCCGATCGAAGCATCGCAGTAATGCCCAATGAGCCGTCAAATCACAAAACTCCCTCCTTTCCAGCAGTAAGTTGGACGGACGAAGCAACCATCATTTCACTCTCTCTCTCTCTCATTTTCCTCTCTACCCAACCCTCGCTTATCCCTCATCTTGTTCCTCATTTCTTCAAGAAAACCCGGACCTGCTTCTGCCATTTTTCTTCTCTCAAAGAAGGAAAGGTGAGCGCATCAATGGTGTTGATTCTGGCCAAGGCCCGGTCTTGCAACCCCGAGACTGATCCTATAACTCCCTCTTTGTTCTTCTTTTGGGTTTGTGATTATGGTTTCTTTTCTTTTATTTCTATTTGACAGTTTCTTGATGGACGCTGGAGCACCGGCTGAAGTGATGTCTATGGCTCTGGCCAAAACCGTCGAGGCTCATGGTACGAAGAAGTGCAAGCACCCCGCCGAGACTACCGCAGACAAGCTCAAAGCCATCGCCATGTCCAAGCCCCCCTCTCCGGGATCCCTCATTAAGCAAGTCCAGGTAATATCTCTTCTTAACGATCTTTTTCTCGATCTTGGTCGTGTGGTTTTTTCATCTAACACACAGTACTATTACTAGTAGTACAACTTTCTGGGTGACCATGCATGTGATTTTTGTGTGCCAAATGACGGTTCTAAATTCCACTTTTGACCAAAACATGCTAGAGGTTGACACTGTTTTCTTATAGATTACTTTCAACTACTTTACGAATATCAATGGTACCTTTGAAGAGGGTATATTTGCAGCAGTAACTCGTGTTATGGATATTGCAAGTAATCCCTCTGCTCTCATGCCTTTGAAGAAATGTTCTAGTGTCTTTGTTCACTCATTTCTGTGCATATATGTAGTCATATATGGAGTAAAATATCGAATATCATCTTATATTTCTGAATGGAGGTAGTAATAAAATATTTGGTTTCTGTTTGAATTAGAACTAGGTCCGCGGTGGAGATGAAGTTCTCAAAGTCATGTCGTGTGAACTGGAAGACCTGGGGATGAGTTCTATTGCTAAACTATCCAGCTGATGTGTCCTTGTTGCCACGTGTCCTGAACTAGTGTTTTCCTGTAGGATTGTTGTCAGGCGTGTTCTCGAGGCTGTACTTGACCACAACAATTTCCTGGATGTGCCTTCGATTATGAAGGGTGTGGTTCTTGTAAAGTTTCCCAACAAATCTGATGCGGCCTGTCTTCATCGCCATGTTTATGAGTGGAAAGACCACTCTGTTAGGTTCTCCAAGGTTGAGGAGATGGTGATGGTGCCGGTAGACATCTCTCACGAAATCCATGGCCTACTCTGTTATGCGGGGTTCATCCCGTAGGTCGGTGGCAAGAAATAGTTTGCAGAGTTTAATTAGTGCAACTTTGCTTGTTTGTAGTAAGTACTATTGTTCAGAACTTGATTTTTGTTTGTGAACCCTGTATTTAGCACTGCCACTTTTGGTGTGTGCTGAGTCCTGAGAACAGTCTATGTTAATGTCTGTCCACTCAATTTAGTCTGTATACTTTGAAGTATCCAGATCATCTTTTTTGTGAGGACGGTTTGTCAATTATGGTTACACTCCAATATATGTATGCATTGCAGGGTTTACCGCACCCACCAGGATTTCCAGTCCCATGGATGTTCGGTCCATACGATTTGTCACGACCTTTGGACTACCCTGCTTGTGGGAATAGGCAGGGGCCCTGCATGCCACGCGTAGTTGGACGACCAATCTTTTGTTTAGTACTTCAACATAGTGATTTCCTTATAAGGATTCACTCATGTCACATCAAGTAAATCTTACTGATTTACTGTCTAAATCTTATTGATTTAATGTCATGTTTTCTTTCTTTTGCTGCAATTTTACGATGCAGGTTTTGCCATGTGACATTCGTCACAAAATAAACCGTTTGGTTTGCTCTACGATGGATATTTTTGCAGGTTTCACTTCTTATGTCGTGTCAGTAATGAAGGCACTGTCCATCACTTATATTACTGGAAAAAATTGGATCAGTCTATTGTCTGAGTACAAGCTGAATCCCTACGATGAACTGCAGTTTGGTTTAACAAACACGCCACAATTAGTCCTTGCGTTCAAAAGAAATGAAGAAAAAGACTGGATCACGGTCACGGAGCCTAGTCATGTTAGAAAGCTGATCATAGCAAACCAGACACGATTGCCGCTGTCTCGCACATCGGTACCACCTTCAGCAATGGATCGAGCACCGGCAGTTGCTCTTGCACTGACAGCGGCAACAGCTCAGTCTGATCCAGCTGAGGATTGGGCACCGACCGCGTCAGCGGATCAAGCTGATCTACCGGAGGATCGGGCATCGACACCGGCACCTGCTCCGACACCGACACCAGCTCTACAAGGAGCACCATCTCCGGCAGCAGCAGTGGCACTACCAGTCGCACCGGCATGGGCACCAGCAACGGCTTCGGCACCTGCTGTCGTGGTTTTAAGTCTAACAGTAATGTAGGGGGGTAGGAATGGAGAGGCAAGATCCTAGCTATGGAGTAGTTGTACACACACGAGTTTTACGAGTTCAGGCCCTTCTCGGAGGAAGTAATAGCCCTACGTCTCGAAGCCCAGAGGCGGTCGACTGGATTATGTGTGTATGAATTACAGGGGTGCGAACCCTTGACACTAAGGAGGGGGTGGCTTATATAGAGTTCGCCAGACCCCTCCCGCCCTCAGTTATGCAGGGTTTAAGGTACATTAAGGTCGGGCGTTACTGGTAACGCCACAAATAAAGTGCTATGATGACCATAAAGGCTACTTAATGACCGACCGTTAGCGTGCGGAGTGACTTTAGATCTCCTGGCTGTCGAGCGGTTGGCTTCATGGTCGAGTGTCTTCGAGTCTGTCGAGTGGAACACTTCTGAGTCGATTGAAAGGTGGTTTCTTCTAGAGATGTCCTTGGGGAGGGTATCTAGGACAGGTCCATGACCCTACCCTAGGTACATAGCTTCATCATTAGCCCCCGAATGGATCGAGGTTTGAGTGGGGAAGGAGTTGAACACACTTCCGACCCATTTTCGTGCTACGAGTATGTCTTGCTCTGGATCAATGAACTTAGGTGACGGTACCAACTTCTTTTTTAGTCGCCTTGATCCATTCTTTGTATCCGTCGAGTGAGTTTCTTTACTTGGAGAGTTCCGAGCGACAGAGGCAGAGGATATCTTCCGTCTGACGAGTTGTTCTGCAGCTCGCGGATTTCGCGGGATTCAAATTTCAGGAAGCGCGCGGGGCGGAGGAGGCCGCAGTAATCGGATGGGATAAGGAAGGGACGCCTCGATCTCTACACCACCTTTTTCTCCACGTATCGCGCGTGCGACTGTTGCGGGATTTGACAGGATCGCCCGGGCCTACAAGTTAGTCACTCGGAAATAACCCCATATAAGGCGCCGGACGGGGGTTTTTGAACAGTGCATTCTCATTTCCTCCTCTCTTCCTCAGATTTATCCGTCGCGCTGGCTTCCGTCCCAATGCCGCTGTCCTGTGCGCGTCTCGCCGGCGACGATGGTGAAAGAGAAGACGGCGGCCCTGGAGCGGGCGAAGAAAGCGACGGCGAAGGCGAAGGGAAAGGCGACCAGTCGGGGCGGATCCTCATCAAGGGTTGGCCTGCCGCAGGGCTGGATCCAGGGCGACTGGATCCGCTCGATGATTCGTCAAGAAGACCTCGACGACCTGGCCGCTGGAGGACTGATCCCCCAAGGATCAGCGCGGCTTCCAGGGAAGGAGTCTGAGCCGCAGCCTCGGGAGGGTGAGTGCGTTCTCTTGGCCACCCATGTCGACCGTGGATTTTCTTTGCCTCCTCACCCTTTCTTTTGGGGATTTCTGAATTTCTTTGGGGCGCAACTCCACCACTTCACACCCAACACAATCTTGTACCTCACTGCTTTTGTGTCTTTGTGCGAGAATTTCTTGGGTTGCTGGCCTCATTGGGGCCTTTTCAAGCACATTTTCACCTGTCGCTCCCAGACGGTGAAAAAGGCCAATCCGAGTGACGAGAGAACACAAGTGATTCAGATGTGTGGGGGTCTTGGGGTTCAGATGAGGGGGAAAAGTTCTTTTCCAGCCATGATCCGTCCCGACTCAGTCCGTGGATGGCAGTCGACCTGGTTTTACTGCAAAAACCAGCCGACACCAGGGCAGTCGACCGGACTCCCTCCTTTTTCCATGGACCGAGTGAGGAAGCCCTCCTCTTTGAAGGTGATCCCAGAAGAGAAAGCGCAGGTTAAGATACTGGTCGATCGTGTTGTCCAGCTTATCCATGACGGGGTGACTGGTATGGATCTTTTGGAGGTCTTCCATCAGAGACGCATCCAGCCACTTCAAGCTCGAGACCATCCGATGTGGATGTATTCGGGCACTGATGACACCACTCGGATCCACCCGGAGGAGGTCGAGGATGCCACGCTGGAGGGGTGGCTGACGAGCATCACTGGGAACAGGGACAACCCTAGGGGAGCCATGAGAATTCTTCCACTCGACCAATCCCACGTACCGGACAAGGTTCAATTCTGAATTTCCGACTGTAATTTTAACCATGCAGCTATTGATGCTCCGTCGATTGACTTTTGTTCTGCTTGTTTTTCTGACAGGCTCTTATCGAAATGTACTCAATGCCCAACGGGGAGCAAGAGCAAGACCCGGAAGGGGAGGCGAGCGGTGGCGATAGTGGTGAATGGCATTCTGACGGAGAGGAGACCGAGGAAAGTGACGACTCGAGCGACGAAGAAGAGGCCGAGTCACCTCCTCGCAGGGAGAGGCGATCCAAGCTCGACCAAGACCGGCCGAGCGCTCGTGAAAAAGCGACTACTCAGACTGGCCCGTCTTCAAAGCACCCTCGGATGTCCTCACCGGCTCCGAATGAAAAAGCGTCAAAGCAGCCCAAAGTTGTAGTGCCAAGGCCTCGGAAGGCGTTGCTGAAGATTAAGATTGACATCCCCATCGCCTCTGCGTGAGTGTCTCCCTTTGTATTCACTCGACGCTATGTGCTGTTTATTTTTCCCTTGATTTGACCAGATAAACTTTGGAACTGGCAGCGCTGCTACTTCCGGGACTTCAGCTTACAGGGATGAGGATGAGGCAATGGAGGATGCTATCACCTCCAATCTAGGTACAATTTCTGTCGTTTTGTCTTTATTTGGTCGACTCAACTGTAATATATACCATTGGGTGATGCAATTTTGGTGACCGATCTTTGAACAGCTCCCAACATTATTGACCTCCCCGACGATGACGATGACGAGCCCGAGAGGCCTTTGACGAGGAAAAATAGGAAAACTCCTGCAGACAAGGTGGCGCAATTGATGCCGATAGCTGAGCCAGTCGTTCAAGACGCTGGTGATGCCAATCGGGCTTCTGTTACCTTCGCCGTACCACTATCGAGTGCTCTGCCTTCTTCATCGACTGCTCAAGCTCCTATCGATCCACCTTCAGTTTTTGTTACCCATCACGTCCCAGAGGACGATGTGAATGCTGCCAAGGAAGCCATACGCCAAGCAGGTATTATGATGGAGAAGATGAAGATGGTGCGGGATGTCAGTCAAGCCGCCTATGACGCCAACTCGGCTCTCCAGAGAAATGTTCAGGTTAGCAGCACGTCGACTGGTTTTCTTGGCTTGCTCTGTCAGGATATGCTACCTAAAGACTCTCTTTTCGAGGATCTTTGCATCTGCACACCCACTGGGTGTTTCGACTTGTCACTGAGTCAATCCATACTTTGAGCTGAATTTTTGTTATTTGAAGTTTTGGACTAGTGGGGGCACGCTGAGTGCACCCACTGGGTGTAGTCCCCGAGACTACGGTGGACTGCGAGCAGTCGACTGTAGTCTTGACATTTAACCCCTTCACTCGGTCTGGTCTGGCCATGTCGAGTGTAAACTGAATCAGTGGGGGCACGCTAAGTGCACCCACTGGGTGTAGTCCCCGAGACCGTGGTCGACTGCTGGCAGTCAACTATGGTCTGAAGAACTCGTTTGTTGCTGTCTTTTTTTAGATATACAATCGCGCCGAACAGGTCTCATCGAGTGTTCACTGGATCAGTGAGGGCATGCTAAGTGCACCCACTGGGTGTAGTCCCCGAGACTATGGTGGACTGCGGGCAGTCGACAATAGTCTTAGTATTTATTGTCTCTGTAAAATAACCCATCCTCTCCGATTGCAGAAATCTTGTGATCTTGGGGCTCGCTTTGCCGACTTAGAGAAGCAGCAGATTCTACTTAACCTTGACCTGGAGTTGGCCAAGTCGGAGCTGTAGAAGGCCAAAGATGACGCCAATGGTAAGGAAGCTTCGTCGAATGTTTTGTCTTAGACCCGGATTTCACTATGCTCTTTCTGAACTGAGCATTATTTCTTTTTCAGAAAAACTAAACCAGGCTCTGTTAAAGAAGGATCACGATCTGGTTGCTGCACAAAAGAAGGCCGACGACCAAACTGCTCTGGCTGAACAGAAGCTAGCTTCAGTCGGCAAACTGGAGAAGGAGAACGCGAAGATGAAATCTACTCTGGATGGAGCCAACAAGAAGGTCACCTGCTTGAAGAAGGACAAGGTTAGATTGAACGAGAAGATGGAAGGCATTGCTCGCAGGAGGGATGATCTGGAGAGCTATCCGAGGAGCCTTGCCAAGAAGTTGTTCATCAAGCTTGAAGGTACATACCCCGTTCCGACTGCTTCATCTTTATCGACTCGGCATACGAATACTGACTTGTCTTTGGACTACGCATGCAGAGCTTTGTCGAGACTTCGAGGAGGAGACTGGGCGTATCGAACCAAATTTGGACCCTATCAATTCTCCCGTGAAGGACGAAACTGCTATGAACTTGCTCCGACTGGAATCTCGCATCGACGGCATTGTTGACTACTTGGCTTGACTGAAAGTCGCCACGTCGCGGATCGACACAGCACTTTTGCCAGCGGCAACACTCCAGAATGACCTTGAGTCCCTGATGACTCGACTTAACGAGATCCCTGGTCGAGTGCAGGAGTGGAAGAAGTCTTCTGCTCGGTGCGGTGCTGATATGGCTCTGTCTTTGGTTCGTGTCCACTGTAAAGAGGCGTGAGAAGATAAGCTAGCGGCAATCAAGGTCGCTAACACCAAGAAGCACGATTTCCGATCCTTTATGGAGACTTTCATTGCTGCTACCACTCGGATCGCCGATGGTGTCGACCTGGACGAGTTTGTCGAGCCTTCCAGTCCTCCTCCCGCGGAGTAAACAGACTTTTATGCCTCACCTTAAATTTGCCTCGGAATGCTGAGTGGATTTTGTAACCGCTAAACTCCTTCGGGCTGAGAGCCCGAGTACTTTGATCTGCGGTTTGGACCCTTTAGGGTTTATCTGAACTAGTTTTACGTATGAATATGCTTGCATTTGCCTTCGAGTGGACTGTGCTTCACTCGGAGTAGTCCTTGTTGTTTGAGATGCAGCTCTGAGGTGGAAGATTTGGTCATCCTGCGCACCATTATCCTTGCAGGAAGGGATGGAGTACGTATGTTGTATCTGTAGCCCCGAAGGAGAAGGTAGCAGTCGACCTGCTCCTCGTCGTCCTTGCGGATCGGGATGGAGCGCACGTTGTACTTGTGGCGCGGCTCCGAAGGAGAAGGTAGCAGTCGACCTGCACCTTGTCGTCCTTGCGGATCGGGATGGAGCACACATTGTACTTGTGGCGCAGCTCCGAAGGAGGAGGTAGCAGTCGACCTGCACCTCGTCGTCCTTGCGGATTGGGATGGAGCGCACGTTGTACTTGTGGCGCAGCTCCGAAGGAGAAGGTAGTAGTCGACCTGCACCTCGTCGTCCTTGCGGATCCGGATGTTTTCGAACTTAGGCGAGTACTGGACTGCAGCTAAGCCTCTGAGTGAGAGGATTGCTCGTCACTCGGTAGGATTTCTCAAACTTAGGCGAGTACTTGGACTGCAGCTAAGCCCCCGAGTGAGAGGATTGCTCTTCACTCGGTAGGATTTGTCAAACTTAGGCGAGTACTTGGACTGCGGCTAAGCCCCCGAGTGAGAGGATTGCTCTTCACTCGGTAGGATTTCTCAAACTTAGGCGAGTACTTGGACTGCGGCTAAGCCCCCGAGTGAGAGGATTGCTCTTCACTCGGTAGGATTTCTCAAACTTAGGCGAGTACTTGGACTACAGCTAAGCCTTCGAGTGAGAGGATTGCTCTTCATTCGGTAGGATTTTTCAAACTTAGGCGAGTACTTGGACTGCAGCTAAGCCTCCGAGTGAGAGGATTGCTCGTCACTCGGTAGGATTTCTCAAACTTAGGCGAGTACTGGACTGCAGTTAAGCCTCCGAGTGGGAGGATTTTTTTAAACCTAGGCGAGTACTTGGACTGCAGCTAAGCCTCCGAGTGAGAGGATTGCTCGTCACTCGGTAGGATTTCTCAAACTTAGGCGAGTACTGGACTGCAGTTAAGCCTCCGAGTGGGAGGATTTTTTTAAACCTAGGCGAGTACTTGGACTGCAGCTAAGCCTCCGAGTGAGAGGATTGCTCGTCACTCGGTAGGATTTCTCAAACTTAGGCGAGTACTGGACTGCAGTTAAGCCTCCGAGTGGGAGGATTTTTTTAAACCTAGGCGAGTACTTGGACTGCAGCTAAGCCTCCGAGTGAGAGGATTGCTCGTCACTCGGTAGGATTTCTCAAACTTAGGCGAGTACTGGACTGCAGTTAAGCCTCCGAGTGGGAGGATTTTTTTAAACCTAGGCGAGTACTTGGACTGCAGCTAAGCCTCCGAGTGAGAGGATTGCTCGTCACTCGGTAGGATTTCTCAAACTTAGGCGAGTACTTGGACTGCGGCTAAGCCCCCGAGTGAGAGGATTGCTCTTCACTCGGTAGGATTTCTCAAACTTAGGCGAGTACTTGGACTACAGCTAAGCCTCCGAGTGAGAGGATTGCTCTTCATTCGGTAGGATTTTTCAAACTTAGGCGAGTACTTGGACTGCATCTAAGCCTCCGAGTGAGAGGATTGCTCTTCATTCGGTAGGATTTTTCAAACTTAGGTGAGTACTGGACTGCAGCTAAGCCCCCGAGTGAGAGGATTGCTCTTCACTCGGTAGGATTTCTCAAACTTAGGCGAGTACTGGACTGCAGCTAAGCCTCCGAGTGAGAGGATTGCTCGTCACTCGGTAGGATTTCTCAAACTTAGGCGAGTACTGGACTGCAGTTAAGCCTCCGAGTGGGAGGATTTTTTTAAACCTAGGCGAGTACTTGGACTGCAGCTAAGCCTCCGAGTGGGAGGCTGGCTCACCACTCGGTAGGATTTTTTCAAACTTAGGCGAGTACTTGGACTGCAGCTAAGCCCCCGAGTGGGAGGCTGGCTCACCACTCGGTAGGATTTTCAAGTACTTAGGTGAAATGGATTCACAGCTAAGCCCCCGAGTGAGAGGCTGGCTCACCACTCGGTAGGATTTTGTCAAACTTAGGCGAGTACTTGGACTGCAGCTAAGCCCCCGAGTGGGAGGCTGGCTCACCACTCGGTAGGATTTTGTCGAACTTAGGCGAGTACTTGGACTGCAGCTAAGACCCCGAGTGGGAGGCTGGCTCACCACTCGGTAGGATTTTCAAGTACTTAGGCGAAACGGATTCGCAGCTAAGCCTCCGAGTGAGAGGCTTGCTCGTCACTCGGTTGGATTTTTTTTTTACAAACTTAGGCGAAACGGATTCGCAGCTAAGTTACCCACTGGGGGGGGGGGGTTATTACGAAAACAAAAGCAACAACAATCACTGGGAAAATTATAACACTCTTGTATTTGATAAATAAACTACAGAGGTATTTCTTATTACATCTCATCTGAGTGAGTACTTAAGTATAAAAGGGGCGGAGCAGTTCCGCATTCCAAGCTCGAGGCTCATCAATCTGGCGGTCGATGTTGTAAAGATGGTACGCCCCATTGTGGAGAACTCTGGTGACGATGAAGGGGCCTTCCCAAGTGGGAGCGAGCTTGTGTGGTTTCTGTTGATCTACTCGGAGGACCAAGTCTCCTTCTTGGAAGGCTCGACTCTTCACATTTCTGGCATGGAATCGACGCAAGTCTTGC
>LR880970.1:476803704-476820908 GCA_904067115.1 Aegilops sharonensis | reverse complement strand
TCAAGACTTCAAGACTCGAGACAAGAATTCAATACACACTACTGGGTGAAGGACGGTTGACGGGCACCCTGGAGAAACCAGTGGTTGGCCGGGATGCATGGAGAAGCGCCATGACATCTTGCGGAAAGCTTCACCCAGACTCAAAGAGACGGAAGAATACTTCATGCCTGGAAGCTTACCTGTGCAACCGCAAGTCACTATGGGCTCTGGCTTGGTTGACCTTAGTTGTGACTATGGCTGGGACGGTGCTAGCAGATGTAGAACTACAGTAGGATTGGATGAGCACCGGACAGTGGTCAGAGGAACTCTTCGGAAGACCATGTTTCGGTCGTCTTGTTCTCAAACACCCTGAAGTGCGAGAACGTAAAAAGAGGGATCGAATCTTGCGGGTAAAGTGTACAAACCTCTGCAGAGGGTTAAAAACCTAATCGATTAGCCGTGTCCCCAGTTACAGACAATTTGAGCCTCTGGACTTGGATCTATCTCGGAACTCTCAACACCGGACTGGTAACTTAATTGTGGGCAACTTATGATGAATTTGGGCTATGAGACATCGGTTGGCGGAACCATGTCATGATAGAAAACTCTATAGTACAGACTTCATTTATTCCTTTGATGTAGGGAAAATAAAACCAGCTTTTACGCAAACTAAACTCAGACACAGAGCCACAAAGCCATATTGCATATAGTATAGTTTTATCATCTGTTTTCTCATGTTGTGATCTTGCCGGTACATTCAATGTACTGACCTACACGGCTGCAACGTATCATATTGCAGATACTTTCTTTCGACGAGTAAGAGTTACGATACAGGGTTACGGTCTACACTCAACCTGCCGATGGCGTTGATGGGACTCCACACCCGACTATTTGTTTCCGCTGTGACTTATGAGGTATATATCAGTTTTGCGTTAACTATACATGTGATTGCACTTTGATATATACATTGATGTACTGTGTGTGCCAGCATACTGATCCAGGGATGGCACAGAAACACAGAGGCTTGACCGTCTGAGGTCGGGTCGCTACACTTAAAGCGGCCAAGCAACCAGTAAGCTTCTGGACATCGTGCACACGCACAGGACGTTTCATTCGGAGTATAGTACCAACTTTTTCTGGATTGGCATCGATTCCTCGTTCGGAAACGAGAAAACCGAGTAACTTTCCTCCAGGAACTCCGAATGTGCACTTTGAAGGATTAAGCTTGATATCATACCTCCTGAGGTTGGCAAATGTCTCAGCAAGGTCAGTCAGCAGGTCGGAACCCTTCCGTGACTTGACCACAATATCATCCATGTATGCTTCTACATTCCAACTAATTTGAGTGAGCAAACACTTCTGAATCATCCTCATGAACGTGGCTCCGGCATTCTTGAGGCCGAATGGCATGGTGACATAACAGAAGCACCCGAATGGAGTGATGAAAGCTGTTTTGATCTTGTCGGGTCCATACAAACGGATCTGATGGTAACCGGAATAAGCGTCTAAAAACGACAAGCGCTCACATCCCGCGGTCGAGTCGAATATCTGGTCGATGTGGGGGAGAGGAAAATGATCTTTCGGGCAGGCCCGATTGATATGTTTGAAGTCAATGCACATGCGAAGTGACTTGTCCTTCTTGGGGACCATGATGACATTGGCGAGCCACTCGGAGTGGTAAATCTCTCGGATAAACTCCGCTGCTAAGAGCCGAGCCACCTCCTCGCCAATGGCCTTTCTCTTCTGGACGCCGGACCATCAAAGATGTTCTTTGACATGTTTCACTTTTGGGTCGATTCGTAGACGGTGCTCAGCCAGCCCCCTGGGAACACCCGGCATGTCAGAAGGCTTCCATGCGAAGATGTCCCAGTTCTCACGGAGGAACTGGATGAGCGCTTCTTCCTATTTGGAGTCGAGCGTTGTTGAGATATGGGTCGGAGCAGCATTGTGGTCGGTCGGGTGAATGTGAATCGGCTTTGTCTCACCGGACGACTGAAACGCTGATTCCGTAGCGGGCTTCTTGGCTCGCAACAAATCACTCGGGTCTGCAGTTTTCTGGTATTCCTGCAGCTCTACCACTGCCATCCGAGCATCGGTGATCTTAGAGCCTTTCTGAAAACACTCTTCTGCTTTCTTCCGATTGCCAGTGACAGTGATCACACCTTTGGGGCCTGGCATCTTCAGTTTAAGGTATACATAACATGGTCGAGCCATGAAACGTGCATACGCCGGCCTTCCCAGAATAGCGTGATAAGCACTCTGGAAATCCACAACTTCAAACGTCAATTTTTCTTTGCGGAAATTCTTGTAGTCTCCGAAAACCACATCAAGAGAAATATGACTGAGTGACTCGGCCTTCTTTCCAGGAATGACTCCATGGAAACTCATGTTGCTGGTACTGAGCCTGGACATCGGAGTGCCCATCCCTTTCAATGTCTCTGCATACAGTATATTCAGACCACTGCCACCATCCATCAAAACTTTAGTCAGTCGAGTGCCTTCGACGACTGGGTCGACCACCAAAGCTTGCCTCCCAGGGGTGGCTATGTGCGTCGGGTGGTCAGACTGGTCGAATGTGATGGCAGTCTGAGACCATTTCAAATAACTAGGTGTCGCCGGAGCGACCATATTCACCTCTCGGTTGATAACTTTAAATCGACTTTTGCTTTCAACGTCAGCAAAAATCATCAGGGTGGAATTGACCTGGGGGTATCCATCATCACTATCTTCCTTGCCCTCAACTTTGTCCGACTCCTTTTCCTTATCTTTGGGTTGTTTCCCCTGGAACTGCTGGATTAAGAGCCGACACTGTCGAGTGGTATGCTTTGGGTAAATGAGTTTATCCTCTTCATCTTTCTTTGTGTGAATGTGGCATGGCAAATCCAACACATCGTTTCCGTCTTGATCCTTTACTTTCTTGGGGTTCGAAGGCCCTTTAGGCTTCCCCTTAAACTTTCCTGGGGTCACGGCCAAGGCCTCTCCAGGAGCAGCTGGCTCGGCTTTCCGCTTCTGATTCCAACTGGATTTCCCTCCTCCGGTTTCGTGGGCGACTGACTTGTGCTTGCCACTCCGGAGCCGATCCTCTTCTTCACCATTGGCATACTTGGTGGCAATTTCCATCATTCGACTCAGAGACATGTATCCGGTTCGACCGAATTTTAGGTTTAGCTCTCTGTACTTAATGCCTTCCTTGAAGGCACAGACTGCGTGGTGATCAGATACATTCTCTACCATGTGATGCAATGTGATCCATCTCTGGATGTAATCCCTCAAAGTTTCATTTGTTTTCTGCACGCACGATTGCAATTCTGTCAACCCTGCTGGTCGCTTGCAGGTCCCTTCAAATGTTCTGACAAACACTCGGGAAAGATCTTCCCAAGTGTAAATACTGCTGGTGCTAACTGGTTCAGCCATGCTCTGGCCGAGCCCTCCAACATAAGAGCAGGTGTTTCATGGCCACTTCATCATTGCCGCCGCCAATCTGAACAGCCACTCGGTAGTCCTCAAGCCAAGTATCAGGTTTGGACTCACCAGTGAACTTACTAACTCCAGTCGCCAACTTGAAATTGGGAGGAATCACTGCGGCCCTGATGGTTCTGCTGAAGCACTCTGGTCCTGAGACGTGTACTCTGCTGCTGGTGGGTGCATCTCTGTCATAACCTCCTCGGTGAGCTCTGTTTCTGTCGACCAAACCCTGAACGAGAATGGATCTCGCATCAAAGCCTGGTTCTCTAGGATCGACTGGAATCCTTCGCCCAGCACTGTGATGGCGTCCGCCATCCTGTTGTCGAGGCACGTGTGACCCACTCCTTGGGGGAGGGGTGGGCACTCGACGTCGATCGTCGCGATCGAATCGGTGATCATACTGCTCACGGTTCCCATACTGATCTCGCCGGTCTTCATGTCCCTCACGCCTCGGGGGCGATCTTGGGCTGTGAGCCGACTGAACTGTATCTGCAACAACGAATTTGCCATGGATCCTATTCCGCGACTGTGATACAACTGAATTCTGGTCTCCTGCTGCCCGGAGTAATGCTCTGATCTGCAACAAGCCTCTGCCAGCCTCGGACTGGGAAGGCTGAATCGACTCTGCTATACGGGCCACAACTGCTAAATTTTGAATCGGAGTTCGATATACCTGAGTCGGTGGTGGAAAGAGTTGACGTCGACTGGATTCTGGAACACGTTGTCGCGCACGCTCGTCGAGTACTCGCTGGAGATTCTCCAGTTGAGTGCGCTTAGCCAAGTTGGCCAAGCGCGCGTCCTCCAAAGCACGGGCCTCGGGGGTTTCTCCAATGATAGGAGTGTGCAGCGCATCCACGTTCCGGCGGTGATGTTCTTCCCTCTGCAGCGAGGTGAGGGTCTCGGGGAGATACTCTTCATGGGCATGAGACGGATAGCCTCCGCCGTCGCCTCCGTCGGTGCGGGGAAAGCCGAGAGGGCTGCGTGACCCATCGACCATCAGAACCTCCGCCGCTGGGTCACTGCTGTCGCACTCGGATGCAGTCTCCGCGGAGCCAGTCGATAGGCTGAACAGGCTGTAGAGAGATTCGTCGGGCTCGATCGTCGCGACTTGGGGGGTGGCCGATTGGCGAGCCACCGCGTGCCTCACCCACCGCTGAAGTCTCGACCGACCGGAGCGCTTGCGCCGGCGGGAAACATGGAGGGAGGATGACACTGGGGTCGACCGATACTGGGTCGACGGTTACCGCCGGAGGACGCCGCGGACGCACGCACGAAAGTGCGTCGCCCTGCGAATAGGGAGCGCATCGATGTCGAGTGGAGCCTCCTACGGCAACCATGTCGGCGATGAACGTGAGCACGCCGAGACAGATCTCGCGGCCCTCAACCAAAAATCCGCCCGAAACCATGATGAAGGAGATCGGAAAAATCGCAACTTCTCCGATAAGTCGCTAAGACACCTGCCCCACGGTGGGCGCCAATTGTCGTGGTTCTAAGTCTGACAGTAATGTAGGGGGGTAGGAATGGACAGGCAAGATCCTAGCTATGGAGTAGTTGTATACACACGAGTTTTACGAGTTCAGGCCCTTCTCAGAGGAATTAATAGCCCTACGTCTCGGAGCCCGGAGGCGGTCGACTGGATTATGTGTGTATGAATTACAGGGGTGCGAACCCTTGACACTAAGGAGGGGGTGGCTTATATAGAGTTCGCCAGACCCCTCCCGCCCTCAATTATGCAGGGTTTAAGGTACATTAAGGTCGGGTGTTACTGGTAACACCACAAATAAAGTGCTATGATGACCATAAAGGCTACTTAATGACCGAGCGTTAGCGTGCGAAGTGACTTTAGATCTCCTGGCTGTCGAGTGGTTGGCTTCATGGTCGAGTGGTTGGCTTCATGGTCGAGTGTCTTCGAGTTTGTCGAGTGGAACACTTATGAGTCGATTGAAAGGTGGTTTCTTCTAGAGATGTCCTTGGGGAGGGTATCTAGGACAGGTCCATGACCCTACCCTAGGTACATAGCTTCATCACCTGCACCAACACTTGCACTTGTATCTGCTCTGGCCCGTGCAGCGGCAACAGAATCAGTAGTTGCACCGACAACAGACTGGGCTGCAGTTCACACTTCATATACCAAAGTCCTTACAAAAACTGACATGTCAACCTTCTTGGTAAGCATTGGCCGCCCAAGTGCTTCGTTCTTTTTTCTTTCCATGTTGTTTCACATGATTCACTGTGTTGATCTAACTGTTTGTGTATGTCTTCTTGTTTTCAAACAGAGAATTCCTAGAGCAACGAGGGAGTCGTTCAACAATCCGGGCGACCGTGGCCAAGTTTCTCTTACCATGTGCAGCCTTGGTGTGAATGAACCTGCTCAATATACCATAAGTACAAAGGATGGTCGCATGATGATTGATGCTAAAGGATGGTCAAGGTTCAAATCGAAATCATATCTTGCGGTAGGGGATGATGTGAAAATCAAACTTTCTCGGGAAGGAGAGCTGGTCCAAATCAACTTTGAAATTCTTCAGTACCGCAGAACTGATCTATCCGCCGAGAGATTTTGATGTAATACTCTGGCATGGTGAAACAAGTGTCTTGTGTGTATAAGTAGTACGAAAGTATCGTTGATACAATTGCAACTCTAATTGCTGGTTAGGAACTGTCGATTTCATTCCAACAGCTGCCGTGCTTTATTCAATTTTGTGTATTCGCCTTGCGACGGCATCTAAAACCGGCACCGTACCGACCGCTTGCAATATGAAAAGTGCCGAGGTAGAACACATGGCCCCCCAAACATGCAGGCCCACTGGCCTGTGGCCCAAAGTCTAGAACCGTGAGCCTGTCTAAGTATTTCACAGCTGAACCCCCATAATGCCCGTGCATTGCACGTAACATCAAGATGCATTTGTATGAGTATTTTATCTTGTGATAGAAAAGGATGAACGAGGGAAGGCCTTATTTTCAAATGTGGAGAGGTGTGTGGGTACCTTTTTGCAAAATTTCCATAGTTTCCTTCCTATCCGTCAGCTATAAATCGGACGGCCTATATTGCAGGATGACAGGCACACCATCATCACCAACTCGTCTATAATGTGTTAAAAAACTCTGTTTTTTATAATTATATATGTTATATATATTTCCCTTGATTTTTCTTATGTATAAAGTTGTGATATAAAAGGTCTTTATATTTCTTTACAGAGGGGATATCTCTCTGTCAAAAATATAATTATGTGTAATAACTAGTTACTCCTGTCTTTCTACTTTCTTGCGCTGATATGTGGGGCATCCGGCAACGGGGTCCACGTGCCATATGCACCAAATTAGAGTGCACAACTGCACGGTAGACACACCCCGGTCGTAGCGCCGCATTAATGCCCAATGAGCCGTCAAATCACAAAAAAAACCCACATTTCCAGCTTTAGCAGTAAGCTGGACGGACGAAGCGGCAATATTTCACTGGGCCTGAATCCCTTCTCCCTCGTCTGCTTGTTCAGAGGAAACCCCCGCTCGGCGATTGCATAGGGGTTTCTCATGGAGAACCTGGTACGAATTCTTCATCCATCCCCGATAAATCCAAGTCCCTTGGTCGCGAGTACTCCTAGGATGGCAGCCGCCGCCGTTGGTGCATTTTTCTTCCTACTGAATCTAGTGTGTTTCATTTGCAGTGCCCAAAGTGCGAGGACCCTACAGGTTTCTGCGCCCTCGGCAAGACGCCACACTTGTTCCTTCTCATCCTAACACAGGATTTTAAAACACGCACAGTATGTTCCTAGAATCCTCTTTTCTATCCGGGAGGGTGGGGTTTTTTTGAACATGCTGTCGACTAATTTGGAAATTTGGGTTGCTATATTTGGATAAAAGGTACTAGTACCATGGTCAATACTGACGTGAAGGAGCAAATTATTTCTAGATTTGTATATAGGGAATACACTGTGTTCTCATATTATTTTTCCTGCAGTGCATTCCTTGCTCTGCAAGAACACATGTACTCAAGATGCTCGGCCTTGCCATAACTAAATACACCAGTTTAATGGTAACAGTGAAGACAAGTGTTACAGACTAAATATAAGTTTCGAGTTGGGTTCATGAACCAAGAAGATCACTGCTTTTTTATGGCCGAACTTGGATAAACTTTCTCAAGTGTTACAGACTGAAAGTTGGCGTACGAATGTTGATGGAAATAGTAGAACCTGGTCTCATCTTCACTGCGATCTTCCACCCCGACGGCGTTCCAATTGTTCATCCATGTTAGTTTTGTATCTGCTTCTTGCTTCTTGCCTCAATTACTTCTTAATCCACCTATTTTGTCTAACTAATCACAATTTAACTTTAGAAGTAGCAACGAATCTCTCACGAAGATGCTACTTCTAACTAATATTTTCTTATAATTGGTGGCACGTGTAGGTTTTTTTAGAGTTAAGCAGGCTACTCTTTTGTTATTCTATAAGAACTCGGCTGTTACTCATGGCACTGAAGTTGACTTGGACGACATCCACAAGTTCCACACTTTATTGATTGTCTTGAGGTCCTTGTGGGGCGTTTCAATGGTGGAATGCCACGTGGGATATGTGTGCCACTGCTGCACTCGTTGAACAGGTCCAACTGTGTTGAGAAACTTATGGTACGAGATGTTTTCTGTTATATATGTTGTTCATAAACTCTTGATTATGCACAGTTTTACAACTGTGATCTTCTTGAAACAGGAACTGCCCAGGTCTATTGTTCCTATACAGATGCCTGACCATGGTCGGGTCAGACTTACGCTTGATCACAACATGATGTTTATGTCGACCTACTCCATCCCCCTTGGAGGTGAAAAGATACTTATTCATGGGTGGTCTGAAATAATGAAGGCCCATCCATCATGGAGAATAGGACAGAAGATTATGTTCCGGCTTTTCCATGGCTCTAAAGCGAATATCCTGTTTTATTGACCACATTGCGAGATGAAGCAGCTTTCAGAAGGTTGTGGATGGGCGGGGTGGCGCCTGGGCCTTGTACTGGGGCTTGGCGGCCTCACCCTTTGGTTAACTATAGGCAAAGTAGCACTGTTCGAGGCATGCTTTGTACGGTTGAACCTATATAAGTACTCATACTGCTTTCAGCTATGGTTGTTAAGTGCCCCTGCTGGTTTCAGTTAAGGTTGTTAAGTACTCCTGCTGCTTTTACAGTATGTCGTGTTTCTTCAGTCTTGTCTTCCTCCAGCCGCCAAAACCAAACCAGCACCGGCGGGGCCGCCTGCTTCTGCCTCCACGGCTGGCTGCGCCTCAGCGCATGCATCGCCGCCCCACCATCTCATAAATCATTAACGCCGACCTCCAAGGCCTCGCCGTCATCCTCTGCACGCTTTGCTGTGCTTGCCGCGCTGCCGCCCTCTCGTGTTGTCAACTTGGTCAACAAACAAGAGGAATCGGCAGAGGATTGTACGTGGAGAGGATGACAGTAGGGGCCCACCATGTCCATGGCCGGACGCAAGGAAGTTCCTCATTTTTTGTTATATATGTACTCTATTGTCAGCGTATGGAAAAAGAAAAATGCTTCCTGCTAGTGGTTTCCTGACATCTGGGACCCACGACATTGTCAGCGTATATAGTCAATAGACAAGAGAACAACACAAGATCGGCTGACACCTGGGACGTAGCTGCTCGAGCAGTATTTTTTTGTTATTGTTGAGACGGAGCAGGGTTTCAACTGGGCTGTGGCCCGTCTAGCCCAGGCTTATATTTTATGTTCACCACATGACCAGCCCAGCTATTTTCTTTTGTGAAAATGAACCCAGTTTATTTTTTATGAAGAATACCCAATCCAGGCCTACTTATTTTTCTACGCCCTAATGGGCTGCAACTCTTTCAAGACGCCTACAAATCTTGAAAGTAATATGAAATGGGCTATAAATATAAAAACAGATGACAAATTGGCAATTACTTTATAATTTCTGATTTTTTTTCACATTTTCAGATTCCAATTTCACTGGGCTTTAACCTAATTTAAATATATCTTCAAAGTACTTTAAATCTGGCTCGACATTTCGCTATTAAAAATAGTCTGTAACCCTCAGAAATATGCGAAATTTCGTAAAAATTTTAACCCTGGCCAACAAAAAAATGGACTGCAATAAATTGAATAAGAAGTTGCAATGAGCTATATATAAATTATTAAAAAGTAGGGAATGGTCTGACTTGTGGGCCTATTAAGTTGATGCGTATGCAAGATTTTTTTACTTATTATATACGACAACAAACGATTCTAGCAGATGTAACCGTTGGATGTCAATCCAACGGCCATCATGTTTCTTCAATATATTATGTTCTTGCTCTAGCCGCCAAATCCAGCGCCGGCGGGACCGGCTGCTCCCGCCTCCCGTGGCCAGCTGTGCTGCCGCGCAGGCCTCACCGCCCCCTACTACTCCCACCGCTGGCCAGGCCCTGCGGCGATGGCAGCCTCACACCGCAGCCGAACTAGTGAACCCTCGTACTCCTCTCCTCGTGGGCATCCACTGCCGCGTCTTCCCCGGCTCCGCGTCATTCCCTTCCTAGGCCTCGCCGTTGTCTACCGCCTTGGTGCTCTCGGCGCGGCGTGGTCAATGTGGTCAATGAACAACTTCCGTCGGAAGAGTACTCTACGTTGAGAGGCTGACAGTTGGGTCCACGGCCGCAACAAGGAAGTGCCTCTTTATTACGCGCAAAATAATTATTCCTCCACCTGACAGCAGGGATCCACCGGACGGGCCATCGTATTTCATGAAAAAACGTTCCCCCCTGACTGCTGGGACCCACCAGCTACATCTTCGCACGCAAGGAAGTGCGTCCATATTATGGGCAAAAAAATGATTCACCCCCCTGACTGCTAGGACCCACCAGCTACATCTTCACTCGCAAGGAAGTGCCTGACAGTCGGGACCCACTTGGTCGAAGCGTATGTAGTGTTGTCATTCTGGTCACGAACGTGTACGTACATACTGGTCGATGTAGAGGCGCGCACGTGTAGTAGTAGAGGCGCACACGTGTGGTAGTAGAGGCGCGCACGTAGCATGTACACATACATACAGCGGCAAGGGTGCAAGAAAGTAAATACGGCCACGTACGTACATACGGGCGGGGTCTCGAACGCCTACTCGCGCATACGTACGGCCATGGCTCGTGTACATGGCTGTGGCTGGGTTGGGACGGAGAAACTGCGTCGTCGTCGTGTTCATGGGGAGGCAACGGAATGCGTCGTGTTCATCGAGAGGCAACGGAACACGTGTTGTTCATCGGGAGCCAACCGGCTTGGACAGAACAGGCGATGGAAACGAGGCCTTGCGTACCGCAGAACGGAGGAAACGACCTTGTGTTCGACCGGCCACGATGGAAACGGGATCCTGTTCATCGGGAGGGGTCTGGCGTACCGCAAAACGGAGGAAACGGACCTCCTACGTTCGAAACAGGGTCTTGTTGATCGGGAGGGGTGTGGCGCACCGCAAAACAGAGGAAACGGACTTGTGTTAGAGCACTACGGTCGAAACGGGGGTCCTGTTCATCGGGAGGGGTGTGGCGTACCGCTAAATGGGACTCCACGGGATACTGTTCATCTCCACCGTCGACCTCCTCCAGCCTCCACGGGCTATAGTTCATCCACCGTCGACCTCCTCTAGCCTCCACCTGCGACTGTTCATCCACGGGCTCCTGTTCATCCAGCCTCCACCAAGCGCTCCTCCACCGGCTACTGTTCAACTTGCCCTCTCCACGGGGGTCCTTTTCAACCACCCCTCCGCGGGCTACTGTTCATCTAGCCCTCCACCGGCTACTGTTCAACCAGCCCTCACCACCGGCTACTGTTCAACCAGCCCTCGACGGGGTCCTATACATCCAGCCCTCCACGGGGTCCTGTTCATCCACCGGCTCGATCGATCGGGGTACTATTCATCCAGCGGCAACGCCCTCTGCTACCACGGGGTCCTGTTCATCCAACCCCCAACGGGAACTGTTCGTCCAAACCCCCCAATAACGCCCACTGTTCATCCAGAGGTAGCATCGATCGGCTTCAGTTAGCAGCAGTAGCGAAGGAATCGCTCGATCGGGTTCAGTTAACAGCCATCGATCGGTCGCTCGGGTTCAGTAACGCGTAGCCTGTAGTGCAATCGCTCGGGTTCAGTTAGAGCCCAACGCCTCGCTCGGATTCAGTTAGAGTGCAACGCCTCGCACACAAGCACGTACGTACGAGATAAACGCGCATCGCTCGGCCCCCGACCAGCCACCGTAACCGGGAACTCCCCGATATTTTCCTAGCCCTTGCTTCTACCACGGTTTTTTCCGCCATGGACCGCCCAAAGAATGTCATGCAGCTGCGTCTCCGGACCGCCCAGGATGAAAAGCCCAATTTTGTCATGATTTTTTGTCATAGAAGTAGGAGCCCACCACATCTATGATGATACTGGGTTTTGTCACAATTATTGTCATAGAAGTGTCATAAGTATGACAGGAAAAAAATTCGTTCGGCCCAAAATGTCACGGATGTGTCTTTTTTTTTTGTAATCACTTCAAGAATTTCAACACATAGAGAGGAAACTTGATATCATTGCAGTATGTAGAAGCATATGATCCTCTCTCATAATAATTTTCAGTAGCATCATGAATGAATTCAACCATATAACCAGCACATAAAGCATTATTTTCATGATCTACTTGCATAGAAATTTTACTACTCTCCACATAAGCAAATTTATTCTCATCAATAGTAGTGGGAGCAAACTCAACAAAATAACTATCATGTGAAGCATAATCCAATTGAAAATTAAAATCATGATGACAAGTTTCATGGTTATCTTTATTCTTTATAGCATACGTGTCATCACAATAATCATCATAAATAGGAGGCATGCTTTCATCATAATAAATTTTCTCATCAAAACTTGGGGGACTAAACATATCATCTTCATCAAACATAGCATCCCCAAGCTTGTGGCTTTGCATATCATTAGCATCATGGGTATTCAAAGAATTGATACTAACAACACTACAATGATGCTCATCATTCAAAGATTTAGTGCCAAACATTTTAATGCATTCTTCTTCTAACATTTTGGCACAATTATCGGAATCCTTATTTTCATGAAAGATATTAAAAATATGAAGCATATGAGGCACCCTCAATTCCATTTTTAAGTTTTCTTTTATAATCTAAACTAGTGATAAAACAAGAAACTAAAAGATTCGATTGCAAGATCTAAAGATATACCTTCAAGCACTCACCTCCCCGGCAACGGCGCCAGAAAAGAGCTTGATGTCTAATACACAACCTTCTTCTTGTAGACGTTGTTGGGCCTCCAAGTGCAGAGGTTTGTAGGACAGTAGCAAATTTCCCTCAAGTGGATGACCTAAGGTTTATCAATCCATGGGAGGCGTAGGATGAAGATGGTCTCTCTCAAGCAACCCTGCAACCAAATAACAAAGAGTCTCTTGTGTCCCCAACACACCCAATACAATGGTAAGTTGTATAGGTGCACTAGTTCGGCGAAGAGATGGTGATACAAGTGCAATATGTATGGTAGATATAGGTTTTTGTAATATGAAAAATATAAAAACAGCAAGGAAACAAGCGATAAAAGTGAGCGTAAATGGTATTGCAATGCTAGGAAACAAGGCCTAGGGTTCATACTTTCACTAGTGCAAGTTCTCTCAACAATAATAACATAATTGGATCATATAACTATCCCTCAACATGCAACAAAGAGTCACTCCAAAGTCACTAATAGAGAAGAACAAACGAAGAGATTATTGTAGGGTACAAAACCACCTAAAAGTTATTCTTTTCGATCAATCCATTGGGCTATTCCTATAAGTGTCACAAATAACCCTAGAGTTCATAGTAAAATAACACCTTAAGACACACATCAACCAAAACCCTAATGCCACCTAGATACTCCAATATCACCACAAGTATCCGTGGGTATGATTATATGATATGCATCACACAGTCTCAGATTCAACTATTCAAACCAACACAAAGTACTTCGAAGAGTGTGATACGTCTCCAACGTATCTATAATTTTTGATTGCTTCATGCTATATTATATTCTGTTTTGGATGATTAATGGGCTTTTTTATACACTTCTATATTATTTTTGGGACTAACCTATTAACCTGAGGCCCAGCCCAAATTGCTGTTTTTTTTGCCTATTTTAGAGTTTCGTAGAAAAAGAATATCAAACGGAGTCCAAACGGAACGAAACCTTCGGGAACGTGATTTTCGGAACAAACGTGATCCAGAGGACTTGGAGTCTACGTCAAGAAATCAACCAAGAGAGCACGAGGCAGGGGGCGCGCCTACCCCCCCTGGGCGCGCCCTCCACCCTCGTGGGGCCCATGTTGCTCCACCGACGTACTTCTTCCTGCTATATATACCTACGTACCCCCAACCTAACAGAAGCATCCACGAAAACCTAATTCCACCGCCGCAACCTTCTGTACCCGTGAGATCCCATCTTGGGGCCTTTTTCGGCGTCGTGCCGGAGGGGGCATTGATCAAGGAGGGCTTCTACATCAACACCATAGCCTCTCCGATGATGTGTGAGTAGTTTACCTCAGACCTTCGGGTCCATAGTTATTACCCAGATGGCTTCTTCTCTCTCTTTGGATCTCAATACAAAGTTCTCCACGATTCTGGTGGAGATCTATTCGATGTAATCTTATTTTGTGGTGTGTTTGTTGAGACCGATGAATTGTGGGTTTATGATCAAGTTTATCTATGAACAATATTTGAATCTTCTCTGAATTATTTTATGTATGATTGGTTATCTTTGCAAGTCTCTTCGAATTATCAGTTTGGTTTGGCCTACTAGATTGATCTTTCTTGCAATGGGAGAAGTGCTTAGCTTTGGGTTCAATCGTGTGGTGTCCTTTCCCAGTGACAGCAGGGACAGCAAGGCACGTATTGCATCGTTGCCATCGAGGATAACAAGATGGGGTTTATATCATATTGCATGAGTTTATCCCTCTACATCATGTCATCTTACTTAAAGCATTACTCTGTTCTTTTGAACTTAATACTCTAGATGCATGCTGGATAGCGGTCGATATGTGGAGTAATAGTAGTAGATGCAGGCAGGAGTCGGTCTACTTGTCACGGACGTGATGCCTATATACATGATCATACCTAGATATTCTCATAACTATGCTCAATTCTATCAATTGCTCAACAGTAATTTGTTCACCCACCGTAATACTTATGCTATCTTGAGAGAAGCCACTAGTGAAACCTATGGCCCCCGGGTATATTTCCTATCATATTAATCTTCCAACACTTAGCTATTTTTATTGCCTTTTATTTTACTTTGCATCTTTATTATAAAAATACCAAAAATATTATCTTATCATATCTATCAGATCTCAGTTTCGTAAGTGACCGTGAAGGGATTGACAACCCCTTTATTGCGTTGGTTGCGAGGTTTTTATTTGTTTGTGTAGGTGCGAGGGACTTGAGCGTGGCCTCCTACTAGATTGATACCTTGGTTCTCAAAAACTGAGGGAAATACTTACTCTGCTTTACTGCATCACCCTTTTCTCTTCAAGGGAAAACCAACGCAGTGCTCAAGAGGTAGCAAGAAGGATTTCTGGCGCCATTGCCGGGGAGTCTACGCAAAAGTCAACATACCAAGTACCCATCACAAACTCTTATCTCCCGCATTACATTATTTGCCATTTGCCTCCCGTTTTCCTCTCCCCCACTTCACCCTTGCCGTTTTATTCGCCCTCTCTTTCTGTTTGCCTCTTTCTCGCTCGCTTCTTGTTTGCTCGTGTGGTGGATTGCTTGCTTGTCACGATGGCTCAAGATAATACTAAATTGTGTGACTTTACCAGTACCAACAACAATGATTTTCTTAGCACTCCGATTGCTCCTCTTACTAATACTGAATCTTGTGAAATTAATGTTGCTTTGTTGAATCTTGTCATGAAAGATCAATTCGCCGACCTTCCTGATGAAGTTGCCGCTACCCATCTAAATAGCTTCGTTGATTTGTGTGATATGCAAAAGAAGAAAGATGTGGACAATGATATTGTTAAATTGAAGCTATTTCCTTTTTCACTTAGAGATTGCGCTAAAGCTTGGTTTTCGTCTTTGCTTAAAAATAGTATTGATTCTTGGAATAAGTGCAAAGATGCTTTTATCTCTAACTATTTTCCTCCCGCTAAGATCATCTCTCTTAGAAACGATATTATGAATTTTAAGCAACTTGATCATGAACATGTGGCACAAGCTTGGGTGAGGATGAAATTAATGATACGTAATTGCCCTACACATGGTTTGAATTTGTGGATGATTATACGAAAAAATTATGCTGGATTGAATTTTGCTTCTAGAAATATTTTAGATTCAGCCGTGGGAGGCACTTTTATGGAAATCACTTTAGGAGAAGCTACTAAACTCCTAGATAATATTATGGTTAATTATTCTCAATGGCACACTGAAAGATCTACTAGTAAAAAGGTGCATGCGATAGAAGAAAATAATGTTTTGAGTGGAAAGATGGATGAACTTATGAAATTATCTGCTAATAAAAGTGTTTCTTCTGATCCTAATGATATGCATTTGTATACTGTGATTGAAAATAATAATGAATCTATGGATGTGAATTTTGTTGGTAGGAATTTTTTTGGTAACAACACGTATAGAGGAAACTTTAATCCTAGGTTGTATCCTAGTAATCCCTCTAATAATTATGGTAATTCCTACAACAATTCTTATGGAAATTTTAATAAGATGCCCTCTGAATTTGAGACCAGTGTTAAAGAATTTATGAATTCGCAAAATAATTTCAATGCTTTGCTTGAAGAAAAGTTGCATAAGATTGATGAATTGGCTAGGAATGTTGATAGAATTTCTCTTGATGTTGATTCTTTGAAACTTAGATCTATTCCACCTAAGCATGATATCAATGAGTCTCTCAAAGGCATGAGAATTTCCATTGATTAGTGCAAAGAAAGAACCGCTAGGATGCGTGCTAAGAAAGATTGCTTTGTGAAAGCGTGGTCTTCTAATTTTTATGAGAATAAAGATGAAGATCTAAAAGTTACTGATGTGTCCCCTATTAAATCTTTGTTTTACAATATGAATCTTGATAATGATGGGACTTATTATGAGCCACCTTTACCTAGAAGGCGTTCCAAAAATTCAGAATTTTTAGATCTTGATGCAAAAATTGGTAAAAGTGGGATTGAAGAGATCAAAACTCTAGATATTAATGAACCCACTATTTTGGATTTCAAGGAATTAAATTTATCTTCTCTCGTGAAAATCATTGAGTTGCTTTATGATAATTGCTCTTTGATAGATTGTATTTCCTTGTTGCAATCCGTGCTAAATTCTCCACATGCTTATAGTCAACATAAAGCTTTTACCAAACATATCGTTGATGCTTTAATGCAATCTTATGAAGAAATACTTGAGTTGGAAGTTTCTATCCCTAGAAAACTTTATGATGAGTGGGAACCAACTATTAAAATTAAAATCGAAGATCATGAATGTTATGCTTTGTGCGATTTTGGTGATAGTGTTTCCACGATTCCAAAAACTTTGTGTGATTTGCTAGGATTCCGTAAATTTGATGATTGTTCTTTGAACTTGCACCTTGCGGATTCCACTATTAAGAAACCTATGGGAAGAATTAATGATGTTCTTATTGTTGCAAATAGGAACTATGTGCCCGTAGATTTCATCGTTCTTGACATAGATTGCTATCCTTCATGTCCTATTATTCTTGGTAGACCTTTCCTTAGAACGAT
>LR880970.1:476790070-476800123 GCA_904067115.1 Aegilops sharonensis | reverse complement strand
GCCGGTGCATCCAAACCCCGTAATATGATACGCTCTGTCACACATAAACCTCCTTATATCTTCCTCAAAACAGCCACCATACCTACCTATTATGGCATTTCCATAGCCATTCCGAGATATATTGCCATGCAACCTTCCACCGTTCCATTTATCATGACACGTTCATTATTGTCATATTGCTTTGCATGATCATGTAGTTGACATCGTATTTGTGGCAAAGCCACCGTTCATAATTTTTCATACATGTCACTCTTGATTCATTGCCTATCCCGGTATACCGCCGAAGGCATTCATATAGAGTCATACTTTGTTCTAGTATCGAGTTGTAATCATTGAGTTGTAAATAAATAGAGGTGTGGTGATCATCATTCATAGAGTATTGTCCCAATAAAAAAAGAGAAAGGCCAAAAAAAGGAAGGCCCCAAAAAGAGAGAGAGAGAAAATAAAAAGGGACAATGCTACTATCCTTTTTCCACACTTGTGCTTCAAAGTAGAAACATGATCTTCATGATAGAGAGTCTCTTGTTTTGTCACTTTCATATACTAGTGGGAATTTTTCATTATAGAACTTGGCTTGTATATTCCAACAATGGGCTTCCTCAAATGCCCTAGGTCTTCGTGAGCAAGCAAGTTGGATGCACACCCACTTAGTTTCTTTTGTTGAGCTTTCATGCATTTATAGCTCTAGTGCATCCGTTGCATGGCAATCCCTACTCCTTGCATTAACATAAATCGATGGGCATCTCCATAGCCCGTTGATTAGCCGCGTTGATGTGAGACTTTCTCCTTTTTTGTCCTCTATTCCACCCATAGCGCTATATCCATGGCTCATGCTCATGTATTGCGTGAAGGTTGAAAAAGTTTGAGATTACTAAATTATGAAACAATTGCTTGGCTTGTCATCGGGGTTGTGCATGATGAGAGCATTCTTGTGTGACGAAAATGGAGCATGACTAAACTATATGATTTTGTAGGGATGAACTTTCTTTGGCCATGTTTTTTTGAGAAGTCATAATTGCTGAGTTAGTATGCTTGAAGTATTATTGCTTTTATGTCAATATTAAACTTTTATCTTGAATCTTTCGGATCTGAACATTCATACCAAAGTTAAGAGGGTTACATTAAAAAATTATGCCAAGTAGCATTCCGCATCAAAAATTCTGTTTTTATCATTTACCTACTCGAGGACGAGCAGGAATTAAGTTTGGGGATGCTTGATACGTCTCCAACGTATCTATAATTTTCGATTGCTTGATGCTATATTATATTCTGTTTTGGATGATTAATGGGCTTTGTTATACACTTTTATATTATTTTTGGGACTAACCTATTAACCGGAGGCCCAGCTCGAATTGCTGTTTTTTTGCCTATTTCAGAGTTTCGCAGAAAAAGAATATCAAACGGAGTCCAAACGGAATGAAACCTTTGGGAACGTGATTTTTGGAACAAACGTGATCTAGAGGACTTGGAGTCTGCGTCAAGAAATCAATCAGGAGAGCACGAGGCAGGGGGCGCGTCTACCTGTAACGCCCCGGATACAACTTTCCATATTCGTAACCCCAACTCTTGCTTTTTTCGGAGATGTGATACGTTATTTCCTCCGTGGTTGGGTTTTGTCTGTTGTTTTGCATTGTGTTCATGTCATGCATCTCATCTCATAGCATCATGCGCATTGCATCTGCATGTTTTTCATAAAACTTGCACCCGTTCGTAGTTGCCGCGCCCCCCTTGCCTTCGTTGACCGTTCCGAGACCAATCGGGTTTTCGAGTCCCTCTTGTCAGACCACTTAACCTCTCTTGCCAGCTCGCAGCCCCCTCGCGCGCGTCCGTAAACTGCTCCAAACCCGAACCGGGCTGTCGTTACCGATGGATCCGGATCATCCCCTAACATCTATAAAACATCTCCGTTTTCTCTTTTAGACTCCCTACCTATTTATTTCTCGATCGTCCGATTGCGATCGGAGGAACGAGATAACCCTAGCCTAACCCACCCGCTATATATATTAGTCTAAACCAAGACCAAATCCCTAATTTCTAGGGATCCTCCTAGCCGCCGCCGCCACTCTCTCCCGTATCTTCATCGGGATCCTCCCAGATCCAATCCCCACCACCACAGCCCGACTCTCCCTCGATTTCCTGATCGAGCCAACCATCTCCTCCCCTCGATCCACCAAATCCCACAACCGAGGCCCCGAGCTCCTCCCGCTCGATCCCTCCCCGAGCACCTCGTGCTCGATCTTCACTACAGCCGGTGCTCAAGCCCCACGACGCCCCTCCAGTTCGTCTGCCGACGTCCCCGATGAGCTGCCCCACCGGCGATCCACGACCAGGCCAGCTCCTCGCGACCCTCTCCTTCCGTTCCCTCTTCCCTGCATCTCTCCCTCCTAATCTCTTCATCTCTCTGTACCTCAGCAGGAGCTCCAGCGCCATGGCCATCCCGAGCTCGGCCCGCGCAGCTCGCAGACTCCAAGCGCCCTCGTTCCAGCAGTCCAGGAGGATGCGGCCGTGCCCGTGCTTCATCCTGCGAACCCGCCGGTGACCTCGACCTTCAGGCCACCCCGACGCGCCCCTGCCTCCTCGACCTCCTGACCCCCCTCACGCCCAAGCCGCACAGGAGACGAGCACCCCGCAGCAGCGCCCGACCCCGCGCTCGTCTCTTCGCCCGGACGGCCACCTCGTCCGCATCTACCTCGCCGTCGCCGGAGTTCCAAGCTGCGTCCTTTGCTTCGTCCTGCTGCTGCCCGTTCCCCTGCTTCGCAAACGAGACGGCGACGAAGCCGCCCTCCTGCGTTGACCGCGCCCCGCTCGAGTGCTCGCGCGGGCCTGCCAAGCCGCCTCTTCGCCAGGCCTAGCGCGCCCCTTCGCGGCCTGCCCAGCCTCCTCCCCACCGAGCCGACCCATGAGGCCTGGTGAGCATCAGATCCAGCGCCCTCACCCTGTGCACTCTTGAGCCAGCTAGTTTCGGCCCGACATGTTTTTTTTTCCTTGCTGCGAATTTATGTAATTATCCAGAAAACTGCAGTTTTACAGATTGCACCCTCATGTTCATGCATTTAATAACTCCACAACCGTGCATCGGATTAAAATGATTTAAATATGTAAAATGCTTAGAATTTTGTGTAGATTAATAATATGACATTTTCATCCCATGTTTAAATGTTTAAAATTCTGTTTGTTTAAATTTTCTTAAATGCCATGTTAAAATGATTTATTTCATAACTAAATAACCGTAGCTCGGATTTTAATAAACTTTAGATGTAAATGGGGTGGAAAAATGCATAGATTAACATGGTGCACTTTATTTTGCTGTTTAACAACATTAAAATTGTGTTTAGGGAAGAACAGTAGAAAATTCAAAATATGCATATGAGGACTTACCGGAATTGTTATATGTTGTTCCCGGCCTCATTTAAACTTGCTTTGATGTGTTGCTCTTGTTTGCATCATCTCTTGCCATAAGTAGCTTCATGTAGCCTTGACATGCATCATGCTTGTTGTGCATCATGCCTTGTTCTTGTGTGGTGTGTTTACAATGTTGTGTGCTTCTTCTCGATAGTTCCCGTTTCGTTGCGATCGTGAGGATTCGTTCGTCTACGCTTGGTTCATCTTCGTGGCTTCATCTTCTTCATGGACTCGTTCTTCTTCCTAGCGGGATTTCAGGCAAGATGACCGTCACCTTGGATCTCATTACTATCACTGCTATGCTAGTTGCTTCGTTCTATTGCTATGCTGCGCTACGTATCACTTGTTGCTCAAGCCTCCCAAATTGCCATGAACCTCTAACCCTTGTCACCATTCCTAGCAAACCGTTGTTTGGCTATGTTACCGCTTTTGCTCAGCCCCTCTTATAGCGTTGCTAGTTGCAGGTGAAGATGAAGGTTGCTCCATGTTGGATGGGATATCACAATATCTCTTATATTATTAATGCATCTATATACTTGGTAAAGGGTGGAAGGCTCGGCCTTATGCCTGGTGTTTTGTTCCACTCTTGCCGCCCTAGTTTCCGTCATATCGGTATTATGTTCCCGGATTTTGCGTCCCTAACGCGGTTGGGTGATTTATGGGACCCCCTTGACAGTTCGCTTTGAATAAGACTCCTCGAGCAAGGCCAACCTTGGTTTTACCATTTGCCTCACCACCACCTACTTTTCCCTTGGGAGTCGCTCTCTCGAGGGTCATCTTTATTTTAGCCCCCCCGGACCAGTGCTTCTCTAAGTGCTGGTTCGAACCGGGCAGACTGCGGGGCCACCACGGGGCAAGTCGAGGGCTGGTTTTACTCGTAGGATGACCTATCCGGTGTTGCCCTGAGAACGCGATATGTGCAGCTCCTATCGGGATTGTCGGTGCATCGGGCGGCTTTGCTGGTCTTGTTTTATTGCTGTCGAAATGTCTTGTAGCCGCGATTCCGAGACTGATCGGGTCTTCCCGGGGAGAAGGAATATCCTTCGTTGATCGCGAGAGCTTATCATGGGCTAAGTTGGGACACCCCTGTAGGGTATAAACTTTCGAGAGCCGTGCCCGCGGTTATGTGGCAGATGGGAATTTGTTAATATCCGGTTGTAGTAAACTTGAAGTAAACTCTTCTAAAATACATCAACCGTGTGCATAACCGTGAGTGTCTCTTTTCGGGGTTGATCGGGAGGAGAACACGGTTTCTGGGTTATGTCTGACGTAAGTAGGAGTTCAGGATCACTTCTTGATCATTACTAGCTGACGACCGTTCCTTTGTTTCTCTTCTCGCCCTCATTTGCGTATGTTAGCCACCATATATGCTTAGTCGCTGCTGCAACCTCACCACTTTACCCCCTTCCTTTCCCATTAAGCTTTGCTAGTCTTGATACCCATGGTAATGGGATTGCTGAGTCCTCGTGGCTCACAGTTTACTACACCAACAGTTGCAGGTACAGGTTTATGCGATGATCTTGACGCGAGAGCGATGTTTGCTTGTATTGGAGTTCTTCTTCTGCTTCTTCGATCAGGGGATAGGTTCCAGGTCGGCAGCCTGGGCTAGCAGGGTGGATATTGTTTGAGTTTTTGTTTATGTTTCATCCGTAGGCGGATGTTGATCTCTTATATGATGTTGATGTATTCGTGTGGCATTGTATGCCTCTTGTATGTATCCCATCTATTATGTAATGTTGATGTAATGATATCCACCTTGCAAAAGCGTCTTCAAGATGCGCTTCTATCCTTGGTGGGACCTTCGAGTTCCTTTAGGATAGGGTCGCATCTTGGGAGTGACACTACCCCACCCCCCGGGCGCGCCCTCCACCCTATTGGGGCCCATGTTGCTCCACCGACGTAATTCTTCCTCCTATATATACCTACGTACCCCGAAACCAACAGAAGCATCCACGAAAACCTAATTCCACCTCCGCAACCTTCTATACCCGTGAGATCCCATCTTGGGGCCTTTTCCGGCATCCTGCCGGAGGGGGCATTGATCACGGAGGGCTTCTACATCGACACCATAGCCTCTCCGATGATGTGTGAGTAGTTTACGTCAGACCTTCAGGTCCATAGTTATTAGCTAGATGGCTTCTTCTCTCTCTTTGGATCTCAATACAAAGTTCTCCATGATTCTCGTGGAGATCTATTTGATGTAATCTTCTTTTTGTTGGAAATATGCCCTATAGGCAATAATAAAAGCTTTATTATTATATTTCCTTGTTCATGATAATTGTCTTTTATTCATGCTATAATGTTATTATCCGGAAATCGTAATACACGTGTGAATACATAGACCACAATACGTCCCTAGTGAGCCTCTAGTTGACTAGCTCGTTGGTCAACAGATAGTCATGATTTCCTGACTATGGACATCAGATGTCATTGACAACGGGATCACGTCATTAGGAGAATGACGTGATGGACAAGACCCAATCCTAAGCATATCACAAGATCGTGTAGTTCGTTTTGCTAGAGCTTTTCAAATGTCAAGTATCTCTTCCTTAGACCATGAGATCGTGTAACTCCCGGATACCATAGGAGTGCTTTGGGTGTACCAAACGTCACAACGTAACTGGGTGACTATAAAGGTGCACTACAGGTATCTCTGAAAGTGTCTGTTGGGTTGACATGGATCGAAACTGGGATTTGTCACTCCGTATGACATCATCGAGGAGCATGTGGGAGCCAACATGGGTATCCAGATCCCGCTGTTGGTTATTGACCTGAGAGCGTCTCGGTCATGTCTGCATGTCTCCCGAACCCGTAGGGTCTACACACTTAAGGTTCGGTGACGCTAGGGTTATTAGGAAGACTTGTATGTGATTACCGAATGTTGTTCGGAGTCCCGGATGAGATCCCGGACGTCACGAGGAGCTCCGGAAGGGTCCGGAGGTAAAGATTTACATATGGGAAGTTGTCAAACGGACACCGGAAAGTTTCGGGGGCTTACCGGTATTGTACCGGGGCCACCGGAAGGGTTCCGGAGGACCATCGGGAGGGGCCACCCCTCCCGGGGGGCCACATGGGCTGCGTGGGAAGGAGCCAGCCCCTGGTGGGCTGGGCGCACCCCCTCCCTTGGGCCCTTGTGCCTAGGGTTGAGGGGGGAACCCTAGAGGGGGCGCCCCCCTTGCTTGGGGGGCAAGCCCCCCTCCCCTTGGCCGCCGTCCCCCTCTAGATGGCATCTAGAGGGGTCGGCCCCCTTGCCCCTTCCCCCTATAAATAGAGGGGTGAGGGGAGGGCTGCAGAGACAACTTGAAGGCGCAGCCCCTCCCCTCCCCAACACCTCTCCTCCTCCGCGTGTGCTTGGCGAAGCCCTGCCGGAGAACTGTCACTCCACCATCATCACGCCGTCGTGCTACTGCTGGAGCCATCTTCCTCAACCTCTCCTTCCTCCTTGCTGGATCAACACGGAGGAGACGTCGTCCGTACTGTACGTGTGTTGAACGCGGAGGTGCTGTCCGTTCAGCACTAGGTCATCGGTGATCCGAATCACGGCGAGTACGACTCCCTCATCACCATCCCCTTGAACGCTTCCGCACTCGATCTACAAGTGGTATGTAGATGCAAACTCACTCCCTTGACTCGTTGCTTAGATGAACTCATAGATGGATCTTGGTGAAACCGTTGGAAAAAATTTAATTTTCTGCAACGTTCCCCAACAGTGGCATCATGAGCTTGGTCTATGCGTAGTTCTCTATTGCACGAGTAGAACACAATTTTGTTGTGGGCGTAGATCTTGTCAACTTGCTTGCCGCTACTAGTCTTATCTTGCTTCAGCGGTATTGTGGGATGAAGCGGCCCGGACCAACCTTACACGTACGCTTACGTGAGACCGGTTCCACCGACTAACATGCACTAGTTGCATAAGGTGGCTGGCGGGTGTCTGTCTCTCGCACTTTAGTTGGAGCGGATTCGATGAAAAGGGTCCTTATGAAGGGTAAATAGAAGTTGACAAGATCACGTTGTGGTTATTCGTAGGTAAGAAAACGTTCTTGCTAGAACCCAATTGCAGCCACGTAAAAGATGCAACAACAATTAGAGGACGTCTAACTTGTTTTTGCAGCAATTGTCATGTGATGTGATATGGCCAAGTTGGGATGAATGATGAATGACATATTGTGATGTATGAGATCATGTTCTTGTAATAGGAATCACGACTTGCATGTCGATGAGTATGACAACCGGCAGGAGCCATAGGAGTTGTCTTTATTTTTGTATGACCTACATGTCATTGAAGAACGCCATGTAAATTACTTTACTTCATTGCTAAACGCGTTAGCCATAGAAGTAGAAGTATTCGTTGGCGTGAAAACTTCATGAAGACACGATGATGGAGATCATGATGATGGAGATCATGGTGTCATGCCGGTGAAAAGATGATCATGGAGCCCCGAAGATGGAGATCAATGGAGCTTTATGATATTGGCCATATCATGTCACTACTATATAATTGCATGTGATGTTTATTATGTTTATGCATCTTGTTTACTTAGAACGACGATAGTAAATAAGATGATCCCTTACAACAATTTCAAGAAGTGTTCTCCCCTAACTGTGCACCGTTGCTAAAGTTCGTCGTTTCGAAGCACCACGTGATGATCGGGTGTGATAGATCCTTACGTTCATATACAACGGGTGTAAGACAGTTTTACACATGCAAAACACTTAGGGTCAACTTGACGAGCCTAGCATGTACAGACATGGCCTCGGAACACGGAGACCGAAAGGTCGAACACGAGTCGTATGGAAGATACGATCAACATGAGAATGTTCACCGACGATGACTAGTCCGTCTCATGTGATGATCGGACACGGCCTAGTCGACTCGGATCGTGTAACACTTAGATGACTAGAGGGATGTCTAATCTGAGTGGGAGTTCATTAAAATAATTTGATTAGATGAACTTAATTATCATGAACTTAGTCTAAAACTTTTGCATAATATGTCTTGTAGATCAAATGGCCAACGCTCATGTCAACTTGAACTTCAATGCGTTCCTAGAGAAAACCAAGCTGAAAGATGATGGCAGCAACTATACGGACTGGGTCCGGAACCTGAGGATCATCCTCATAGCTGCCAGGAAACAATATGTCCTAGAAGGACCGCTGGTGATGCACCCATCCCCGAGAACCAAGACATTATGAATGCTTGGCAGTCTCGTGCTGATGATTACTCCCTCGTTCAGTGCGGCATGCTTTAAAGCTTAGAACCGGGGCTCCAAAAGCGTTTTGAGCATCACGGAGCATATGAGATGTTCGAGGAGCTGAAACTAGTTTTCCAAGATCACGCCCGGGTCGAGAGATATGACGTCTCCGACAAGTTCTATAGTTGTAAGATGGAGGAAAATAGTTCTGTCAGTGAGCACATACTCAAAATGTCTGGGTTGCACAACCGCATGACCCAGCTGAATATTAACCTCCCTGATGAGGCGGTCATTGACAGAATCCTTCAGTCGCTCCCACCAAGCTACAAGAGCTTTGTGATGAACTACAATATGCAGGGGATGGTGAAGACCATTCCTGAAGTATTTTCAATGCTGAAGTCAGCAGAGGTTGAGATCAAGAAAGAACATCAAGTGTTGATGGTCAATAAGACCACTAAGTTCAAGAAGGGCAAGGGCAAGAAGAACTTCAAGAAGGACGGCAAGGATGTTGCCGCGCCCGGTAAGCCAGTTACCGGGAAGAAGTCAAAGAATGGACCCAAGCCTGAGACTGAGTGCTTTTATTGCAAGGGGAAGGGTCACTGGAAGCGGAACTGCCCCAAATACTTACCGGATAAGAAGGCCGGCAACACCAAAGGTATATTTGATATACATGTAATTGATGTATACCTTACCAGTACTCGTAGTAACTCCTGGGTATTTGATACCGGTGCCGTTGCTCATATTTGTAACTCACAGCAGGAGCTATGGAATAAGCGGAGACTGGCGAAGGACGAGGTGACGATGCGCGTCGGGAATGGTTCCAGAGTCGATGTGATCGCCGTCGGCACGTTACCTCTACATTTACCTACGTGATTAGTTTTGAACCTTAATAATTGTTATTTGGTGCCAAGTTTGAGCATGAACATTGTATCTGGATCTTGTTTGATACGAGATGGCTACTCATTTAAATCCGAGAATAATGGTTGTTCTATTTATATGAGAGATATGTTTTATGGTCATGCTCCGATGGTCAATGGTTTATTCTTAATGAATCTCGAGCGTAGTATTACACATGTTCATAGCGTGAATACCAAAAGATGTAAAGTTGATAACGATAGTCCCACATACTTGTGGCACTGCCGCCTTGGTCACATTGGTGTCAAGCGCATGAAGAAGCTCCATGCTGATGGACTTTTAGAGTCTCTCGATTATGAATCATTTGACACATGCGAACCATGCCTCATGGGCAAAATGACCAAGACTCCGTTCTCCGGAACAATGGAGCGAGCAACCAACTTGTTGGAAATCATACATACCGTTGTGTGCGGTCCAATGAGTGTTGAGGCTCGCGGAGGATATCGTTATGTTCTCACTCTCACAGATGACTTGAGTAGATATGGGTATGTCTACTTGATGAAACACAAGTCTGGGACCTTTGAAAAGTTCAAGGAATTTCAGA
>LR880970.1:476755677-476776407 GCA_904067115.1 Aegilops sharonensis | reverse complement strand
GATGGTGAGGAAGTGGTATGCCGTGTATGTAGGGCATGTTCCGGGTGTGTATGATGAGTGGCCAGAGTGTCAGGCCCAAGTCTCTTGCTTCTCCGGCGAAAGCCAGAAATGGTTTGATAGCATAGAGGAAGCCGAAGCTAGTTACTTGAGATCCATAGCACAACATGGGATTCAGAACCAGCGCCGCTGCAAAAACTCCTACATAATACCGCTTTTGATCATCGTGATCGCTCTTATCTCGTATGTCATAGTTTAGGTAGATGATCAAACATGTGTCTACTGTGACAATGTAAGAGACATGTGATCATTAACTTGTATCGCTATTTCGAGATGATGATGAGATCGACATCATTTGTGTTCGATAATGATGATATGATGATACTATGTTGTACCACTTCGATGATGATGATGAGACATTCCTTTTTCATATAGTTTCAGTGTATGTGTACGTTGTAATTGTATAAAACCTATAAAATACGAATACAACAAAATAAAAAAAACTAGCAGTAGCGTGGGGTTTTGGAGTAGTAGCAATGCTGCCTTACCAGTAGCGTTGGTTGTAGAGCCACGCTACTAGTATTAGCAGTAGCAATGGATAGAGGCGTGCTACTACTAGACATAGGTAGCAGTAGCGCTGGTTAGAACAAGCGCTATTGCTAAAAAATAGTTGTAGTGTCGTAGCAGGAGCGCGCCTGCCCGCGCTACTAATAGCCAAAAAACCAGCGTTACTGGTAAGGGTATTCCTAGTAGTGTAAGTTTGCAAGCAAACGACTAAGGAGTTGGTCACGAGGTGATGTATTATGGAACGAGTAAAGAGACTTGTCGGTAACGAGATTGAACTAGGTATGAAGATACCGACTATCGAATCTCGGGCAAGTAACATACCGATAGACAAAGGGAATTACGTATGTTATCAAAACAGTTCGACCGATAAAGATTTTCGTAGAATATGTTGGAGCCAATATGAGGCATGGGTTATATGCAGCAAACCATTAGGTGGTGCCGGGAAACCAGTGAGGGAAGAGACGTGGATTTTACAATTCCCCCATGTGGAGAACGGGAAGCATTCGCCGGAGCGCGGGAAGACTAAGTGGAGCACAAACACAACCCGAATACCATATGTAGTGCCACATGCTAACATAAGGAAACTGATAACCCACAAGTATAAGGGATCGCAACAGTTTTCGAGGGTAGAGTATCAACCCAAATTTATTGATTCGACACAAGGGGAGCCAAAGAATATTCTCAAGTATTAGCATTTGAGTTTTCAATTCAACCACACCTGAAAGACTTAATATCTGCATCAAAGTATTTAGTAGCAAAGTAGTATGGAAGTAACGATAACGGCGACAAAAGTAACAGTAGCAGTTTTCGTAGCAATCGTAACAGTGGCAACGGAAAAGTAACTAAGCAAAGATCAATATGTGAAAAGCTCGTAGGCAATGGATCAATGATGGATAATTATGTCGGATGCGATTCCTCATGCAACAGTTATAACATAGGGTGACATAGAACTAGCTCTAGTTCATCAATGTAATGTAGGCATGTATTCCGAATATAGTCATATGTGCTTATGGAAAAGAACTTGCATGACATCTTTTGTCTTACCCTCCCGTGGCAGCGGGGTCCTATTGGAAACTAAGGGATATTAAGGCCTCCTTTTAATAGAGTACCAGACCAAAGCATTAACACTTAGTGAATACATGAACTCCGCAAACTACGGTCATCATCTGGAGTGGTCCCGATTATTGTCATTTCAGGGTTGCCGGATCATAACACATAGTAGGTGACTATTAACTTGCAAGATACGATTAAGAACTCACATATATTCATGAAAACCTAATAGGTTCAGATCTGAAATCATGGCACTCGGGCCCTGGTGACAAGCATTAAGCATAGCAAAGTCATAGCAACATCAATCCTCGAACATAATGGATACTAGGGATCAAACCCTAACAAAAGTAACTCGATTACGTGGTAAATCTCATCCAACCCATCACCATCCAGCAAGCCTATGATGGGATTACTCACGCACGACGATGAGCATCATGAAATTGGTGATGGAGGATGGTTGATGATGATGACAGCGACAGATTCGCCTCTCCGGAGCCCCGAACGGACTCCAGATCAGCCCTCCCGAGGAAGATTAGGGCTTGCGGCGGCTTCGTATTGTAAAACGCGATGATTCCTTCTCTCTGAATTTTTTTCTCCCCGAACGTGAATATATGGAGTTGGTGTTGAGGTCGGTGGAGTCCCAGGGGGCCCACGAGGCAAGGGAGCGTGCCCTGCACCCTCGTGGACAGGGTGTGGGCCCCCTGATGCTGATTCTTTCTCCAATATTTTTTATTAATTCCAAAACGTGTCTCCGTGGATTTTCAGGTCATTTCGAGAACTTCTATTTCTGCACAAAAATAACACCATGGCAGTTCTGCTGAAAATAGTGTCAGTCCGGGTTAGTTCCTTTCAAATCATGCAAGTTAGAGTCCAAAACAAGGGCAAAAGTGTTTGGAAAAGTAGATACGTTGGAGATGTATCAACTCCCCCAAGCTTAAACCTTTGCTTGTCCTCAAGAAATTCGGTTGACAAACTGAAAGTGATAAAGAAATTTTTTACAAACTTTGTTTGATCTTGTTGTTGCAAATATGTAAAGCCAACATTAAAGTTTTCAGCAAAGATTATGAACTAACCATATTCACAATAACATTTAGGTCTCATGTTTACTCATATCAATGGCATAATCAACTAGCAAGCAATAATAATAAATCTCGGATGACAACACTTTCTCAAAACAATCATAACATGATATAACAAGATGGTATCTCGCTAACCCTTTCTGAGACCGCAAAACATAAATGCAGAGCACCCCTGAAGATCAAGGACTGACTAGACATTGTAATTCATGGAAACAGAGATCCAGTCACAGTCATACTCAATGTAAATTAATAGCAATGCATGTGAATGACAACGGTGCTCTCCAACTGGTGCTCTTTAATAAGAGGATGATGACTCAATATAAAAGTAAATAGATAGGCCCTTTGTAGAGGGAAGCAGGGATTTGCAGAGGTGCCAGAGCTCGAGTTTTGAAACAGAGATACATAATATTTTTAGTGGCATGCTTTCACTGTCAACATAACAACCAAGAGATCTCGATATCTTCCATGCTACACACATTATAGGCGGTTCCCAAACAGAATGGTAAAGTTTATACTCCCCCACCACCAACAAACATCAATCCATGGCTTGTCCGAAATAACGGGTGCCTCCAACTAACAACAATCCTGGGGGAGTTTTGTTTGCAATTATTTTGATTTGAGCATGGGACTGGGCATCTCGGTTACCGGCCATTTTCTCATGAGTGATGAGCGGAGTCCACTCATCGTGAGAATAACCCACCTAGCATGGAAGATATAGACAACCCTAGTTGATACATGAGCTATTCGAGCATACAAAACAAAATTTTATTTGAAGGTTTAGAGTTTGGCACATACAAATTTACTTGGAATGGCAGGTAAATACCACGTATAGGAAGGTATGGTGGACTCATATGGAATAACTTTGGGGTTTATGGAAATGGATGCGCAAGCAGTATTCCCGCTTAATACAAGTGAAGGCTAGAAAGAGACTGGGAAGTGACCAACTAGAGAGCGACAACAGTCATGAACATGCATTAATATTAATCAACAATGAGTGCAAGCATGAGTAGAATATAAATCACCATGAACATAAATATCGTGGAGGCTATGTTGATTTTATTTCAACTACATGCATGAACATGTGCCAAGTCAAGCCACTCAAATCGTTCAAAGGAGGATACCACCCTATCATACCACATCACAACCATTTTAATAGCATGTTGGCATGCAAGGTAAACCATTATAAACTCCTAGCAAATTAAGCATGGCATGAGCAACTATAGTCTCTAATTTTCATTACAAACATGTTTCATTCATAATAGGCTGAATCAGGAACGATGAACTAGTCATATTTACAAAAACAAGATAGGTCGAGTTCATACCAGCTTCTCTTATCTCAACCAGTCATCATATATCGTCATTATTGCCTTTGATTCACATGACTGAATGGTGTGGAAAATAATACTTGTGCACGTGCATTGGACTAAGCTGGAATCTGCAAGCATTTAATACAAGGGAGAAGACAAGGTAATATGGGCTCTTGGTTAAATCAACAATAATGCATATGAGAGCCACTCAACATTTTCATCGTGGTCTTCTCCTCTCGACCCCCAAAGAAAAGAAAAGAAATAAAACTATTTACACGGGAAATCTCCCAACAAGCAAAAGAAGAGCGAGAAATCTTTCTCGGTTTTCTTTTAATTGCTACTACTACAGGCAACTAGCTAAAAGCTACAACTAATTTTTTTGGTTTTCTTAAGGTTTTTCAGACACACAAGAAGAAGGCTTAGAAAAGAAAATAAATTAGCATGGATAATACAATGAAAAAGTATGAACACCGACAACAGGCATGAGTGTGTGAACATGAATGCAATGTCGGTGAGAAATACGTACTCCCCCAAGCTTAGGCTTTTGGCCTAAGTTGGTCCATACCCACGGATCGAAGCTACTCTCTCCGGTGTACTGAGGAGGGTCCTCAGGGTGCCACTGGTTGGCGACCTCCTCCGAATCCCACTGATAAACAGACTGTCGATAAGGGTCAAGTGGTGGCTCGGGCTTTGGCTCTGCCACTTGTGTCAGCCTCCATTATGCATAAATGGCCTCTGGCAAGATGAGGTACGTGCCTGAAAATATGTTAAACAAAGAGGGTGCAGGCAAGGTAATAATCTCACAGTGAGTTTTATCAAATATCAAATTATACTTAAGCATCTTCTTCTTATTATTAACAATAAGATCATGTGCCACCATACTCTTATAATCTAGAAAAACAGGGCGCAACAACTTTTCCTCTTTCTCATAATGCCTAATAGGTATCTCAAAGTGTTCAGCGAGGCGTGACGCAAAGACGCCTCCGAAGATGGGGCCCTTTGTATGGTTCGGACTTAATCGTTTAGCAACAATAGCGCCTAAGATGAAAGTTGTATCACGAAACAAAGCATGGCGTAAAATGAAAAGACCAGGAGCTCTAAGATTTCCACTTTTCCCGCGACTAATTAAGCATCTACTAGCAAATATCGCAAAGTAACGTAGAACAGGAAAATGTATGCTAGTAATTCTTGCATCGGAAACTTTCCTCGTTTCCCCTACAGCAATTCTATCAATAAATCCATCCACATCATTACGATGGGGTTCCATGATGCTGCCCACAAAGGGTATCTTGCAGACCCGACAAAAATCATGGAGTGACATCTCCTTAACCTCATCATATAAGTGAAACTCCACAGAAGGTGCTGATTTCTTAGCATGGAAATAAACATTTTGCACGAAAATATTAGTGAGTAGGAGATACTGTTCGCGCTAGTCGTGGAGGAAGTCGGTGAGGCCTGCATTCTCAGCCAAGTAATAAAAGTCATCATAAATTCCGGCGGCTCTCAAGAACGCGTCACAAGGCCATTCGCACAGCTGAACCTCCGCAGTGCGAGGAAGATTGTATTTGGGCTTTTTATTCTCCTCATTCTTCTTATCCTTCGAGCTTTGGCTCGAAGAGCCTCTCAACAATCTCTTCAACATCTTTTTCTGAAAAAATTCTGAAATTTTAGTGACTCAAAATAAAAGTGAACCAAACTCAACAAGATTGATAGCAACTACTCCCATAAGTGCCTAGAGGCTATATCATACATTAAAACTACTTTGGACCATATAAATTTGACATGCAAGCTCAAGAACATGGTCACCTTAGCAGCAAAAATTTGCAATAAATAAAGCACTAGAACAAAAACTAATTGGACCATTGGAGGAGTCACATTTCGAAGAACAATCTCTCCAAATAGTTTTGTGAATGGAGCTTTGAGCAAAGAGATCGAAAATGGCAGCAAGATGAGCTAGAACACGGGTTTGAGCTATGGGAGGATTTTTTTTTCTGGAGGAAGATGAAGTGAGTGGGTGCTGGAATAAGTGGACGGGGTCCACGAGGCAGAGGGCGCGCCCTGTACCCTCATGGCCAAATGGTGAGCCCCCTGGTGTGTTCTCAGTGCTAGAAATTCGTAAATATTCTACAGAAAATCATATTTCATTTTGAGGACGTTTGGAGAACTTTTATTTTCGGGGTATTTTTATTGCAAGGATAATTCAGAAAACAGACATAAAATACTATTTTTGCTTTATTTAATCTATATAACAGAAAGTGAAAGGAGGGTACAGAGAGTTGTGCTTTCTAACTTCATCCATCTCGTGCTCATTAAAAGGAATCCACTAACAAGGTTGATCAAGTCTTGTTAACAAACTCTTTCCGAATCGCATGAAACCGGAGAATTTTCGAATAACACTAGGTTACCTCAAAGGGGATATGCATGTCCCCAACAATAAGAATATCATATTTCTTCTTGAAAGTAGGAAGAAGGAATTCAAAAACTCCAATAGTAATCGTTGAAAATTTTCCAATAGAATTGATACTGTGGACTTGATGTTGTTTCCTCGGAAAGTGTACCGTATGCTCATTACCATTAACATCAAAAGTGACATTGCCTTTGTTGCAATCAATAACAGCCCCTGCAGTATTCAAAAAGGGTCTACCAAGGATAATAGGCATACTATCGTCCTCGGGAATATCAAGGATAACAAAGTCCGTTAAAATAGTAACGTTTGCAACCACAACAGGCACATCCTCACAAATACCGACAGGTATATCAGTTGATTTATCGTTCATTTGCAAAGATATTTTAGTAGACGTCAACTTATTCAAATCAAGTCTACAATATAAAGAGAGAGGCATAACACTAACACCGGCTCCAAGATCACATAAAGCAGTTTTAATATAGTTTCTTTTAATGGAGCATGGTATAGTTGGTACTCCTGGATCTCCTAGTTTCTTAGGTATTCCCCCTTTAAAAGTATAATTGGCAAGCATGGTGGAAATTTCAGCTTCTGGTATCTTTCTTTTATTTGTAACAATATCCTTCATATACGTAGCATAAGGATTCATTATAAACATATCAGTCAAATGCATACGCGAAAAGATAGGTCTAATCATTTCAGCAAAGCGCTCAAAATCCTCATCATCCTTTTTCTTGGATGGTTTAGGAGGAAAAGGCATGGGTTTCTGAACCCATGGTTCTCTTTCTTTACCATGCTTTCTAGTGATAAGCCACAAGTATAGGGGATCAATTGTAGCCTCTTTCGATAAGTAAGACTGTCGAACACAACGAGGAGCTAAAGGTAGAACAAATATTCCCTCAAGTTCTATCGACCACCGATACAACTCTACGCACACTAGACGTTCGCTTTACCAGAAACAAGTACGAAACTAGAAGTACGTTGTAGGTGATTTTGGATAGGTTTGCAAGATAATAAAGAGCGAGTAAATAAAAGCTAGGGGCTGATTAGATGAAGACACAACTAAATTAGTTTTAGTAGAGAGCTTTTTGTTACGAGAAAGTTATTTGTCCTCAGGCAATCGATAACTAGACCGGTAATCATTATTGCAATTTTATTTGAGGGAGAGGCATAAGCTAACAAACTTTCTCTACTTGGATCATATGCACTTATGATTGGAACTCTAGCAACCATCCGCAACTACTAAAGATCATTAAGGTAAAACCCAACCATAGCATTAAAGCATCAAGTCCTCTTTATCCCATATGCAAACAACCTACTTACTCGGGTCGGTGCTTCCATTCACTCACACCACCCACCATAAGCAAATCATGAACATATTGCAAACCCTACAGCAGGAATCCCTCACGCTTTCGTGACACGGAGAGCACCATAGGACAACACCAATAATAAAACATGCAACTCAAACCAATCTTGATCATCAAATAGCCCATAGGACAAAACGAATCTACTCAAACATCATAGGATAGCCATACATCATTGGGAAATAATATATAGCGTTGAGCACCATGTTTAAGTAGAGATTACAGCGGGTAAGAGAGAGGTTACACCGCTACATAGAGGGGGAAAGAGTTGGTGATGATGGCGCTGAAGTTGTTGGTGAAGATGACGGTGATGATGATGGCCCCAGGTGGCACTCCGGCGCCACCGGAAGCGAGGGGGAGAGAGCCCCCCTCCTTCTTCTTCTTCCTTGACCTCCTCCCTAGATGAGAGAAGGGTTTCCCCTCTAGTCCATGGTCTCCATGGAGTGGGAGGGGCGAGAGCCCCTCCGAGATTGGATCTGTCTCTCTGTCTCTCTCTGTTTCTGCGTCCTGTTTTCTGGCCCTTCACCGTTTCTTAAATTCCCAGAGATCCATAACTCCAATTGGGCTGAATTTTGGACACGATCTCTATCCAGAAATTAGGTTTCTTTTGGCGAAAGTAGGGCTCCAACCGCCTTACGGGGTGGCCACGAGGGTCCAGGGCACGCCTGACCCCCTGGTGCGCGCCCCCTGCCTCATGGCCCCCTCGGGCACCGTGTCGCGTTGATTTTACTTCCCAAAAATCATAAATATTCCAAAATAATTCTCCGTCCATTTTTATCCCGTTTGGACTCTGTTTGATATTGGGTTTCTGCGAAACATAAAACATGCAACAATAAGGAACTGGCACTGGGCACTGGATCAATATGTTAGTCCCAAAAATAATATAAAAAGTTGCTAAAAATATATGAAAGTTGAATAATATTGGCATGGAGCAATCAAAAATTATATATACGACGGAGACGTATCAGCATCCCCAAGCTTAATTCCTGCTCGTCCTCGAGTAGGTAAATGATAAAAAAGATAATTTTTGATGTGGAATGCTACCTAGCATAATCTTGATCATGTATCTAATTATGGCATGAATATTAAGACACGAGTGATTCAAAGCAATAGTCTATCATTTGACATAAAAACAATAATAATTCATGCCCAATAATAAAGCAATCATGTATTTTCAAAATAACAAGGCCAAAGAAAATTGTCCCTACAAAATCATATAGTCTGGCTATGCTCCATCTTCACCACACAAAATATTCACATCATGCACAAACCCGATGACAAGACAAGCAATTTTTTCATACTTTTGACGTTCTCAAACCTTTTCAACTTTCACGCAATACATGAGCGTGAGCCATGGACATAGCACTATAGGTGGAATAGAATATGATGGTGGAGGTTGTGTGGAGAAGACAAAAAAGGAGAAAGTCCCACATCGACGCGGCTAATCAACCGGCTATGGAGATGCCCATCAATTGATGTCAATGTGAGGAGTAGGGATTGCCATGCAACGGATGCACTAGGGCTATAAGTATATGAAAGCTCAAACTGAAACTAAGTGGGTGTGCATCCAACTTGCTTGCTCATGAAGACCTAGGGCATTTGAGGAAGCCCATCGTTGGAATATACAAGCCAAGTTCTATAATGAAAATTCCCACTAGTATATGAAAGTGGCAACTCAAGAGACTCTCTATCATGAAGAACATGGTGCTACTTTGAAGCACAAGTGTGGTAAAAGGATAGTAACATTGCCCATTCTCTCTTTTTCTCTCATTTTTTTTTGTTTTTTTGGGCCTTCTCCTTTTTTAGGCCTTTCTCTTTTTTATCTTATTTTTATTTTTATTTTTTTTGTCCGGAGTCTCATCCCTACTTGTGGGGGAATCATAGTCTCCATCATCCTTTCCTCACTGGGGCAATGCTCTAATAATGATGATCATCACACTTTTATTTACTTACAACTCAATATTACAATTCGATACTAGAACAAGATATGACTCGATATGAATGCCTCCGGCGGTGTACCAGGATGTGCAATGATCTAGCGTAGCAAAGATATCAAAAAACGGACAAGCCATGAAAACATCATGCTAGCTATCTTACGATCATGCAAAGCAATATGACAATAAATGCTCAAGTCATGTATATGACGATGATGGAAGTTGCATGCCAATATATCTCGGAATGGCTATGGAAATGCCATGATAGGTAGGTATGGTGGCTGTTTTGAGGAAGATATAATGGGGCTTATGTGTGACAGAGCGTATCGTATCACGGGGTTTGGATGCACCGGCAAAGTTTGCACCAACTCTCGAGGTAAAAAAGGGCAATGCACGGTACCGAAGAGTCTAGCAATGATGGAAGGGTGAGAGTGCGTATAATGCATGGACTCAACATTAGTCATAACGAACTCACATACTTATTGCAAAAATCTATTAGTCATCAAAACAAAGTACTACTTGCATGCCCCTAGGGGGATAGATTTGTAGGAAAAGACCATCGCTCGTCCCCGACCGCCACCCATAAGGAAGACAATCAGTAAATACCTCATGCTCCGACTTCGTTACATAACGGTTCACCATACGTGCATGCTACGGGAATCACAAACCTGAACACAAGTATTTCTACGATCCAAAACTACCCACTAGCATGACTCTAATATCACCATCTTTATATCGCAAAACTATTGCAAGGAATCAAACATATCATATTCAGTGATCTACAAGTTTTATGTAGGATTTTATGACTAACCATGTGAATGACCAGTTCCTGTTATCTCTCTAAATAGATATAAGTGAAGCAAGAGAGTTTAATTCTTTCTACAAAAGATATGCTCATGCTCTAACAAATATAAGTGAAGCAAAAGAGCATTATACAAATGGCGGTTGTCCAAGTAAAGAGAAACAGGCCATCCAACTTCAAATGATATAAGTGAAGCACATGAAGCATTCTACAAAGCCATACTCAAAAGATATAAGTGAAGTGCATAGAGCATTCTATAAATAAACCAAGTACTATTTCATACCTGCATGGTGCATAAAAGAAAAGTGAAAACTAAATGAAAAAGACGCTCCAAGATTGCACATATCGCATGAACGAAACGAATCCGAAAACATACCGATACTTGTTGGAGAAAGAGGGGATGCCTTCCGGGGCATCCCCATGCTTAGATGCTTGAGTCTCCTTGAATATTTACTTGGGGTGCCTTGGGCATCCCCAAGCTTGAGCTCTTGCCTCTCTTCCTTCTTCTCATATCAACACCTTCTCGATCATCAAACACTTCATCCACACAAAACTTCAACAGAAAACTCGGTAAGATCCGTTTGTATAATAAAGCAAATCACTACTCTAAGTACTGTTTCAAACCAATTCATATTTTATTTTTGCATTGTGTCTATTGTAGCATAACTTTTCCATGGCTTAATCCACTGATATAAATCGATAGTTTCATCAAAACAAGCAAACTATGCATCAAAAACAGAATCTATCTAAAACAGAACAGTATGTAATAATCTGGACATTCACCTACCAAAATTAGGAAAAATAACCAATTTGTACAGGAAGACAATGAAAAAAGAATCAGAACCATTTGACGTTCCAGTAAAAAATGTAAAATCGTGCACTATAGCCAAAGTTTATGTCATGCACCGCACAAACCAACAAGCATTGTAAACGTCCTAAAGGCAAACCTTGGCACGTTATTTTTATAATACAATGGAATTGTACAAGGGGATAATTATTTTTGTTGAAAAGTTTATGTAATCAAGATTGACAAAGTTCCGTGATCATGAACAAAGTTCAAGGCTAGCTCCCACTTCAACAATGCTTGTCTTTTTCACTTTCACTTTCCTTTTTGAAAAAGTTTTGGGTTCCCCTCTTTATTTTTGTTGTTTTTAAACTATATAAAAGAACTCAACAGAAATAAATGACTCTCTAAAACTTCCGGGTTGTCTCCCTGGCAGCGCTTTCTTTAAAGCCATTAAGCTAGGCATATAGTGCTCAAGTAATGNACAATGAAAAAAGAATCAGAACCATTTGACGTTCCAGTAAAAAATGTAAAATCGTGCACTATAGCCAAAGTTTATGTCATGCACCGCACAAACCAACAAGCATTGTAAACGTCCTAAAGGCAAACCTTGGCACGTTATTTTTATAATACAATGGAATTGTACAAGGGGATAATTATTTTTGTTGAAAAGTTTATGTAATCAAGATTGACAAAGTTCCGTGATCATGAACAAAGTTCAAGGCTAGCTCCCACTTCAACAATGCTTGTCTTTTTCACTTTCACTTTCCTTTTTGAAAAAGTTTTGGGTTCCCCTCTTTATTTTTGTTGTTTTTAAACTATATAAAAGAACTCAACAGAAATAAATGACTCTCTAAAACTTCCGGGTTTTCTCCCAGGCAGCGCTTTCTTTAAAGCCATTAAGCTAGGCATATAGTGCTCAAGTAGTGAATCCACCCGGATCCCAAGGTATATCAAAGCCAATTTTAATTAGCAATGATTTGGCATTTAGTAGTGAGCACAAGGCAACATATATCAAGTAATGACGAATTCTAACTCTCTTCCTATGCATTGGCATGTCATAAAAGAACAATTCATGCACACATAGTAAAGGCCAATGCATAGTATAAACAGTTTCTTGCAATTTTATCGTGTGGGAAACATAGAGAGGTGGAGATATAGTTCCTCTCTCATAATAATTGAAAAGTAGGAGCAGAAAGCACATGCATATTATACTCAACAAAATCATCATGTGCAACGGTAAAAGGCAACCCATCAATATAATCCTTAATAAGTGCAAACTTCTCCGATATAGTGTAGTCGGGAGAATTCAAAAGCATAATAGGACTATCATGCGTGGGTGCAATAGCAACAATTTCATGTTTAACATAAGGAACTATAGCAAGTTCATATCCATAAGCATAATTCATATTGGCATCTTGGCCACAAGCATAGCAAGAATCATCAAAAAGGGATATTTCAAGAGAATCAACGGGATCATAACAATCATCATAGCAATCATCCTTCGGTAAGCACGAAGGGAAATTAAACAATGTATGTGTTGAAGAGTTACTCTCATTAGAAGGTGGGCACGGGTAGCTAATCCGCTCTTCCTCCTTTTGTTCTTCGCTCTCCTCATCATCTTTTTCATCCAATGAGCTCATAGTTTCATCAATTTCTTCTTCCATAGGTTCCTGCAAAATATTAGTCTCTTCTTGGACAGCGGAGACTTTCTCAATAAGCGCATCAATATAGGTATTATATTCATAATTATCATAGAAATATTTTAGGATAGCTAAATTTTCAGGCCTATAAACATCATCATCAAAAGCTTCATACTTTTCAAACAAAGATTCAATTTCATAAGCACCCTTAAAAGCAAAAAATTCTTCTATTTGTTCCACATCATAGTAATCATATATACCTCTAGCATAAGAAGCCAAGGTTTCATTATCATTAAATTTGCATGAAAAGGGAAGGTGTGGAGCCTTCGTCCTAGAGCAACAAGTATAATCATAACTCAAGCATAATTGCCGAGCATACCACTTCAATATATAAATTTGATCCCATAATAGTTTCCCTTTTTGTGTCAAGCGATAATCCCTAAAGTATTCATGTTGATCCAGTGTTACTCCCATTACCAAATTGAATGGGGTTTTCTCTGGATTATCAAAGTAGTACATAATTTCTGTCACATAACGAGCATCGAGGGTTTTAGGAGGTTCCCCATCTCCATGAGTAGCAAGTACACCTAATTTTTTTGGTATTTCGTGTTCCATATCCATAAGTAAAGATAAAGAACAACTAAGAACAGCAAATAATAATTACTTAGTGATAAAGCAAACAAGCACACACGAGAATATTCACCCCACGCTATTGCTCCCCGGCAACGGCGCCAGAAAAAGGTCTTGATAACCCACAAGTATAGGGGATCAATTGTAGCCTCTTTCGATAAGTAATAGTGTCGAACCCAACTAGGAGCTAAAGGTAGAACAAGTATTCCCTCAAGTTCTATCGACCACCGATACAACTCTACGCACACTTGACGTTCTCTTTACCAGAAACAAGTATGAAACTAGAAGTACTTTGTAGGTGTTTTTGGATAGGTTTGCAAGATAATAAAGAGCGAGTAAATAAAAGCTAGGGGCTGATTAGATGACGACACAACTAAATTTGTTTTAGTAGAGAGCTTTTTGTTACGAGAAAGTTATTTGTCCTTAGGCAATCGATAACTAGACCGGTAATCATTATTGCAATTTTATTTGAGGGAGAGGCATAAGCTAAGATACTTTCTCTACCTGGATCATATGCACTTATGATTGGAACTCTAGCAAGCATCCGCAACTACTAAAGATCATTAAGGTAAAACCAAACCATAGCATTAAAGCATCAAGTCCTATTTATCCCATACGCAAACAACCTACTTACTCGGGTCGGTGCTTCTGTTCACTCACGCCACCCACCATAAGCAAATCATGAACATATTGCAAACCCTACAGCGGGAATCCCTCATGCTTGCATGACACGGAGAGCACCATAGGACAGCACCAATAATAAAACATGTAACTCAAACCAATCTTGATCATCAAATAGCCCATAGGACAAAATGAATCTACTCAAACATCATAGGATAGCCATACATCATTGGGAAATAATATATAGCGTTGAGCACCATGTTTAAGCAGAGTACAACGGGTAAGAGAGAGGTTACACCACTGCATAGGGGGGGGGGGAAGATTTGGTGATGATGGCGGTGAAGTTGTTGGTGAAGATGACGGTGATGATGATGGCCCCCGGTGGCACTCCGGCGCCACCGGAAGCGAGGGGGAGAGAGCCCCCCTCCTTCTTCTTCTTCCTTGACCTACTCCCTAGACGGGAGAAGGGTTTCCCCTCTGGTCCATGGTCTCCATGGCGTGGGAGGGGCGAGAGCCCCTCCGAGATTGGATCCGTTTCTCTGTCTCTTTCTGTTTCTGCGTTCTGTTTTCTGGCCCTTCACCGTTTCTTAAATTCCCGGAGATCCGTAACTCCGATTGGGCTGAATATTGGACACGATCTCTATCCAGAAATTAGCTTTCTTGCGGCGAAAGAAGTGCTCCAACCGCTTTACGGGGTGGCCACGAGGGTCCAGGGCGCGCCTGACCTCCTGGGGCGCCCCCTGCCTCGTGGCCCCCTCGGCCACCGTGTCGCGTTGATTTTACTTCCCAAAAATCATAAATGTTCCAAAATAATTCTCGGTCCATTTTTATCCCGTTTGGACTCCGTTTGATATCAGGTTTCTGCGAAACATAAAACATGCAACAAACAGGAACTGGCACTGGGCACTGGATCAATATGTTAGTCCCAAAAATAATATAAAAAGTTGCCAAAAGTATATGAAAGTTGAATAATATTGGCATGGAACAATTAAAAATTATAGCACGAGCGTTGGGCACGAGCGTTGCCACCTACGCGACCAACGGCACCGGACGCCCAATCGCACCCGCGCCACCTCCGATGAGCGCGGGAGCGAGCGTTGCCACCTACAGCCCCGACGGGATGCCACCCTACCATCCTCAGGGCGGTGCGCTAGGCCGGGCAACATGGAGCGTGGCACACTACGACGAGGTCTTCAAGGCGATGGCCTCCGAGGCCTACGTGCCCCGCATTGTGGACCAGGAGTACACGCTGGAAGACGACCCTGGCTCGTTCCTCGAGCCGGGCTGGGAGGAGGAGGCGCTAGAAGCTGAGACCTTCCAGGAGCCTCCCGGGAGCCTCACCAACCGCGTCGGCGACAATAGCTACAGGGTACCACTAGTCTGTTAGGAGCAAGCTTACGCTAACCATGGGTCGCAGGAGGATCAGGTCACAGCAGCAGATGGCGGCCCCAGCTCGACAGCCTCCCTTCCACCAGGAGGAGCGCACTGGGGGCTGCGGGAGAGGGGCCGGGAGCAAGGCCCCTCCCCGCGCCGCACGGAGCAGGGCGTCCCCCGGAGGTAGGCCCTCTACCGGGGAGGCGCTGGAGAGCCTTCCCCCGGCATAGGACCCGTGGTCGCCGAGGGCTCCGCTGGCGTCCCCTTTGCCCCTTGGCTTCGTCCTGGTTTCCAGACGCCCCCAATGGTGGTCGAGGGCGGCGCAAGGCGGGGCCCTCATCTGGCGATATGAAATAAGGCTGACGCCTGTGAAGGTCTTCGCTCGTGACACTCTCACGTAATAATGAGTGGGGATGTACATGCCCCGGAGTCTTAGGAGTGCCGCCCTCGGGCCTCGGGGGCTCCCTCCCACGTCCTGGTGGCAGCACTTAGCTCCGCGCTCGTGAGAAGACAAGAAGACTAGACTAGGCGTCGGACGCGGCCATTTGCTTTTAACCTATTTTCTGTAGCCCTGCTTTCTGGCTTTGGATTTTAGTTGAAGCTGAGTTTTCATTGATGTGCGCGGTGGGTGCCTTTTATCGTTCATGCGATTTCTTGCAATCTGGTTCCTGCATTAATTCAGAGTTTGCGCCTACTGCCTCGTCCTCACGGGCCCCTCGCGAACGGGGGCTGGGCATAGCACGCGCGCGCTGCACGCATGCCCTGCTATGACTGGCGCTTTCTTATCGCGAGGCCCCCTCGGACGGACCGGCAGGCTCCTCAGAGGCTCCTTGGAATATCACGACCTCATGAGCCAGCTCGGGACCTGTTCTGGCTAAGATAAATTACAACAGCGAACTCGCTGCAGGGTTCACGGGTTCATGAAGGCATATATTCAGCTTGGCCTAAAGAATAGAGGCAGTAATCTGTTTACATGAGGGGCTCCCCCTCCCAAAATGCTCTTACGACCTCTAGGGCTGCGCCCGAGCTTTTGCATGCAGGATAAATAGTAGGGAATCATGGGGTCAATCGGACATGTCGCTCACTGCGTCCCCCGGGTCGCCTTCAAACGTGTCGCTGGCGTCGCTGGCATCACCATCACCGTCGCCGGCGCCGCCATTACCATCTTCAACCACGTCGCCTTCGTCCGCCGCGACCACCACTACGTTGTCTTCATAAGCAAAGGCCCTGACCAGCGCATCCACATTGTCTTCCACCCACCGCGCGAGGTCGCCCCGGATGGCCTCAGGTACCGGGGCAATGGCGGCATCAAAATCAGAGTTGGGGTAAGTGTTTTGGAGATGGCTCAAGACGGGGGAGAACACGTGACCGAGCAGGCCGCGACTCCTCTCCTCAACAAGCTGGCGAGCTCTTTCGGAACGATTCTCCAGGCACGTCACCACGTCGGTGAAGAAGCGGAGGTGGCTGGCGTAGTCGTTCGCGTGGGGATGAGGGGCATTTTCATCCCAGATGTGGCCCAGCGCCACGTTGGCCCTGTTCCTGAGGCCCTGGAGCATGCGGGCGTGCACGCGCTCTAGTGTCCGCCGTTGAAAAACTTCCTCCCTGTTCTGCTGCGCGATGGACTCGGCGTTGGCAACCCGCTGCTGCAGAGGAAGCAGCTCGGCACGGGCAGAGGCCAGCTCGGCGTGCCCCAAGACCAGGGCGGCTGCGGCGGCCTCCTCGCGTCGTTTCGCCTCAGTTAGCCTAGACTTGAGGGCAGCAGTCCTGCCCGCGGCCTCGGCCTCTACGAGCTTCAGCTTCAGGTCATACCTGCCCACAAGATCCGCGCGAGCCTCGGCCATGCGGCGGTCGACATCCTCCTGGGCCCGGGCCTCGCGCGCGCCGACGGCATCTTCCGCTAGAGCAACTTGGCGCTCCCTCGTCTCCAACCGCTCAAGCTCAAGGTTGCGCTCCATGGCTTCCAGTGCCAGCGCTCATGCTTTCAGATCTCTTCCTCCTCGGCAGGCGTCCCCCTCATTGACGCAAGGGCGGCTTGGCGTGCCTCCACCTGCTGCTCCAAAGAGGCACTCCAGGCCTGGAGCTCCCACGTGCGTTTCTCTGTGATCTCGTGGCGGCGGTCGGCTTCCCGGGCTTCTTCCAAGGCTCGGGAGCAGGCCTCGCGCGAGGTCGTAAGAGACGCCTCGGCCTTCGCGTTGTCAAGCTCGCGCTGGTGGCGCCCGAGGTTGATGTCCACCTTCAGCTTTACCGCTCCTCCATCAGCCGAAGACCCTCGGCCTCGAGGAGCACATCTACATCCGCAAGTTCCCCACCGAGCCGGCTCATCGCGCCCATCGCCTCTTGGAAAAGCTCGTGGCTGACGACGCTTCGTTCGTACGCAAACTTGAGCGCGCGGCCGATTCTGTCCTTCGCCGTGGGAGTTGCCGACGGGGTCTGAAGTGGTTCGCCCCTCTCAGCAGGGGGCTGGGGGCTGACGCCCCCTCGGTCGCCGGCCAGGCCCCGCGAGGGGCCCGGGTAGGCGTAGGCCCGCCGCTTGAAGAGGAGCCCAGGATCGAAGCCATCCAGCCGCCGTCCACGACCAGAGGACATTACAAAAAAATACACTTTCGTGATGATACGTGTTTGTCACAGTAGGTCACGTTTTCTGTGATGCATGTACATCCATGACAATTTTATGACAGAATCAAGATAGTCATACCTGTGCTGTCGTACAAGTGTTCCATGACATTACCAAAATTATCATCGCGGAAGTGTCCACTTTCATGACGATAAATCGCGCGTCACAGAAGTGCTTTCGTCAAGGGTGACCGACATGTGGCATCCACCGTAACGGAACACCGTTAAGCTATCGGGCCCGATTTTGGATCCGATAACCCGTTAATAGCCTGGACCAATGGGGATTTTCCACGTGTAAAATCATCATTGGCTGGACGAAACACGTGTCAGCTCCGCGCTGGCACAGGTGTCACTCATCCAATGGGCGAGATGCGCCTATGATATGTTGACACGTGGACCGGCCCAAAAGTGGCCCATAAAGTTTAAATGGGCCGGCCCAACTAAAGACCCGCATAATTTTGCGGACCATAATGGGCCAGCCTAGCTAAAGGCCCACGAGATTTTGCGGACCATAATGGGCTGGCCCAGCTAAAGGCCCACAAGATTTTGCGGGCCATAATGGGCCGGCCCAGGTAAAGGCCCATAAGATTTTTGCGGGCCATAATCGGCCGGCCAAGGTGAAGGCCCACAAGATTTTTGTGGACCATAATGGGCCGGCCCAGCTAAAGGCCCACGAGATTTCGCCGACATTAATGGGCCGGCCCAACTGTAGGCCCACAAGATTTTGAGGACCCTAGTAGGCCAGCCCATTAACTGGCTGCCATGTTTTGGGCCAAATGTCGGCCCATATTTGATCCGGTCCATTAATGATCTGCCACATTCCGGGCCTAACAATGGCCCATATGAGATCCGGCCCGTTAAAAGCCTACCACGTTCTGGGCCAAATTACGGCCCAGATCAGGTCCGGCCCTTTAAGAGGCTTTGGGCTAAATTATGGCCCATATCAGATTCGGCCCGTCAACTGGACGCTATGCTTTTGGGCCCAATTGCTAAAGGCCCATTTAGTAATTCGGCCTGATATTAGTTTCGGCATGTTAAGGGCCCGTTTAACATTTCGGCCCTATATTAATTTCGGCCTGTTAAAAGCCCGTCATATAGTTGGGCCTAACTATGGCCCGGTTTGCATCCGGCCTGCTCGCAGCCGATAATTTGATTGGGCCAAACAAGGACCAAGACAATTTTGGCCTGTTAAAAGCCCGTAATTAGATTGGCACAATCATGGGTCAGGGTCCATTTTGGGCTGCTGCCGGCCCGTGAGCTGTTCAGCACGTTTCAGGCCCAACCTACTTCCCAGCCTCCTAAAAGCCCATTGAGTTTTCTTGCGGAAAGAGGGTCGGCGGTTTACTCGGCCTATTAAAGGCCCGAATCTACTAGTGGTCCAGTTTACATTTAGGCCTTCTAACGGACCAAGATGACGGGGCCCATGATGCGGATCATATATCGTGATTGCATGACGACCCGATTATGTACCGTAATTTTACGATTTGGCCGGTTTACTGCGAAGACAGGATATATATATAGTAAAATAACTGCAGCATCATGAATAGGAAAAGACCTAGACTATACAATAAAGAAATTACGGCATATTACATCCACTTGGCATCAAAGTTCACCACTATGACAGTAAAGCACAAGCAGACAGCAGATTACATACACGGGGCATCAAAGATCGCCACCAGTGCAACTAAACACGCTGACAAAATAATATACAAAACTGACAGCACTTCAATAGAGTTCAAGAAAGGTTAGCCCTGCTGGGGAGCCGTAGCGCAAGCAGCTGAGCAAGCTGATGAGACCGCGCTTGTTTAACACTTATATCCTCCTCACTCTGAAAGATAAACAAGCAGACAGATGACAGGTTTTGCACATAAAATTATTAGTGCTGACAATTCATCACATTTCTTACTGATGAATAAAGTGGCACAATTTAAAATTGCTTTAACACAATATGGTATTGTTCAGGTCAAGACATGGCAGGAAATGACACTGTGAAGGAGTTGGCAGCTTCACGACACCACTCGATTACAGATCAAGAACTCATAAGTATTAATGGTTAGTGCGCTGTCAATTTATCCCATTTCAGATTGGCAAATAATGAGACGGTTTAAATAATAGTAGAATGATATGACATTGTTCATAGTTAATACATTGCAGAATATGACATTATGCTGTAGTGGGTAGGTTCACCACACCAATGGATTACGGATCAAGAACAGAAGCATACATGCAGTGCAAAAGAAGATCACTTGCTCTGTATAGTTTAATTTACATGGTATGAAGAAGGAACTTGGTTGTACAACTGAAAACTCAAATTGAGAAGGACAAAATTTTGTTTATGAACTACATAATAAACTTTAAACATGCAATTTGATGCAAACACCAAAAATAAATAGTTGTTGCAGTCATGCCTAACCAAATATACACAACAAAGTTTGAAGGCTTGGGAAGGACAAACTTACATTATTGGTGAAGGCAGGCTCTATAAAGCCCTTGTCCATGCTGATGGGGGGGGGGGCAATTCAAGAAGTTTAGCACAGAATGTTCTTCATAAGCATTGCCTT
>LR880970.1:476732994-476751259 GCA_904067115.1 Aegilops sharonensis | reverse complement strand
CAGGTTTACAATGTAGTATATGAAACTCATTTTGGTAAACCAGTTCAGTAGTAAGGTGGACCGGATAACAACATAAAACAAACATATATCTATGTAGTATGGTCACTGTATGGTCTATATCATTCTATTTTATGTTGCCAAATCAAGATAGATACAGTTTGAATCATATCTATTTAAGACAAAGCAGCATAGACAGAATATAAGTGTGGGAAACTACACAACAATAACAACACTTGTAATGTGCATGGCATGAGAACATAACTGTTTATTCAATTGAAACTGAAATCAACATATAGCAAGTTACAACAGCAAACACGTTAAAGAAACAGGTTTAAAACATACCTGTTGCACCATTGGAGTTTCAATTGCATCCTTCAAATTTGAAATTAGTTGGTATGAGTAAATATAGTGATGCAAGAGCAAAGTAGTATGAACCATAGCTATGGAACCTGACCTGAGAACAATTCTTCTTCTGCTTTAAGCGTTGACTTGGGGTTCGTAGTGGTGGTCCTCGTGCTTTGGGCACTGAAGTTGCCTTACTAACTGCTCGTGTTTGGGTGCTCTGTGGTGGAGACGGTGCTGTGTCAACGGGAACTGGTTTACTATCTGCTGGGGTTGGGGTTAGAAGGGGTGTAGCTGGTTCTCTGTCCAACTGGGTAGGGGTACAATCTGCGTGAGTCTGGGTTATGTGTGGTGGGGCTGGTTCTTGGGCAAGTACAACTATGGTTCTATCTCCATTGACAGGTAGCACGATCTTTTCTAAAGTCTGTGTTTTTACTCCCACAGATACTGCCATCACGCCCTCCAATTGAAATGGCTGGTAAACAAGAAAATTAATTGAATGTACAGACATTGTAAGATAGACAGGTGCAACGGATAGTAGGGAAGAAAATAGGGCATGAAATAATTCAGATTTATGTTGGCTAACCAAACAGAATAGCAGGACATATTTCAAATATATGATGGTTAATTAAACAGGATAGCATGACACAATTTCACATGTATGATGGCTAACTAAACAGGATAGAATGACATACTTCAAAATATGATGACTATGTAAACAGGATGACATGATATAACTATACGATGTGTCTATTAAAGTGGTTGGCATGCCATAAATCACAAACATGTCGTCGATGGAAACATGATGGCATGATATAATTCACGGATAGAATGACATAATTCAAAATATGATGACTATGTGAACATGATGAGATGATATAACTATATTATGTCTTTAGAAAATGGGTTGGCATGCCATAATTCAGATACATGCTGTCTATGTAAACATCATGGCATGATATAATTCAAATATATGATTTATATACTAAGGAAGTGAGCAGAGGGCAATCGCATATATGATGTGTCAACTAAGGAGATGGCATTCAATATCGTGTATATGATGTAAAAACTAAGCATTTCAATACAACATATGCATGATATGAGTAATATAACCCTGCAAAGTTTGAGCATACACCTCAGGGGGATAATAGGACTGGTCATCTGCCTCTGAAGAGTTATCTGTAACCAGCAACATATCTGCTTCACCAGGTAGCATTGTCTGCTCTGAAGACCTTGTTTTGACTCCGGATTTCTCCATCACCAATTCAAATGGCTGATGCACAGGAAGAGCAGTTGAATATACAAACATTGTCGACAAAAGCAATGAGAAATACAAAAAACGACAACATGATATAATTCACATAGATGACGCTTGGCTAAACAACATGGCATTGCATAATTCACATATATAATGCCTTGCAACAAGATAGCATTGCATAATTCACATATATAATGTCTTGCAAAAAGATGACATTGCATAATTCACATATATGGTAATTAGACACTAAAAAGGTGGCATTCACACAAATCATGTCTAAACTAAGCAAATGTCATAGCAATGCAAGATACCATATGCACGATATGAGCAACATAACCATGCACCTTGGGGGGGAATAGGACTGGTCATCTATCTCTGAGTCCTCCTCTGAGGAGCTATCTATAACCAGCAAGACATGCGCTTCGTCAGATAGCATTGTCTGCTCTGAAGACCTTGTTTCCACTCCAGATTTTTCCATGACCGTGCCAAATGGTTGATGCACATGAAGAGTAATTGAATGTACTAAAATTGTTGACAAATTTAACACGTAATAAAAAATGATGTCATGATATAATTCACATATAAGATGACTGGCTAACCAGGGTGGCATTGCAAAATTCACATATATGATGCCTGGCTAAACAAGATGGCATTGCATGATTCACATATACGATAAAGAAACTAAACAGATGGCATTGACACAAAGCATGTCTAAACTAAGCAGATGACATCTTTGATGTATACAGTAAGCAATGCAAGGCACCATATGCATGATATTACCAACATCAGCATGCCAAGTTAGAGCGAAGACCTCATGGGGTAAATATGAGTGGTCTTCTGCTTCTGAATCCCCTCAGAACAATTATCTTCCTCTTGATTACGATCTGAAATGGGTGGAGGGGGGCTGCCTTTGCACCCACCATGGAGTGACGTATGCATGAAATTTTATTGCCACGCAAGGATCGTCTCTTTTGCTCTGCATGTTCATTTCCATTGTGTACAATAACTGACATGCATAGGAATAAAACATAGTGAAATTATGTAAGGAGTGCATGCACAAATACAGAGTGAAGGTAGCAAACTTTGGATAGACCCAAAACCAATGGTAGCAGGCAGATAATAGCTTTAGTTAAAGAATACAGATAATGGCTCCTTTAATGTTTGTTTGCACCCAACATGAAACTCATAGTAGACACCTGAGATTAACCAGATAGTAGACAGATAGTACTGATTGTTGCCCCAATATGTACCCCAAAACCATTTAAAAAACTCAAGTTTCATCATAAGTTTGGACCTGAGTCGGAGTCTAATAGGTGAACACGACGATAAAGTAGCATGTCATCATATTAAGCGATGCATAACGTAAGCAGACACAGAAGAGTGCGACCTCTCTTGCGGACCCGTGTAGTCCTCAAGGTCATCTGCTCAGTTAATGATGGTAATGCAGTTGTCGTGGCTCCCGGTGGCGGGGAAGAAGATCTGAGGCGGCGAAAGACAGTCTGGAGAGCGTATCCCTGCTGTGGTGAACCCTTCCATCGGTGGAGCAGCTGAGCTGGGCTGGAACACAGCACCGCAGGAGCAGGACAAACCACACAAGGTTTTCTTTGACACATATCTGTAACAGAAGTAAATGTGTAAGGGCTTGTTTGAATTTGAGGATTCTAACAATGAAGGGTTAGGAAATAGACAGGAATAGGATAGGAATGCACGTGCAAAATAGAGAATTTAAAAACACATGATTTCTGCCAATCTAGGTGTTTGGTTCACAAGAATTGGACGATCACAGGATGCAAAGAAGCATGGTGAGATTAAGTCAAACCACGAGAAGTGTATAACCTCTTTGGCGAAGCCATGTCGATCTCAGCGTGATTGGGTTGGCCGGTGAGGATGCTCCGGCTGAATTGGCTGTCGGAGGAGGGGAAGAAGATCTTAGGTGTCTGGAGATGGAGCTCGAGGCACTGCTCCGCTGTGATGGAGGGTTTCGTTGTTGGAGCAGCTCCGCTGAGTTGTACGACGCCGAGGCTGAAGCAGGACAAGAGAGACAATGTTAACCTGAGTGGAATTCTAATAGCATCTCTAATAGATGACGTAAAATACATAACCACAAAGTGCTAGATGTATACATCAGCCGCTCATCTCTGAACTTAACTGTCGAAACTAAATTTAACTGTCAAAACTGAACTTAACTGTCGAAAATGAATTTTCCTGTCGAAACTAAATTTTACTGTCGAAACTGAATGCACTAGAGGTGAGGCTACAAGTCAGTCAACTGAATTTTTCATCTCTGGTCATTCGATTTTGCAGCTGTTGGATACGAAATCAAGGGCCTCCAGTTCATCTTCAACCTCCACCCCCCTGAGCCGCCAGCCACCACCGGCCAAACAGCTGCCCCCCACCGCCTGCGGCTGGTGGTGCGCCGCCTCGCCCGCCCCGAAAACACTCCCCACCGCCGGTCCGCCGCTGCCCCGGCCATCCCTGTAGGCCCCCCCCCCCCCCCCCCCCGCGCCTCCCCCCTCCCCCCCTGCCCCCCCCCCCCCCCCCCCGCGCCTCCCCCCTCCCCCCCTGCCCCCCCCCCCCCCCCCCCGCGCCTCCCCCCTCCCCCCCTGCCCCCCCCCCCCCCCCCCCGCGCCTCCCCCCTCCCCCCCTGCCCCCCCCCCCCCCCCCCCGCGCCTCCCCCCTCCCCCCCTGCCCCCCCCCCCCCCCCCCCGCGCCTCCCCCCTCCCCCCCTGCCCCCCCCCCCCCCCCCCCGCGCCTCCCCCCTCCCCCCCTGCCCCCCCCCCCCCCCCCCCGCGCCTCCCCCCTCCCCCCCTGCCCCCCCCCCCCCCCCCCCGCGCCTCCCCCCTCCCCCCCTGCCCCCCCCCCCCCCCCCCCGCGCCTCCCCCCTCCCCCCCTGCCCCCCCCCCCCCCCCCCCGCGCCTCCCCCCTCCCCCCCTGCCCCCCCCCCCCCCCCCCCGTGCCGAGATTTTTCTCCGGCGATCCCCACGCCACCGCCCCACCACCGCCGGCGACCACCGCCCCCACCCTGAACCCTAAGATAGATAGTGGGGTAACTCTCCGGCGAGAACCCTCCCCGCTGCGGCTGGTTCTTCCCTAACTCTGGCGAGCCCCCACCCCCTAAAAATTGACTGACCCAAAAGTCGATTCAGTCGACTGAAGTGTAGCTAAATTGGAGCAGCATCGCAAGCAAGAGCAAGAGCGAGAGCAGCAGCGCGAGCAAGAGCAGACCAGGCAGGGGAACAAGAGCAAGAGCAGAGCAACAACGCGAGCGAGAGCTAAAGCAGCAGTAGCTCCTACTGATGTGGACGTCGCCGCCGAGGGAGCGACGCCGTGGAGGAAGTGGCCGGCGAGGCCGCCTGAAAGTGCTAGTTATCGAATAGAGGGGGTGAATAGGCGATTTTTATGATTGTCTTAAAAACATGGGAGTTTCGAAGACAAACAATAGAAATGAACCTATTGATATGCAATGGAAGGTAGACTACACTAGGCAAGCCATAGTCAAGTATTCAATGAAGTGAAAGCACGAAGACTAACAGCAGCTAGGTAGTGATGATCAGGATGGAAGATAGTATGAAGCCAAACAACAATAGAAGTCACACAGTGAAGTCAAACATGTAACACAAGCAGGCAATGAATTCACGAAGACAAACTGTAAATAAAGAGAGGGAGACGATAGAACCAGTCGCTTGATGAGGACAAGGATTTGTTGGACCAGTTCCAGTTGCTGTGACAACTGTACGTCTGGTTAGGGAGGCTGAGATTCAACTCAGAAGACCGTGTCTTCACCTTATTCCCCTTGAGCTAAGGACACCTAGTCCTCGCCCAATCACTCTGGTAAGTCTTCAAGGTAGACTTCCAAACCTTCGCAGACTTCGTTCATCGGCGATCCACAATGACTCTTGGATGCACAGAATGCGACGCCTAACCGGCTGGAGGATTCACAGTCCTCGAGTGTAACAAGTCTTCAGGTCACGCAGACAGAAAGACTTTAGTGATGCCTAACACTCTTTGGCTCTGGGTGTTTGGGCTTTGTCCTCACAAGGATTTCTCTCTCTCAAAAGCTTCGGAGGTGGGTTGCTCTCAAACGACAAAATCCATTCACTAACTCTGAGCAGACACCAATTTATGGTGTAGGGGATGGGCTATTTATAGCCACTAGGCAACCCGACCTGATTTTTCCAAAATGACCGTGGGTCACTAAGGAACTGACACGTGTTCCAACGGTCAGATTTCAAACACACGCGGCAGCTTTACTTGGGCTTTAAGTAAAGCTGACTCATCCAGCTCTGGATAAGATTTGCTCTCATTGACTTCGCTCGAAGACATAGGTTTTGGTTGAGCATCACTTCAGTCACTCTGACTTTGTTCACTGGGACCCCACTTAACAGTACGGTGGTTCCTATGACTCAACAAAGAATAAAAGGAAATAGCGAAACAACTAAGTCTTCACGCTCCATAGTCTTCACGCGATGTCTTCTCTAGTCATAGTCTTCAATGTGAATATCTTCACATACCACCATTGTCTTTAATGTCTTCATACATTTTTAGGGGTCATCTCCGCTAGGTAAACCGAATCAATGAGGGACTACTACCTGTGTTATCCTGCAATTCTCACAAACACATTAGTCCCTCAACCAGGTTTGTCGTCAATACTCCAAAACCAACTAGGGGTGGCACTAGATGTTGGAGATATGCCCTAGAGGCAATCATGTATGATGATATTTCCTACGTGTTTATGAATAAAGATAGTCCTTGGACATTATCAATGATGTGTATCAGCAAGTACGTGACTTGTTTGTGGGACTATGCATTGTATGATGACTGTCCTATAAGGTCCCTAGTCGAAAGGGCTGTGTGGACGCGCATCCGACTAGACTAGCATATGACACGGTCGATGGCTTGGTCTCACTAGCCATGGAGCATTGGATGCTAACCAGATAATGTGGACTTGGAAAGGTCTGGTCGGATTCGACGTAGTCGGATCCGAGACGAGATAAGGTCCGAGTCGGACAGACCCAACTATGAGACGCAACGATAGGTCATTTGTGAGTCTCTAGTACAACATACATTCTAACCTGAGCTCACGCATGTACTCGGGATGGTGACAGACTTGCTTTGGGCCGACCAAATGCTACTCCATGACTAGGTAGTTACAAAGGTAGGTTTCGGGTTTGTCCAGTCCCATGCTGCGAGACATGGTCGAGCAAGACGGGATTTGCCCCTCCGATCAGGAGAGATATACTCAGGGCCCCTCGTATGATCCGACCAGGATAAGCATGGCCATGCGACAAGGATTATGAGATAATCCGGATAGTGGTCGGTATTACTGGAACGAGAAAGAGGTCGGGCTAGCACAAGGATGACAGTCTCGCCTTGAGCCCGACAACATATATCGTGTGGCAAAGGGAACAAAAGTGTGACACGTTGTACAGGTTCGCCTAACCAGCTTCATAGTCTGCTTGGTGGTCGACATGCCTTGCTAGAGGCCGCTACCAACCGTGCAGGTTGGAGGTGATCCGAACTATGAACAAGCCGACTTGAACCTAAGGGGTCGCGCGCTTAAGGGAAGGAACCTACAAGGTCAGTTCATAGGACACTGGCCGGATGTGATCCGAACTGGACTAGGAACGTGACCAAGTAGACTTTGGGCTTTAGGGTCCGTGCGAGGCCCAAGTGTTGAGCCCGGGATGGACGCCTGTATAAAGTGGAGGTGCGGTACACTCATGCAGTTGATCGCTTCGGCGCTGCGACTAGGGTTTGCATGTGTTGCGAATAGCCACCTCCACTCGCTGCTGACTGTGTGATCGGACCTAGCAGTCCGCCGCACGGTGTTCCTCCTGCATGCGCGGATACCGTTAGAGACGGTGCACTTGCGCCGCTCCGGTGAACTCGTACGAGGGATCGGACGACCGGCTGTTCGAGGGAGATCGAACGAGGAGGAGACAATCCACGCGGACACGCTGCCCCAACTCTTCTTCCGCTGCACGACACTGCACGTCTAGTGGTAACAAACTGAGATCCATCTCCTGTAGCATGTTCCTGGATGTTCTGCGCGTAGGGTTTTTAATTTGTAGTCGACGCACCCTACTGTAGAACCCAACAGTGGTATCAGAGCCTCTTCTATAGGATTTGGTTTCAGATCGTATGCATATTAGATATGTGGAGGCGGCAGATGAGATCTGTTGTCGTTGATAAGATCGGCTATGTGCACGGTTGATGTGATCAACTGCACATGGGGATCGTTGAGGCTATGTTTTCTGTAAATCGGGATCGATGAGGTCGTGAAACGATCTACCCCTACCGGTCGGTTATCCGCCATCGGGGTTAACAGTGAAACGTAAATCCGAATCGGATTTGCGATGATTGATAAGATCGGTCAGATCAGAGAATTTGGCGGGACCGCCGTGTGCGTAGCGCCGTGTATTTCGTACCCGACACACAAACCGGTAGAATGTGATTCTATGCATAACTTTGTTTTGCAGGTTTGATGTGAATAGTATGGCTCATGTGTATGTGATGCATGTGTGTAATTTATACGTGGCCTGCGTGTCATGTTTGTCAGCCGGCAGGAGCCAAAGTGTTGTCATTATATTGTATAATGACCTGCGTGTCGACTTGTGACTCTATGTAAATTCATTACTAGTTGTAGTAGTTGGACAATAGAGATCAGGTTGGCGACTTGGCGTCCCGGCGTGACAAACAAGATGGAGTTCGTAGATGGTCATCGGAGTCGGAGCCGACCTGGAAGGACGTCCATGAAGGAGCCATACTATTTCACAATATGTGTTATATTTGTGATTGTTATGCTTCTTTGTTTCTATGCATGTTAGAATGGTAGAATGATCCCTCATGAATATCAAGTGAATTGCCATCCCCGATGTTGCACCTTCGCACGTCAAGTACGTCTAGTAGTGGGCTCATAAAATTGGGGTGCTGCTGGGTGTCCTTGAACTAAAGGGTTCGTGTCAGACACGGACATGCACTGCATCAGGTTAACTTGACAAGGCTATCAAAACGGTTTTGGGCCTTGTGGCAAAGAAGGTTGGGTGCCGTATAGAGATACGATTAGCAAGGAGTTGCTTACCGGATAGGTATGTTGGCTAGCAGTGATGCTAAAGCTCACTAGTCGCATGCGCTAGTCGGATCCTGAATCACTGAGAGTTTGCGGAGGGATGCTGACTTCAGTGGGAGTATTTCTGTTTAGGATAGAATTACTCTACATAAACACATTGCTTAGTGATTGCATATTTTCTGTTGTAGATCAATGGCACCACCTGCTCAACCCAACTTTGCATTGAAATCAATTCTGGAAAAGGATAAACTGAATGGAACAAACTTTACCACCTAGTATAGAAATCTGAGAATTGTTCTCAAGCACAATAAAAAGGAACTTGTTCTAGAGGATCCACTTCCAGAGGAACCTGCCGATAATGCTAATGCCCCAAATAAGAATGCCTACCAGAAACTCGTTGATGAATCAACGAAGATTAGCTGTCTGATGCTGGCTTGTACGGAGCCCGATTTGCAAGAGCATTTCGAAAATGTTGAGGCTTACGATATGATCGAGTGTCTCAAGAGCATGTTTCAGACACAGGCTAGGACCGAAAGGTTCAACGTCTGGCGATCCTTGATGGATTGCAAGCTGAAGGAAGGTGATCCACTGAGCCCACATGTGATCTAGATGATCGTATATGTGCAAGCTTTGGATCGTTTGCGCTTCCCGCTCTTGGATGAGTTGGCTACAGATGCAGTTCTGGGTTCTCTTCCGCCCAGCTATGGGACGTTCATCTCGAACTATCATATGCATGGCATGGATAAGAAGCTCACTGAATTGCATGGGATGCTCAAGGTGGCAGAGCGGGATATTAAGAAAGGCACGCATCAAGTGTTGATGGTGTAGAAATCGGCTAAGTTCAAAAAGAGTTGGTCCAAGAAAAAGGCTAAGGCAAAGGGCACGGAGACGGTAACCTCTGCTGCTGCGCCGAAGTCTGGACCGGACTCGAAGACCGTTTGCTATCACTGCAAGGAAACCGGTCACTGGAAGAGGAACTGTAGCAAGTGGCTTGCGGAGCATGGCAAGAAGGCCGGAAATGCTTCTTCAGGCAAAGGTACACTTGTTGCATATGTTATAGACATTTACCTTGTTGACATACCTAGTAGCTCTTGGGTATTTGATACCGGATCGGTTGTTCATATTTGCAACTCGATGCAGGGGCTGGTAAGAACTAGGCGTGTGGCACAAGGGGAGATTGACATCAGGGTCGGCAACAAAGCAAGAGTTGCTGCGTTGGAGGTCGGCACGATGCAGCTCCAGCTTCCTTCCGGATTCATTATGGAATTGAATAATTGTTATTACATTCCTGCACTTAGTCGGAACATTATTTCTGCCTCATGTTTGATGAGTCAAGGTTATGAATTCAATTTAAGGACAATGGTTGTTCGATATTTTTGAATGGTATGTTCCATGGCTATGCACGCATTGTTGATGGGCTATTTATATTGAATCTAGAACAAGAACCGGTCTATAACATGAATGTCAAGAGGCATAAGCCTAATGAGATAAATCCGACATACTTCTGGAATTGCCGGCTTGGACACATTACTCTGAAACGCATGAAGAAGCTCCATCATGATGGGCTCCTAACTTCGTCCGACTTCGAGTCGTTCGAGACATGTGAATCATGCTTGCTCGGCAAGATGACTAAGTCTCCTTTCGCAAAGAGTTGCGAGAGGGCGTCCGAGCTATTGGAACTTATACATAGTGATGTGTGTGGTCCAATGAGCACAACCGCTAGAGGTGGCTATCAGTACTTCGTGACTTTTACCGACGACTTGAGTAGATATGGATATATCTATTTGATGAGGCACAAGTCGGAGACTTTTGAAAAGTTCAATGAGTTTCAGAACGAGGTTGAGAATCAGCTTGGCAAGAATATAAAGCTTCTGCGATCTAATCGTGGAGGTGAGTACATGAGCCAGGAGTTTGATGATCATCTGAAAAGTCGAGGTATAGTACCTCAGCTCACACCTCCGGGTACGCCACAGAGAAACGGCATGTCGGAACGGGGGAATAGGACCTTGTTGGACATGATCTGGTCTATGATGAGCAAATCGGATTTACCCTTGTCATTTTGGGGATACGCTCTAGAAACTGCAGCTTTCACACTTAATAGGGTACCATCAAAATCTGTAGACAAGACACCACATGAGATGTGGACCGGGAAGAGTCCCAGTTTGTCTTTTCTAAAGATTTGGGGTTGTGAAGCATTTGTCAAGCGACTTATGTCAGACAAGCTTACAGCCAAGTCGGATAAATGCATATTCGTGGGATATCCGAGGGAAAACCTTGGGATATACCTTCTACAACCGGGAAGAGAACAAAGTGTTTGTTCCTCTGAACGGGGTTTTCCTTGAGAAAGAGTTTCTCAGTCGGGAGGCCAGTGGGAGGACGGTTTGACTTGAAGAAATTCGAGGACCACTCGGGGACGGCTCGGCTGGTGATGAGATCATACCGGAGTCAGTCAGGGAACCTGTAGTGGAAGCGGCACCGGAACCATGGAGGTCAGAAAGATTGCGCAGAGTGCATGATGTATTGTTGCTAGAAAGCGACGAGCCGGCCACATATGCGGAAGCGATGGTGAGCCCAAATTCCGAGGCATGGCTGGAGGCCATGAGATCCGAGTTAAAGTCCATGGATGAGAATCAAGTCTGGGACTTGGTTGATCCGCCACCTGGCGTAACTGCCAATGGTTGCAAATGGGTCTTTAAGAAGAAAACCGATGTGGATGGAAATGTTCAGATCCACAAAGCTAGGTTTGTCGCTAAAGGTTATGGACAAGTTCAAGGAATTGACTACGGCGAGACTTACTCGCCGGTAGCGATGCTGAAATCGGTGAGGATCATACTAGCTATAGTTGCATATTTCGATTACGAGATATGGCAGATGGATGTCAAAACGGCTTTCCTTCACGGAAATTTAACCGAGGACGTGTATATGATACAGCCCGAGGGTTTTGTCGATCCGACTAGCACTAGTAAGGTATGCAAGCTCAAGAGATCCATTTATGGGTTGAAGCAAGCATCTCGGAGTTGGAACATTCGTTTTGATGAGGTCGTCACAGGTCTCGGTTTCATCAAAAGCGAAGAGGACTCTTGTTTATACAAGAAGTTAAGCGGGAGCTCGATAGTGTTTTTGATCTTGTATGTGGACGACATACTACTGATCGGAAATGATGTTTCGATGCTAAACTTGGTCAAGGAGTCATTGAATGGCAAGTTTTCGATGAAAGACCTTGGTGAGGCAGTATATATTTTAGGCATTAAGATATATAGAGATAGATCGAGGAGGCTTTTGATACATTTGGTTCAACATGAGTGAGGCGAAGAAAGGGTTCTTGCCACTCTCACATGGTATAAGGTTAAGCGAGACTCAGAGTCCTTCGACATCTGATGAGCGAAGAAGGATGAGTAGGATTCTGTATGCCTCAGCAATCGGATCCATCATGTATGCCATGATATGTACAAGGCCTGATGTTGCTTTTGCAATAAGCCTCACAAGTAGATATCAGGCCAACCCAGGTGAGAGTCACTGGGCAGCGGTAAAGACAATTTTGAAGTACCTGAAAAGGACTAAAGAGATGTTCCTAGTTTATGGAGGTGAGGAAGAGCTCGTCATAAGGGGTTACGTTGATGCAACCGACAGAGATGATTGTTGATCACAGTCCGGATTCGTGTACGTCCTGAATGGAGGAGCAGTGCACTGGATGAGTTCCAAGAAGGATACGGTGGCTGATTCTACCACAGAAGCCGAATACATTGCGGCTTGTGAAGCTGCAAAAGGAAGGTGTTTGGATCTGGCATTTTCTGGATGATCTTGGTTTTTTCCCAGCCTCGGTGAAACTGTTGGACCTTTATTGTGATAATTCTGGTGCCATCGCACAAGCCAAGGAGCCGAGGAATCACCACAAAGTCAGACACATAGACCGGAAATATCACCTGATACGAAAGATCGTAAAGAATGGTGATGTAGAGTTATGCAAGATTCACATGGATGCAAATGTTGCAGATCCGTTGACTAAGCCGCTTCCACAACCCAAGCATGAGGGGCACGTTAGAGCTATGGGCATTCGATGTCTATTTGATTGACTCTAGTGCAAGTGCGAGACTGTTGGAGATATGCCTAGAGGCAATCATGTATGATGATATTTCCTATGTGTTTATGAATAAAGATAGTCCTTGGACATTATCAATGATGTGTATCAGCAAGTACGTGACTTGCTTGTGGGACTATGCTTTGTATAATGACTATCCTAAAAGGTCCCTAGTCGAAAGGGCTGTGTTGACGCGCAGCCGACTAGACTAGCATATGACACGGTCGATGGCTTGGTCTCACTAGCCATGGAGCATTGGATGCTAGCCGGATAATATGGACTTGGAAAGGTCTGGTCGGATTCGACGTAGTCGGATCTGAGTCGAGATAAGGTCCGAGTCGGACAGACCCAACTATGAGATGCAGCGATATGTCATCTGTGAGTCTCTAGTACAACATACGTTCTATGTCCTAAGACCTGAGCTGACGCATGTACTCGGGATGGTGGCAGACTTTCTTTGGGCCGACCAAACGCTACTCCGTGACTAGGTAGTTACAAAGGTAGGTTTCGGGTTTGTCTAGTCCCATGCTGCGAGACATGGTCGAGCAAGATGGGATTTGCCCCTCCAATCAGGAGAGATATACTCTGGGCCCCTCGTATGATCCGACCAGGATAAGCATGGCCATGCGACAAGGATTATGATATAATCCGGATAGTGGTCGGTATCACTGGAATGAGAAAGAGGTCGGGCTAGCACAAGGATGACAGTCTCGCCTTGAGCCCGACAACATATATCGTGTGGCAAAGGGAACAGAAGTGTGACACGTTGTACAGGTTCGCCTAATCAGCTTCATAGTCTGCTTGGTGGTCGGCATGCCTTGCTAGAGGCTGCTACCAACCGTGCAGGTCGAAGGTGATCCGAACTGTGACCAAGCCTACTTGAACCTAAGGGGTCGTGCGCTTAAGGGAAGGAACCTACGAGGTCAGTTCGTAGGACACTGGTCAGATGTGATTCGAACTGGACTAGGAACGTGACCGAGTAGACTTTGGGCTTTAGGGTCCGTGCGAGGCCCAAGTGTTGAGCCCGTGATGGAGGCCTATATAAAGTGGAGGTGCGGCACACTCATCCGGTTGATCGCTTCGGTGTTGTGACTAGGGTTTGCATGTATTGCGAATAGCCACCTCCATTCGCCGCCGACTGTGTGATCGGACCTAGCAGTTCGCCGCACGGTGTTCCTCCTGCACGCGCGGATACCGTTAGAGGCGGTGCACTTGCGCCGCTCTGGCAAACTCGTACGTGGGATCGGACGACCGGCTGTTCGAGGGAGATCGAACGAGGAGGAGACGATCCACGCGGACGCGCTGCCCCAACTCTTCTTCCGCTGCACGGCACTGCGCGTCTAGTGGTAACGAACTGAGATCTATCTCCCGTAGCATGTTCCTGGATGTTCTGCGCGTAGGATTTTTAATTTGCAGTCGATGCACCCTACCGTAGAACCCAACACTGGATGCACTTACAATATCCCCCTTTTTGGTGATTGATGACAAACTGGTTGAAGTTTTCAATGGGAATAAAAGTATGTGAAATTGTAAAGGATTAAGGTATTGCCTTCATAAGTAGCAAAAGGCCCCACCTGAAGATGTGCATATAAGTAATTTGCTTTTGGAATGCAAATGCACATGGCAGGTTGTACTTGCGGAGACCCTCTTCAACTTATGAAGACAATTCATCATGCATGATTAGATATAACAAAGATAATGACATGCATAATGATAAATAGACGTCTGCAGTATGACTTCGTGCAGGATTTATCATCGCACATGCGGAATTTATCATCACATCATAGAATAGCAAACAAGTAGCAGACAATCATCAAGTTTAAGTGTTACCACTCAAAGAACCAAATGTATCAAAAGCGAGAGTTGTAAACACTTGGCAAAATATAAATCAACCACCCATATGGACCCACTTGAAGACTATCAACTCATATGCTTCTCCCCCTTTTGTTAGCAAGTACCAAAAAGGTTTGAAGACATAGAGTCTCTACTCGTTCCCATGAGTAGTAGGAGGTGAAGTAGCAGGGTCATCATTGAGGTTTGGTGGTGCAGAAGAACTTGGTGCAGTGTCGATACGCGCCGAAGTTGGAGGTGGTGAAGTAGCATCATCTTGGTCATCAATGACTCTGGCATTCACCGTTGCAGCTGAGGAGGAATAGTCAAAGTCTTCAAGAGAGGAGTCCGACACAAGACATCATTCCTTGGAGGAGTGGAGTCAAACTTGAATCTTTCAGTGAAGCCATCGTCTTGAAGATCAGCTTCAGCACTGAGCAAAGTCAAACTCTTCCATGACCTCCGACAGATTTCATGTGTGACAAATGACTTCTTGGTGGCAAGATTGCGAATGCGATTGACGTCCACCAAGAGGCTTTGCATTTGCCGCTTCAGCCAGTAGTGATGCTTATCCTATTTCTGATGCAGGGCGAAGAGAAGCTCTCGGTCATTGAGAACACGAGATCGCTTTTGAGGCTTTGAGAAATAGTGCTTTCAGTGGCTTCAGTATGGGCACGGTGAGGTGCGCGTGTATTGCCAGCCAAAGGATAAACACGAGTGACAGCCTGAACTCCTTCAATGGGCTGTGTGAAGCTTTGGTGATCAGCATTGTGAAGACAAACATGCTCCTTGGCCGGCTCTGGGTATATGGCTTCAACTGACATATCAGCCTCTGGCAAAAAGATCAGATGGTTGCGTGCAGAAGGCTGATAGTTGACAGCTGAATGAAGCTTGATAAGGCGCATAACCCATGGAGCGTAGAACTTCAGACCAAAGAGATCAGAGCCAGATGCAGCCAGTTGCCTGATGAAGAAGTCTTGAGCATTGAAGCTTATGCCATTCAAGATATAAAAGACCAATGTCTTAATCGCTCCTTCAAGCTTCGCTGTAGAAGAATGTCCCTTGATGGGCCAGAGAGTTCGCCTTATGATATGATAGATCGTTCAGGGCAGATACTCTAGGTCTTCAACACAGAATTCTCTTGGGTATTCAGCGTCGCGTGGCAAAGGCTTCATCATGCTCATCATTTGGCTCATGTTGGGCTCTGGCTTATGAAAGATGCTCTCCAAAGCATTGCGGTGAAGCTGACAACCAGGTTCATATAATTCACCTGGAGTGGGCAGACCAGTGAGCTCAATAATGTCAAGAGCTTTAGCTTCATGGTGTACGTTGTCTATCATCCACTCAAGGATCCATGTCTTCGGATCCCTGTTGTAGCCGCGAATGTGGAGGGTAGCATAAAATTGTAGCAGAAGCTCTTCATTCCAATGCTCTTTATCAGTCACAAAGTTCAGAAGTCTAGCATCACAGAAGCAGTCAAGGGCTTCTTCTAGGCAGGGCAGACCAGCAATGGCTTCACAGTCGATACGCATATGTGGAAAGATGTGCCCCTGATCATAGAGAACGCAGGAATACTAACTGTGCTGGTGATAGCTCTAGAACCGATCTGATGAAATTCTTGGCTTGGAGTAGGGGTTCTTGGCACTGTCGAAGAAAGTGTTGTGCGCAATGAAGCCATTTGCATTGAAGGACCCTGGTGAAGTTGCAGTACCTAGAAACCTTGGCAGTCTTGGCTTAGGCTTCTGGACCTAAGGCCTGTGCTCAACATGATAGTCAAATTGAGGACCAGCAGCAGGTGGAGGAACCAGAATGGGCCATCTGACAGTAACCAGCTGACCATGATCAAATGCTTGCTCGATGGTGTGTGGCCTTGGAGGCGGTATAGGAGCAGTGGTAGTGGCATTGACTTCAGGCTGCAGATTTGCATCAGGTGCAGCATTGGCTTCAGGTGCATGGACTTCTGGCACCACATTAGCTTCGGCCATGACAACGTCATTGGCTTTAGTATTGGTGGTTGTGGTCGCCTCAATGTTATCAACCTCCACTCGAGTAGCTGGAGGGTCAGACACGTTCTCCTCGAGAACAACTTCAGGGTTTGTCGGGGGTGTAGAAACACGTTCTTCTTCATCTCTTGGCTCTTCTTGTTCATCGGCTGATGCAGCCGGAATGTCTTCAACCGCTTTGGCTTCAGACACGGAGATGTTCACAGTTGGAGAGGCTTCAGAAAATACTTGGCGTGATACAGAGTGATGCTCTTCTCCTTCTGGAACACTAGAAAGTGTGACTTGTCGCCTTGGTCCTTTGTGAAGCCTGCGAAACGCTGGCGATGCTTGTGGAGATGGAGTAGTCTGGGCCTCAAAGTCATCATCATCAAGCACCGGAGTGGTGACTTGAGTTGGGGGAGTACGTGGGGATTCTTCTTCACGGGGGGAGTCTTGAGGGTGATCAGCCCATGAATCATCCTGAGCAATTGGCAACAAAGTACGACCAATGCTGATGAGTTCATTGTTCGTGAGAACATGCGATGATACCATGTTGTGCTCGATCTGAGGAAGGACTTCATCATCTTGTACATTGTCTTGGGGACCAATGTCTTCAGCTGTGGTGGGGTCAACAGCTGGAATATCTTCAGGAGCCTCTGTGGTAGCAGGCTCGTGAACAATCAACTGACGCTCTCGGTGTTCTGATGCAGGACGAGCAATAGAAATTGGCTCGACGACAAGGGGCTCTGTGGGAGCAGCCCGATCTTTCTTCTTGGTTTTTCTCTTCTTGGCTGGTGGAGCCTCATCAGTGGTGTTCTTGGTCTTGCACTTTCTGGCTTCGGCTTCAGCTGCCCTTGTTTTCTTGAGCTCTGAAGCCACTGTGGGGACCTTTGGCTTCACGCCTGTCATACTAGCGGGGAAGACTATGCGAGGTTCTTCCCGCCTGGATGCTTCAGCTGGGGCCACATTTTTCTTCATTTTCTTGGCAGCCATCTTAGGGTCGATGCCAGGACGCCCAAGTGCCTTGCACTTCTCAGCTGCATTGTAGGCTTGAACACATTTGGCAGCCAGGTGTTTCATGCGCTCTCGAGAACCTTTGGCTTCGTCATGTTTCTTGTGAGATGCCTCCTTGAGCTCATGCATCATTGTCTTGAAGTTTTGGACGTCTGTCACACTGAGCTAGGCCATCACTACAAAAAAAAGACACATCCCATTTTGGGCCGAACGAAAAAAAAAATTATGTCATACATATGACACTTCTATGACGATAATTGTGACAAAACCCGGTATCATCATAGATGTGGTGGGCTCCTACTTCTATGACAAAAAATCATGACAGAAAATGGGCTTTTCTTCCTGGGCGGGCAGGAGACGCAGCTGCATGACATTCTTTGGGTCGTCCATGAAGGAAAAAACCGTGGTAGAAGCGAGGGGGAGGAAAATTTCGGGGAGTTGCCGGTTACGGTGGGAGGTCGGGGGCCGAGCGATGCGCGTTTCTCTCATACACGTGCGAGGCGTTGGCTCTAACTGAACCCGAGCGAGGCGTTGGGCTCTAACTGAACCCGAGCGATTGCACTGTAGGCTACACGTTACTGAACCCGAGCGATCGATCGATGGCTGTTAGCTGAACCCGATGGAGCGATTCCTTCGCTACTGCTGCTAACTGAAGTCGATCGATTGGATGAACAGTGAGCGTTGCGGGGGGG
>LR880970.1:476650816-476671808 GCA_904067115.1 Aegilops sharonensis | reverse complement strand
TTATATCGACTAGAGGGGGGGTGAATAGGCGTTTTTTATGAATTCTTCACTGAGGAATTTGCCGGTGAGGAAATTCCTTAGCGAAGAACTACTTGCAGCGGAATAAGTACTCAGAAGTAAGCATAATAGAATACTGGCATAGTCATCATGATGAAATGAAGACAAGCACAGAGTATAGAAAGCGTAATCACAGGATAACACAAGATGAAGACAAACATACTGAAGAAATTGAACTAAGGAAATTAAGAAAGTCTTCAGTCAAAGTCTTCAAACACAGATATGATGAAGCACTTAACACAGTAATGAGGAATGAAAGAGTTGAGGAAATAGAACCAGTAAGCTTGGTGAAGACAATGATTTGGTAGACCAGTTCCAACTACCGTCTCAGTTGTACGTCTGGTTGGAGCGGCTGAGTATTTAAACTCGAGGACACACAGTCCCGGACACCCAGTCCTGAGCACGCAGCTCAGGACACCAAGTCCTCACCGTATTCTCCTTGAACTAAGGTTACACAGACCTCGTCCAATCACTCGTGTTAAGTCTTCAGGACACTTCCAAACCTTCACAAACTCGGTCACTCGGCGATCCACAATTTCCTCTTGGATGCTCTAGACCATGACGCCTAACCGTCTGGAAGAAGCACAGTCTTCAAAGGTAACAAGCGTCGGATCCATGTAGGATCAATCTCTTTAGTGATGCTCAATCACTTTGGGTTTGTAGGTGTTTGGGTTTGGGTTTTCCTCACTTGATGATTTTCACTCAAAGTCCTCGGAGGATGGGATGCTCTCAAATGAAGAGTGTCAGTTTCTCTCAGAGCAGCCAACCAGCTAGTGGTTGTAGGGGGCGGCTATTTATAGCCTAAGGAGCATCCCGACATGATAAGACATAAATGCCCTTGAATGATATGATCGTTAGGTAGATAAGATATTTTGGGACAGCTGGCGCACATCACAGCAACGGCCGGAAATTTGAGGTTCAAATTCCTCAGGGCTATCATGTTCCTCACTGTGTAGGCAATCCGCACTGGCGAATTCCTAACTCCTCAGTCAGAACAAATTCCTCAGCGACCAGAAGAACTTCGTCTCTATCACTGAAGAAATTGACTGAACTGTATGAGATTTCCAATGGCTTCACTCGAAGGGATTGGTAGGTGTAGGATTTTGAGTTGAGCATCACATGGAAATTTTTCCTTAGTATTTCCTCGACCCCCTTTAACAGTACGGTGTTTCATATGACTCAAGAAAGGGAAAATGAAACTACGAAAACAAAATTCTTTGCGCTTCATGTTCCTCAAATGAATACCAAGTCTTCAAGGTCACACCAATTTCTTATCTTTCAAAGTCTTCAGAAAATCTTCACAATACCAAAGTCTTCAGTTGAAGAACTTCATTTTTAGGGGTCGACTTTCACTGTAAATATCAAACCCTCATAGACTTATAGACATGTGTACACTCACAAACGCATTAGAACCTTAACCTACAAGTCTTCAATACACCAAAATCACTAAGGGGCACTAGATGCACTTACAATCTCCCCCCTTTTGGTGATTGATGACAATATAGGTTATGTTTTCAACAGGGAGAAACATATGAAGTGTAAATACTGATATTGAGGAATTTGATTGCAAGATATAGAAGAATTCCCCCTGAAGATGTGCATAGTGAGGAATTTGCTTTTCAGGCAATGCACATTTGAAGAGTTGAATCATGGAGATCTCCCCCTATATCTTGTAATTCATACACGCATTTGACATATAGTATGAAGAATTTGAAATGCATGATGAAATATGGTGACTGATGTAATTCAGCATGCGTGTATTAACATATAATGAGGAAAAAGCATGCAGAGGAACACATCAAAAGTATCAGAGCACCATCGGGATTAAGATTACAACTCGATCCAATAAAGTTTCGGAAAAGCGAGAGTTGTAACTTAGCGAAAAAAACGCCCATATAATAGACCCGCTTGAAGACTAACTCAACTTTCTCCCCCTTTGTCATCGAATGACCAAAAGGATCGAAACTGAGGACTAACGCCCCTGAAGAGTATCAAGTTGATGTAGGAGCGCCAGCGTTGTCGGGGTCGGTTGTCATAGTAGGGTCTGTCGCAGTGTCGTCCAAGTCTTCATTTTCATCAGTGTCGCGTGATGAAGAGTAAGAGCTGGCCACCAAGGAAGGAACCTTGACCTTCTTGTATTTCTTCGGAGGAGGTGCATACTAGTCAAATTCTTCCTTCAGACCCATTTTCTTCAGATCTTGTTTGCTGTAGACATGAGACAGAACAGCCCAGGTACAGGTGAAGGTTTCATGGAGGTAGTACTGATTTTTCTTCACTGCATTATGGTTTGAGGTCATGTTGTGAAGAATTGACCAAACTGACGCTTGACCCATTTATGATTGCGATCAACCTTCTGATGAAGACTGAGGAGAAGCTCATGATCAGTCATCACCCTGGGTGCTGTGGCTTGAGGATTTTGCTTGGCAGAGTTGTGTGTGGCAGAGTCATCATTGGTTGAATAGGATGCAACCTTGCGAAATTGACCATCCAATGGACGAATGCCTTCATCTATCACAGCAGTTTCCTTGCCTTTATCATCAGCTGAGGAAAATGTACGTTTGAGGACTTCAATTGGAGGCAAGTAGCTGCAGTGCTTCAGAGTATCAGCCTTGTAATTGAGTGAAGACCTTGTCCTTATGAATCTCATAATCCATGGTGCATCAGGCTTCAGCTCAAATGGTGACATAGCAATATTTGCCAGAGTCCTCATGAAGAAATCATGGAAGTTGACGGGAACGCCATGAATGATATTGAAAAGCATATTCTTCATGATGCCAACGACTTCTTCATCATTTGAGTCGTGGCCTTTGATAGGACTCATTGTCTTTTTCAGAATGCGATAGACAGTCCGAGGCACATACAGTAATTCCTTGACGAGGAATTTGGTTCGGGGGGCCTGCCCTGGCTTCAAAGGCTTCATCAGCACTTGCATGTAATGATTTGTAAGCTCAGGTTCACTATAGACACAACGAGCACCGTCAAGGGGAGGACTGAGTGGGAGGGCACGAAGCAATTCAGTTGCTGGTGCCTTGTAGTGAGTATTTTCTGACATCCAATCCAGCACCCATGAGTTCACATCTTCGGAATCTCCTGTGATGTGCAGCGTCGCATAGAACTGAAGAATGAGTTCTTAATTCCAATCACATATATCAGTGCAGAAATTTAACAATCCAGCGTCATGAAGAACACTGAGGACTGGCTCGAAGCCCGACAGAGATTCCATGTCCACATGAGGAATGTGTGCATGATCGAAGACTTTCTCTTTGTTGAACAGCACTGAGGAATAGAAATTGGCCTGGCTGGCCGTCCAGGAACGCCTCTTCCTTATGCGAGCAGAGTCATATGGGTTGTAGTCAGTGAAGAACACATGTTCGCCGAAGAAATCTTCAGCCTTGAAGTTTTTCTTCCTTGAGAATGGATCCTTTGGCTTTGGCAGTGGAGTGTCAGTGAGTTGCATCACGACCTCAGGAATCGCAATCTCAGGTTCTTCAGGCTGAGGAATTTCTGGTTCCTCTTCAGTGGCAGTCTGCGTGTTCAAGGGATCAGCAGTAGCAGTTTCTTTAGCACTAGTGGCTGGAATTTCTTCATGCACAGACGAGGTGGGATGAGTTTATTCAGAGCCCATTTGAACGGTTGGTGCAGGGGACTGAGGTATTTGCTGTAAAGGGGTGGAGAGTGGAGAATTGGGGTGCTGACTTTCCCAAAAGTCATCATTCATCACTGGCGTAGTGCACCCAATATCCACGTCTTCATCGTCAATTTCTTCAACGCTAGCCTCTTCAGCTATGAACTGAGGCATAGGCGAGGAAACGATTGGTGTTGAAGGGATCTTATCCACTTCAATTTCTTCATCTATCTGCTCTAACGAAGCAGCAGAATGATTTTCTTCATCAGATCCTCTAGGGATCACATACTCTTCACCAAAAGGAACAAGGTCCTTTGATGGCATGGTTGAGATCAGAACAACATCAATGGGATTTTCAAACGAGCTGGTCATAGGCTTCATTTTCTTCGGAGCTGAAGAATCTGAAGCAGCTGATGCTTTCCTTTTCTTCACAGCAGCTCGCTCTGCAGCCTTGATCTTCTTCACATCTGATGCAGATGGAAGGATAGGAGTTGGTGTAGGTGCAGGAGGAGCTGAGGAATCTGGTTGATTTTCTTCAGGCGCAACTGATGCAGTTGCCCTGACTTCTTCATTTTCTTCAGGTGCACCACTAGTGGATGCCCTGGCAATTTCTTCAGCGGCTGGAATGCAGTCATCGGCCCTGGAACTAACATTTTCTTCAGCAGCCTGAAAGTCATCTGCGGTGCTGGCATGTTCTTCAGTTTGCTGAGCAGAAGCTTCAGCCTGAGGAATTTCCTGTTGTGATGGAGCTGCAACATTGGAGGTGAATTGCTCAGTCAGTTTAACAAATCTGACTTTGGCACCTTGCCAATCGGCATAGTAGGCATCAAAGTTTTTGCTGAGGGCTTTGATTTCAGACTGGATTTTTATAAGCTCATCAGTTGTCATAGAGACAACATTTGTCTTCAGAAACTTTTCCTTTCTATACTAAGCTTTCTTGATCTGCCTGGCCTTCTCAAATTTCCATTTTTCTTCAGAGATGAAATGGGTCAGCATGTGACTTTGTCCAGGAGTCAAATGGAAATCAGGCATAGGAGTGTCTGGATCCTTGTGCCAAAGATCAATATAATCGAGGATCAACTTAGGATCCAATAGCAGTGGCATAGTTGTGCCTTTGGCTCTAGCGGCCCTTTCTTGTCTGTCTCTGATGATTTTTGCAAGTTCATCATCATCAGCCTCATCATCAGATGGCACTTGGAAGGCAACCTGTTTCTTCTTAGGACTTGGCTGAGGACCTCGTCCAGCCGTTGCCTTTGTCTTCAGCAGAGTGGGGCCTGATGAAGAATTTGGTGCAGCTGAGGAACTCGCTGAGACACCAGAGGCAATAGAGATGCCTGCAGTCCTTTGACATGTGGCCAGATGCACATGTGCTGAGGACTTTGCCAGAGCAGCTGAGGACTTTGGAGGAGGAGCTGAGGATTTTGAAGGAGCAAGAGAAGCATGAGGAATTGGCCGTGAGGGCTTTGAAGATTCTGGCCGTGAGGGCATTGCTGAGGAAGCACTTGGCTTGTGCGCGGGCTTCTTTGCCATTGATTTCCTAGGCTTGACAGAGGCCTCAGTGGCAGCAGCAGCAGCAGAGTCTTCATTGAATTTCCTCACTGCTTCTTTGGCTTGTCTAGCCAACTTGGCTTGGCGCTTGGCCCATTCTTCAGGAAAATCCTCACCATGCTTGATGCTGGTGGGGTCAGCTTCTTGGCCAGGTGTCAATGGAGCTCTTGGGCATGGAGGATTAAGTGCAAATTTCTTCATATAATTTGGAGTAACATACCTGTACTCCCTCCATTCTCTTGCCCATCTCCTTTTAATCCTCTGTATGCGCACCTTGCGCTGATTTTTGTTCTCCTTTCCGAACTTGGCCTCATCAGGTGTGCACTAGTCAACATAGATGTCCTCAAGGATTTCAAAAGCAGTCATGACCTCAGGCTTCTTTCCTCCTTTCTGCGGCTTCTTACCGTCTGCCATATTCTTCAGTTGAGGTAAATGAACAATCGAATTCTCTGAAGAAGTATGCAACTTTTCTTCGAGGAACGCTGCAAATGAGTTAAGTTGATGAGAACCTAGTGATTCAGCAGCGCACATGAGTACCTCTGAACAGAGTCTAGTTGCGAGGAATTTGGAGAGGTCATATGCGTTCTCAGAAGGTTTTTCAAAAAGAACAAGTTTGAGGAATTTGACCAGACGAGTCTTGAAGAATTTCACTAAGCGTTCTTTGTCTTAGGTTCCAGAGTTGTATAGATCGAAGATCCACACAATTGAGGAATATTGAAGAAAATCATGCTTAGAGAAACGAATCAAGAACAGATGACTAGTGAGGTGTTTTGTGTGTGAGGATTTGAAGAATAAAACACCTTTGAAGATTTTGTAGAGAAAATTTGAATCAAAGAGGGCAGTAAAAGTAACTTTTAATTACCCTGAACGAAGAACACGACGAACTGTGAGATGGAGAGGTGAAGTTCGTTAGTGCAGATCTTCCACGCCCTAACTCGGCGGAGGAAGATGGCTACGGCGGCGGCGGCGGAGTGAAGATTTCCGCGGCCGGCGCGAGTACGACGGCGACGAGGTCGAGTCAGTGAAGCTCTTCCTCACCGGCGATGATGGAGTAGCGGCGGCGCTAGGGTTTGAGAAGCTCGAGCGGGAGAGAGAGGTCGAGCAGAGTAAAGGAAGTGAGGAAGGGGTGAGGGGGTATTTATAGTCGGAGTGAAAAACTGTTCACCCGAAGATTTAGGAAGAACGTGCCCCTAACCCTTTTCATTCACATGACATGTGTCACCCACGTACTGAAAAGTGGAGATCGTGTTAGATCGTGGGTGAATAGATAAGTCTATCGTGGGAAGCGGAACGGTTTGAGCGGCAAAGCCGAAATTTTTGGATAAGATAAGTTAAAAGTTCCGTTCGCAAATTCTTCAGCTGACAAGGACACAGTGAAGATTTTGAACGAGTTTCAAATAGAACGCACATGAAGAATTTGTGAATAGATTGGGTTGAGTATAGCATAGAGGGGGAAGGGTCCGATCACATTCACTTAGCAGAAAACGCAACTTGAAGAAATAGCCATAAGTGAATGATGTAGAGGACATAAACCCATATATATAACCATTGAATATTTTGCAAAGTTGAAGAATTTGAAAAACTGAAGAATTTCAAAACTGAGGAAAAACTCAAATTGAAGATTTTCAACTTTGGTGGTGGCGTGACCCACCGTATAAGAATGATGATTTCAGACACCACGTACAATTGCCATAGGGTTCTAATAATCAAATTCTTCATTAATTTCTTCACACTTAGAGTGTTATTCTTCATTGATTCAAGAAAAACGTTTCTTCATGTGTTGCACATCTAAGTCATCAATTTTGCATAAGTGTTAGGATGAGTGTCCTTTTCAAAGAACATTCGAAGACTCTAAGATATTTAGCTCACACCACAACTTGCTAAATCTCCTCTCATCCAAGGGCTTTGTGAAGATATCGGCTAGCTGTTCTTCAGTCTTCGCATGCTCAATAGAAATGTCGCCCTTCAACACATGATCACGAAGAAAGTGATGACGAATCTGAATGTGCTTTGTCTTCGAGTGCTGAACTGGGTTGTGAGCAATCTTGATGGCACTCTGATTGTCACAGTAGATAGGCACATTCTTCACGTTGATGCCATAATCCTTGAGAGTTTGCTTCATCCACAGCAATTGAGCACAGCAAGAACCAGCAGCAATGTACTCAGCTTCCGCAGTAGACAGTGATACGCAGTTCTGTTTCTTCGAGGACCAACAGACCAAAGATCGTCCGAGGAAATGACAAGTACCAGATGTTGACTTGCGGTCCACACGATCACTAGCATAGTCAGAGTCAGAATATCCAATGAGATCAAAAGCAGAGCCCTTGGGGTACCATAATCCTAGTGTTGGTGTGTGAGCTAGATATCGAAGAATATGCTACACAGCCTTATGGTGTGATTCCTTCGGTGTAGCTTGAAATCGGGCACACATGCAAACACTAAGCATTATATCTGGCCTAGATGCACATAAGTACAATAAAGAACCAATCATGGAGTAGTATACCTTGTGATCGAAGTCAATACGATTTTCATGAGTGCATAGATGGCCATTTGTGGGCATAGGAATTTTGACGCCTTTGCAATCTTGCATGCCGAATTTCCTCAGAACATCCTTGAGGTATTTCTCCTGAGATATGAATATGCCATTGCGCTGTTGATGAATTTGAAGACCTAAGAAGAATTTCAACTCTCCCATCATAGACATTTGATATTCTTCACTCATCATATAGGCAAATTCATCACTATAACGTTGGTCAGTACAGCCAAAGATAATATCATCAACGTATATTTGGCACACAAATAGTTCACCATCATAAGATTTAGTAAAGAGAGTAGGGTCGAGTGAACCGGGTGTGAAACCATTCTTCATGAGGAATTCCTTCAAAGTGTCATTCCACGCCCGAGGGGCCTGCTTGAGGCCATAGAGGGCCTTGTTGAGTCTGAAGACTTTGTCAGGATTCTTTGGATCTTCAAAACCTTGGGGTTGAGCAACACATACTTCTTCCTCAAGCTTACCATTGAGGAATGCACTTTTCACATCCATTTGATATGAAGTGATATCATGATGGTTAGCATAAGCAAGTAATATGCGAATAGCCTCAAGTCTAGCAACAGGTGAAAAAAATTCATTGAAATCAATTCCTTCAACCTGTGTGTAGCCTTGAGCTTCAAGTCGTGCCTTATTCCTCACCACAAGGCCATTTCCATCTTGCTTGTTGCGGTAGATCCACTTTGTGCCAATGATATTATGCTTGCGAGGATCTGGACGTTTGACCAGTTCCCAGACGTTGTTGAGCTCGAACTGATGTAATTCTTCTTGCATGGCCTGAATCCACTCAGGCTCCAGAAATGCTTCATCTACCTGAGTGGGCTCTGTGATTGAGACAAAAGCATAGTGCCCACAAAAGTTAGATAAATGTGAAGCTTTTGAGCGTGTGAGAGGACCTGGTGCTTCAATGTCATCGATGATCTTTTCAACTTACACTTCTTTTGCAACGCGAGGATGAGCTGGTTGTCGTCGAGGAATTTGATCAGCATTTTCTTCAGCACCATTTTCTTCAACATTTTCTTCAGGTGCATCAGCTCGACGTTCTTCACGTTCTGGAATGAATTCTTCAGCAGATTCTTCAGTAGGAATGACATCCTCAGTCGCCTTGAACTTGATAGAATCCTCAGGTGCTGGTTCATTTATCATAGAAGGTAGGTGCTCTCTTTGCGAGCCATTAGCTTCATCGAACCGCACATCTACAGTTTCAACAATCTTGTGAAGAACATTGTTGAAGACTCTGTAGGTGTGCGAGTCCTTTCCGTAACCAAGCATAAAACCTTCATGTGCTTTCGGTGCAAATTTAGCCTTGTTATGAGGATCTCTAATCCAACATTTAGCACCGAAGACTTTGAAATAACTCACATTGGGTTTCTTGTCAGTGAGGAGTTCATAGGCAGTCTTCTTGAAGAATTTGTGAAGATATACCATGTTGATGATGTGGCATGCAGTGTAAATTGCCTCAATCCAGAAGTGACGAGGCGTCTTGTACTCATCAAGCATAGTGCAAGCCATCTCAACGAGAGTTCTATTCTTGCGCTCCACGATGCCATTTTGCTGAGGAATATAAGGAACAGATAACTCATGAGTAATACCAAGTTCATCAAGATAGTCATCAAGGCCGGAATTCTTGAACTCAGTTCCATTGTCACTCCTGATGTGCTTGATCTTCACACCAAAGTTGGTTGAAGCCCTCGAGGAAAATCGTTTGAAGACTTCCTGCACTTCATGTTTGTAAGTAACAATGTGTACCCATGTGTAATGATAGTAATCATCAACAATAACAAAGCCATATAGAGATGCATCATTAGTGACTGCTGAGTAATGATTAGGACCAAAGAGGTCCATGTGAAGCAATTCGAATGGTAGAGTAGTGCTCATGATAGTCTTTGTTGGATGCTTGGCCTTGGTCATTTTTCCAGCTTCACAGGCTCGACACAAGTGATCCTTGAGGAATTTGACATTCTCAATGCCAATGACATGCTTCTTCTTCGCAAGCGTGTGCAAATTCCTCATGTCCGCGTGACTAAGTCGTCGATGCCATAGCCAGCCTTCTGAAGCTTTTGCAAGTAGGCACACGGCTGGTTGCGGTCCTGTAGAGAAATCAACAATATACAAGTCTCCTCTCCTAAAGCCTTCGAAGACTTTGGAATTGTCAGCTTCCATAACCACAACACAACGATACTTGCCAAAGACAACAACCATATCAAGATCACAACGCATTGAGACAGACATAAGGTTGTATCCTAAGGACTCAACAAGCATGACTTTGTCCATGTGTCGATCCTTTGTGATCGCAACCTTACCTAGACCCAATACCTGACTTTTGCCTTTGTCAGCGAAGATGATATGCTTCAGATGCGATGGTAATAAGGGAGCATCCATCAATAGATTCTTGTCACTAGTCATGTGATTTGTACATCCACTATAGAGGACCCACTCAGTGGCTTTGGGTTGATCATCCTGTAGATGAATTAGTGCAGCTTACGAACTCATATACTTCATCAGTGAAGAATATGATATCAAATTCATCAGATGAATTTCATCAAGCAGTAACACACATATAGAAGTAAGAGGACGTGTGAAGTGAAAGTTCATTTCTTCATGATTAGCATGCATCCTTTCAGGCATTTTTGTCAGGCCCCCAGCAAATTCTTCAGACGTTAAAGCACGTCTGGAGACCTGACCCTGCAGAAGAGATTAGTTCTTTTTCTTCACCACCCACATCTGTAGGGGTGGCAAAGAGTTCATCACTCTGCGAGCTCCATATGAGAATGGTGGCAAAGAAGCCAGACCATTTCGTTTCACATAAGAGGGGTTAGGGTAAGCATATGAATAAGCAGAGAAATTCTTCGAGGACTTATGAACATAATGGTTTGAGGAATAATGCACATATTCATAGCCCTTAGCTCTACCCTGCGAAACAGAGTTGTTAGCATGATGATAATCATGTGAGGACTTTGATCCTTTTGAGGAATTTGATCCATATGAGGAATTTGGTCCGTACGAATAGTTTGATCTAGGGTTCCTACTCTTCACATGTGGTGTCATGAGGACATTCACCTGAAGACTTTCAAGGCACCTTTTGGGAACCTAGATTTTCTTCATAGGGGAACCGTTCCTGCAGTTAGTGCCAACATATCTAGAAAATACTTCACCATTCTGATTTTTGAACAGTTTAAAGTTCGAGTCAAATGACTCATCAGGAGAATGAGGAGATTCACATGTAAAGCCAGATAAGTTAGATGCATCAACTGGTGGTCCCTTTGCAGCAACCCATGAGGTTTTGGGGTACTGCTCAGGCTTCCAATATGTACCATCAGCATTGATTTTCCTCTCAAAGGCAATACCCTCTTTCCTAGGGTTCCTGTTGAGGATCTGCTTTTTAAGCACATCACAAAGAGTCTGATGCCCTTTGAGGCTTTTGTACATGCCTGTCATGTACAATTCCTTCAGCCCTGCATTGTCAGTGATACTAGCAATGTCCTCAGATGAGGAATTAGTGATAGCAGAGGTAGGTGAAGAATTTGTAACAATTGAAGCATTTGAACATTCAGGTGAAGAATTAGCAGATTCACGTTCAATGCACTTTAAGCATGGAGGAACAAATTCTTCCTGAGCCGCGCTGATTTTTTGAGCAAGTAATGAATAGCGCTCCTTCTGAAGATCTTCATAACTCACTCTTAGCTTCTCAAGATCTTGCTTATTTTGAAGGAATTCATAAGAAAGCTTCTCATGATCAGATAAGAGAGTGTTATGATGACCTTGAAGGCTGTCAAACCTAGACTGAAGTCTCTGAAGATTTTCAGTCAAGGCTTTAGTGCGATCCATGTCTTCACCCAACATATCATCACTTTTGTCTAGCATGTTTTGAACCTTTTCAAAAGCCCTTTGTTGTTTCAAAGCAATCTTAGCAAGTTTAGAGTAGCTGGGCTTGAGGTTTTCATCAAATTCATTCTCACTAGATTCAGAGGAGGTATATTTGAGTACCTTGGCACCCTTTGCCATGAAGCAATAGGTGGGAGCGTAGTCATCATTATCTTCATCAGCCTTGTTGGTGTGGTCATTTTCTTCAGAGTTGAAGATAGACTTGCTGACGAATGCAGTAGCGAGAGCCAGGCTCGCCACACCAGACTCAGACTCCTCAGATGCCTCCTCTTCCTCATGTTCCTCAGATTCAGCCTCAGATTCCATTTCCTTGCCAATTAACGCCCGAGCCTTCTTGGAACTGCTCTTCTTATGAGATGAAGACTTCGACGATTTTGATGATGAAGATTTTGATGATTTCTTCTTCTTCTTAGCGTCATCAGAACTGTAATCCTTGTATTTCTTCTTGTTTAATTCCTTTTCCCACTGAGGACAATCTTGAATATAGTGACCAGGTTTCTTGCATTTCTGGCATAGCCTTCTCTTGTAGTCACTGGATGAGGAATCACTGCTCCTTGAGGATTTTCCAAAGCGGCCACGTCTTAAGATTTTCTGGAACTTCTTCACGAGCAGTGCTAGCTCCTGGCTCAATTCTTCAAGATCACCAAGGGTGCTACCAGAATCTTCACATTCAGATTCAGACACTGCCTTGGCCTTCAGGGCACGTGATTTGCCATAGCTCGAACCATAGAGATCTCTCTTTTCAGCAAGCTAGAATTCATGAGTATTTAGCCTCTCGAGGATATCAGCGGGATCAAGTGACTTGTAATCAGCCCGTTCTTGTAACATCAATGCCAGAGTATCAAATGAGGAATCAAGCAATCTCAACAATTTCTTCACCACCTCATGGTTGGTGATGTCAGTGGCACCAAGCGCTTGAAGCTCATTTGAGATGTCAGTGAGGCGATCGAAGGTTTGTTGAATATTTTCATTGTCGAGTCTTTTGAAGCGGTTGAAGAGATTGCGAAGAACATCAACTCGAGAGTCACGCTGAGTTGAGACTCCTTCATTTACTTTGGACAACCTATCCCAGATAAGCTTAGCAGTTTCCAAAGCACTCACTCTTCCATATTGTCCCTTGCTCAGATGGCCACATATGATATTCTTCGCTTGAGAATCGAGTTGCTTGAATCTCTTCACATCGGTAGCGTTCAGTGAGGGTGAGACAGAGGGAACACCATTTTCCACAACATACCAGAGATCGTTATCAATTGCTTCAAGATGCATTCGCGTCTTATTCTTCTAGTAGGGGTAGTCTGTCCCATCGAAGGTAGGACAGCCAGCAGAGACCTTGATCATACCTGCGGTCGACATAACTAAAACTCCAGGCGGTTAAACCAAAATCACACAGAACAAGGGAGTACCTGGCTCTGATACCAATTGAAAGTGAGTTATATCGACTAGAGGGGGGTGAATAGGCGAGTTTTATGAATTTTTCACTGAGAAATTTGCCGGTGAGGAAATTCCTTAGCGAAGAACCACTTGCAGCAGAATAAGTACTCAGAAGTAAGCATAACAGAATACTGGCATAGTCATCATGATGAAGTGAAGACAAGCACAGAGTACAGAAAGCGTAATCACAGGATAACACAAGATGAAGACAAACAGACTAAAGAAATTGAACTGAGGAAATTAAGAAAGTCTTCAGTCAAAGTCTTCAAACACAGATATGATGAAGCACTTAACACAGTAATGAGGAAATGAAAGAGTTGAGGAAATAGAACCAGTAAGCTTCGCGAAGACAATGATTTGGTAGACCAGTTCCAACTGCTGTCTTAGTTGTACGTCTGGTTGGAGCGGCTGAGTATTTAAACTCGAGGACACACAGTCCCAGACACCCAGTCCTGAGCACGCAGCTCAGAACACCAAGTCCTCACCGTATTCTCCTTGAACTAAGGTCACACAAACATTATCTAATCACTCGTGGTAAGTCTTTGTAGCGACCAGACCTCAAACAGTCTGATCTCTGTGCTCGGGTGTCATCCCTGGATTAGTAATGCTGACACCACACAGTACTTGAAGGGTTTATAACAGAGTAGCAATCACACACTTATTACATCAAATGTCTCAAAAAGAGAACTTAGCAAAATAAATATGGCTTAAGGCCATCTAATAACGATAACAGCGGAAGGCTTGAAAGATAAGCGAGTCCATCAACTCCAACGGCATCACTGAGTATAGAACGACGACCTAAAGCACCTTACTCGTCGTTTGAAAAGTCTGCAACATGAAACGTTGCAGCCCGAAAACGGGTCAGCACATGGAATATGCGTGCAATGTAACACATAGAGAGTAATGAAATAATAAGCCTATACTACATGCATATATGGCTGGTGGAAAGCTTTATGGTTACGGTTTTGCGAAAAGCCAATTTTTCCCTACTACAAAGAAATAAGTTTATTTAACTATCATGGTGGTTGTTAAACATTGAGAATGGTTGACAGCATCCTCAATCCCAATTAAAGTAATCATCATGAAAACCCAACAGTATTAATTAAAGTAACATGATGAGATTCACATGATAATCCAATTACTAGATACTCAAGATGTCCATATCCGGGGACACGGCTAATCATGATTAGTTTGTACACTCTGCAGAGGTTTGTGCACTTTTCCCACAAGACTCGATCTCCTCCGTTTGATTTCTCGCACTACATGGTGTTTGAGAAACGGATGACCGAGACATAGTCTTTCAGAAGCGCTAGCACCTTACGAATGGGTAGACCGTACCAACCTATAACCCCTACATCAGCTAGTCTACCACTGTAAGAGTTCGCACGTCTTAATCAACTATGCTAGAGCCCATAGTAGCATGTGGCTGCACACGGAAGTTTCTAGCATGAATAATCTTATGATCCCTTTGAGCCTGGGTGGCGGTCCATAAAAAACAGGCAATCCTGGTCTACCCAGGTGCCTAGACAGGCAATCCTGGAATAACCAGGTACCTCAATCCATCCAGATGTGTGTTTAAGTTGCCACCTTAGATAAACCATTTATTAACAATCTCACATCTGTCATGGATATTCATTCAAACCCAATCCACGTCTACGAGCATAGCATGGCATAAAAAGCAAACATAGAAGTAACTCCCAAGGGTTTGATAATAAATCAAGCAATAGGTACAACCTCAAACTACTTCCCAAAACCCACAATTTAATTAGATCCTAATCATGCAATGTTTGAGGATTGATCTAATGCATAAAAACTGGGTATGAAAAGTATACGATCAAAGCGTTACTTGCCTTGCTGATGATCCGTGAAACCTAGAGACTCGAAGTAACAGGCGGCGCACTCCGGGTATTCTATCGCAGACAAACAAGCACACAATAAGTACTCATCTAATGCACAGGTAAAACTCAAATAACAGATCTAACCAGAAAGTTCAACTTAAGAACTCTGGTTTGCAAAAAGAATCAAATCAAACGAAGCAACGAAACCCAAACTGCGAAAGAAAATAACTTCGTTTTACTAATCTGGACCTAAGTCAAATTTTACAGAAGCAAAACTTGTTTGAGTTGATTATTCGGAAAGAGGGTTTCGAGACGAAACTCCAGGCGCTTGAATCGCCTGATTCCGATAAACGAGCGAAAAGTTATACTAATACGAAAATCGGATCAGAAATCGCGATCAGAAATAATCGCGGAAAATCCGAGAAAAAGAAAAACGACGAACAGCTTAACGAACGAACGTTCGTTAATTGGATCTAAACGACGAACACGTTCGTTAAAACGAACGAACAAGCGAACGCTCGCTATTTAACCGAACCGGAAAAAAAACCGATCTAATAAAAAACGGAAACTAAAAAAACCGACGAAAAACCGACGGAAAAACCGAACGGTTTTTCGAGAAAAACCGGCGGCGCGGAAAACGAGGCACCTCGGGCAGCGGGTCGCGACGGCGGCGGGCGGGGCTCTAGCGGGCGGCGGCTCCGGCGGTCGTCGAGGCCGTTGAAGAGGTCGGGGAGGGGCGGCGCTGGGCTGCGGGTGCGGTGGTGGCGTCGGCGGCGGTCGACGGCGACGAGGGCGGCGGCTGCGGAGTTCGTTGGCAGCGGCGGCGGCTAGCGAGGCGGCGGTGGTGGCAACCAACGGCGGCGGCAGCAGATCTGGCGAGGGGTGGCGGCGAGAAGAGAGAGGGGGTCCGGGGCACGGTACTTAAGGAGGAGGGGAGCCGCGGTGGCGTGGAGGAGGGGCAAGGGGAGACCGGAGGTGGCACGGCGCGGTGGCAGCGCTCGGGAGGCGTGCGGGCGGCGAACTCCTCTCGGAGTCGGAGGCGGCAGTGCGGCGCATGGGCCGGCTGGGCCATGGCCTGGCTGGCTGGCTGGGCCGGCCCGGTCGGCTAAGAGATTTTTTTTAACACAATCTCTCTCTCTCTCTCTTTTATACAGACAAACAAAAATAAAAACAAAAGGAATAGAAATATTATATGGGCATATAATATATCAAAATTTTCAGAAAAAGATTTTCTACAGCATGAACATTTTTCTAGAGTCAAAAAAATCCACACAAATTCAGATAAATCAAATACTGCTGCTGCTCTAATAAAATCCAACGAAAATCATTTTAAAAATACCAAAATGAATTCAAATTTATTTCTCTCCAATTTTCTGATGTAGGGAATCATGTTACCCTAATTTGTGTATATTTTATTTTTGGAGAAAAATAATTTGAATAAAACTCCAATAATTCCAAATTGAAAATAAATTCAAAAGAATTTTAATTTAATTCTTTGAAACTCCCAACTCATATTTCATATGTTTGGAAGAAGTCATTTTATCTTCGCTCGTGAAAATCATTGAGTTGCATAAAGTTCCTGGGTTGGAAATATTTTCCAAATGAAATTCAAATATTTTCAACACCCCTTGTCATTTAAATAAATGGAAGAAGTCATGTCATCTTCTCTCCAGGGTTTTGTGGTGAAAAGAATTTGAATTCACGGAGATCACGAATGCAAAAATGAAAGTTTGGGAAAGTCCTTTTATTCCCTCTCATTTAACTTTCAGAAAGTTTCGAATTTCACTGAAATTTCACACAATCAATCAAACAATCAATCAAATCTATCAATTTATTATAACATTCCAAAATTTAGAATTTTGGGATGTTACAAACAGGATGCTGTCAACCATTCTCAATGTTTAACAACCACCATGATAGTTAAATAAATTTGTTCCTTTGCAGTAGGGAAAATTTGGCTTTTTGCAAAACCGTAACCATAGAGCTTTCCACCAGCCATATATGCATGTAGTATAGGCTTATTATTTCATTACTCTCTATGTGTTACATTGCCAGCATATTCCATGTGCTGACCCATTTTTGGGCTGCAACGTTTCATGTTGCAGACTTTTCAGACGATGAGTAAGGTGCTTTAGGTCGTGGTTCTATACTCAGTGATGCCGTTGGAGTTGATGGACTCGCTTATCTTCCAAGCCTTCCGCTGTTATCGTTATTAGATGGCCTTAAGCCATATTTATTTTGGTAAGTTCTCTTTTGAGACGTTTGATGTAATAAGTGTGTGCTTGCTACTCTGTTATAAACCCTTCAAGTACTGTGTGGTGTCAGCATTACTGATCCAGGGATGACACCTGAGCACAGATATCAGACTGTTTGAGGTCTGGTCGCTACAAGATGGTATCAAAGCACATGTTGACTGTAGGACGTGACCCTAGAAACTAACAAGCCCATAGGAAGATTTTTCTCTACAACTTTCTTTTCAAAAAGATATTTTATCTCTCTTCTCTTCTGAGCTTATTCAAATATGCCCTTTTAGTGAGACTATACCCCTTTCCCCTTTTGACCACTCAAAGATTCGACTGATGAGACCACTCCAAGGAGTACAAGATATCGGACAACTAAGACCATTCGGAAAGAAGAAGATTTCACCGTGCATTAGAAGAATGGAAGCTGCAACTGTTGAAGACTCCGAGGACTACGAGAGTTTGAAGCTCCTATAGAATTTCCAGATTCAGTATGACCTAGTAAGGCCACCTTTGTGCAACTTGACAGACTATGGAAGCTGTCAATACCCGAGATCAAGGTGTATCGGAGAAAGACCGGAATATGGAGCATTAGAATCAAAGTTTTTGTTAATAAAACCCTAAGGCAGGAGATATCAATTATGGAACGAAGCTCATGGCAGTAACATGGGCATAGACACGGTTGACCATGGTATTATTGCCGCTTATGCTATTGTCACCGTGCTGAGATAAGCATGCAGATGCATGGAAGGATTGAATGTTAGGAGGCTGATGGAGCATCTGTCAAGCAAATGATGCAGTTTTAACCTTAGCTGGTGTATCGCCAGGATCTGGAGTGTTACATCAAGAAGTTAAGATGGACCTACAAGAAGCTGTATTTGATAAGGAAGCGTTTCGTGAAGAACACAGGACCCAGAAGCTGAAAGTAGCCAAGCTAGAGGAGCAAAACCTTGAGACATCAAAGATTCGTCAGGAACTGAAGGACAGCGGGATCATGGTCCATGTCGAGGTTGATGAAACCCAGAAGTTTGGAATGCAACTCCAGAAATATTAAAGGACGTCACGAGAGATTTCGCGTCAACAGAGATGATCTGTCAAAAGAACTTGAGAAGGACAAGCATGATCGGAAGAAGCCTTCGGAGACATGAACAAGACTTGAAGAGTTTGGCGACTTTGAAGATTTATTGACCTTTATAAGACAAAACCCCTGTTATATACCCACGTTAGATGCAACGATTGTGAGCTGTCATTTGTTTGATGTTTTTCGACAGCCACAATAAAAATTTGTCTTTTCAAAACTATTATTTGCATTGTGTGTATGTCTCTCTATCCCTCTCATCTCACCCCAAAACCCATGGACCCAATAGAAGATGAATGGAGATGAGCTTATATTTTCTGGATCGATGAGTCAATTGGAGACAGACCGATGGATTCAGAACATGGAGGATCACATGGAGAATAACCCTATAGTCAGAAAGGATATGGCCCAGCATGCTCTTCCGTTCTTTGAAAAAGGTGCCACTACCTGGTAGAAGATGTACCAAACCATCAATGGATGGCTAGGAGTAACCACTTGGAAGGAATTTAAGTGGACTTTGTTTAAGTCTTGGCTTGTGTCCCAGAAATTGAGGCCTTATGGAAAGGATGTGAAGAAACCTTGTGCATACAACCTTTGTGGAGAAATAGGACACAACCATAAAGAAAACAAGGACGAATACCCTCATAATCGGAGGATTATCAAAGGAGTTAGCCAAGGATCTCAGGGAACTTCGGTTGGAGATTGTTCCCAAAGGTTTTGTTGCAGCAATGGAAGTTCAGTCTACATTGTTGGGAAAGATCCGTGAAGCTCAGAAGGATGGCAAAGAGATTGCTGAGGTAAAAGAGAGGATGAGCAAAGGAAAGGCCGAAGGTTTTCGTAAGGATGAGCACGGCACCTTATGGTTCGAGGATCGTGTATATGTGCCTAATAATGCAAAGATCAGGAAGTTAATACTTTAGGAGGCTCATGACTCACCATACTCGATTCGCCCTGGAAACACCAAGTTGTATTTGGATTTGAAGGAGCGTTTCTGGTGGACTGGTATGAAGAAGGATATTGCGGAGTATGTAGTCGTAGGTGATGTATGCCAGAGAGAGTAAAAGCAGAGCATCAGAAGCCAGCAGGATTACTACAGCCTATACCGATAGCCGAATGGAAGTGAGATAAGCTTGGCATGGATTTCATTACCGGATTTCCCAGAACCCGGACGGGACATGGTTCTATCTGGGTAGTAGTTGATTCGCTTGACCAAAGTGGCTCGCTTTATCCCAGTGAAACCACCTATACAAGTGAGAAGTTTGCCAAGATATATTTGACCAGGATCGTATGTCTGCATGGAGTTCCGAGGACCATCGTAACAGATAGAGGAACACAGTTTACCTCAAAGTTTTGGAATCAGTTGCGTGAAACTTTGGGAACCAGGCTAGAGTTCAGTACAGCTTTTTACCCGCAGACAGATGGACAGACTGAGAGAGTAAATCAGATTCTGGAGGACATGTTGAGAGCTTGTGAGCTAGATTATGGATCTGGTGGGGATGATAATCTACCTTACGCGGAGTTCTCATACAACAACAATTACCAAGCCAGTTTGAAGATGGCCCCTTTTAAAGCTTTGTATGGGAGAAGGAGCCAGACACCGTTGATGTGGGACGAAGTTAGAGACCGTCAGTTGTTTGGACCAAATGTGATCAAGGAGTCAGAAGAGAATGTTAAGTTGATTCGAGATAAGACTGAAGGTAGCTCAGTCCAGGCAGAAGAGTTATGCAGACTCAAAAACGCAAGGAAGTAGTCTATGAAATTGGAGACAGAACATGTCTTCGTGTGTCCCCTCTGCGAGGAGTTAAACGATTTGGAGTTAAGGGAAAGTTAGGCTCGAGATTTGTAGGACCATACCGAGTTTTGGAGCGTATGGGAGAAGTGGCCAACAAGTTGGAGTCACCCGAAGGTCTGTCAGGAGTTCATGATGTGTTTCACGTTTCCCAGTTGAAGAAGTGCCATGCAGAGATGGCCAATATTCCCCTGTAAGGACGCTTGAGCCTGGAAAGGATAATGATGTTCCACGAAGTGGAGTATGGACTTCATAAGTATAAGTTTTTATCTCGGTATGTGGGATATCCCACGAGGATGAAGAGATGAATTACTATTGGATATAAAGGAGGTATGAGGTTGGAAATATGGATCAATGGAAATTCCATGATGAGTCTGAGTAATCATGTCCTAGTTTGGTGCCAATAAAGGAAGGAAGAAAGTACAATTGGATGGATTTAAGAATACTAGGAAGTTAGAAGTTGGAATAATGATCAGATGCCCGAGGATAAGTTCAAGGAATACAAGTGATGAGATGGGCCATAACCCACAGGCCCCAGAACCTGCCAACAAGCAAGCACACTCTTGCTGAAGGAAAAAACCCTGGAAGAAGTTACGATTTTATCAACCGACGATTATATAGGAGTTTACGCAAAACCTGAGAGTTGTTAAGGAACGATAGATGTTTGTTTGGCTTGCAAAATCTATGGATATATCCAAACTTGGTTCGTCGACAAGAGAAATTCTGCAATGCTTGTGAGGATGACCGAGTGTTAGAATGCGAGATTCGCTAAACCATATACAAGATAATGATTTGGGTGCGGGATGGATTGATCACCATACCGACTTACTCTTATTATTCGCCTTGCTATATGGGATGGTAAATCTGAGTGACTTACCTATAGTAGAGAGACGACGATCAAAACCTTGTTTAAACCTTAGAATGGTATAAGTATTTTCCCTTGTACACGGCAG
>LR880970.1:476604639-476640178 GCA_904067115.1 Aegilops sharonensis | reverse complement strand
TACCATTGGCGTCAGGACCCAGATGACTTTTAGTTGGCATTGACGTCATGTAACCTTTGCAGTCTTGCATTCCAAACTTCTTCAGGCAGTCTTTGAGGTATTTCTCTTGAGAAATGAAGATGTCGTTGCTTTGCTGACGAATTTGAAGACCAAGGAAGAACTTCAGCTCACGCATCATGGACATTTGATATTGCTCTTGCATCATGTGTCCAAACTCATCACTATATTTCTGGTTAGTGCAGCCGAAGATAATGTCATCCACATATATTTGGCACACAAAAAGTTCACCATCATATGTCTTCCTGAAGAGTGTGGGATCCAGGGAACCAGGTTTGAAGCCTTTGCTCTTCAGGAAGTCTTTGAGTGTGTCATACCAAGCGTGAGGGGCTTGTTTGAGGCCATACAATGCCTTGTTGAGCTTGTATACCATATTAAGATGTTTAGGATCTTCAAAGCGAGGCGGTTGTGCAACATACACTTCTTCTTCAATCTTGCCATTGAGAAAGACACTCTTCACATCCATTTGATACAGAAGGATGTTATGATGATTTGCGTAGGCTAGTAGTATGCGAATGGCTTCAAGCCTAGACACAGGAGCAAATGTTTCATTCAAGTCAATCCCTTCAACTTGAGTGTATCCTTGAGCAACGAGACGGGCCTTGTTTCTGACGACTTGACACATGCTCATCTTGCTTGTTGCGATATATCCATTTTGTGCCTATGATACTGTTCTTATGAGGATCAGAACTCTTGACCAATTCCCACACATTGTTCAGCTCGAACTGTTGAAGCTCTTCTTGCATAGCTTGAATCCATTCAGGTTCCATGAATGCTTCGGCAACTTTCTTGGGTTCTGATATTGAAACAAATGCAAAGTGCCCACAGAAATTTGCTAGTTGTGTTGCTCTTGAACGAGTGAGCGGACCAGGCGCATTGATGCTATCAATTATCTTCTCAATCTGTACTTCATTTGCGACACGAGGATGAACTGGACGAAGATTTTTCTCTTGCTGATCATTGTCATCGTTAGGAGGATTGTCTTCAGGCTGAGCATTGTCTTCAGGTTGATTAGGTGTAGAAATAATAAGTTCCTCTTCAGGCTGAGCTTCAGACTGTATGATTTCTCCACTTCCCATAATCTTGATGGATTCACTAGGTGGAACTTCATCTAGCACATTTGACAGGTGCTCTCTTTGTGAGCCGTTAGTCTCATCGAACCGCACACCTACAGTTTCAACCACTTTATACTGAAAGAGGTTGAAGACTCTGTAGGAGTGTGAATCCTTTCCGTAACCAAGCATAAAACCTTCATGTGCTTTCGGTGCAAATTTTGAAGTGTGATGTGGATCCTTGATCCAGCACCTACCACCAAATACTCTGAAGTAACTTACATTTGGCTTTTTACCAGTTAGGAGCTCATAGGATGCCTTCTTCAGAAGCTTGTGAAGATAAACATGGTTGATGACATGGCATGCAGTATCAATAGCTTCAGGCCAGAACTTTCTTGGAGTCTTGTATTCATCAAGCATCGTCCGAGCCATCTCAATGAGTGTTCTGTTCTTGCGCTCCATGATGCCATTCTGCTGAGGTGTGTATGGAGCGGAGAACTCATGAGTGATGCCTAATGTATCCAGGTAAAGGTCGAGGCCGATGTTCTTGAACTCTGTGCCATTGTCACTTCTAATATGCTTGATCTTGATGACATAGTTGTTCATGGCACTGTTGGCGCAGCGTCTGAAGACATCCTGCACTTCAGTCTTGTAGAGGATTATGTGCACCCAAGTATATCTTGAATAATCATCAACAATGACGAAGCCATAGAGACAAGCAGTAGTTGTGATACTGGAGTAGTGAGTAGGGCCAAATAAGTCCATGTGTAGCAGCTCGATGGGTTGAGATGTCGTCATGATTGTCTTTGAGGGATGCTTAGCCCTTGTCATCTTTCCAGCTTTGCAGGCACCGCACAAGTGATCCTTCTTGAACTTGAATCCCTCGATGCCTATAACATGCTTATTCTTTGCGAGAGTGTGCAAGTTCCTCATGCCATCATGCCCTAGCCTCCGATGCCAGAGCCAGCATTCTGAAGCTTTTGCTAGAAGACATACGGCGAGCTGTGATCCTACTGAGAAATCTACCATGTACAAGACATCCTTTCGATACCCTTCAATGACTAGAAACTTGTCAGATTCCATTAGTACAAGGCAACGATATTTTCCAAATATCACAATCATGTTCAAGTCACAAAGCATTGAGACAGACATTAAGTTGAAACCAAGGGATTCAACAAGCATCACTTTATCCATGTGGTAATCCTTTGAGATTGCAACTCTACCTAGACCCAATACCTTGCTTTTACCAGTGTCAGCAAATGTGATGTGACTCTTGTCAGATGGACGTAAGGTTGAGTCCATGAGAAGACTTCGATCACCAGTCATATGATTAGTGCACCCGTTGTCCATAATCAATTCTGAAGCATGAGGTATCATACCCTACAGTACAGTTAGGGGGGTAGGCTTCACCAAGAGTATTGTGAAGCATAAACATTTGATGGACAAGAGAATTATCAAAGCTCAGATCAAGGTTAGAACTGATAGGATGATTGGCAAGCGATTCAGGAACAAAATACATAATAATACCATTTGGGCATTTTATCTTGCGCCCCACAAGATGTTTTAGGTCCCCAGCAATAGCATCAGACGCCTTTGATTTCCGGCTGGAGACCTTTCCCTGCAAAAGAAAGTTATTCTTCTTAACTACCCACATCTTCAGGGGTGGCTTAGAAGCAATGAGTCTAAGTGCGGCATTTGAGAACTTCGGCTTTGGAGCCCTAGCAAATAGCCTTGCAGGAGATGAATGCTACTCATATGAATAAGCAGAAAAGTTCTTAGTTTTATGAGCATAGCGGTTTGAAGAAACACGCTCATATTCATAAGTTTGAGTATGATTTCCCTGCAAAACATTGGCGTTAGAGTGACTCGGGTGGGTCATGTATCTGTATGAAGCCTTTGGACCATATGAAGCGTTTGGTCTGGGATTTGTCTTCTTCCCAGCGGTGTCATGATGACATTCACAGGAAGATTCTCAAGACATCTTTTGGGAACCCAGATCTTCTTCATAGGTGGCCCATTCCTGTAGTTAGTACCAATATACCTGGCAAACACTTCACCATTCTGATTCTTAAATAGTTTATAGTTTGCATTAAAGGATTCATCAATGATAATAGGGTTAGCACAAGTGAAGCCAAATAAGGTGGATGGATCCACTGAAGGTCCCTTTGCAGCAACCCATGTGGTTTTGGGGTACTGCTCAGGCTTCCAGTAAGAACCATCAACATTCATTTTCCTCTCGAACCCAACACCCTCTTTCCTAGGGTTTCGTTCCAGCATCTTCTTTTTGAGGACATCACATAGTGTTTGATGCCCTTTGAGACTTTTGTACATCCCTGTTTCAAGCAATGTCTTCAACCTAGCATTTTCATCAGCAATAGTAGTGGTATCCTCAGCAGAGGGGTTAGTTACCACATCAATAGTTGAAGATATTGCAACAATATCAGCAGTAGAGCATTCAGCAACAGAAGTAGCGTTATCACGCTCAAGACATTTTAGACATGGTGGTTCAAATCCTTCCTGAGCAGGACTGATCTGTTGAGTGTGAAGTGACTCATTCTCTTTTTGAAGATCTTCATGAGCCGCTCTCAATTTCTCAAGATCTTTCTTTCTTTGAAGATAATCGTAGGAAAGCTATTCATGAGTCGTTGAGATCGTTTCATGACGACTTTCAAGTTACTGGTACTTAACATGAATATTTTTTATGTCTTCAATTAAGGACTGAGATCGGGTCATTTCCGCTTCCAACAGGTCATTGCTTTTGTCTAACAGTTTTTGAGTATGTTCCATAGCTTTCTATTGTTCAGTTGCAATTTTAGCAAGCATTTTGTAGCTAGGTTTGGATTCACAATCAGAGTCATCTTCACTTGATGTTTGAAAGTAAGCATCACGTGATTTTACCTTGGCACCACGTGCCATGAAGCAGTAGGTGGGAGCAGAGTCGTCCTTGTCATTAGCATCAGCGTTGGTGACGGGGCCATTGTCTTCAGTGTTGAAGATGGACTTGGCAACATAGGCTGTAGCTAGAGCCAGACTTGCAATGCCAGAGTCGGACTCCTCCTCAGACTCCACCTCCGCCTCCTCAGAAGCAGACTCCTCCTCTGAATCCATCTCCTTGCCAACAAAAGCACGAGCCTTACCAGATGAGCTCTTCTTGTGTGATGATGAATTGGGGATGAAGACTTGGAAGAAGACTTTGAGGATTTCTCCTTCTTCTTGTCATCAGAATCATATTCCTTGATCTTCTTCCTTTTCTTGTTCTCATTGTCCCACTGTGGACACTCAGAGATGTAGTGTACAGGTTTCTTGCACTTGTGACATGTTCTCTTCTTGTAATCATGAGTGGAAGCTTCGTCATTTCTTGAGCTAGATCGTGAAGACTTTCTGAAGCCTTTCTTCTTAGTGAACTTCTGGAAATTCTTCACAAGCATAGCAAGCTCCTTTCCAATGTCTTCAGGATCACCAGAACTGTAGAAATATTCTTCTTCAGATGAGGAAACAGCTTTTGCCTTCAAAGCACGAGTTCAGCCATAGTTTGGACCATAGATATCTCTTTTCTCAGATAGATGGAACTCATGTGTGTTGAGCCTCTCAAGTATGTCAGACGGATCGAGTGTCTTGAAGTCAGGGCGTTCTTGTATCATTAGGGCAAGGGTGTCAAACAAGCTGTCAAGTGATCTCAGGAGTGTCTTGACGATTTCATGCTTGGTGATTTCTGTGGCGCCAAGAGCACGAAGCTCATTTGTGATGTCAGTGAGGCGATAAAACGTGAGCTGGACATTCTCATTGTCGTTTTTCATGAAGCGGTTGAAGAGGTTGCGAAGAACACTGATCCTTTGATCTCTCTGGGTTGAGACGCCTTCGTTGACCTTGGAGAGCCAGTCCCAGACTAGCTTCGACGTTTCCAGAGCACTCACACGGCCATACTGTCCTTTAGTCAGATGACCACAGATGATGTTCTTGGCAGTAGAATCCAGTTGAATGAACTTCTTGACATCAGCGGGGGTGACACCTTCACCAGACTTGGGAACACCATTCTTGACGACATACCAGAGGTCGACATCAATGGCTTCAAGATGCATGCGCATATTATTCTTCCAGTAGGGATATTCAGTTCCATCGAAGACGGGGCACGCAGCGGAGACTTTGATTATCCCTGCAGTCGACATAGCTAAACTCCAGGTGGTTAAACCGAATCACACAGAACAATGGATTACCTTGCTCTAATACCAATTGAAAGTGCTAGTTATTGACTAGAGGGGGGTGAATAGGCGATTTTTATGATTGTCTTCAAAGCATGGGAGTTTCGAAGACAAACAATAGAAATGAACCTATTGATATGCAGCGGAAGGTAGACTACACTAGGCAAGCCATAGTCAAGTATTCAATGAAGCGAAAGCACGAGGACTAATAGCAGCTAGGTAGTGATGATCAAGATGGAAGATAGTATGAAGCCAAACAACAATAGAGGTCACACAGTGAAGTCAAACAGGTAACACAAGCAGGCAATGACTTCACGAAGACAAACTGTAAATAAAGAGAGGGAGACGATAGAACCAGCCGCTTGATGAGGACAAGGATTTGTTGGACCAATTCCAGTTGTTGTGACAACTATACGTCTGGTTAGGGAGGCTGAGATTCAACTCAGAAGACCGTGTCTTCACCTTATTCCCCTTGAGCTAAGTGCACCTAGTCCTCGCCCAATCACTCTGGTAAGTCTTCAAGGTAGACTTCCAAACCTTCACAGACTTCGTTCACCGACGATCCACAATGACTCTTGGATGCACAGAACGCGACACCTAACCGGCTGGAGGATTCACAGTCCTCAAGTGTAACAAGTCTTCAGGTCACGCGGACAGAAAGACTTCAGTGATGCCTAACACTCTTTGGCTCTGGGTGTTTGGGCTTTGTCCTCGCAAGGATTTCTCTCTCTCAAAAGCTTCGGAGGTGGGTTGCTCTCAAACGACAAAAGCCGTGCACTAACTCTGAGCAGCCACCAATTGATGGTGAAGGGGGTGGGCTATTTATAGCCACTAGGCAACCCGACCTGATTTGTCCGAAATGACCCTGGGTCACTAAGGAACTGGCACGTGTTCCAACGGTCAGATTTCAAACACACGCGGCAGCTTTACTTGGGCTACAAGTAAAGCTGACTCATCTAGCTCTGGATAAGATTTGCTCTCATTGTCTTCGCTCGAAGACATAGGATTTGGTTGAGCATCACTTCAGTCACTCTGACTTTGTTCACTGGGACCCACTTAACAGTACGGTGGTTCCTATGACTCAACAAAGAAGAAAAGGAAACAACAAAACAACTAAGTCTTCGCGCTCCATAGTCTTCACGCGATGTCTTCTCTAGTCATAGTCTTCAATGTGAATATCTTCACATACCACCATTGTCTTTAATGTCTTCATACAATTTTAGGGGTCATCTCCAGTAGGTAAACCGAATCAATGAGGGACTACTACCTGTGTTATCCTACAATTCTCACAAACACATTAGTCCCTCAAACAGGTTTGTCATCAATACTCCAAAACCAACTAGGGGTGGCACTAGATGCACTTACACCGCCGTGGATGGAGCCGCGCCATTCGGCTCGGGACCGAGCGCCGGCAGCACCGTGAGATCGAATTAAGAAGAAAATGCGTCGATTAGTGTACAACCTCTTTGGTGGCGCCGATTAGGCCGCAGCTTCATCCGAGGAAACGGTGATGATGATGCTCTTCCGGTGGTGCGGGTGAAGACGGTGGTGCGGGAATGGAGGTTGCGCGAAAGATGAGGGGAACGTCGGGGCAGCTCCTTCGAGGTGGAGGATAGGGTGGCTGAACCGGCGGGACGACCAGATCGACGATGGATCCTGATCCGGTACGGTGGATGCGGGACGTCGAGGTGTTGTTGTGGACGACGTCGTCGGGGAAGAGGCTCCGGCTGGGTGGCGGAAGGAGGAGGGTGTGGGGCTTCGCGGGTTTTTCCGGCCTCGGTGTACGAATGGGTGGGCGGATGGGATGGGAGTGGGGAACCATGGCTTAGGGACGCGCTTGTCGGAAATGTGGGGTCAGTTACGAAAGTACCCCCACCGATTTGAGGCGGTTCTCTCGGTTCAGGGGCATCACGGGCATTTCGCGTGTCGCGATTTCACAGGAGGTGGGAGTTTTCGCACGCATTGAGATGGAGGGAGTTGTCGGAGCACAACGAGACAAAGATATATCTTAAATATTTCGGGCTAACAAGACGCGGGTTGAAATATCCGGACAAGCCTAACGTGTACTGTACCAAATCAATTCGCACTACAAATGTCATTCAAAACTTTGAATTCATGTTATGTTCAATTAAATATTTTGCTACGTGTATAATGCATGCAACCTAGTACTCAAATGAACGTTTTAGTGCATTCCAAACGTATATACTACCGCTTCAATATGAACTAAATTTGAATTTGTTTCTCTATTTGAATAAGATCTACAATAATGATTGTTGTGAAGTCAAAGCATTTGAATTGGTTTTCTGTTTTAATAAGATCTACAATCGTCATTATTGTCAAGTTAAATCATCATTTGTGTATTATCTTCACAGCACACCACATGATTAGTCTCGAGTTACATATGAACTATGTGTACTATATGAACTCGAACTCGATTTTTTGAATCCACTTTATGTTGATTTCAAATCATAGTACATTTCAAGCTCTAGCTAGATCTTCACAAACTAAACCATGTCTCATATGTATAATGTGTTTATCACATTATGTATGGTGCCCCGCCCCCTACGCCTACAAGTATTTAGATGTGAGTTGCAAACACCACACATTACCACAAATTCAAATAAAATGTGAGAATGTTCGATATATAGTATTGTTTAGATTGTTCGATATTTAGTTGTAAGCTGCAAACGCCACACATCATCACGAATTCAAATAAAATGTGAGATTGTTCAATCTATAGTATGGTTTAGATTGTTCGACATTTAGCTGTGAGTTGCAAACGCCATGCATTATCACATTATGGTATAACATGTGCAAAACCACAACATGTGTATCACCGCTATGTTCATGCATGCATATGTTTAAAACACTATGATCTCCTATTCAAATATATGAATCCACTTTCATATCAAATTATGATCTTTGTTAGTTTCTTACACCCACACAATCCTCTAACTTTGTAGCTACCACTAACTTTATCTCATGCATGCACACACCCTCCTCGCCCTCCCTCTCCCTCAGCATTCTTTCCATCGCGCACATTCATTTTATTTTCTTTAGGTCGTTCTCCCACAGGCTCCACAACTCCTTTCCGACACACATGGATCGATAAACCTCTCCAGCGGTGTCTGACTACAACATACACACGCACCTTCAATCTCCTCCTTTATGTGTCCTTGCCTCGTGTCTCTCATACGGTCCCACACACGTTTAAACTCTCGCCCCTCTTTTCATCGATCTCACAACCGCACACTCCTCCCCCTATGTAGCTAGTAGTTGGGCCTCTCGCACCACCTCCTAGCTCCATTCTCTTTGTCTATCCGTCTCGCCGAGCCTTATTTTCCTCTAACAAATGGATGTACACTGACCGATCTCCCGCTATACATATAGCTAGCTAGGTCCTTATAAATCATTCTTTCCACGCGTCGATCGATCTACCTCAATAGTTATGTCACTGTCTTCCTCCGACAAACAACAATTGATCTATCGATCTAGTTAGGTTTTCTTACCAAACACATGGTTCCCTTCATCATCCATGGATGTGTCCCGACAGATCTATCACGCATAGGCACACACAGAAACACATGCCCACTCTTATTGATAATATTGCCGTTCCACCCTCAATTTGTCTAGTAGGCCTCTCCCACCATCTTTGAGAAGCAACTCCATCACCCATCCAGCACTCTACCCCTCTCCCTCCCTCTCTCTCTCTCCTCTCTCTCTCTCTCTCTCTCTCTCTCTCTCTCTCTTTGTCCCATCCTATTTTCCGTCCTTCAGTTATGTATGGATGTCGACCGATCTCCCTCAAGACGTAGTTGGATCTCTCCTTCTCAACACATGTACGAGTCGTTCTACCTCTATAGTTAGGCCTCTGCCTACCCCTCCCCCCACCCCCTCCCACACACACACCGATACATCGAGCGCTCTAGTCATGTCTCCCTGCCACACACAAACTTGACCTGTGCCCTCTGACGTTCCGGTAGCTAGGTCAGTCGCCCTATATCTTTGACTTGCACACACACACAATTTCGATGGCTCTCTTCATCGATCTCGCACCCACCCACTTGATCCTCTCTTTTACTCTATCGATATCTATGACCCCTCCCTCTCTTCTCGTGGATCGCCCGACCCTCTATATATGATATGGATAGGCCACCATTTCACACACATTGCATGCAAAATTTTGTTTGAGATGTCATCGACACATATTCCCACAAATACATTCACGAAATCAACCTCCCCCCTAAACAAAAAACACTCACGAACGCACAAGCCATTTGTCTAGGTTTGTATCTCTCACACACACCCACGTAGGTGGGGGACGTGCATGAAGAGAAGAGGTGCACGCACGACGCACATACTCCCGTCTCTTTCCCAACCACACCCGCGCGGGTACATGGTGGAGCTCATTTCTGTACGAAAAGGAAGCCCACGTGGTAATTTTACACGTGTACTGGTTGTCCACTAGATGGAGGGAGGATCGTCTACCACGGGTGAACAAACAAATTGCGACTTGACAAGTTATGTTAAAAAAGAGGCAAACCATGTGGGGCCTACCTTAGAGGCAAGGCTCTATACACTTGAGTACTTTTGATGTGTCCCGTCAACTCGCAGAACGAGGAGAAGCTTGCTTAGTACGTCGTCTCCCCCTCCCACGGGTGTGGTGGCTCGCAGGATGAGGTGAAGCTTTCTTACTACGCCTTACGCCCGCTCCCTCACCCGCGCACGCAGTGGCTCGCAGGACGAGGAGAAAATTTTACTAGTACTCCCTTCATTTACTCCTTGTCCCTACCTTGGTTAGAGAGATTATCATATTGTTTGGAATATATGTCCTTTAGTAGCTTTGAATATGAACTACTAGTACATACTCCAAACACTGATGTATATAGACGTATTTTAGAGTGTAGATCCACTCATTTTGCTCCGTATGTAGTCCATATTGAAACGGACGTAATAGTACGCACTCTCCCTTGCCCCTCGACCCTCGCCATGTGGTGGACGTGCAGCAATTCATTCAGTCTCATATAGCCAGAACGATATATACTGTAGTACCATTATTGCTCGACTTCCCGAAGAGGCAAAGAGCCAATCGCAAGGTTAATAGTTTGAAGATGCCAAGCGCAAGGTTTATAGGAGAACGATTAGTAGGTGTCGCGCCATTTATAAATAAAGTTTTTTCCTTCAGTGGCATGTACGCAATAGAAATAGGTTCGTATGGAGAGAAAAGGAAACCGCTCCACTATATACATTGGCACAACGAGCCTACACGGTTGCTTGTTGGGGTTGCTCTCTTCAGTTTTCACACTCTCTCGCACAAAACCACTGTGGCCACATCACTAACATCCCGGCGGATCACGTCCGCTGGGGGAAGGGGTGGATGCTTAGTGTAGATGCGGTCGCCGTCGCCGACGGTGAAAACCCACTGTCGGCACGTCATGATCAGGGGTCCCCACCATTCTCTCTCACAAAGCCTGTGAGGTTGCCTTCGTCCATTGCTCACTGCTGCGACGTGGGTAGTTGCCTCCTCCCACCGCCCTCCTCAAGGTTGAGCTATGTCCCGACATCCCTCAGGTACAACTCCCTTTATAGCCGGCTTGCACCACTGCTCCAGCTGCCCACATCACTCCATGTGGATATTTCTCTACTTCTTTGCCCCGCACATACCTCTACTGGCTTCTACGTACTGTATTTGTGATGAGTTTATGTCTCATCAACTAGTCCCAGTAATCTTATTCTAATCACTCTTCTTCAATTTCTTTGCCACAGGGATGCTCATCTCGATTTTCGTTAAACTGCACAAATGATCCGATGGTCAAAGGGTTAGAAACTTCATTTCTTAGGAAGCGCCGACGTTGCCAGCAAATTAAAGCCTGGTTAGGGTTCACGGTTTAAGGGCTAGGGACTGCATGGATCATTTTTTCTTTAGCTGTCTCTGTTTCAATGGCTAGGGACTGCATGAGTAGTAGTAGTTGTGTACGCCTTACGCCCGCTCCCTCGCCCACGCGCACGGTGGCTCGCAGGATGAGGAGAAAATTTTACTACTCCCTCTGTTTACTCCTCGTCCCTACTACCTTGGTTAGAGAGATTATCATATTGTTTGGAATATATATGTCCTTTAGTAGATTTCAATATGAACTACTAGTACATACACCAAATACTGGTGTATATAGACGTATTTTAGAGTGTAGATTCACTCATTTTGCTCCGTATGTAGCATAAAGTTGAGACACTTATTTTGGAACGGAGGGAGTACATATTTGCTATGATCTGTCAATCATTGAGATGCAATAGCATGCATGTTAGTCTCCTTTGTATTTGATGAAATGTTGCAACGGGCAACCTTGGATGCAAGATACATGTAACAGAAGCTGGAAGCTTCATAGCATTGTACTATCTCGCTGATAAATTACAGTACTTACTATACAAGTACTTCCTCCGTTCCTAAATATAAGTCTTTGTAGAGATTTCACCATGAACCACATACGGATGTATATAGATGCATTTTAAGTGTAGATTCATTCATTTTGTTCCGTATGTAGTCCACCTAGTGGAATCTCTACAAAGACTTATATTTAGGAACGGAGGGAGTACTATGTAAAGAGTTAGGTGTCGCACGGTGTCCAGAAAATATGGTGATAGTGTGAGGTGGGCCATGTAATCACTGAGGCTGCGTGTTTTCACTACTATTGTACTCCTCCGCCGTAAGAATGGAGAAAATTGTAATCTAGTAGTACCTCCTTTCGCTGAAAGCGTGAGACATCCAACAGTCCTACCACCTCAGTAATAATGACCAATGAGCCGTCAAATCACATAGACCCAGCAGTAAGTTGGACGGACGAAGCAACCATCACTCTTGAATCCGCTTCTCCCTTCAACGCAGGCGTGATACGTCTCCGTCGTATCTACTTTTCCAAACACTTTTGCCCTTGTTTTGGACTCTAACTTGTATGATTTGAATGGAACTAACCTGGACTGATGCTGTTTTCAGCAGAATTGCCATGATGTTGTTTTATGTGCAGAAAACAAAAGTTCTTGGAATGACCTGAAACTTCATGGAACAATTTAGAAAAAATAAAAAATAAAATCCTCGCCAAAGATGAAGACCAGGGGGTCCACACCCTGTCCACAAGGGTGGGGGGCGCCCCCCCCCCTCTAGGGCGCGCCCCCCTACCTCGTGGGCCCCCTTGAGACCTTCCGACGCCAACTCCAACTCTATATTTTGGCTTTCGGAGAGAGAAAAATCAGAGAGAAGAAATCATCGCGTTCAATGATACGGAGCCGCCGCCAAGCCCTAATCTCTCTCGGGAGGGCTGATCTGGAGTCCGTTCGGGGCTCCGGAGAGGGGGATTCGTCGCCGTCGTCATCATCAACCATCCTCCATCACCAATTTCATGATGCTCACCGCCGTGCGTGAGTAATTCCATCGTAGGCTTGCTAGACGGTGATGGGTTGGATGAGATTTATCATGTAATCGAGTTAGTTTTGTTAGGGTTTGATCCCTAGTATCCACTATGTTCCGAGTTTGATGTTGCTATGACTTTGATATTCTTAATGCTTGTCACTAGGGCCCGAGTACCATGATTTCAGATCTAAACTTATTATGTTTTCATGAATATATGTGAGTTCTTGATCCCATCTTGCAAGTCTATAGTCACCTATTATGTGTTATGATCCGGCAACCCCGAAGTGACAATAATCGGGATACTTCTCGGTGATGACCATAGTTTGAGGAGTTCATGTATTCACTATGTGCTAATGCTTTGTTCCGGTTCTCTATTAAAAGGAGGCCTTAATATCCCTTAGTTTCCATTAGGACCCCGCTGCCACGGGAGGGTAGGACAAAAGATGTCATGCAAGTTCTTTTCCATAAGCACGTATGACTATATTCAGAATACATGCCTACATTACATTGATGAATTGGAGCTAGTTCTGTGTCACCCTATGTTATGACTGTTACATGATGAACCGCATCCGGCATAATTATCCATCACCGATCCAATGCCTACGAGCTTTCCATATACTGGTTTACGTTTATTTACTTTCCCGTTGCTATTGTTACAATCATTACAAAACACCAAAAATATTACTTTTGCTTCCGTTACTTTTGTTACCGTTACGACTACGATCATACTACTTTGCTACTAAATACTTTGCTGCAGATATTAAGTTATCCAGGTGTGGCTGAATTGACAACTCAGTTGCTAATACTTGAGAATATTCTTTGGCTCCCCTTGTGTCGAATCAATAAATTTGGGTTGAATACTTTACCCTCGAAAGCTGTTGCGATCCCCTACACTTGTGGGTTATCAAGACTAATTTCTGGCACCGTTGCCGGGGAGCATAGCTCTATTCTTTGAATCACTTGGGATTTGTATCTGTTGGACACTATGAAGAATTTGAAAGACGCTAAGACAAAAATTTATCCCTCAACTACGAGGGGAGGTAAGGAACTGCCATCTAGCTCTGCACTTGATTCACCTTCTGTTATGAGTAAGCTTGCGACACCTAAACCTGCTTCTGCTATTCATTCTGATATGTCGCATGTTATTGATGATGCCACTTCTGCTATGCATGATACTTATGATGAAATTACTTCTATGCTTGATACCACTGTGCCCCTTGGTGAATTTCTTGATGAACAAATTTCTAGGGCTAGAGAGAAAGAAATTATTGAAACTGATAATGTTGATGAAATTGATGATGAAGATATGCCTGCTATTCCTGAGGGTTATGTTTATGATATGGAATCTTCTGCAGCTATTTTTGCCTGCAAGGATAGAAACGAACTTAAGAGGCTGTTAGTTAAATGGAGTAAAGAATCTATTAGAGACAGAATGAAACCAGACCCTGCTTTTGCTACTTCACCTATTTGTGTTCCCGATAAGGATTATGAATTCTCTGTTGATCCTGATATAATTACTTTGGTTGAATATGATCCTTTTTATGGTTATGAATCTGAAACTGTTGTGGCACATCTTACTAAATTAAATGATATAGCCACCCTATTCACTAATGATGAGAGATCTCGCTACTTTTACATCCTTAAAATATTTCCGTTCTCATTAAAGGGTGATGCTAAGATATGGTTTAATTATCTAGATCTTGGTTGTGTGCGTAGTCCCCAGGATACGATTTATTATTTCTCTGCTAAATATTTCCCTGCTCATAAGAAACAAGCTGCTTTAAAGGAAATATACAACTTTGTGCAAATTGAAGAAGAGAGTCTCCCACAAGCTTGGGGAGGCTTCTCAAGTTACTTAATGCTTTGCCTGATCATCCTCTTAAGAAAAATGAAATACTTGATATCTTTTATAATGGACTAACCGGTGCTTCTAGAGATTACCTGGATAGTTGTGCTGGTTCTCTTTTTAGGGAAAGAACACCGGATGAAGCTGAAATTCTATTGAATAATATGTTGACAAATGAAAATAATTGGGCACTTCCTGAGCTAGCTCCAGAGCCAATTACTGAGCCTATTCCTAAACCAACTCCGAAGAAGAGAGGTGTTCTATTTCTCAGTCCTGAAGATATGCAAGAGGCAAAGAAATCTATGAAAGAAAAAGGTATTAAAGCTGAAGATGTTAAGAATTTACCTCCTATTGAAGAAATACATGGTCTTAATTTACCGCCTGTTGGAGAAACATATGATCTTGATCCATTACCTATTGAAGAACCCCTTGATCCCGATAACCCGACACAGGTAGTAAAGGTAATTTCTCTCTATAGATTTGATGAAGGTGATATCCCTCACTATAAGTCTGCTAGACAATGCTTGGATGAATTTGATAATTTTATTGTCAAACAAGAAAATTTTAATGCTTATTTTGGTAGACAATTGAAATACAATTTCGATATGATTAAACACTTGGGTGATTATATGGATAATGTTAGATGTGAACTTAAACTCATTAGCAAAAATGCTTCTACAGTTACCACTCAAGTAGAACAAGTACTTAAGGCTCAAAATGATTTTCTCAATGAAATGAATAATAAGAAAAATGATTATGTTGTTAGAGTGGCTACTAGAACTGGTAGAATGACTCAGGAACCTTTGTATCCTGAAGGCCGCCCTAAGAGAATTGAGCAAGATTCTCAGAGAAATAATACTGATGTGCCTAGTTCTTCTAAAAGGAAGAAAAATAAAAATGATAGGACTTTGCAAACTTCTAGTGAACCTATTGCTGAACCACCTGATAATCCAAATGATATATCTATTTCTGATGCTGAAACACAATCTGGTAATGAACATGAACCTAGTGAAAATAATAATGATGATGTTCATGATGATGCTCAACCTAGTAATGATAATGATGTAGAAGTTGAACCTGCTGTTGATCTTGATAACCCACAATCAAAGAATCAACGTTATGATAAGAGAGACCTTGTTCCTAGGAAACATGGTAAAGAAAGGGAACCATGGGTTCAGAAACCCATGCCTTTTCCTCCCAAACCATCCAAGAAAAAGTATGATGAGGATTTTGAGCGCTTTGCTGAAATGATTAGACCTATCTTTTTGCGTATGTGATTAACTGATGTGCTCAAAACAAATCCTTATGCTAAGTATATGAAGGATATCATTACTAATAAGAGAAAGATACCGGAAGCTGAAATTTCCATCATGCTTGCTAATTATACTTTTAAGGGTGGAATACCAAAGAAACTTGGAGATCCAGGAGTACCCACTATACCATGCTCCATTAAAAGAAATTATGTTAAAACTGCTTTATGTGATCTTGGAGCCGGTGTTAGTGTTATGCCTCTCTCTTTATATCGTAGACTTGATTTGAATAAGTTGACACCTATTGAAATATCTTTGCAAATGGCTGATAAATCAACTACTATACATGTCGGTATTTGTGAGGATGTGCCTGTTATGGTTGCAAACGTTACTATTTTAACGGACTTTGTTATTCTTGATATTCCCGAGGACGATAGTATGTCTATTATTCTTGGAAGACCTTTTCTGAATACTGCCGGGGCTGTTATTGATTGCAACAAAGGCAATGTCACTTTTCATGTTAATGGTAATGAGCATACGGTACACTTTCCGAGGAAACAACCTCAAGTTTATAGCATCAACTCTATTGGAAAATTTTAATCGATTATATTTGGAGGTTTTGAATTTCCTCTTCCTACTGTCAAGAAGAAATATGATATTCTTATTATTGGGGATGTGCATATCCCCGTTGAGGTAACATAGTGTTATTCGAAATTTCTCCGGTTCCATGTTATTCCGAATGAGTTTGTTACCAAGACCTGATCAACCTTGTTAGTGGATTCCTTTTGATGAGCATGAAACGGATGAAACTAGAAGGCACAACCTTCTGTACCCTCTTTATACTTTCTGTTATTTAGTTGAAATAAAGTAAAAATAGTATTTTTTCTGTCTGTTTCCTGATTTATCTGTGCAATATAAAAATACCCCGGAAATAAAAGTCNAACAACCTCAAGTTTATAGCATCAACTCTATTGGAAAATTTTAATCGATTATATTTGGAGGTTTTGAATTTCCTCTTCCTACTGTCAAGAAGAAATATGATATTCTTATTATTGGGGATGTGCATATCCCCGTTGAGGTAACATAGTGTTATTCGAAATTTCTCCGGTTCCATGTTATTCCGAATGAGTTTGTTACCAAGACCTGATCAACCTTGTTAGTGGATTCCTTTTGATGAGCATGAAACGGATGAAACTAGAAGGCACAACCTTCTGTACCCTCTTTATACTTTCTGTTATTTAGTTGAAATAAAGTAAAAATAGTATTTTTTCTGTCTGTTTCCTGATTTATCTGTGCAATATAAAAATACCCCGGAAATAAAAGTCCTCGGAATGCCATGCCAATTTAATATGATTTTTTCGGGAATATTTGAGGATTTATGGTACAAAAATTACCACGGGGGGAGCTGCCACCTGGCCACGAGGGTGGAGCGCGCGCCCTACCCCCCAGGGCGCGCCCCCTGCCTCGTGGGCCCATGGTGGCCCTCCTCCACTTATTCCTGCACCCATCCTCTTCTTCTTCCTCCTCCCACAAACACGAATATCTGGGTCAAACACGAGTTCCAGCCCCCGTTGCTGTGATTTTTGATCTCCTTGCTCAAAGCACCTCTCACAAAACTGCTTGGGGAGATTGTTCCTTGGTATGTGACTCCTCCATTGGTCCAATTAGTTTTTGTTCTAGTGCTTTATTAATTGCAAATTTGTGCTGCATAGGTGACCATGTTCTTGAGCTTGCATGTCAATTTTATATGGTTCCAAGTAGCTCTAATGCATGATATAGGCTTTAGGCACTTGTAGGAGTAGTTGCTATCAATTTTATTGAAGTTGGTTCACTCTTGTTTGAAGTTACTAAAAATTTCAGATTATTTCAGAAAATAATGAAGAGACTTTTGAGGGGCTCGTCGAGCCGAAGCTCGAAGGAAAAACAAAATGAAGAAGCACAGAAGCCCAAATATAATTTGCCTCGTACCGCGGAGGTCCGACCGTGTGAATGGCCTTCCGATGACTTCTTGAGGAGAGCCGGAATTCATGAGGATTTTTATTTATTGATTGAGAATGCTGGCCTCACCGACTTCCTCCGCGACCAACGTCATCAGTATCTCTTACTCACTAATACTTTTGTGCAAAATTTCTACTATTTTCCTAAGGAATCACCTTCATCAGTAGAGTTTCATTTATATGACGTTGTTAAGAAGATGCCATTAGCTGAATTTTGCGAGGTTTGCAAAATACCCTTTGAAGGTACCTTAGATGAACCACACCGTAATGAAGTGGAAGCTTTTATTAACACTATCACTGTGGGAGAAACCAGGAAGGTTTCTGATGCAAGAATTACTAGCATGCATTTTCCTGTTTTACGCTACTTTGCCTTATTTACTAGTCGTTGCTTGATTGGTCGTGGAAACTGTGGAAACCTTAGTGTCCCTGATATTATCATTCTGTTCCATGGTTTATACCGCAATAACTCTGTTAGTATGGATGGAATTTTTGCTAGAGGGTTAAGCCTGAACCGTACTAAGGGCCCCATCTTTGGAGGCATTTATGCTTAACGCCTAGCTGAATACTTTAGCATACCTATTAGGCATTTTGAGAAAGAAGAAAAATTGCTGCCTAGTGCTTATCTAGATTATAAGAGTATGCTAGCACATGATTTTATTGTTAAGAGTCGTGAAGGGGAGCTTAAATATAAATTGTAGATTGATAAACAGCACCCTGAGACTATTACTTTGCCTACTCCTTCTTTGTTTAACTTGTATGCAGGTCCTCACCTCGTTCTGTGGGCGGCCGTTCAAGCCTATCGGAATCCTGCACCAGCCCCGGATCCGGAACCACAATACGAACGTCCATGCCAGTCTGTTTATTCTTGGGATCCGGAGGTGGCTGCCAGCCAATGGTAGTCAGAGTCCTCTGCATCACAGTACGACCCCAGCTACACCTATGGGTATCCGCCAGGCTATCCCTGGCAATGAACCAACTTAGGCCAAAAGCCTAAGCTTGGGGGAGTACGTATTTCCCACCGACATTACATTTATGTACACACACACATTGCTAAATGTCGGTGCTCATACTCTTCAACTGTAATATCCATGCTAGTTTATTTCCTTTTTCCTGCTTTCTCCTTGTGTGTTTGATAAACCTTAAGAAAAACAAAAAAAATTAGTAGTAACTTTTAGTTAGTTTACTTTTCTTGCTGTAGTAGTAATAATTACAAGAAAACCAAAAATATTTCTCATTCTTCTTTTACTTGTTGGGAGCTTTCCCGTGTAAATAGTTTTATTTCTTTTCTTTTCTTTGGGGGTCGATAGGAGAAGACCATAATTAAATTTTTGAAGTGGCTCTTATATGCATTATTGTTGATTTAACCAAAGAGCCCATATTGCCTTGTCTTCTCCTGTTTATTGAATGCTCGCAGATTCCAGCTTAGTCCAATGCATGTGCACTCTTATTATTCACATCGTTTGGTCGTGCAAGTGAAAGACAATTATGATGATATATGATGGACTGACTGAGATGAGAAAAGCTGGTATGAACTCGACCTCTCTTGTTTTTGTAAATATGATGAGTTCATCGTTCCTGATTCAGCTTATTATGAATAAACATGTTTGCAATGACAATTAGAGAACATAGTTTCTTATGCCATGCTTGGTTAGCTATGAGTTATAATGGTTTACCTTGCGTGCCAACATGCTATTAAAATGGTTGTGATGTGGTATGATGGGGTGGTATCCTCCTTTGAATGACTTAAGTGACTTGACTTGGCACATGTTCACACATGTAGCTGAAACAAATCAACATAGCCTTCATGATATTTATGTTCATGGTGGATTATATCCTACTCATGCTTGCATCCAATGTTTATTAATTTTAATGCATGTTCATGACCGTTGTCGCTCTCTAGTTGGTCGCTTCCCAGTCTTTTGCTAGCCTTCACTTGTACTAAGCGAGAATACTGCTTGTGCATCCAATCCCTTAAACCCCAAAGTTATTCCATATGAGTCCATTATACCTTCCTATATGCGATATCTACCTGCCGTTCCAAGTAAATTTGTATGTGCCAAACTCTAAACTTTCAAATAAACATTCTGTTTTATATGCTCGAATAGCTCATGTATCAACTAGGGCTGCCCCTATCTTCCATGTTAGGCGGGTTATTCTCAAGAGGAGTGGACTCCGCTCCTCACTCACGAGAAAATGGCTGGTCACCGGGATGCCCAGTCCCATGCTTTATGCAAACGAAATCAAAATTAATTGCAAACAAAACTCCCCCTGGGACCTGTTGATTGTTGGAGGCACTCGTTGTTTCGAGCAAGCCATGGATTTATGCTTGTTGGTGGAGGGGGAGTATTAACTTTACCATTCTATTTGGGAACCGCCTGTAATGTGTGTAGCATGGAAGATATCGCCATCTCTTAGTTGTTATGTTGACAATGAAAGTATGCCGCTCAAAATATTATTTATCTCTATTTCAAAACCGAGCTCTGGCACCTCTACAAATCCCTGCTTCCCTCTGCGAAGGGCCTATCTACTTACTTTTATGTTGAGTCATCACCCTCTTATTAAAAGCACTAGCTGGAGAGCGCAGCTGTCATTTGCATTCATTAATGTTAATTTATATTGGGTATGACTATGATTGGATGTCTTTTACCATGAATTACAATGTCTAGTCAATCCTTGATTTTTAAAGGTGCTCTGCATTTATGTTTTGCGTTCTCAGAAAGGGCTAGCGAGATACCATCCTGTTATATCATATTATGACTCGCTAGTTGATTATGCCATTGATATGAGTAAACATGAGACCTGAATTATTGCAAATGTGGTTAGTTATAATCTTTGCTGAAAACTTGAATGCTGGCTTGGTATATTTACAACAACAAGAGCAAACAGAGTTTGTAAAAGTTTTTCTTTTTCTCTTTCAGTTTGTCAACTGAATTGCTTGAGGACAAGCAAGGATTTAAGCTTGGGGGAGTTGATACGTCTCTATCGTATCTACTTTTACAAACACTTTTGCCCTTGTTTTGGACTCTAACTTGTATGATTTGAATGGAACTAACCAAGACTGACACTGTTTTCAGCAGAATTGCCATGATGTTGTTTTATGTGCAGAAAACAAAAGTTCTCGGAATGACCTGAAACTCCATGGAACATCTAAGAAAAATAATAAAATCCTCGCCGAAGATGAAGACCAGGGGGCCCACACCCTGTCCACGAGGGTGCCCCCCCCCCTCTAGAGTGCGCCCCCCTACCTCGTGGGCCCCCTGGAGACCTTTCGATGCCAACTCCAACTCTATATATTGGCTTTCGGAGAGAGAAAAATCTGAGAGAAGAAATCATCGCGTTTTACGATACAGAGCCGCCGCCAAGCCCTAATCTCTCTCGGGAGGGCTGATCTGGAGTCCGTTCGGGGCTCCGGAGAGGGGGATTCGTCGCCGTCGTCATCATCAACCATCCTCCATCACCAATTTCATGATGCTCACCGCCGTGCGTGAGTAATTCCATCGTAGGCTTGCTAGACAGTGATGGGTTGGATGAGATTTATCATGTAATCGAGTTAGTTTTGTTAGGGTTTGATTCCTAGTATCCACTATGTCCCGAGATTGATGTTGCTATGACTTTGCTATGCTTAATGCTTGTCACTAGGGCCCGAGTGCCATGATTTCAGATCTGAACTTATTATGTTTTCATGAATATATGTGAGTTCTTGATCCTATCTTGCAAGTCTATAGTCACCTATTATGTGTTATGATCTGACAACCCCGAAGTGACAATAATCGGGATACTTCTCGGTGATGACCATAGTTTGAGGAGTTCATGTATTCACTATGTGTTAATCCTTTGTTCTGATTCTCTATTAAAAGGAGGCCTTAATATCCCTTAGTTTCCATTGGGACCCCGCTGCCACGGGAGGGTAGGACAAAATATGTCATGCAAGTTCTTTTCCATAAGCACGTATGACAATATTCGGAATACATGCCTACATTACATTGATGAATTGGAGCTAGTTCTGTGTCACCCTATGTTATGATTGTTACATGATGAACCACATCCGGCATAATTATCCATCACCGATCCAATGCCTACGAGCTTTCCATATATTGGTTTACGCTTATTTAATTTCCCGTTGCTATTGTTACAATCATTACAAAACACCAAAAATATTACTTTTGCTTCCGTTACTTTTGTTACCGTTACCACTACTATCATACTACTTTGCTACTAAATACTTTGCTGCAGATATTAAGTTATCCAGGTGTGGTTGAATTGACAACTCAGTTGCTAATACTTGAGAATATTCTTTGGCTCCCCTTCTGTCGAATCAACAATTTGGGTTGAATACTTTACCCTCGAAAGCTGTTGTGATCCCCTACACTTGTGGGTTATCAAGGCGCCAGTGAGAGGTCGCGTCCGCTCTGCCCGGGCATGAATGCGGCACCGATTCTTTGGAGCGGCGCTGACCGTTTCGGGCGAGAAGCGCGCTCAGACGATGGAGGGGCTTTGGGTGGGCCAGACTGGTCAGGAGCGGGCGTGGCAGTTGTCCGCTTGTCCCTACAGGACGCCCGGAAACGAGAGGATGCACCGTCTCTCGCGGCTAAAATCATACACTACACACCATCTCTCTGTAGGAGTAGGTCAATCTGTCGCTCTCTCTAACACACACATGCTGTTAAACACGCACACGCACACGCACACACATGTTCATAGAATAGGAAAATCGTGTGAGTGTGAAGCCACAGGAAGTGAGATACAAATGGAGTACGTACAAGAAGAGAAGAGGTGATGAATATTCCATCAAACCTGGACTGAAGAGTAGTACTCCCTCCGTCTAGGTGTTAAGTCATCCTACGGAAATCAGATATTCCCAAAATGTTTAGGGATCGTCCATTAACTTCGCATCTCAATCCCCTCCTAGCCTTGTTGCTAGTGAGTGTTGTTACTTAGGGAGTGTTTGGATCCTTAGCAAGAACAGCTTATAGCATAGCCAGGCAAGGTTAGGCGTTTGGAACTGTTAAAATATGTTAGCTTTTGTGGGCCAACTAGCTTGGGTGGGCTAGAAAAACCTTGCTAGCTCAGGAGAGCCAGATCGGCTCGCTTCCGACGGCAAACTTCACATAGTAGTAATAGACTAGTAACATATGCATGTTGTACTAGTCCAAGTTACTCACCACTATGACCAGCCTAAGCAATGTAACCAAACGCTCCTTACTCTGCCTTGTTATCTCCCCCGGAAACCCAATGCATGGTTCGCAACTACGTGTTGATGAGTCAAGAAATCAAAGTCAGCTTACATGCGAGTTAATACATGGCCCTGCATGGTAGCTAAAACGGCATCTCTTAGTTGTTTGAATTAATTGTTGCATTTAGAGACAGAAATCAGGGCTTTGATTGGAGGAATGACCGGTCAAGTTTCTCCTTCTCCTCCAATCTGCTTGCACCTTGGTCCCGCTGCACCTTCTAACGTGACTTATTACACCTAGACGGAGGGAGTCGTACGAGATACGGTGGCAAACTGACTTAGGTCGAATACAAGTGCCCAAAATTGTGTGCATGTTATAATAAGGATTCACTTAAGATAGTACGTGAGCGAACAGAGGGATCAATTGGACAGTGTTCCCGAGCAGTAGCGAGATGTGTGAGGTAAGATACACCGCTGGCACTTTTAATTTTTCTTATTAATTTGTTTGTTTCACCCTCTGACTGGTGGGACCCAACGTACTACGTGGAGAGAGGTAAGGTGATTAAGGCTACATTATTTATGCACCACTGTGGATAGTCTTACCACCAAAGCCACATGACATGATTATGATTTAAATCCCAATGACTCCCACACACACAAAAAAACACGGCATGCTTGTCACACGAATGCAGTAATGTATAAAGGGTTATTTTCCTCTCGTTGAACATAACGGGAGGGTTGTGTAGCTGGTTAGCCTGTTCGCTCATCAAACTTGAGGTCTCGGGTTCGATAACTACACTTGAGCATAATTCATGCCAGGAGGATTCTTTGACTGGTCAAAATGGATGGATACTGAGCTATACGATATCATAGTGACCGTATAATCACCTCATCACGTATAAGCTGCAGCCTCGGCGCTTGTTTTCTAGGGTTTGCACTCTTCACACTCTCTCCAGTATATATATACATGCTGGAACCTCAGCGCTTGTAGTTGCTCTCTTCACACTCTCTCACCCTCTCCAGATCTAAACAAGACTTCGTTGGCCTCTCTCTCTCCCCTCACTGTTGGTCTGCTTGTAGTTGCTCTCTTCACACTCTCTCACCCTCTCCATATCTAAACAAGTCTTCGTTGGCCTCTCTCTCTCCCCTCATTGCTGGTCAAAGAGCCGGTAGGATCCATCCGCTAGGAAGGGAAGGAGGCTTAACGCTGTCGCCGTCGGCGAGGGAGGGAATCCACTACCGGCGCAGCTGTTCACTTTCACCCAGCGGCGGCGTGGGAGGTCCTCCGACCCCTTCTTCTTCACCGCCATACATAGTGTGGGTCGAACGGCCTCCGGTCGCCCACTGAACCACGCCCCAAGAACCTTAAGGTATAATTTACTTATTCCACATGCATTGCTCTAGCTGCATGTGGGCTATTTCCGCTTCTGCACTCGAATCTAGGTGTTGGATCAAACAGGAAAGTAGTGGGGAAAGTTGTATACCATGAATCTAGGACGTGGTTCAAAGAGGAAAGGAATGGGGGAAAGTTGTGGGAAAAGTTGTATAGCATGAATCTAGGACGCGGTTCAAAAAGGAAAGGAAGGGGGAAAGTTGTGGGGAAAGTTGTATCGCATGAATCTCAGACGTGGTTCAAAGAGGACAGGAATGGGGGAAAGTAGTGGGGAAAGTTGTATAGCATAAATCTAGGACGTGGTTCACAGAGGAAAGGAAGTGGGGGAAGTACTAGTATAGACTGGCTATCCAGCACCTACGTTGGTCGGAAAGGGAAAACAATGACAAATGCAATACGCACATCTGTAAGGAACTGATCTTTTGTTTTGGGGGACAAGGCTGTAGAGTTTGAGAAGGACTAGATTTCATGCGCTCACATAGGGAAAGGTGTCTACAGATAACAAAACTGGGACCAACACAAATATGCTCCTTGGTTGTTTGTTCTTTGTTGCAACAGACTGTGCATCACCCCAGTACATCGGTAGATGCACATGGTGCTGGTGCGTCCACTGTCCCGTGCAACTCTTTAGTTGTTGTTAATCTAAGGCCCTGTTTGGTTAAAAACTCCCTAGTCCCTACCTGCTTGGTTCCAGGGACTAAACATGGACTAGAGGTTATTAAATGACATGATAAAAGACCATGTTACCCCTAATAATGAACTAATAGAGACAAGGTGCGATGCGTGGCAGGGGCAACTGTTGGAAAAAGTCCCAAAAAGACTCTCCCTCAGGGTCTTCTTTCTTTAGTCCCAAATGCCCACTTTTAGTCCCTAAAAGTCCCTCCTGCTTGGTTTATATGGGACTGACACGGAGTTTTTTTAGTCCCTCCACCAAAATGTCCCTGTAAACAAGCACCCTCTAATAATGCCGCTGGAAAATTGATGCTATGCCACAGTTAAAAGCAAATTACATGTTTAACGAATTTTATTGTTAATATAATCTCTCTGTTAATATTAATCAATGCCACCATTTGAGAAATGCTACTGTCTTGCTTTCTTTCCCATTTAGATAAGGTAGATGCTTCTTTTTGTTGGCTTCTGTGTCATCCACCGTTATTGACCACTAGTTGTTTCCTTTGCACCTCTGTGTAAACAGGGTTATCTACTTCACCTTGTTGCCATTGTGACCTTTTGTTGCATTGCACAAAACACTGTTGTTTTAAGAGTGTTTTGTGCAGTTCAACCAAAAATGTCACACCGACAACGTTGCTTGATTGCTTGATCTTAGTGGAACTGCACAAGAGGAGATCTTACTTCCTATCTGTGTTGGCAAATTTGGTTCAGATCTTCTTCTTGTGAGTTGTTTGAATTCCGCATCATGAGAAGTCAGTACTAGCCTTCTTTCACATGATTCTGCAGTGTGCTTTCATATGTTGTGCTACTTGTACGGTAATGTTGCTTGTTTTAGTGAACTGCACAAATGGAGACAAGACTTCCAATCTGTATATGTGCACCGCAATATCCCATTGAGGTAAGATAAGGATATTTCACAACTGTTGGCCTGTATTTTGTCACTTTCATCAGAAAATTAATGTCATTGTTCAGTGCTATGCTTGTGCAACCTAATTGACATGCCAAATCTTACATTGAAGGCGAAGCTTGTCTGTTATTGAACCAAGTGATGAATGGAAGAACAAGCGGAAGAAAACAAAAATCAACTCCTGGTGTTGTAATGAAGCACTGGAACTGTGATGACACAAGTAATGATATAGTTTTGCATCTTAATTTATTGCTATGGCTGGAACGAGCAATTGTTTTGCCACTGATTTGATGCCACTCTTAATGTAATACATAATTATCTCTACTTGTGCAAACAGGGATCTTCTTTGAAGATACCATATATTTTAGTGGAACTGCACAAGAAGATGTTGGAAACATTAACCTAATCGAGGAGTATATAGTAAGCATGGCCACCCCAGTAGATAGCAACAGATGGTTCCAGAGAAGTGCTTCATCTGTATGCTCTACACAATAAGCCTCCTGATAAAGGTTGGTACTCGCCCACTGATTTCATCCATATGATTGAGCTTTGTCATCTCTATTGGTGTTGTGCTACTATTTAGATACTGTCATCAAAAAGTGGTATTGTCCTTGAGAAGTGCTTCATCTGTGTTGTTTTAAATATTTCCTTTCCTTTTTTTTCGAGCAAACAGGGATGCTAGCATTTAGTTATCCTCTTGTCTTTGCACAACAGGATCATCCTCCTCTGAAGAAGAATATGGAGTACGTGAAGTGACTCGTTCCGATTATGGCAGGATGAAGAAGCCATGTCTATCTTCTCATCAGAAGGAGCAGTTGAAGGATGGTTACATTACCCCCCACAAGACCAAACTAACTTCAACTCAGAAGGACTAACAAATCTCCATTTTCTTGCTCTGATGCGCGAGTACAATGTTGTTCTAGGATTCTTTTCGGTAAGTTCCATTTTTCTAAAAGTGTGCTCTACATGGACCATGTAGGTGCCTGTTTAAACTGTCAATTCATAGTACAGTTTGCTTTATAGTAATCACTTTTTTGTATTTTTTCAAACAGGGGTGCTTAGCTTGATTTCAATGGGAACTGCACAAAATGTTCATGAATACATCGAATCATTCATTTCCACCACAAGAAAGGAGGTGCCGATAAGTTCAAGGCGTTGCAACATATAAGGGCGAAATCATACAAGCTCCACGCGAATTTGGTTGATTTTGGTGGAACTGCACAAAAAGAACAACTGGTTTATTTAGCACGAGGTGCCATGTCAATGGCCGAACTGATGGCAAACCCTGCCCATTCCACAATCGTAGGCATTTGATATTTTGGAATGGGAAAACCTTGTCAAATTTTGCTCATTGATTTTAGCAATAAGACATGCGTTTGATATTTTCGAATGGGACGCCCTTTGCTGTCAGCAGCGTCGATCCATTTTTTCTTTATTCTTTAGTTGTGAAGTAAATATTGGCTCTGACATGTGAATCGCTGAGATGCATAATCATCAATTGTTTTGAATGTTCTCTATGAATTGCCAGGCCTGTGTGTTTGATTGCAATGTACAGGGATGCTAAAAAGCTGCTCAGACTCTTTGTACTCCTTCTGTTCCTTTTTACTTCGCACATTGTGAAAGTGCATACTTTTTTCTATAAGATTGGTCAAAGTAGAGATACTTTGACTGCAGATAAAACTTGTATGCAGACTAGAAAGGACCGGAGGGAGTGCATGTGAAACTGCTGCAAACGAGGTGATCACCCTGGGAATAATGCTAGTACGTATTGTTTTGCAAGTTCATCCAATGCCAGTGATACAAGAATTCGAACTAATCGAAATAAATTCATTCATACACGGTCGGATTTCATATAAACATGCCGGATTTCATTACATTTCATACATTCTTCAACTAAAAAGGGGTGCGCTGGAGGTATAATTAATTAACCGAAGCTACCCACCTGTGTCCGGCTGAGCCGAATAGAAGCTTCAGTGAGTTAACTGCAGGTGCAGTTGCATAACTAACATGTGGCCCAGATGCCTGTTGGGCCCACGTGTCAGTCAGCCAACTGCACCAGCAGTTAAGTAGAAGCAGCGTCCTTCTCCAACATAGCTCTCTGACTCCACGTCGCCGCCAAGAAGCTAACCGGCCGTCAGTGGTCAACCCGCCTAGCTTGTCATAGCGATTAGGGCAACTAGTAGCCCAATGATCAGGATCCCCACATGACGAACACATTTCTTCTTGTCATTCTTCTTCTTGAAGTTCGTGTGTTGCACAGCCTTGTTCTTCCCATCAAACTTTGCTTTACCATCAAACTTGCCCTTGTTCTTGAACTTGTGCGGCTGGAAGTTCTTCTTCTGTACCATATTGGCACTAGATCCTCCCTCAATTCATCGAGCACGTATGTCCTTTGCTCTCGCCTTTTCTTCCACATCAAGAGTGCCAATGAGATCCATGAAGGAGGAAGCTTAGTGATGATACCTCCGACAACAAACTTGTCTGGTAGCATACAACAGAAGTGCTCAAGTTCTCTAGCAAATGACTGTATCTCATGAGCTTGCTCAACCACGGAGCGCTCTTCAATCATCTTGTAATCATAAAATTGCTCCATGATGTACAGCTCAGTGCCAGCAACCGGAGGGTAGCAGCGGTGGCCTTACTTGGACCCGAGCGGCTGCGACCTACCGTGTTCTACTCTTCCTCGTTTTCTGTGTGGCACAACCTCGTTGGCAGCGGGGCGGGGCCTCGGCGGAGCCGGCGATGTCCTCTGTCTCGTTGCCGGCGGGCGGTGCCTCGGCGGAGCGGGGGAAATCCTCCCCCTTGTTGCTGGCAGGGTGGGGCCTCGGCGGAGCCGGCAGTGTCCTCTGCCTCGTTGTTGGTGCCACGGGGCCTCGGCAGAGCAAGGCCTCGTCGACGCCAGCGGAGTGGGGACTCGTCAGAGCCGGCATTGTCCTCTGCCTCATCCTCGGTCTCGCCAAATAGCGCCTCGCCCGCTTCATCGCCCTCTTTGTAGGCGGTTGCAGCCTCCGCCACCCGCATGCGGTACTGCCAGCGCTCGAGGCAGCCCTCGCAGGTGGAGCGGTACGAGTCGAGCAGCGCCTCTTGCTCCGCCCGCTCCGCAGCGATCTACTCCTCCGCCTGCAGGTGCTCCTCGAGGAGATGGTGGTTGTAGGCAGCGTCAGCCTGCGCCTCCCGGAACTGCTCCTCACACTTCTGCCTCACCGTGTCCATATATTTGGCACGAGCCTCGCCGATGGTCATGGTGCAATGCACCGGAAAGTATGGCGCGGAGGAGGGGGTGGCCTTGGATCGTTGACTACCATGTTCTCCATTGGGATGTCGTCGTCCTCCGGCTGCCTGCCGGCCAGCCAGTCGGCAGCAATGGCTGCTATCTCCTTGTGGTCCGTTGTCCGCCCGTCCCGAAGAGCGCTGGAGCGCGAGGAAGCCATGGTGGGCAGTAGTGGTGTGGACAGGAGAATAGGAACGGATGCGGATGAATGCGGCTATGGTCGGCGCAGCAGTTTATATAGCAATGGTGGGCGGCGGAGGGACGGACGTGTAGCGCCGGAGTAGCCGCCTCGGCAACCGCGTATCATTAATGTGGGCGGCAGAAGGACGGATGGATGGCACTTGTGTCGTTTGAAGGCGGAGCAATCGCATGCACCGGGAAGCGGGGCGGGCGGCGCTGACTGTTTCAGGCGAAAAGCACGCGCGGGCGAGGGAGGCGGTCTGGGTGGGCCCGGGCAGTCAGACTCGTGCTTGGTAGCGGGTTGGTCCAGCGGCCAGACATGCTCGCTCACCAGCTACCTCGTCGAGCTGAGCGACGACAATCAGACGATGGACGTAGCTTCCGACTAGAAGCCGGCGCCATTGTCCAAGCCGGTTCATGCCGTGTTCACCATAGAGCAGGTGCGGCCGCACTTCGACGCCCTAATGACAGAAGAGCTATCAGCGCAGGAGGACCTGTGCTGCAACCTCCGTCTGCTCAACGAGCACCGGTGAACAAGCGAACAACAATGCCATCGCGGACATGTGGCCCTATGATCCTGGCTTCCCGAATGAGCAGCGGGCGCTGTATCAGACCATCCATAGGGCCTGCGAGGCCCTCTCCGTCGTCCTTCGAGTTTTTGCGCTTGTCGTGGCGCCGCCGTCTCGCGTTGTCAACATGGTCAGCGCACATGAGGATGAGGAGATGACTTTACTTGGAGAAGCTGACAGTGGGGACCCACCAGGCCGTAGCCGCACGTACGCAAGTGCCTCCTTATTAGTATATAAAACTATAATTTTTTTGCTTCCTCCTGGTTTCTGATAACCAGCAAGTATAGGGGATCAATTGTAGCCTCTTTCGATAAGTAAGAGTATCGAACCCTACAAGGAGCTAAAGGTAGAACAAATATTCCCTCAAGTTCTATCGACCACCGATACAACTCTACGCACGCTCAACGTTTACTTTACCTAGAACAAGTATGAAACAAGAAGTACTTTGTAGGTGTTGTTGGATAGGTTTGCAAGATAATAAAGAGCGAGTAAATAAAAAGTAGGGGCTGTTTAGATAAAGACACAATAAAGTTAGTATAGCGAATATGGAAAAGTGGTGGTAGGAGTTGCGAAATTGTCCCTAAGCAATTGGCTACTTTACTAGACTGATAGCAAGTTTTATTTGGGAGAGGCCACTGCTAGCATGTCATCCCTGACTTGTAATTCTATGCACTTATGATTGGAACTATTAGCAAGCGTCCACAACTACTAACGTTCATTAAGGTAAAACCCAACCATAGCATTAAGATATATTGGTCCCCCTTCAATACCGTATGCATCAATTTCTATGCTAGGTTGAAGCTTCTGTCACTCTTGCCCTCCAATACATAGGCCTATCAACATACAACTAACCCTATGGTGTGATCCACGTGTGCGGTCATATGATGGGCACCAAAGGAAAACAACTAACCACAAGCAAATTAAATCAATCATAGCAATTCATCAACCACCGATAGGACAACGAAAATCTACTCAGACATCATAGGATGGCAACACATCATTGGATAATAATATGAAGCATAAAGCACCATGTTCAAGTAGAGGGTACAGCGGGTTGCGGGAGAGTGGACCGCTGTAGATAGAGGGGGGAAGGTGATGGAGATGTTGGTGAAGATGGCAGAGGCGTTGGTGAAGATTGCGGTGATGATGATGATGATGATGATGATGGCCACGACAGCGTTCTGGCGCCACCGGAAGAGAAGGGGAGATGGGGACCCTTCTTCTTCTTCTTCCTTGACCTCCTCCCTAGATGGGAGAAGGATTTCCCCTCTGGTCCTTGGCCTCCATGGAATGGGAGGGGCAAGAGCCCCTCCAAGATTGGATATGTCTCTCTGTCTCTCTCTGTTTCTCCGTTCTGTTCTGCTGCCCTTTCACTGTTTCGTATATATATGGAGATCCGTAACTCCGATTGGACGGAAACCTTCACCGTGATTTTTTTTCCGAAAATTAGCTTTCTTGCGGCCGAAGAAGGGCATCAACCGCCTTACGGGTGGACCACGAGGGTCAGGGGCGCACCCCCATGCCTCGTGCCCACCTTGGACACCGTTTCGCGTTGATTCTTCCTCCCAGATTTTCCAAATATTCCAAAAATATTCTCCATCCGTTTTTATCCCGTTTGGATTCCGTTTTATATGGATATTCTGCGAAACATAAAACATGCAACAGACAGGAATTGGCACTGGGCACTGGATCAATACGTTAGTCCCAAAAATAGTATAAAAAGTTGCCAATAGTATATGAAAGTTGTATAGTATTGGCATGGAAAAATCAAAAATTATAGATACGACGGAGATGTATCAGCATCCCCAAGCTTAATTCCTGATCGTCCTCGAGTAGGTAAATGATAAAAAAGATAATTTTTGATGTGGAATGCTACCTAGCATAATCTTGATCATGTATCTAATCATGGCATGAATATTAAGACACGAGTGATTCAAAGAAATAGTCTATCTTTTGACATAAAAACAATAATACTTCAAGCATACCAACCAAGCAATTATGTCTTATCAAAATAACATAGCCACAGAAAGCTCATCCCTACAAAATCATATACTCTGGCTATGCTCCATATTCACCACACAAAGCATTCAAATCATGCACAACCCCGATGACAAGCCGAGCAATTGGTTCATACTTTTTAACGCGCTTCAGCCTTTTCAACCCTCATGCAATACATGAGCGCAAGCCATGGACATAGCACTACAGGTGGAATAGCATATGATGATGCAGGTTGCTTGGAGAAGATAAAAAGGAGAAAGTCTCACATCGATGCGGCTAATTAACGGGCTATGGAGATGCCCATCAATTGATGTCAATGTGAGGAGTAGGGATTGCCATGCAACGGATGCACTAAGAGCTGTAAGTGTATGAAAGCTCAAACTGGAAACTAAGTGGGTGTGCATCCAACTTGCTTGCTCATGAAGACCTTGGGCATTTGAGGAAGCCCATCATCAGAATATACAAGCCAAGTTCTATAATGAAAGTTCCCACTAGTATATGAAAGTGACAAAATAAGAGACTCTCTATCATGAAGAACATGGTGCTACTCTGAAGCACAAATGTGGTAAAAGGATAGTAGCATTGCCCCTTCTCTCTTTTTTTGTTTTTCTTGGTGGGCTTCTTTGGCCTCTCTTTTTTATTTGGGCTTCTTTGGCCTCTTTTATTTTTTGATAAAGTACGGAGTCTCATCCCGACTTGTGGGGGAATCATAGTCTCCATCATCCTTTCCTCAATTGGGCAATGCTCTAATAATGATGATCATCACACTTTTATTTACTTACAACTCGATATTACAACTCGATATCTAGAACAAAGATATGACTCTATATGAATGCCTCCGGCGGTGTACCGGGATGTGCAATGATCTAGCGTAGCAATGACATCAAAAATGGACAAGCCATGAAAACATCATGCTTGCTATCTTACGATCATGCAAAGCAATATGACAATAAATGCTCAAGTCATGTATATGATGATGATGGAAGTTGCATGGCAATATTATCTCGGAATGGCTATGGAAATGCCATGATAGGTAGGTATGGTGGCTGTTTTGAGGAACATATAATGAGGCTTATGTGTGATAGAGCATATCGTAACAAGGGGTTTGGATGCACCGGCGAAGTTTGCACCAACTCTCGAGGTGAGAAAGGGCAATGCATGGTACCAAAGAGGTTAGCAATGATGGAAGGGTGAGAGTGCGTATAATCCATGGACTCACATTAGTCATAAAGAACTCATATACTTATTGCAAAAGTTTATTAGCCCTCGAAGCAAAGTACTACGACGCATGCCCCTAGGGGGATAGATTGGTAGGAAAATACCATCGCTCGTCCCCGACCGCCACTCATAAGGAAAGCAATGAAAGAACACCTCATGCTCCGACTTCGTTACATAACGGTTCAACATACGTGCATGCTACGGGACTTGCAAACCTCAACACAAGTATTCCTCAATTTCACAATTACTCAACTAGCACGACTCTAATATCACCACCTTTATATCGCAAAACTATTGCAAGGAATCAAACATATCATATTCAGTGATCTACAAGATTTATGTAGGATTTTATGACTAACCATGTGAATGACCAGTTCATGCCATCTCTCTAAATAGATACAAGTGAAGCAAGAGAGTTTAATTCTTTCTACAAAAGATATGCCCACGCTCTAACAAATATAAGTGAAGCAAAAGAGCATTCAACAAATGGCGGTTGTCTAAGTGAAGAGAAACAGGCAATCCAAATTTCAAATGATATAAGTGAAGCATGTGAAGCATTCTATAAAGCCATACCCAAAAGATATAAGTGAAGTGCAATGAGAATTCTATAAATTAACCAAGGACTATCTCATACCAGCATGGTGCATAAAAGAAAAATGAAAACTAAATGCAAAAGACGCTCCAAGATTGCACATATCGCATGAACGAAACGAATCTGAAAACATACCGATACTAGTTGAAGAAAGAGGGGATGCCTTCCGGGCATCCCTAAGCTTAGACGCTTGAGTCTCCTTGAATATTTAATTGGGGTGCCTTGGGCATCCCCAAGCTTGATCTCTTGCCTCTCTTCCTTCTTCTCACATCGAGACCTTCTCGATCATCGAACACTTCATCCACATAAAACTTCAACAGAAAACTCGGTAAGATCCGTTAGTATAATAAAGCAAATCTACTCTATGTACTATTGCAAACCAATTCATATTTTGTTTTTGCATTGATTATACTTGTAATATAGCTTTTCCATGGCTTAATCCACTGATATAAATTGATTGTTTCATTAAAAAAGCAAACTATGCATCAAAAACAAAAAATGTCTAAAACAGAACAGTCTGTAATAATCTGAACATTCACCATACTTCTGATACTTGAAAAATTCTGCCAAAATTGAGAAAAATAAAAAATTTGTATAGAAAGACAGTGCAAAAAGAATCAGAACCATTTTACGTTCCAGTAAAAAAATGTAAAATCACGCACTACAGCCAAAGTTTATGTCCCGCACCGCACAAACCAACAAGCATTGTAAACATCCTAAAGGCAAACCTTGGCACATTATTTCTATAATACAATGGAATTGTACAAGGGGATAATTAGTTTTGTTGAAAAGTTTCAGTAATTGAGATTCACGAATTTTCCGTGAGCATGAACAAAGTTCAAGGCTAGCTCCCACTTCAACAATGCTTGTCTCTCTCACTTTCACTTTCCTTTTTGAAAAAGTTTTGGGTTCCCCTCTTTATTTTTGTTGTTTTTAAACTATATGAAAGCACACAACAGAAATAAATGACTCTCTAAAACTTCTGGGTTGTCTCCCTGGAAGCGCTTTCTTTAAAGCCATTAAGCTAGGCATATAGTGCTCAAGTAGTGAATCCACCCGGATCCCAAGGTATATCAAAGACAATTTTAATTAACAATGATTTAGAATTTAGTAGTGAGCACAAGGTAACATATATCATGTAATGACGAAGTCTAACTCTCTTCCTATGCATCGGCATGTCATAAAAGAACAATTCATGCACACATAGTAAAGGCCAATGCATAGTATAGACAGTTTCTTGCGATTTTATCATGTGGGAAACATAGAGAGGTGGAGATATAGTTCCTCTCTCATAATAATTGCAAGTAGGAGCAGCAAGCACATGCATATTATACTCATCAAAATCGTCATGTGTAGTGGTAAAAGGCAACCAGTCAATATAATCCTTAATAAACACAAACTTCTCCGATATAGTGTAGTTTGGAGAATTCAAAAAGATAATAGGACTATCATGTGTGGGTGCAATAGAAACAATTTCATGTTTAACATAAGGAACTATAGCAAGTTCATCTCCATAAGCAGAATTCATATTGGCATCTTGGCCACAAGCGTAGCAGGCATCATCAAAAAGGGATATTTCAAAAGAATCAACGGGGTCATAACAATCATCATAGCATTCATCCTTCGGTAAGCACGAAGGGAAATTAAACAATGTATGAGTTGAACAGTTACTCTCATTAGAAGATGGGCTCGGGTGATCAATCCGCTCTTCCTCCTTTTGTTCTTCGCTCTCCTCCTCATCTTTTTCATCCAATGAGCTCACA
>LR880970.1:476569302-476584246 GCA_904067115.1 Aegilops sharonensis | reverse complement strand
AAGTTCTCAAGACGTGGTCGCTTTGGAAAATCCTCAAGGAGCAGTGATTCCTCATCCAGTGACTATAAGAGAAGACTATGCCACAAATGCAAGAAACCTGGTCACTACATTCAAGATTGTCCTCAGTGGGAAAAGGAATTAAAGAAGAAGAAATACAAGGATTACAGTTCTGATGACGCTAAGCAGAAGAAGAAATCGTCGAAATCTTCATCATCAAAGTCCTCAAAGTATTCTTCTTACAAGAAGAGCAGCTCCAAGAAGGCTCGGGCATTCATTGGCAAGGAAATGGACTCTGACGCTGAATCTGAGGAACATGAGGAAGAGGAGGCATCAGAAGAGTCTGAGTCTGGTGTGGCGAGTCTGGCTCTCGCTACTGCTTTCGTCAGCAAGTCCATCTTCTACTCTGAAGAAAATGACCTCACCAACAAAGCTGATGAAGATAGTGATGACTACGCTCCCACCTATTGCTTCATGGCAAAGGGTGCCAAGGTACTCAAATATACCTCCTCTGACTCTAGTGAAAATGAATCTGATGAAGATCTCAAGCCCAGCTACTCAAAACTGGCTAAGATTGCTGTAAAACAACCAAGGGCTTTTGAAAAGGTTCAAAACATGCTAGACAAAAGTGATGATATGTTGGGTGAATAAATGGATCGCACTAAAGCCCTGACTGAAAATCTTCAGAGACTTCAGTCTAGGTTTGACAGCCTTCAAGGTCATCATAACACTCTTGTATGATCATGAGAAACTTTCTTATGAATTTCTTCAAAGAAAGCAAGATCTTGAGAAGCTAAGAGTGAGTTATGAAGATCTTCAGAAGGAGCGCGATTCATTACTTGCTCAACAAATCAGCGCTTCTCAGGAAGAATTTGTTCCTCCATGCTTAAAGTGCATTGGACGTGAATCTGCTAATTCTTCACCTGAATGTTCAAATGCTTCAACTGTTACAAATTCTTCACCTGCCTCTGCTATCACTAATTCCTCATCTGAGGACATTGCGAGTATCACTGACGCTGCAGGCCTGAAGGAATTGTACATGACAGGCATGTACAAAAGCCTCAAAGGGCATCAGACTCTTTGTGATGTGCTTAAAAAGCAGATCCTCAACAGGAACCCTAGGAAAGAGGGTATTGCCTTTGAGAGGAAACTCAATGCTGATGGAACATATTGGAAGCCTGAGCAGTACCCCAAAACCTCATGGGTTGCTGCAAAGGGACCTCCAGTTGATCCATCTAACTTATCTGGCTTTACATGTGAATCTCCTCATTCTTCTGATGAGTCATTTGACTCCAACTATAAACTATTCAAAAATCAGAATGGTGAAGTATTTGCTAGATATGTTGGCACTAACTGCAGGAACGGTTCTCCTATGAAGAAAATCTAGGTTCCCAAGAAGTGCCTTGAAATTCTTCAGGTGAATGTCCTCATGACACCACCTGTGAAGAATAGGAACCCCAGATCAAACTCTTCATATGGACCAAATTCTTCATATGGATCCAAGTCCTCATACGGACCAAATTCCTCACGTGGATCAAATTCCTCAAAAGGATCAAAGTCCTCATATGATTATCGTCGTGCTAACAACTCTGTTTCGCAGGGTAGAGCTAAGGGCTATGAATATGTGCATTATTCTTCAAACCATTATGTTCATAAGTCCTCGAAGAATTTCTCTGCTTATTCATATGCTTACCCTAACCTCTCTTATGTGAAACGAAATGGATTGGCTTCTATGCCACCATTCTCATATGGAGCTCGTAGAGTGATGAACTCTTTGCCACCCCTTCAGATGTGGGTGGTGAAGAAAAAGAACTAATCTCTTCTGCAGGGTCAGGTCTCCAGACGTGCTTTAACGTCTGAAGAATTTGCTGGGGGCCTAACAAAAATGCCTGAAAGGACGCAGGCTAATCATGAAGAAATGAACTTTCATTTCGGACGTCCTCATACTGCTTATCTGTTATACTACCTGATGAAATTCATCTGATGAAATTGATATCATATTCTTCACTGATGAAGTATATGAGATCGTAAGTTGCACTAATTCATCTGCAGGATGATCAACCCAAAGCCAATGAGTGGGTCCTCGATAGTGGATGTACAAATCACATGACTGGTGACAAGAATCTATTGATGGATGCTCCCTTATGACCTTCACATCTGAAGCATATCATCTTTGCTGACAAAGGCAAAAGTCAGGTATTGGGTCTTGGTAAGGTTGCGATCTCTAAGGACATACACATGGACAAAGTCATGCTTGTTGAGTCGTTAGGATACAACCTCATGTCAGTCTCAATGCTTTGCGATCTTGATATCGTTGTTGTCTTTGGCAAGTATCGTTGTGTTGTGATCATGGAAGCTGACAATTCCAAAGTCTTCGAAGGCTTTAGGAGAGGAGACTTGTATATTGTTGATTTCTCTACAGGACCACAACCAGCCGTGTGTCTACTTGCAAAAGCTTCAGAAGGCTGGCTATGGCATCGATGACTTGGTCACGCAGGCATGAGGAATTTGCACACGCTTGCGAAGAAGAAGCATGTCATTGGCATTGAGAATGTCAAATTCCTCAAGGATCACTTGTGTGGAGCCTGTGAAGCTAGAAAAACGACCAAGGCCAAGCATCCAGTGAAGACTATCATGACCACTACTCGACCATTCGAATTGCTTCCCATGGACCTGTTTGGTCCTAATCATTACTCAGCAGTCACTAATGATGCATCTCTATATGGCTTTGTTATTGTTGATGATTACTCTCGCTACACATGGGTACACATTGTCACTTACAAACATGAAGTGCAGGAAGTCTTCAAACGATTTTCCTCGAGAGCTTCAACCAACTTTGGTGTGAAGATCAAGCACATCAGGAGTGACAATGGAACTGAGTTCAAGAATTCCGGTCTTGATGACTATCTTGATGAACTTGGTATTACTCATGAGTTATCTGCTCCTTATACTCCTCAGCAAAATGGCGTCGTGGAGCGCAAGAACAGAACTCTTGTTGAGATGGCTCGCACTATGCTTGATGAATACAAAACGCCTCGTCGTTTTTGGATTGATGCAATTGATACTGCGTGCCACATCATCAACAGAGTATATCTTCACAAATTTTTCAAGAAGGCTGCCTATGAACTCCTCACTGACAAGAAACCAAATGTGAGTTATTTCAAAGTCTTCGGTGCTAAATGTTGGATTAGAGATCCTCATCACAATGTTAATTTGCACCGAAAGCACATGAAGGTTTTATGCTTGGTTAAGGAAAGGACTCGCACACCTACAGAGTCTTCAACATCGCTCATCACAAGATTGTTAAAACTGGAGATGTGCGGTTCGATGAAACTAATGGCTCTCAAAGAGAGCACCTACCTTCTGTGATAGATGAACCAGCACCTGAGGAATCTATCAAGTTCAAGGCAACTGAGGATGCCATTCCTACTGAAGAATCTGCTGAAGTATTCATTCCTGAACACGAAGAACGTCGAGTTAATGCACCTGAAGATAATGCTGAAGAAAATGGTGCTGAAGAAAATGCTGATCAAATTCCTCGACGACAACCAGCTCATCCTCGCATTGCAAAAGAAGTGCAAGTTGACAAGATCATCGATGACATTGAAGCACCAGGTCCTCTCACACGCTCAAAAGCCTCACATTTATCTAAATTTTGTGGGCACTATGCTTTTGTCTCTATCACAGAGCCCACTAAGGTAGATGAAGCATTTCTGGAGCCTAAGTGGATTCAGGCCATGCAAGAAGAATTACATCAGTTCGAGCTCAACAATGTCTGGGAACTGGTCAAACGTCCAGATCCTCGCAAGCATAATATCATTGGTACAAAGTGGATCTACCGCAACAAGCAAGATGAAAATGGCCTTGTGGTGAGGAATAAGGCATGACTTGTAGCTCAAGGCTGCACACAGGTTGAAGGAATTGATTTCGATGAAACTTTTGCACCTGTTGCTAGACTTGAGGCTATTCGCATATTACTTGCTTATGCTAACCATCATAATATCACTTTATATCAAATGGATGTGAAAAGTGCATTCCTCAATGGTAAGCTTGAGGAAGAAGTATATGTTGCTCAACCCCCAGGTTTTGAAGATCCAAAGAATCCCGACAAAGTCTTCAGACTCAACAAGGCCCTCTATGGCCTCAAACAGGCCCCACGGGCGTGGTATGATACATTGAAGGAATTCTTCGTGAAGAATGGCTTCACACCCGGTTCACTCGACCCTACTCTATTTACTAAATCATATGATGGTGAACTGTTTGTGTGTCAAATATATGTTGATGATATTATCTTTGGCTGTACTGACCAACGTTATAGTGATGAATTTGCCTATATGATGAGTGAAGAATATCAAATGTCTATGATGGGAGAGTTGAAATTCTTCTTAGGTCTTCAAATTCGTCAACAACACAATGGCATATTCATATCTCAGGAGAAATACCTCAAAGATGTTCTGAAGAAATTCGGCATGCAAGATTGCAAAGGCGTCAAAATCCCTATGCCCACAAATGGCCATCTATGCACTGATGAAAATGGTATTGACTTCGATCACAAGGTATATCGCTCCATGATTGGTTCTCTATTGTACTTATGTGCATCTAGGCCAGATATAATTCTTAGTGTTTGCATGTGTGCCCGATTTCAAGCTACACCGAAGGAATCACACCATAAGGCTGTGAAGCATATTCTTCGATATATAGCTCACACACCAACACTAGGATTATGGTACCCCAAGGGCTCTACTTTTGATCTCATTGGATATTCTGACTCTGACTATGCTGGTGATCGTGTGGACCACAAGTCAACATCTGGTACTTGTCATTTCCTCGGACGATCTTTGGTCTGTTGGTCCTCGAAGAAATAGAACTGTGTATCACTGTCTACTGCGGAAGCTGAGTACATTGCTGCTGGCTCTTGTTGTGCTCAATTGCTGTGGATGAAGCAAACTCTCAAGGACTACGGCATCAACGTAAAGAATGTGCCTCTCTACTGTGACAATGAGAGTGCCATCAAGATTGCTCACAACCCAGTTCAGCACTCGAAGACAAAGCACACTCAGATTCGTCATCATTTTCTTTGTGATCATGTGTTGAAGGGTCACATCTCCATCGAGCATGTGAAGACTGAAGAACAGCTAGCTGATATCTTCACAAAGCCCTTGGACGAATGTTCTTTGAAAAGGACACACATCCTGACACTTATGCAAAATTGATGACTTAGATGTGCAACACATGAAGAAACATTTTTCTTCAATCAATGAAGAATAACACTCTAAGTGTGAAGAAATTAATGAAGAATTTGATTCTCAGAACCCTACGACAATTGTACGCGGTGTCTGAAATCATCATTCTTATACGGTGGGTCACGCCACCACCAAAGTTGAAGATCTTCAATTTTTAAATTCTTCAGTTTTTCAAATTCTTCAACTTTGCAAAATCTTCACTGTTTCCGTTGTCTTTCTTCATTGACTATATATATATGGGTTTATGGGTTTATGTCCACTACAGCATTCACTTATGGTTATTTCTTCAAGTTGCTTTTTCTGCTAAGTGAATGTGATCGGACCCTTCCTCCTATATGCTATACTCAACCCAATCTATTCACAAATTCTTCATGTGCGTTCTATTTGAAACTCGTTCAAAATCTTCACTGTGTCCTCGTCAGCTGAAGAAATTGCGAACGGAACTTTTAACTTATCTTATCCAAATTTTCGGATTTGCCTCTCAAACCGTTCCGCATCCCACGTTAGACTTATCTATTCACCCCCGATCTAACACGATCTCCACTTTTTAGTACGTGGGTGACACATGTCAAGCGAATGAGAAGGGTCAGGGGCACGTTCATCCAAAATCTTCGGGCAAACGGTTTTTCACCGTGGCTATATATACCCCCTCTCCCCTTCCTCACTTCCTTTACTCCGCTCGGCTGCTCTCTCTCTCTCGCTCGAGCTTCTCAAACCCTAGCGCCGTCACTACTCCATCGTCGCCGGTGAGGAAGAGCTTCACTGCCTCGACCTCGTCGCCGTCGTACTCGCGCCGACCGCGGAAATCTTCACTCCGCCGCCACCGTAGCTGTCTTCCTCCGCCGAGTTAGGGCGTGGGAGATCTGAACTGATGAACTTCTAATCTACACTTCTCAGTTCGTCGTGTTCTTCGGTTCGGGTAATTAAAAGTTACTTTTATTACTCGCTTTGATTCTCAAACCTTCCTGAAAATCTTCAAAGGTGTTTATTCTTCAAATCTTCACACATATGAACACCTCAAACGAAATTTGCTCTTGATTCGTTTCTCTAAGCAATGATTTTTCTTCAAGATTCCTCAATTGTGTGGATCCTCGATCTATACAACTCTGGAACCTAAGACAAAGATCGCTTAGTGAAATTCTTCAAGGCTCATCTGGTCAAATTCCTCAAACTAGTTCTTTAAAAAAAAAAACCTTCTGAGAACGCATATGACCTCTCCAAATTCCTCGCAACTATACTCTATTCATAGCTACTCATGTCCGCTGCTGAATCACTAGGTTCTCATCAACTTAACTCATTTGCGGCGTTCCTCGAAGAAAAGTTGCATACTTCTTCAGAGAATTCGATTGTTCAAATTCCTCAGCTGAAGAATATGGCAGAAGGAAAGAAGCCACAGAAAGGAGGAAAGAGGCATGAGGTCATGACTGCGTTTGAGATTCCTGAGGATATCTATGCTGATTATTGCACACCTGACAAAGCCAAGTTTGGCAAAGAAAACAAAAAATAGCGCAAGGTGCGCATTCAGAGGATTGAAAGGAGATGGGCAAGGGAATGGAGGGAGTACAGATATGTTACTCCGAAGTACATGAAGAAATTCGCACTGAATCCTCCATGCCCAAGAGCTCCATTGGCACCTGGCCAAGAAGCTGACCCCACCAGCATCAAGCGTGGTGAGGACTTTCCTGAAGAATGGGCCAAGCGCCAAGCCAAGTTGGGGAGACAAGCCAAATAAGCAGTGAGGAAATTCAATGAAGACTCTGCTACTGCTGCTGCCACTGAGGCCCCTGTTCAGCCCAGAAGATCAATGGCAAAGAAGCCAGCGCACAAGCCAAGTGCTTCACCAACAGTGCCCTCACGGCCAAAATCCTCAGCAATGCCCTCACGGCTAGAATCTTCAATGCCCTCACGGCCAGTTCCTCATGCTGCTCCTGCTCCTCCCAAATCCTCAGCTCCTCCAAAGTCCTCAGCACCTATGCATCTGGCCACGTGCCAAAGGACTGCAGGCATCTCTATTGCCTCTGGTGTCTCAGCAAGTTCCTCAGCTGCACCAAATTCTTCATCAGGCCCCACTCTACTGAAGAAAAAGGCAACTGCTGGACGAGGTCCTCGGCCAAGTCCAAAGAAGAAACAGGTCGCCTTCCAAGTGCCATCTGATGATGAAGCTGATGATGATGAACTTGCAGAAATCATCAGAGACCGACAAGAAAGGGCCGCTAGAGCCAAAGGCACACCTGTGCCACTGCTTTTGGATCCAAGGGTGATCCTTGATTACATTGATCTCTGGCACAAGGATCCAAATACTCCTATGCCTGATTTTAATCTGACACCTGGACAAAGTCACATGCTGACCCATTTCATCTCTAAAGAGAAATGGAAATTTGAAAAGGCTAGACAGATCAAGAAAGCTCAATTCAGGAAGGAGAAGTTCTTGAAGAACAACATTGTCAATATGACACCTGAGGAACTTCTCAAGGTCCATACTGAAATCCAAGCCCTCAGCAAAAACTTTGATGCTTATTATGTTGATTGGCAAGTAGCCAAAGTCAGATTTGTCAACCTGACGAAGAAGTTCACAAATGTTGCAGCCCCAACGCAACAAGAAATTCCTCAGGCTGGAGCCTCTGCTCAGCCTGCTGAAGAACATGCCAGCACCGCTGATGATTTTGAGCCTACTGAAGACAATGCTAGTTCCAGGGCTGATGACTGCATTCCAGCCGCTGAAGAAATTGCCAGGGCATCCACTAGTGGTGCGCCTGAAGAAACTGAAGAAGTCAGGGCAACTGCATCAGTTGCGCCTGAGGAAATTCAACCAGATTCCTCAGCTCCTCCCGCGCCTACACCAACTCCAATCCTTCCATCTGCATCTCATGTGAAGAAGACCAAGGTTGCAGAGCGAGCTGCAATGAAGAAAAGGAAAGCATCAGCTGCTTCAAATTCTTCAGCCCCGAAGAAAATGAAGCCTATGACAAGCTCTTTTGAAAATCCAATCGATGCTGTTCCAATTTCCTCCATTCCATCAAAGGACCTTGTTCCTTTTGGTGAAGAGTATGAGATCCCAAGCGGATCTGATGAAGAAAATCATTCTGCTGCTTCTTCAGAGGAGATCGATGAAGAAATTGAAGTGGATGTGATCCCTTCAACACCAATCATTTCCTTGCCAATGCCTCAGTTCACGGCTGAAGAGGCTGGCGTTGAAGAAATTGAGGAAGATGTGGATATTGGAAGCACAACACCAGTGATAAACGATGACTTTTGGGATAGTCAGCATCCAAATTCCCCACACTTCACTCCAATACAACAAATTCCTCAGTCCCCTGCACCAACGGTTCAAATGGGCTCTGAAGAAACTCATCCCAACTCATCCGTGCATGAAGAAATTCCAGCCACTAGTGCTGAAGAACCTGCTGCTGCTGATCCTATGAACACGCAGACTGCATATGAAGAGGAACCAGAAAATCCTCAGCCTGAAGAACCTGAGATAGCGATTCTTGAGGTCGTGATGAAACTCACTGAGACTCCACTGCCAAAGCCAAAGAATCCATTCTCAACGAAGCAAAAGTTCAAGGCTGAAGATTTCTTCGGCGAGCATGTATTCTTCACTGATTACAACCCATATGACTCTGCTCGCATAAGGAAGAGGCGTTTCTGGACTGCTAGTCAAGCCAACTTCTATTCCTCTGTGCTATTCAACAAAGACAAAGTCTTCGATCATGCAAATATTCCTCATGTGGACATGGAATCTCTGCCAGGCTTCGAGCCAGTCCTCAGTGTTCTTCACGATGCAGGATTGCTGAATTAATGCACTGACATCTGTGATTGGAATGAAGAACTCATTCTTCAATTATATGCGACGCTGCACATCACCGGAGATTCTGAAGATGTGAACTCATGGGTATTGGTCTGGATGACAGAAAATACTCACTACAAGGCACCAGCAACTGAATTGCTTCGTGCCCTCCCACTCAGTCCCCCCCTTGATGGTGCTCGTTGCATCTACAACGAACCTGAGCTTTCAAATCACTACATGCAAGTGCTGATGGAGCCTTTGAAGCTAGGGCTGGCCCCTCGAACCAAATTCCTCGTCAAGGAATTACTGTATGTGCCTCGGACTGTCTATCGCATTCTGACGAAGACAATGAGTCCTATCAAAGGCCACGACTCAAATGATGAAGAAGTCGTTGGCATCATGAAGAATATGCTTTTCAATATCATTCATGGCGTTCCCGTCAACTTCCATGATTTCTTCATGAGGACTCTGGCAAACATTGCTATGTCACCTTTTGAGCTGAAGCCTTATGCACCACGGATTATGAGGTTCATCAGGCCAAGGTCTTCACTCAACTATGAGGCTGATACTCTGAACCACTGCAGCTACTTGCCTCCAATTGAAGTCCTCAAACGGACATTTTCCTCAGCTGATGACAAGGGCAAGGCAACTACTATGATAGATGAAGGCATTCGTCCATTGGATGGTCAATTTCGCAAAGCTGCATCCTACATGACTCTGCCACACAGGACTCTGCCGCCAATACCTCAGCCAAGCAAAATCCTCAAGCCACATCACCCAGGGTGATGGCTGATCGTGAGTTACTCCTCAGTCTTCATCAGAAGGTTGATCGCAATCATAAATGGGTCAAGCGTCAGTTTGGTTCAATTCTTCACAACATGACCTCAACACACAATGCAGTGAAGAAAAACCAATACTACCTCCATGAAACCTTCAAGCGCACATGGGCTGTTCTTTCTCATGTCTACAGCGCAGAAGAACTGATGACAATGGGTCTCAAGGAAGAATTTGACTGGTCTGCACCTCCTCCGTAGAAATACAAGAAGGTCAAAGTTCCTTCCTTGGTAGCCAGCTCCTATTCTTCATCGCGCGACACTTGTGAAAATGAAGACTCGGACGGCACTGCGGCAGGCCCTACTACGACAACCGACCCCGACAATGCTGGCGCTCCTTCATCAACTTGAAATTATTCAGGGGCGTTAGTCCTCAGTTTCAATCCTTTTGGTCATTTGATGACAAAGGGGGAGAAATTTGAGTTAGTATTCAAGCGGGTCTATATTTACACCCATATACAACGTTTTTTTGCTAAGTTACAACTCTCGTTCTTCTGAAACTTTATTGGATCGAGTTGTAATTTAAAACCGGATGGTGCTCTGATACTTTTGATGTGTTCCTCTGCATGCTTATTCCTCATTATATGTTAATCCACGCATGCTGAATTACATCAGTCACCATATTTCATCATGCATTTCAAATTCTTCATATTATATGTCAAACGCGTGTATGAATTACAAGATATAGGGGGAGATCTCCATGATTCAACTCTTCAAATGTGCGATGCCTCAACAGCAAAATTCCTCACTATGCACATCTTCAGGGGGAGTTCTTCTATATCTTGCAATCAAATTCCTCAATATCAGTATTTACACTTCATATGTTTATCCCCATTGAAAATTTAACCTATATTGTCATCAATCACCAAAAAGGGGGAGATTGTAAATGCATCTAGTGCCCCTTAGTGATTTTGGTGTATTGAAGACTTATAGGTTAAGGGACTAATGTGTTTATGAGTGTACACAGGTCTATAAGTCTATGAGGAGTTTGATATTTACAGATAAAGTCAATCCCTAAAAATGAAGTAATTCGACTGAAGACTTTGATATTCTGAAGACTTTCTGAAGACTTTGAAAGTGAAGAAATTGGTGTGACCTTGAAGACTTGGTATTCATTTGAGGAACATGAAGCGTGAAGACTTTTGTTTTCGTAGTTTCGTTTTCTCTTTCTTGAGTCATAGGAAACACCGTACTGTTAAAGGGGGTCGAGGAAATACTAAGGAAAATTTTCCATGTGATGCTCAACTCAAAATCCTACACCTACCAATCCCTTCGAGTGAAGCCTTTGGAAATCTCATATGGCTCAGTCAATTTCTTCAGTGACAGAGACGAAGTTCTTCTGGTCGCTGAGGAATTTTTTCTGACTCGGGAGTTAGGAATTCGCTAGTGTGGATTGCCTACACAGTGAGGAACATGATAGCCCTGAGGAATTTGAGAGTCAAATTTCCGACCGTTGCTGTGCTACGCGCCAGCTGTCCCAAAATATCTTATCCACCTAACGGTCATATCATTGAAGGGCATTTATGTCTTATCATGTCGGGCTGCTCCCTAGGCTATAAATAGCCGCCCCCTACAACCACTAGCTGGTTGGCTGCTCCGAGAGAACTTGACACTTGTCATTTGAGAGCAACCCATCCTCCGAGGACTTGGAGCGAAAATCATCGAGTGAGGAAAAACCCAAAAACCAAACCCCTACAAACCCAAAGTGATTGAGCATCACTGAAGAGATTGATCCTGCGTGGATCCGACGCTTGTTACCTTTGAAGACTGTGCTTCTTCCAGACGGTTAGGCGTCATGGTCTAGAGCATCCAAGAGGAATTGTGGATCGCCGAGTGACCAAGTCTGTGAAGGTTTGGAAGTCGCCTGAAGACTTACCACGGGTGATTGGACGAGGTTTGTGTGACCTTAGTTCAAGGAGAATACGGTGAGGACTTGGTGTCCTGAGCTGCGTGCTCAGCGACTGGGTGTCCGGGACTGTGTGTCCTCGAGTTTAAATACTCAGCCGCTCCAACCAGACGTACAACTGAGACAACAGTTGGAACTGGTCTACCAAATCATTATCTTCACCAACCTTACTGGTTCTATTTCCTCAACTCTTTCATTTCCTCATAACTGTGTTGAGTGTTTGTTCATATCTGCGTTTGAAGACTTTGACTGAAGACTTTCTCTATTTCCTCAGTTCAATTTCTTCAGTCTGTTTGTCTTCATCTTGTGTTATCATGTGTTTACACTTTTTGTACTCTGTGATTGTCTTCATTTCATCATGATGACCATGCATGTATTCTATTATGCTTACTTCTGAGTACTTATTCCGCTGCAAGTAGTTCTTCGCTAAGGAATTTCCTCACCGGCAAATTCCTTAGTGAAGAATTCATAAAAATCGCCTATTCACCCCCCCCCCCTCTAGTCGATATAACGCACTTTCGGTTTTGGACAATATTGGGCTTTATTTTCCAGTTTTATATTATTTTTGGGACTAACCTATTAACCGGAGGCCCAGCCCAGAATTGATGTTTTTTGCCTATTTCAGAGTTTTGCAGAAACGGAATATCAAACGGAGTCCAAACGGAATGAAACCTTTGGGAACGTGATTTTCTCACCGAACGTGATCCAGGAGACTTGGACCCTAAGTCAAGGAAGCTTCGAGGAGGGCACGAGGTAGGGGGGCGCGCCCTACCCCCGCCCCCCTCCCCTCCCCCGCCCCGGCGCCCCCCCCGCCCCCGCCGCCCGGCCCGCTCCCCCCCCCCCCACCCCCCCCCCCCCTTGTCCTTATAACCCACTTTCGGATTTCTCCAATCTTGGCCCTTATTTTCCAGTTTTATATTATTTTTGGGACTAACCTATTAACGGCGGCCCCAGCCAAGAATTGATGTTTTTTGCCTATATCAGAGTTTTGCAGAAACGGAATATCAAACGGAGCACAAACGGGATGCAACCTTTGGGAACGTGTTTTTCTCACCGGACGGGACCAAGGAGACTGGGACCCTAAGGCAAGGAAGCTGGGAGGGGGGCACGGGGTGGGGGGGCGAGCCCTACCCCCCCCCCTCTCCCTCCCCCCCCCCCCCCCGCCCCCGCCGCCCGGCCCGCTCCCCCCCCCCCCACCCCCCCCCCCCCCGCCCCCGCCGCCCGGCCCGCTCCCCCCCCCCCCACCCCCCCCCCCCCCGCCCCAGGCGCGCCCTCCACCCCCATGGGCCCCATGTTGCTCCACCGACATACTTCTTCCTCCTATATATACCTACGTACCCCCAAACGATAAGATACAGAGCCAAAAACATAATTTCCACCGCCGCAACCTTCTGTACCCACGAGATCCCATCTTGGGGCCTGTTCCAGAGCTCCGCCAGAGGGGGCATCCACCACGGAGGGCTTCTACATCAACACCATAGCCTCTCCGATGAAGTGTGAGTAGTTTACCTCAGACCTTCGGGTCCATAGTTAGTAGCTAGATGGCTTCTTCTCTCTTTTTGGATCTCAACACAATGTTCTCACCCTCTCTCCTGGAGATCTATTCGATGTAATCTTGTTTTTGCGGTGTGTTTGTTGAGATCGATGAATTGTGGGTTTATGATCAAGATTATCTATGAACAATATTTGAATCTTCTCTGAATTCTTTTCTGTATGATGCAAGTCTCTTCGAATTATCAGTTTGGTTTGGCCTACTAGATTGGTTTTTCTTGCAATGGGAAAAGTGCTTAGCTTTGGGTTTAATCTTGCGGTGTCCTTTCCCAGTGATAGTAGGGGCAGCAAGGCATGTATTGTATTGTTGCCATCGAGGATAACATCATGTCGTCTTGCTTAAGGCGTTACTCTGTTTTCTTGAACTTAATACTCTAGATGCATGCTGGATAGCGGTCGATGAGTGGAGTAATAGTAGTAGATGCAGGCAGGAGTCGGTCTACTTGTCTCGGACGTGATGCATATATACATGATCATACCTAGATATTCTCATAACTATGCTCAATTCTGTCAATTGCTCAACAGTAATTCGTTCACCCACCGTAAAATACTTATGCTCATGAGAGAAGCCACTAGTGAAACCTATGGCCCCCGGGTCTATCTCCATCATAATAATCTTCCATCACTTTATTTATTGCCTTTGCTTTTACTTTTCTTTTTATTTTACTTTGCATCTTTATCATAAAAATGCCAAAAATATTATCTATCATCTCTATCAGATCTCACTCTCGTAAGTGACCGTGAAGGGATTGACAACCCCTAATCGCGCTGGTTGCGAGGAGTTATTTTCTTTGTGTAGGTACGAGGGACTTGCGCGTAGCCTCCTACTAGATTGATACCTTGGTTCTCAAAAACTGAGGAAATACTTACGCTACTGTGCTGCATCACCNCTTTGCATCTTTATCATAAAAATGCCAAAAATATTATCTATCATCTCTATCAGATCTCACTCTCGTAAGTGACCGTGAAGGGATTGACAACCCCTAATCGCGCTGGTTGCGAGGAGTTATTTTCTTTGTGTAGGTACGAGGGACTTGCGCGTAGCCTCCTACTAGATTGATACCTTGGTTCTCAAAAACTGAGGAAATACTTACGCTACTGTGCTGCATCACCATTCCTCTTCAAGGAAATCCAACGCAATGCTCAAGAGGTAGCAAGAAGCATTTCTGGTGCCGTTGCCGGGGAGTCTACGCAAAAGTCAACATACCAAGAACCCATCACAATCCCTTATCTCCCGCATTACATTATTTGCCATTTGCCTCTCGTTTTCCTCTCCCCCACTTCACCCTTGCCGTTTTATTCGCCCTCTCTTTTCCGTTTGCCTCTTTTTCGCTTGCTTTTTGCTTGCTCGTGTGTGGGATTGCTAGTTTATTGCGGTGGCTCTACCTAGATTTGGTGATCTTCACCTTAAAAGATTAGAAGAGATCGAAAGCAACGTCAGGACTTTTATGGTTCTACAATTTGAGCATAATAATATCTTCAGAAACGAGCTTAAGGAACAAAAAAGTTTTATGAATTATATGAATAAGGAGCTCGATGATATGTCTAAAGAATTTGATGGTTTGAGATCCCAAATTGCTCGTCTTGAGAAGTTAACTACTGAAATATCTGATAAGCAGGCTACCTT
>LR880970.1:476545651-476568866 GCA_904067115.1 Aegilops sharonensis | reverse complement strand
CCCATCACAATCCCTTATCTCCCGCATTACATTATTTGCCATTTGCCTCTCGTTTTCCTCTCCCCCACTTCACCCTTGCCGTTTTATTCGCCCTCTCTTTTCCGTTTGCCTCTTTTTCGCTTGCTTTTTGCTTGCTCGTGTGTGGGATTGCTAGTTTATTGCGGTGGCTCTACCTAGATTTGGTGATCTTCACCTTAAAAGATTAGAAGAGATCGAAAGCAACGTCAGGACTTTTATGGTTCTACAATTTGAGCATAATAATATCTTCAGAAACGAGCTTAAGGAACAAAAAAGTTTTATGAATTATATGAATAAGGAGCTCGATGATATGTCTAAAGAATTTGATGGTTTGAGATCCCAAATTGCTCGTCTTGAGAAGTTAACTACTGAAATATCTGATAAGCAGGCTACCTTAGTTAATAAGATGGCTGCTAAACCGGATTTCTATGAAAATAAAGATGAAGATCTAAAAGTTATTGATGTGTCCCCTATTAAATCTTTTTTTTTTTGCAATATGAATCTTGATAATGATGGGACTGAATATGATCCACCCTTACCTAGAAGGCGTTCCAAAAATTCAGAGTTTTTAGATCTTGATGCTAAAATTGATAAAAGTGGGATTGAAGAAATCAAAACCCTAGATGTTGCTAAACCCACTATTTTGGATTTCAAGGAATTTAATTATGAAAGTTGCTCTTTGATTGATTGTATCTCCTTGTTGCAATCCGTGCTAAATTCTCCTCACGCTTATAGTCAAAATAAAGCGTTTACTAAACATATCGTTGATGCCTTGATGCAATCTTATGAAGAAAAACTTGAGTTGGAAGTTTCTGTCCCTAGAAAACTTTATGATGAGTGGGAACCAACTATTAAAATTAAGATTAAGGATCATGAATTTTATGCTTTATGTGATTTGGGTGCTAGTGCTTCCACTATTCCCAAAACTTTGTGCGATTTGCTAGATTTCCGTGATTTTGATGATTGCTCTCTAAACTTGCACCTTGCGGATTCCACTATTAAGAAACCTATGGGAAGAATTAATGATGTTCTTATTTTTGCAAATAGGAATTATGTGCCCGTAGATTTTATCGTTCTTGATATAGATTGCAATCCTTCATGTCCTATTATTCTTGGTAGACCTTTTCTTAGAACGATTGGTGCAATTATTGATATGAAGGAAGGGAATATTAGATTCCAATTTCCAATAAAGAAAGGCATGGAACACTTCCCTAGGAAGAAAATAAAATTACCATATGAATCTACCATGAGAGCCACTTATGGATTGCCTACCAAAGATGGCAATACTTAGATCTATCATTGCTTTTATGCCTACCAAAGATGCCAGCACCTCGCCGCGCCCAAGCAGGCTTCGGCCCCGACGGGCGCCCACACCCGCTACGACGCGCCCACCCCGGTTGTCCTTCTGTGCCACTGACGTTGGGACCCACGCCCCCTTTAATAAAAGAAATAAAAAATATATGTTTAAAATAATTAAGTAATAAAATTAGTTAATTAATTAATTAAAAAGTTAATTAACTAAATTAACTTGGGATTAATTAGCCTAATCACCTAGTTTGGTTGACTAAACTGTTAGGTAGACTAAACAGCCTATGACAGGAGGGCCCCACCCCTGTTGACCAGTCAAACGTTGACTGGTTAACTGGGACCCCCTCGCCCACTTGTCAGCCACTGGGTACACTTTGGTGTACACTGTGCTGGGTGTGCCTAGCATTTAAGCATTTATTTTCGTATTAAAATTAATTTCAGAATATTAGTAAAACTTTGAAAAATCATATAAATTAATCCGTAACTCGGACGAAAAAGTTTTATACATGAAAGTTGCTCAGAACGACGAGATGAATCTGAATAAGCGGTCCGTTCGCCTGCTACACATCCCTATCCTAGAAAACATCGAACATTTCCCCTTCGGTTCATCTGTCCGAAAATGCCAAACTTCAGGAAAACTTTCCAGATGTTATCCCCCTTCGCCGGTAACATGTAGCACCGCGTTAGAACACGTCTAGCTCTACCTGTTGTCTTGTTATGCTCTTGCTTGCTATGTATTTACTGTTTCTCCCCCCTCTTCTCTCCGGTAGACCCCGAGACTGCCGCTGTGATCAACTACGTTGACGATGACCCCTTCTTCTTGTCTGAGCAACCAGGCAAGCCCCCCCTTTGATCATCCCGTTATCGCCCATTCCATTCTCTCAGGCTTGCATTAGATTTTGCTACTGTATTTGATTGCTCCTATTCTGATGCATAGCCTGCTTTTGTAACCTGCTTATTGTTACCTACCTGCTTATCCTAAACTGCTTAGTATAGGTTGGCTAGTGATCCATCAGTGACCTCCACCTTGTCCATGTTGCCCCTGCTTCATCATCGACGACTCGATCTACGTGATCGACGACCAGAGCCCGACACCTCACATTACATCATGCCCTTTTGTTGCTCGACTCTACAGAGCTACTATCGAGTGCCGAGGGTGATCCCTCATAACGCACTCCTGATGATAATTCTGTAGTGTAGCTATTCGGTCGTGGTCATCGAGGGTGATTTCCTCTTTCACCATTCCCGATACGGCTCTGTCGTGCATCACCTCAAGTGTGAACCTCGAGGGTGGTTCCTCTTACGTTCACCTTGATGATTACATCGAGTGGAATCCTCCGAGTGTGATTCCTTGGGTTTTCCCCTTGATGTCTGGACATACAGTTACCTTGGCGGGCCCGGAGAGCACCCGTGCGATGTGAAAGTGGCGGCAGGCTATTTAGCGGTATCACCCGGGAGGGGGTGATAGCTCCGGACTTGTCCCAACAGCCGTCACTCCTTTTAATAATGCACTAACAGGTTTGGGTATTTGTTCTGAGTTGGCCTTTGGCCTTTACGCACTAACCACCACACGAGAATAGTTATTGGCCTCGACGTCGTGGTATTAGCCGAAGCTTTGTCAGACGTCCAGTTCAGCAGTGCGGCACGGTCGGATCGTGTTGGCCATCCGAGGCGATGCTGGTATTCACCTTGCGCGCAATGACCCGGAGTGCTGCGGGCGATGGGCCCAAGACCCCTGAGCGCTTAGGATGTAGACCGGCGGGGACCTCTCTGCTGATCCTAGGTAGGGCTGCGACATGTTGATCTTCCGAGGCCGGGCATTGACCCCAGAAAGGTGTGTCCGGCCAGAATGATCGAGCGTGTTGGGTAACATGGTGCACCCCTACAGGGAAGATATATATTCGAATGCCGTGTCCACGGTAATGGACGTTCAGACTTGTATCCTGATCTTATACAACTAGAAATGGATACTTGAGATATGTGATGGATATGTGGCTCCGGGATTGCTTTTTCGCAGGGAGTCGAGGAAGGATCTCTGGGCATTGCTGCTACAACATGCTTGATAATATAAACTGCTATTCTTTACTCTTCTACATGCTGCAAGACGCTTGGAGCTGCTTGAAGATGCTAGTCTTTGATAGGCTAGGCCTTCCCCCTCAATTCTGGCATTCTGCAGTTCAGTCCACAGATGCAGCCCTTCCATTTGATACCAATGCATACTTAGTGTAGATCTGATGCTTGCGAGTACTTTGGATGAGTACTCACGGTTGCTTTGCTACCCCTTTTCCCCCTTCCTTCTTCTTTCTGGTTGATGCAACCAGATGTTGGATCCTTGGAGCTAGATGCCACCTCCGACGGATGTTACTACGTGGAGCCCGCCGACGACCAGGAGTAGTTAGGAGGTACCAGGTAGGAGGCCTTGCCTTTTCGATCGTTGATGTTTGTGTTTGCCTTCTTAAGGCATCCTTGTCTAACTTATGTCTGTACTCAGATATTGTTGCTTACGCTGACTCTTGTGTATCGAGCTTGTATTCGAGCCCTCGAGGCCCCTGGCTTGTAATATGAAGCTTGTATTATTTCATTTTGTGTCTAGAGTTGTGTTGTGATATCTTCTCATGAATCCCTGATCTTGATCATACACATTTGCGTGTATGATTAGTGTACGGTCGAGTCGGGGGCGTCACACCCCTGGTGTCCCTCCGGTGCCCATCTTCTGCTATATGAGGTCTTTTGTCGAGAGAGAAATCAGAAGCAACCTTTCGGGATGAAACTCCGCCGCCACGAGGCGGAACCTTGGCGGAACCAATCTAGGGCTCGAGCAGAGCTGTTCTGCCGGGGACACTTCCCTCCGGGAGGGGGAAATCATCACCATCGTCATCACCAATGCTCTTCTCATCGGGAGAGGGCAATCTCCATCAACATCTTCACCAGCACCATCTCCTCTCAAAACCCTAGTTCATCTCTTGTATCCAATTCTTGTCTCCAAGTCCGTGATTGGTACTAGTAGGTTGCTAGTAGTGTTGATTACTCCTTGTAGTTGATGCTAGTTCGTTTATTTGGTGGAAGATCATATGTTCAGATCCTATATGCATATTAATACCCCTCTGATTATGAACATGAATATGCCTTGTGAGTAGTTACGTTTGTTCCTGAGGACATGGGAGAAGTCTTGCTATTAGTAGTCATGTGAATATGGTATTCGTTTGATATTTTGATGAGATGTATGTTGTCTATCCTCTAGTGGTGTTATGTGAATGTCGACTACATAGCACTTCACCATTATTTGGGCCTATGTGACGCCCCCGATTCAATCGTACACTAATCCTACACGCAAACGTGTACGATCAAGATCAGGGACTCACGGGAAGATATCACAACACAACTCTAAAACATAAATAAGTCATACAAGCATCAAAATACAAGCCAGGGGACTCGAGGGCTCGAATACAAGTGCTCGATCATAGACGAGTCAGCGGAAGCAACAATATCTGAGCACAGACATAAGTTAAACAAGTTTGCCTTAAGAAGGCTAGCACAAACTGGGATACAGATCGAAAGAGGCGCAGGCCTCCTGCCTGGGATCCTCCTAACTACTCCTGGTCGTCGTCAGCGGGCTGCACGTAGTAGTAGGCACCTCCAAGGTGATAGTCATCGTCGACGGTGGCGTCTGGCTCCTGGGCTCCATCGTCTGGTCGCAGCAATCGGATAGAGATAGGGGGAAAAGGGGGAACAAGGCAACCGTGAGTACTCATCCAAAGTACTCGCAAGCAAGGAGCTACACTACATATGCTGTGACGCCCGGGTAATCAAGCTACAGTAACCCTGCGCTAATGATGCCACATCACCTAGGTTACTGTTGGTAAACTCGTGTTAGTGCAAAACGATTCAAATTCAAATTTAAAATATAGGCAAACAACAAAAGTTTTCAAATAATAAAACTAAAATGTTCTGGTTGTGCCAAATAATGCGTAGGTAATTATGGTGGAGAAACCACACTTGTATAAAATATGTAAATACTCAAAATGAATAAAATAGTAGCAAAAACAATTAGTTAAATGATTATAAAATAATAAACAATTACAAATGATTTTATATTAGGTGCCAAGTTAATTGCGGTAGTGGCATAAGTATTAAAAATGTTTTAGGTGCAACTTGGGTTTTTCATAAACACCGAAATTTAATAAAACAGAAAAGAAGAAAAGAAATAAAATAGAAAAACAAACTAACAGAAAACTAAACTAAAACAAAAGAGAACCCCCCCACTGGACCCCTTGGCCCAACTGGGCCATGGCCCAGCCGGCCGCCCCCTGGCCTATAGGCCACCCCACACCCCAGAAACCCTAATCCCCTCCCTCACAATCACCTGATCCAGTCCCCTCCCCCTCTCCTCGATCTGGGCGCCCCTCGCCCCGAGCACCATCGCCGGTCGCCGCCCGGTGGCTTCACCGGCCGAGGCCACCTCGCCGCCGCCCGTCATCGTTCCCCCCCCCCCCCCCCCCCCCTCCCCCCCCCCCCCCCCCCCCCCCGGCGCCCCCCCCCCCCCCCCCCCCCGCGCCCCCCCCGGGGGCCGCCGGGGGGGGCCCCCCCCCCGCGCCCCCCCCCCCCCCCCCCCCCGCGCCCCCCCCGGGGGCCGCCGGGGGGGGCCCCCCCCCCGCGCCCCCCCCCCCCCCCCCCCCCGCGCCCCCCCCGGGGGCCGCCGGGGGGGGCCCCCCCCCCGCGCCCCCCCCCCCCCCCCCCCCCGCGCCCCCCCCGGGGGCCGCCGGGGGGGGCCCCCCCCCCGCGCCCCCCCCCCCCCCCCCCCCCGCGCCCCCCCCGGGGGCCGCCGGGGGGGGCCCCCCCCCCGCGCCCCCCCCCCCCCCCCCCCCCGCGCCCCCCCCGGGGGCCGCCGGGGGGGGCCCCCCCCCCGCGCCCCCCCCCCCCCCCCCCCCCGCGCCCCCCCCGGGGGCCGCCGGGGGGGGCCCCCCCCCCGCGCCCCCCCCCCCCCCCCCCCCCGCGCCCCCCCCGGGGGCCGCCGGGGGGGGCCCCCCCCCCGCGCCCCCCCCCCCCCCCCCCCCCGCGCCCCCCCCGGGGGCCGCCGGGGGGGGCCCCCCCCCCGCGCCCCCCCCCCCCCCCCCCCCCGCGCCCCCCCCGGGGGCCGCCGGGGGGGGCCCCCCCCCCGCGCCCCCCCCCCCCCCCCCCCCCGCGCCCCCCCCGGGGGCCGCCGGGGGGGGCCCCCCCCCCGCGCCCCCCCCCCCCCCCCCCCCCGCGCCCCCCCCCCCCCCCCCCCCCGCGCCCCCCCCCCCCCCCCCCCCCTCTCCCACATCTCTTCCCCCACCTCCACCCCGTTCTAGATCGGGAAGGAGAGAGCGGACCCGGCGTCGCGCCCCTGCTCGGACCCCCCTCGCGACGCCGCGCGCCATCGCGTGCTCCGACGCCTCTAGAGCCGCGTATGGCCCCCTCCCTCGGGTGGCCGAGGCCCACATCGCCGAGAACTGCCACGACCGGCGTCGCCCTCCTCGGTCGATCTACACCACCGGCAGCCCCGAGCATCTCCGGCCACCCCCGCACCTCCTCGAGCGCTTCCCCGACCTCCCTACCTCATCCTCGAGCACCATTGCCCTGAGCCCTACGCCACGATGTGAGCCCCTTGCCGACCCCACCCCTCGTATCCGTCATCGAACGTAGCTGCCGCTCCCCGTGGCGGATGCTGCCCGGCCCGTGCTCCCGTGCATCCCCGCGCCGTCCCGCGGTCGCCGCGCCTTGGTCCTCCGTGGCCGTGCCGCCCCGCTCTTGCTTGCTGCCAGCGTCGTGTGTGGCCGCCGGACCGCGCGTCCCTGGCCACGCCAGCCAGGCCCCGCGCCTCGCCGCCCCAGTCCTCGCGGCTCCGACCGGCCGCGCCATGGCCGCCGGCGCGCCCTCCTGGGAGCCCGAGTGCTCCTCGCCCCTGGAGGCCTCAGGCACGCACGCCCGCACCCGTCGCCCACTAAGCCACTAGGGTCTATGGCACCGGGGCCCCACGCCCCTGGAACATTTTTTTAAGAAAAATAAATAATTAAAGTTAATAATTAATTAATTAGTAATGTAATTAATTAAGTTAATTAACCTGCTTAATTAGCCTAATTACCTAGTCAGTTGATTAAATCTGTTAGTTTGTTAAAACAGTCAATGACAAATGGGCCCCATTGTCCCTTTTGACCAGTCAACCCAGTCATTATTGATTGTTGACCATGCTGACTCAGCATGCTCTGGACCCCCCTGTCAGCTGCATGTGCATGTTCCTGGGTACACTTCTTTGTAAGAAGTGTACCCATAGCATTTTAGTTATTTATTTTCAAATTAATAAATAAATTCAGAATATTGCTAAAACTTTAATAAATCATAGAATTTAAACCGTAGCTCGGATGAAAATGTTTTCTACATGAAAGTTGCTCAGAACGATGAGACGAATCCGGATACGTAGCCCGTTCGTCCGCCACACATCTCTAGCATAGCAAACATGGAACTTTCCCCCTCCGGTCCGTCTGTCCGAAAACGCGAAACACCGGGAATACTTTCCCGGATGTTTCTCGCCTTCACCAGTATCACCTCCTACCGCGTTACGGCATACCTAGCACCGCGTATTACCTCGTTATGCTTTGTGATGCTTTGATTGCTCTGTTATTTATTGTGTTCCCCCTCCGATACTTCTTTCCGGTAGACCCCGAGACTGCCGACGACCCCCAGTTCGACTACGGTGTTGACGACACGTCCTTCTTGCCAGACCAACCAGGCAAGCCCCCCCTTTGATCACCAGATATCGCCTACTCTTCTCTATACTGCTTGCATTAGAGTAGTGTAGCATGTTACTGTTTTCAGTTAATCCTATACTGCTGCATAGCCTGTCCTTGCTACTACTGTTGTTACCTTTACCTGCTATCCTACTGCTTAGTATAGGATGCTAGTGTTCCATCAGTGGCCCTACACTCTTGTCCGTCTGCCATGCTATACTACTGGGTTGTGATCACTTCGGGAGGTGATCACGGGCATATACTATATACTTTACACTGTTACATTACATGTGATACTGTTCGGAGATGGGGGCTGAAAGGACAGGTGGCTCCACCCCGGTAGAGGTGGGCCTGGGTTCCCGACGGCCCCCGACTGTTACTTGTGGCGGAGCGACAGGGCAGATTGAGACTACCTGGGTGAGAGGTGGGCCTGGCCCTGGTCGGCGTTCGCGGATACTTAACACGCTTAACGAGATCTTGGTATTTGATCTGAGTCTGGCCATTTGGTCTATACGCACTAACCATCTACGTGGGAGTAGTTATGGGTATCCCGACGTCGTGGTAGCAGCCGAAGCCTTCGTGACGTCAGCGTCTGAGCGGCGCGCGCCGGATTGGACTGGAACGCCTGTTAGGCTAGGTCTGCTTCCGGCCGCCCACGCAACGTGCAGGTGTGCATTGGGCGATGGGCCCAGACCCCTGTGCGCTTAGGTATAGACCGCCGTGCTGGCCTCTCTGTTGTGCCTAGGTGGGGCTGCGACGTGTTGATCTTCCGCGGCCGGGCATGACCTAGGAAAGTGTGTCCGGCCAAATGGGATCAAGCGTGTTGGGTTATGTGGTGCACCCCTGCAGGGAAGTTTAATCTATTCGAATAGCCGTGATCTTCGGTAACAGGACGACTTGGAGTTGTACCTTGACCTTATGACAACTAGAACCGGATTCTTAATAAAACACACCCTTCCAAGTGCCAGATACAACCGGTGGTCGCTCTCTCTCAGGGCAATGAGGAGGGGATCGCCGGGTAGGATTATTGCTATGTGATGTTACTTGGAGGACTTCAACCCACCCTCTTCTACCTGTTGCAAGACGAAGGTGACCAGAAGCATAGTCTTCGATAAGACAAGCTATCCCCCTCTTATTCTGGCATTCTGCAGTTCAGTCCACCGATATGGCCCTTTACACATATATCCATGCATATGTAGTGTAGCTCCTTGCTTGCGAGTACTTCGGATGAGTACTCACGGTTGCCTTGTTCCCCCTCTTTCCCCCTTTCTTTACCCGGTTGCTGCGACCAGGCGATGGAGCCCAGGAGCCAGACGCCACCGTCGATGACGACTACTACACCGGAGGTGCCTACTACTACGTGCAGCCCGCTGACGACGACCAGGAGTAGTTAGGAGGATCCCAGGCAAGAGGCCTGCGCCTCTTTCGATCTGTATCCCAGTTTGTGCTAGCCTTCTTAAGGCAACTTGTTTAACTTATGTCTGTACTCAGATATTGCTGCTTCCAATGACTCGTCTATGATCGAGCACTTGTATTCGAGCCCTCGAGGCCCCTGGCTTGTATTATGATGTTTGTATGACTTAATTTATGTTTTAGAGTTGTGTTGTGATATCTTCCCGTGAGTCCCTGATCTTGATCGTACACGTTTGCGTGTATGATTAGTGTACGATTGAATCAGGGGCATCACAAGTTGGTATCAGAGCCGACTGCCTGTAGGAATCCCCTTTCCAACTCCTTGGCCGAAGTCGAGTCTAGCCTTTACAAAACTTTTACTAACATGGCTGTGCGGCCCATGGGCCCACGTCGCCATTGGGTGGTATTAGAATCTTTTACTCCTCGACCTTTACTCTGGGATTCTGAACGCTCTTCTATTCGGGTTAAACGATTTTTACTAAAATCTAACTTTAGGTTCTCGAAAATACTTTCAACCGGAGAGGCCCTTCAGTCCGGATGATCACCGACTGCACCAGAAGATTTCGGAGATACTCTTTGATATTCTCTCGAGACTTTGTGCCCATCACTTTTGCTATTCCCGACCACCGATAAATCCTTATGGATAACTACTTACACTTGCCATTCTTACGATCATCCCCCATTGATCTTGTTATTACAAGATACCCGAAGTTTTCTCTATTTCCGAGAATACTTCGTGCCTACTGCCTAGCAGTTCTTTGCCACATGAATACCCCTTCAAAAAATCCTCGCACTTGCCGAGTATCCGCTCATCCCCAGTTGTTCATGAGTTTCACAAAAGTCTTCAAAATACTATTCGATCTTCCGAAAATCCTCTGGAGCCTTTGGCTCTTGAAATTCTTGCTTGCTCGCATTATGGTTAATCCCATAAGTCTCGTAGTCTTATTGACATTCCTTGTCATTATCATTTTGGGTCTCTTGACTCAATATGTTTGCAAATACCCGCAATCATCATTGAGCCTTATAAATTACCTTTCCGGCTGAGCTGCCATTCTTTTAACTGGAATTGGTTCTCGACCAATCCAATTGTCGTTGATTGTACCCTAAGGCTATTCAACTTATCCATCCCTTATCAGAGCATTGCTTCTGATCCCTTGATTTGGAAATCATAATTCCTTTGCATTTGACAATTGAGTTAGTCAGTTGTTTCTATAATTTGATCTCCTTGCATTCTTCTTCCTCTAGTTGAGTATCGATGCTCACGTCAGATCCCTTGTGGACCACCAGATCCTTTGTTGGATTTTATCTGACAACGCCCTTCATATTCAATAACCTTGTGAGCCTTTCCTCTGATACATAATGCCTTTGGTAAATTGTATCATCTGCTTTCTCAACCATGCTCTGCCTTCGAGCTTGAGTTAATTATTTCTAAAGATTCTGGTATATGATTCTAAGATGTCCCGATGGGTTGAACCTATGCCTTCCTTAGTATGTGTGAACTCGAAAGTTTTCACGAGTCATACACTTCTGGTATTTTGCCAGATAAAATTTCAACACTACAACTTCTTCGAAAGTGAGAAGTGAATGAAATATTATCCATTGGAGAAGAGGGAGTCGACCTTGAACTTTGTGTTCATGCCCATGGACACGATGTAGACCTTATCATTAAAGCTTCTCTTAAATTAATTATTCCTTTGGTATAAGTTCATCTTATATCTGGGATCTGGCCTTTTGCAATCGTGGTTCCGACCATGTTCTCCTTTAAATACCATTTTCGATGCAAGTGTAAGCACTTGTCTTCTGTGGATCAATACCCCGGTACAACCTCTACTTTGATCTGTCGTCGAGTATTACCCCATGGTATCTCGAGATTATCTTGGAACTGCATAACTTCCTATGAGTTCCTCATCAAGTACTACATTCTCACTAATTACAATTTTTCATGGGCTCTGAGTTGTTAATAACTCAAAGACACCGATAACTGAACCGAGTCCGCACTACGGTTCAACAACTCTTCAGTAAACTTCTATAAGTACGAGTTTGTACCCGATCACGCCATTCCTAGCCTGTTTGGCTATATCATTGTCGTGATAATTTTAACTGTGCTACCCGGTCCTTCTTCCCGGAGCACAATTTTCGACGATGAACTAACCTTACGTCAATCATCATCGTCATATCATTTCGCCTTGAACAACAAGCTTGGTTTCGAGTTTGGTCGTACCCTTGGTTCCAATAACCTTTCACTTTATCATTACTTTGACTTGATGTCGTCGCCGATCGATTACATCTTCATGAACTCTCGCGACAAATGTGTCGTGAATATCATCAACATTCTGAGCTCTTCCATGAGATCTATTGAAATCATGATGAGAAATACCATCCTTGCCCTCGATGATTGGTGTTATCATCGACCACTTATTGCCTTCCGTTCAACACAAACTTGTTCGTGTTTCGTGTTATACCTTGAGTTCCTTGCTATCCAGCAGTTGTTCTTCTTTAGCTTGGAGTATTACCCTCTTTTATGACAAGAATGTCATGAGGATTACTCCACCTCTTAAGAATTCTTGGTATAGTGATACTTCTCACCATCACCATTCTTTCTTGGTCCTCGTGTTGATTCCAACTGGGGTACCAACAAGTGAACGGTGATGTTTGGATTCCGCACTTCTAGCAACCCTATTTCTGTGAAGTTAATGGCCGGCCTTTCATTCCTTGACTATTGATTATTGGATCACCCTTATAACACTGATCATGCTACCTAAGCCCATATTTCGGGTGCCCCTTTCAACCAATGTTTAACTGTGTATGTTTCCCTCCAACATACCTCATTATATCATCTGATCTGACAAATGTTATCTCCTTGTTCTCATAAGTGTGGAAATCCATCTTTTGAAAATCTCAATGAATTGTCGCTGAGTCAATCAGCCACCTCCTCACCTCTCCTTGGTTTAATGATGAACTATTGTTCCAGGAAACCGCTTCCATAGTTCATTTCCCGAGAATCTTGCAATGCCATTTGAACGATTTGTGTTGCACCTTTTCTTCTCGGACATCCTGAGTCTGGGGTATCACGACACCAATTGGATCTGAATCTCGGTCAGATATGTTGGTTGGGACAACTTTCCAGGAGTTATGTTGTTGGTCCTTTGATGACCCGGTAATATGATGTCATGCCTAGCACCCCCCCCCTGGCTGGAGGACCTATCATTATAATTCCTTTTACAAGGATAACCATTCCTCCTGGAGGAAAAGACTTGTTTAATAAGTTCATCCTGATGGATCCTTTGTGTATCCAAAGTCCGAACTTTGCTTGAAGACCATGTCGATGCTATCTCGAATCATGTCTGTGGTAATCCGATTTTCAATAAGAGCATTTGAAGCACAATGCTAAATTTTCTTTATCATTTATCCTAACACCGTTGTATGGGTAATATCTTGAGATTCCTCCCCCCTTACCTAAATGGTTTTCTACTTTCTATCATGTCATGGATATCATGCTCTGTTTGTCCTTGGGAAGGAAATACTCCTGAAATATGTGTTTTAACACATTTTCCTTTCCATTGTTCTGTTTAATCTGATAATCATATTTCCTTTCCATTGTTTGGTTTAACCTTTCTTGTGATCTATATGACCTAAGCAGTAATATTCTCCTGCTTATGTAAACACCTCGCGGTACCGCTCTGTCAGTAAGACCCTGTTACTATTGTTGATGACATTCCGGTAGCCACCGATGGACGAGAACCTTGCCTATTGGCCCGCCTCGTTCAACGAGCAGGAAAATGGTTCTCTTCGTCCCTCGCCCTTGGTACCGACATTGTTGCCGACATAACTGACATGCTACTCTCTGACATGCCTTGCTATCGTGATCGTACAAGATGTCAGCCCCCCTTTCTACTTTTAACCCACATGGTGGGCCCATAACCCACAGGTCCCAGGAACGAAAACTGACTCTCCTGTACAACCTGTTGTCAAAGTTATTCCCCGTGCTTGACTTTGTATGTAATTCACGGGCCACTTGCCTGTTGATCTATTCTGGAATCGGACACAATGCTTATTCCCGTTGCTCAGAACCCCTTTCGCACTCTGCTTCAGGCAATGAACGATTGCCTATCCGCTTGAAACTTCTTATTGCACCGTCTTACTTTGCTCTCGATATGTGTAATTTGTTCAACTCGAGAGATACTCATATGTTCATTCTTGGGATACCCCCAGATGAATTTCCCTTATAACATCCTATCATTGTAGAGCTGCCCCTTACCTATTCGTAAGAATGATGGAGTTCCCCGAAGAAAGGACGACAACTTCATCATGATGCTTTGGAATAAAGAATTGAAGACATCAACGAAAGGGATTGACTTCTTCGAGGAGATCCGTTTGAATGTCCTAACCAGAACTTTCCCCCTTACTCCCCTCTTAAATCTCGGGACAAGATTTCTTGTAGTGGAGGAGAATTGTGACGCCCGCGTAATCAAGCTACAGTAACCCTGCGCTAATGATGCCACGTCACCTAGGTTACTGTTGGTAAACTCGTGTTAGTGCAAAACGATTCAAATTCAAATTTAAAATATAGGCAAACAACAAAAGTTTCCAAATAATAAAACTAAAATGTTCTGGTTGTGCCAAATAATGCGTAGGTAATTATGGTGGAGAAACCACACTTGTATAAGATATGTAAATACTCAAAATGAATAAAATAGTAGCAAAAACAATTAGTTAAATGATTATAAAATAATAAACAATTTACAAATGATTTTATATTAGGTGCCAAGTTAATTGCGGTAGTGGCATAAGTATTAAAAATGTTTTAGGTGCAACTTGGGTTTTTCATAAACACCGAAATTTAATAAAACAGAAAAGAAGAAAAGAAATAAAATAGAAAAACAAACTAACAGAAAACTAAACTAAAACAAAAGAGAACCCCCCCCCCCACTGGACCCTTGGCCCAACTGGGCCATGGCCCAGCCGGCCGCCCCCTGGCCTATAGGCCACCCCACACCCCAGAAACCCTAATCCCCTCCCTCACAATCCCCTGATCCAGTCCCCTCCCCCTCTCCCCGATCTGGGCGCCCCTCGCCCCGAGCACCATCGCCGGTCGCCGCCCGGTGGCTTCACCGGCCGAGGCCACCTCGCCGCCGCCCGTCATCGTCCCCCCCCCCCCCCCCCCCCCCCCCGCCCCCCCCCCCCCCCCCCGCCCCCCCCCCCCCCCCCCGCCCCCCCCCCCCCCCCCCGCCCCCCCCCCCCCCCCCCGCCCCCCCCCCCCCCCCCCGCCCCCCCCCCCCCCCCCCGCCCCCCCCCCCCCCCCCCGCCCCCCCCCCCCCCCCCCGCCCCCCCCCCCCCCCCCCGCCCCCCCCCCCCCCCCCCGCCCCCCCCCCCCCCCCCCGCCCCCCCCCCCCCCCCCCGCCCCCCCCCCCCCCCCCCGCCCCCCCCCCCCCCCCCCGCCCCCCCCCCCCCCCCCCGCCCCCCCCCCCCCCCCCCGCCCCCCCCCCCCCCCCCCGCCCCCCCCCCCCCCCCCCGCCCCCCCCCCCCCCCCCCGCCCCCCCCCCCCCCCCCCGCCCCCCCCCCCCCCCCCCGCCCCCCCCCCCCCCCCCCGCCCCCCCCCCCCCCCCCCGCCCCCCCCCCCCCCCCCCGCCCCCCCCCCCCCCCCCCGCCCCCCCCCCCCCCCCCCCCCCTCCCCCCCCCCCCCCACTCTCCCACATCTCTTCCCCCACCTCCACCCCGTTCTAGATCGGGAAGGAGAGAGCGGACCCGGCGCCGCGCCCCTGCTCGGACTCCCCTCGCGACGCCGCGCGCCATCGCGTGCTCCGACGCCTCTAGAGCCGCGTATGGCCCCCTCCCTCGGGTGGCCGAGGCCCACATCGCCGAGAACTGCCACGACCGCCGTCGCCCTCCTCGGTCGATCTACACCACCGGCAGCCCCGAGCATCTCCGGCCACCCCCGCACCTCCCCGAGCGCTTCCCCGACCTCCCTACCTCATCCTCGAGCACCATTGCCCTATGCCCTACGCCCCGATGTGAGCCTCTCGCCGACCCCACCCCTCGTCTCCGTCATCGAACGTAGCTGCCGCTCCCCGTGGCGGATGCTGCCCGGCCCGTGCTCCCGTGCATCCCCGCGCCGTCCCGCGGTCGCCGTGCCTTGGTCCTCCGTGGCCGTGCCGCCCCGCTCTTGCTTGCTGCCAGCGTCGTGTGTGGCCGCCGGACCGCGCGTCCCTGGCCACACCAGCCAGGCCCCGCGCCTCGCCGCCCCAGTCCTCGCGGCTCCGACCGGCCGCGCCATGGCCGCCGGCGCGCGCCCTCCTGGGAGCCCGAGTGCTCCTCGCCCCTGGAGGCCTCAGGCACGCACGCCCGCACCCGTCGCCCACTAAGCCACTAGGGTCTATGGCACCGGGGCCCCACACCCTGGAACATTTTTTTAAAGAAAAATAAATAATTAAAGTTAATAATTAATTAATTAGTAATGTAATTAATTAAGTTAATTAACCTGCTTAATTAGCCTAATTACCTGGTCAGTTGATTAAATCTGTTAGTTTGTTAAAACAGTCAATGACAAATGGGCCCCATTGTCCCTTTTGACCAGTCAACCCAGTCATTATTGACTGTTGACCATGCTGACTCAGCATGCTCTGGACCCCGCTATCAGCTGCATGTGCATGTTCCTGGGTACACTTCTGTGTAAGAAGTGTACCATAGCATTTTAGTTATTTATTTTCGAATTAATAAATAAATTCAGAATATTGCTAAAACTTTAATAAATCATAGAATTTAAACCGTAGCTCGGATGAAAATGTTTTCTACATGAAAGTTGCTCAGAATGACGAGACGAATCCGGATACGCAGCCCGTTCGTCCGCCACACATCCCTAGCATAGCAAACATGGAACTTTCCCCCTCCGGTCCGTCTGTCCGAAAACGCGAAACACCGGGAATACTTTCCCGGATGTTTCCCGCCTTCACAGGTATCACCTCCTACCGCGTTAGGGCATACCTAGCACCGCGTATTACCTCGTTATGCTTTGTGATGCTTTGATTGCTCTGTTATTTATTGTGTTCCCCCTCCGATACTTCTTTCCGGTAGACCCCGAGGCTGCCGACGACCCCCAGTTCGACTACGGTGTTGACGACACGTCCTTCTTGCCAGACCAACCAGGCAAGCCCCCCCTTTGATCACCAGATATCGCCTACTCTTCTCTATACTGCTTGCATTAGAGTAGTGTAGCATGTTACTGTTTTCAGTTAATCCTATACTGCTGCATAGCCTGTCCTTGCTACTACTGTTGTTACCTTTGCCTGCTATCCTACTGCTTAGTATAGGATGCTAGTGTTCCATCAGTGGCCCTACACTCTTGTCCGTCTGCCACGCTATACTACTGGGCTGTGATCACTTCGGGAGGTGATCACGGGCATATACTACAAGTAGGAAGGGCGTTGACATCTTGCACAGTCATGTAAGCAAGGCATGTCAGAGGTTAGTCTGCCGGTTGTGTCGACAACAACATCGGTACCAAGGGCGAGGGACGAAGAGAACCATTTTCCTGCTCGTCGAAACGAGGCGGACCAATAGGCAAAGTTCTCGTCCATCCGTGGTTACCGGAATGTCATCAACATAAGTAACAGGGTCTTTCTGACAGAATTGTATACCGAGGTGGTTACATAAGCAGGAGAATATTACTGCTTAGATCATATAGATCACAAGAAAGGTTAAACCAAAGAATGGAAAGAAAAATGTGTTAAACACATATTTCAGGGGTATATCCTTCCAAAGGACATGCAGAGCATGATTCCCATGACGGGATAGAAGGTAGAAAACCATTTAGGTAAGGGGAGATGAATTTCATGACATTACCCATACAACGGTGTTTGGATAATTGATAAAGAAAATTTAGCATTGTGCTTCAAATGTTCTTGTTGATGAACAAAGTACCACATACATGCTTCGAGATAGCATTGACATGGTCACTGGGTAAATATCAGATTTTGGACACACAAAGGATCCATCAAGAACAACTCATAGAATAAGTCTTACCATTTTCTCATGGAAGAATGGATAACCTTGCTGAAAAGGAAACTATATCAATAGGGCCTGCGGCCAGGTGTGCTAGGCATGACATCACCTTACCGGGTCATGTAAAGATGTTATAACTCCTGGTAATACATTCCAACCATCATATCTAACCGAGATTCAGATCTGATTGGTGTCAGGATACCTCAGACTCGGGATGCCTGAGAAGGTGCAACACAAATTGTCGAGATGACATTGTAAGATTCTCGGGAATCGAACTATGGAAGCGAGTTCTGAAACAAGAGTTCATCATTAAATCAAGGAGGTGAGGAGGTGGCTGATGGACTCAGCAACAATTCATCGAGAATTTCAAAGAATGGATTTCCACAATTATATGAACAAGGAGATAACATTTGCCAGATAAAATGGTATAAAGATGTATGCTCGAGGAAAACATACCCAATTAAGCATTGGTTGAAAGGTGCACCCGAAATATGGGCTTAGGTAGCATGATCAATGTTAGAATGGTGATTCGATAACCAATGGTCTAAGAATGAAATATCGACCATTAACTCCAAAGCAATAGGATTGCTAGAAGTTTTGAATTCACGCATCATAGTTCAATTGTCGGTATTCTGGGTAGAAACAACACGGGGATCAGAAAACAAATGGAGATGGGGAGAAGTATTACTATATCGAGAATTCTCAAGAGGTGGAGCAATTCTCACGATATCCTTGACATAAAAGATGGTAATACTCCAAGGTAGAACATAACATAAGTTGGTTAGCAAGGAGTTCCATAACATGATCAAGTTTGTGATGAAATGAAGGTAAGGGTGTCGTTGATGGTAACTCAAATTACCAAGGAACAAGGATGGCACTTATCATCAAGAATTCCATTGATATCCTGGAAGGAGTCAAAATGTTGATGATGATCACGATAATTTGCTGTCGAGAGGATCCACGAAGAAGCAATTGATCAGCGACTGCATCAAGCAAAAGGACTGATGCAGCAAAAGATTATTGGAGCCACAGATACTACACAAACTCGGGGTCAAGTTTGTTGTTCGAGGTGAAACAATAAGACGAGGAAATTGACGAAGCTTAGTTCATCGCCGAAAGTTGTGCTCCAGGAATAAGGACCAGGTACCATAGTTAAAATTAGCACTATCATGGTAGCCGATCAGGCTAGGATTGACATGCTCGAGTTCAAACCCGTAAGCAATGACGATTAATAGGAGTTGTCAAATCATAGCGCGGAATTGAATCAGTTATCGGTGTCCTTGAGTGGTTATCAACTCAGAACCCAGGAAAAATTGGAAGCAGTGAGAATGTAGCACTTGATGAAGAAATCATAAGAAGTTATGTAGTTCCATGATAATCTCGAGGTACCAGGGGGGTAATACTTGACGACAGATCAAAGTAGAGGTTGGAATAGGGTATTTCTTTGTAGAAGACAAGTGCTTAAACTTGTCCGAGAAATGGGATCAAAGAAGAAAACTATGGTCGAAAACCACGATTACAAAAGACCAAATCCCAGATATAAGATGAAATTATATCAAGGGGATAATTATTGTTACAAGAAGCTTCCATGACAAGATCTACATCGGGTCCATGGGCATGAAAACAAAGTTCAAGGTCGACTCCCACTTCTTCAATGCATAACCTTCCATTCACTTCCCGTCTTCAACGAAGTTGTGTGTTGTAATTTTGTCTGACATAACACCAGTAGAGTATGACCCGTAGTAGTTTCCGGGTTCACACATATTAGAGAAGGCATATGTCCAACCCATCGGGGCCTCTTAGGAACATATACCACAAACTTCAAGATTAAGTAACACAAGCTCGATAGTAGAGCATGGTTGACAAAAGTAGAGGATACAACTTACCAAAGACATTATGTATCAAGTAGAGAACTCACAAGAATTTGGGTTGTGGAGGACACTGTCGGATAATAACCCGGCAATGGTTATGGCGGTCCACAACGGGGCTGATGTGAGTATCGGTACTCAATCAGAGGAAGAAGGAATGCCAAGGCATCGGATTATAGAAACAACTGAGTAATTCAAAGCTTAATGCAAAGAAATTTTATGATTTCCAAATCAAGGGAACAGAAGCAATCGTTCTGATTGAAAATGAATAAGTTCAATAGACTTAGAAGCACAATCGATCAAGGCATTGATTGGTCAAGAACCAGCTCATGTTCGAAAGACGTCTGAGCCGGAAAGATAATTTATAAGGATCAACTGATGATTGCGTGCATTCACACACATGTTGAATCAACAGGATCAGAATGTCAATCACAAGGATTTAATGGTTATTGCTAGACAAATGGAATTGTCCAGACCGCAAGCAGACAAGTATTTGCAGAGCAATAGTTGGCAGAGGATTACCGGAAGATCGGGTAACATCTTAATGTCTCTTGTGCATCATATGAACAACGGGGGAAGAACGGATACTCGGAAGTGCGAGGAATTATCCGTAGGGGGTATTCATGAGGCAAGAACTGCAGGGCAGTAAGCTCAAAGGATTCTCGGAACAACAGAGATAATTTAGGGGTATCTTGTAATAACAAGATCAACTGGGAAGCATCGTATGAATGGCGAGTATACGTGGTTATCCACAGGGGTTTATCGATGGAAGGGAATTGCAAAAGCGACGCCATAAAGTCTCAAGAGAACATCGGAGAGTATCTTCGGATTCTTTTGGTGCAGCAGACGATCATCTGTAATAAGGGGCTCTCCGGGAGAAACTATTATCGAGAACCTAGAGTCCGAGTTAATAAAATCGTTTAACCCGAATAGAAGAGATGTTAGAGTCCCAGAGTATAGGTCGAGGAATAAAAGATCCTACTACCACCCAATGGCGACGCGTGCCGGTAAGACACACGGCCATGTTAGTAAAAGTTTTTGCAACGTCTAGACTCGACTTCGGCCAAGGAGTTGGGAAGGGGGATTCCTACAGGAAGTCGGCTCTGATACCAACTTGTGACCACCGGTTTGTATCTGGCACTTGGAAGGGTGTGTTTCATTAAGTATCCAGTTCTAGTTGTCATAAGGTCAAGGTACAACTCCAAGTCGTCCTGTTACCGAAGATCACGACTATTCGAATAGATTAACTTCCCTGCAGGGGTGCACCACATAATCCAACACGCTTGATCCCATTTGGCCGGACACGCTTTTCTGGGTCATGCCCGGCCGCGGAAGAACAACACATCGCAACCCGACCTAGGCCAATAGAGCGGTCAGCACGCCGGTCTAAACCTAAGCGCCCAGGGGTCTGGGACCATCGCCCTTAGCACACCTGCATGTTGCGAACACGGCCGGAAGCAGAACTAGCAACCTCCATTACAAAGGAAGTCACGTTACGCGGTCCAATCTGGCGCGCGCCGCTCAGTCGCTGATGTCACGAAGGCTTCGGCTGATACCACGACGCCGAGTGCCCATATCTTTCCCACATAGTTGGTTAGTGCGTATAGGCTAGTAGCCAGACTCAGATCAAATACCAAGATCTCGTTAAGTGTGTTATTTGAAGTTACCGCGAACGCCGACAGGGCCAGGCCCACATCTCACCCAGGTAGTCTCAACCTGCCCTGTCGCTCCGCCACAAAGATCCATCCAGAGGGCCGTCGGGACAAAGGTCCTTTCAGCCCCCAATCCGTGAATCACTCGCGGGTACTCCTCGAGCCGACCCGACTTTAATCACCACATGTATCATGTATAAAGTATATAGTATATACCCGTGATCACCTCCCGAGTGATCACGGCCCGATAGTGTTGGGGAACGTAGCAGAAATTCAAAATTTTCCTACGTGTCACCAAGATCTATCTATGGAGAAACCAGCAACGAGGGGAAGGAGAGTGCATCTACATACTCTTGTAGATCGCTAAGCGGAAGCGTTCAAGTGAACGGGGTTGAAGGAGTCGTACTCGTCGTGATTCAAATCACCGGAGATCCTAGTGTCGAACGGACGGCACCTCCGCGTTCGACACACGTACAGCCCGTGACGTCTCCCATGCCTTGATCCAGCAAGGAGAGAGGGAGAGGTTGGGGAAGACTCCATCCAACAGCAGCACAACGGCGTGGTGGTGGTGGAGGAGCGTGGTGATCCAACAGGGCTTCGCCAAGCATCGCGAGATATGAGGAGAAAGAGAGGTAGGGTTGCGCCAACATGAGAAGAACTTCGTGTGTTGGGCTGCCCCTTTGCCTCCACTATATATAGGGGGAGAGGGGGGGCTGCGCCCCCACCTAGGGTTCCACCCCTAGGGGCAGCGGCCAGCCCTAGATCCCATGTAGGGGGCGGCCAAGGGGGGGAGGAGTGCCTCCCAAGTCAAGTGGAGGCCCTCCCCTTTAGGGTTTCCCCTCTCCCATGCGCATGGGCCATGGGGGGGCTGGTGCCCCTGGCCCATTAAGGCCAGGGCGCCCCCTAAAGCCCATGCTTCTGCATTGGACGTGGTGGAACAATTTCCGGACCTCCGGACCCCTCCGGAATCCTCCGGAACCTTCTGGAAGCTTCCCGGTACAATACCGAAAAAACCTGAACTTTTCCCGGAACTCGAACAACAACTTTCCATATATAAATCCTTACCTTCGGACCATTCCGGAACTCCTCGTGACGTCCGGGATCTCATCCGGGACTCCGAACAACATTCGGTAACCACGTATATCTATTCCCTATAACCCTAGCGTCATCGAACCTTAAGTGTGTAGACCCTACGGGTTCGGGAATCATGCAGACATGACCTAGACGTTCTCCGGCCAATAACCAACAGCGTGATCTGGATACCCATGTTGGCTCCCACATGTTCCAAGATGATCTCATCGGATGAACCACGATGTCAAGGACTCAATCAATCCCGTATACAATTCCCTTTGTCTAGCGGTATTGTACTTGCCCGAGATTCGATCGTCGGTATGCCGATACCTTGTTCAATCTCGTTACCGGCAAGTCTCTTTACTCGTTCCGTAACACATCATCCCGTGATCAACCCCTTGGTCACATTGTGCACATTATGATGATGTCCTACCGAGTGGGCCCAGAGATACCTCTCCATCACACGGAGTGACAAATCCCAGTCTCGATTCGTGCCAACCCAACAGACACTTTCGGAGATACCTGTAGTGCACCTTTATAGCCACCCAGTTATGTTGTGACGTTTGGTACACCCAAAGCATTCCTACGGTATCCGGGAGTTGCACAATCTCATGGTCTAAGGAAAAGATACTTAACATTAGAAAAGCTTTAGCATACGAACTACACGATCTCTTTTCTAGGCTTAGGATTGGGTCTTGTCCATCACATCATTATCCTAATGATGTGATCCTTTTATCAACGACATCCAATGTCCATGGTCAGGAAACCGTAACCATCTATTGATCAACGAGCTAGTCAACTAGAGGCTTACTTGGGACATGGTGTTGTTTATGTATCCACACATGTATCTGAGTTTCCTATCAATACAATTATAGCATGGATAATAAAGGATTATCATGAACAAGGAAATATAATAATAACTAATTTATTATTGCCTCTAGGGCATATTTCCAACAGCATGAACCGCCCCCCTTTACTACGACGTGACGCATGCATGCGGAGCTCAGCCCCACGCACGCCGCCCACGTCACGCATGCCTCCCCACGCCGCGCCACGCACATGACGCATGGGGAGCGCAGCGCGCGAAGAAACTTACCGCGGTAAAAACCGCCCCGCCTGCCCGCGCACCATTTTTGGGCCT
>LR880970.1:476523389-476545341 GCA_904067115.1 Aegilops sharonensis | reverse complement strand
CTAATGATGTGATCCTTTTATCAACGACATCCAATGTCCATGGTCAGGAAACCGTAACCATCTATTGATCAACGAGCTAGTCAACTAGAGGCTTACTTGGGACATGGTGTTGTTTATGTATCCACACATGTATCTGAGTTTCCTATCAATACAATTATAGCATGGATAATAAAGGATTATCATGAACAAGGAAATATAATAATAACTAATTTATTATTGCCTCTAGGGCATATTTCCAATAGTCTCCCACTTGCACTAGAGTCAATAATCTAGTTCACATCGCCATGTGATTAACACTCACAGGTCACATCGCCATGTGACTAACATCCAAAGAGTTTACTAGTGTCACTAAACTAGTTCACATCATCATGTGATTAAGACTCAATGAGTTCTGGGGTTTGATCATGTTTTGCTTGTGAGAGAGGTTTTAGTCAACGGGTCTGCAACATTCAGATCCGTATGTACTTCGCAAATCTCTAGGTCTTATTGTAAATGCTGCTTCCACGCTCCACTTGGAGCTATTCCAAATGGTTGCTCCACTATACGTATCCGGTTTGCTACTTAGAGTCATTCGGATAGGTGTTAAAGCTTGCATCGACGTAACCCTTTACGCCGAACTCTTTATCACCTCCATAATCGAGAAACATGTCTTTATTTACTCCAAGGACAATTTTGACCGCTGTCCAATGATCCATTCTTGGATCATTCTTGTACCCCTTGACTGACTCATGGTAGGCACACTTCCGGTGCGGTACGCAGCATAGCATACTATAGAGCCTACGTCTGAAGCATAGGGGACGACCTTCGTCCTTTCTCTCTCTTCTGCCGTGGTCGAGCTTTAAGTCTTAACTTCATACCTTACAACTCAGGCAAGAATTCCTTCTTTGACTGATCCATCTTGAACACCTTCAAGATCATGTCAAGGTATGTGCTCATTTGAAAGTACCATTAAGCATTTTGATCTATCCTTATAGATCTTGATGCTCAATGTTCAAGCAGCTTAATCCTGGTTTTCCCTTGAAAAACTCATTTCAAACAACCCTTTATGCTTTCCAGAAATTCTACATCATTTCTGATCAACAATATGTCAACAACATATACTCATTAGAAATTCTATAGTGCTCCCACTCACTTCTTTGGAAATACAAGTTTCTCATAAACTTTGTACAAACCCAAAATCTTTGATCATCTCATCAAAGCGTACATTCCAACTCCGAGATGCTTACTCCAGTCCTTAGAAGGGTTGCTGGAGCTTTTCATACTTGTTAGCATCTTTCAGGATTGACAAAACCTTCTGGTTGTATCACATGCAACGTTTCCTCAAGAAAATTGTCGAGGAAACAATGTTTTGACATCCTATCTGCAAGATTTCATAAATAATGCAGTAACTACTAATCCAATTCCAACAGACTCTTAGCATCGCTACGAGTGAGAAAGCCTCACCGTAGTCAACTCCTTGAACTTGTCGGAAAATATCTTTAACGACAAGTCGAGCTTTCTTAATGGTGATTCTTACCATCATTGTCTGTCTTCCTTTTAAAATCCATCTTTACCCAACGTCCTTACGACCATCAAGTATTTCTTCCAAAATCATGGATCCTCTCTCGGATGTTATGGCCTTGAGCCATTCATCGGAATCCGGGCCCACCATCGCTTCTTCATAGCTCGTAGGTTCATTGTTGTCTAGCAACATGACCTTCAAGACAGGATAACTATACCACTCAGAAGTAGTACGCATCCTTGTCACCCTACGAGGTACGGTAGTGACTTGATCCAAAACTTCATGATCACTATCATAAGCTTCTACTTCAATTGGTGTAGGCGCCACAGGAACAACTTCATGTGCCCTGCTACACACTTGTTGAAGTGACGGTTCAATAACCTTATCAAGTCTCCACCATCCTCCCACTCAATTCTTTCAAGAGAAACTTTTCTCGGGAAAGGACCTAATTCTAGAAACAATCCTTTTTGCTTCCGGAACTGAGACTGGAGGTATACCCAACTGTTTTGGGTGTCCTATGAAGAAGCATTTTATCCGCTTTGGGTTCAAGCTTATCAACCTGAAACTTTTTCACATAAGCGTCGCAGCCCCAAACTTTTAAGAAACGACAATTTAGGTTTCTCCAACCATAGTTCAAACGGTGTCGTCTCAACGGAATTACGTGGTGCCCTATTAAAGTGAGTGTGGTTGTCTCTAATGCCTAACCCATGAACGATAGTGGTAATTCGATAAGAGACATCATGGTACGCACCATATCCAATAGGGTGCAACTATGATGTTCGGACACACCATCACACTATGGTGTTCCAGGCGGTATTTATTGTGAAACAATTTCCACAATGTCTTAATTGTGTGCCAAATCTCGTAACTCAGATACTCATCTCTATGTTCATATCATAGACATTTTATCCTCTTGTCACGATGATCTTTAACTTCACTCTGAAATTACTTGAACCATTCAATAATTCAGACTTGTGTTTCATCAAGTAAATATACTCAACATCTACTCGAATCATCTGTGAAGTAAGAACATAACGATATTCACTGCATGCCTCAGCACTCATTGGACTGCACACATCAAAAATGTCTTACTTCCAACAAGTTGCTATCTTGTTCCATCTTACTGAAAACGAGGCTTTCAGTCATCTTGCCCATGTGGTATGACTTGCATGTCTCAAGTGATTCAAAATCAAGTGAGTCCAAACGGTCCATTTGCATGGAGTTTCTTCATGCATATACACCAATAGACATGGTTCACATGTCTCAAACTTTTCAAAAACGAGTGAGTCCAAAGATCCATCAACATGGAGCTTCTTCATGCATTTTATACCAATGTGACTTACATCGCAGTGCCACAAGTAAGTGGTAATATCATTACTATCTTATATCTTTTGGCATGAAAATGTATATCACTATGATCGAGATTCAATAAACCATTCCTTTAGGTGCAAGACCATTGAAGGTATTATTCAAATAAATAGAGTAACCATTATTCTCCTTAAATGAATAACCGTATTGCGATAGACATAATCCAATCATGTCTATGCTCAACGCAAACACCAAATGACAATTTTTCTGGTTTAATACTAATCTTGATGGTAGAGGGAGCGTGCGATGTTTGATCACATCAAACTTGGAAACACTTCCAACACATATCGTCAGCTCACCTTTAGCTAGTCTCCGTTTATTCCGTAGCCTTTTATTTCGAGTTACTAACACTTAGCAACCGAACCGGTATCTAATACCCTGGTGCTACTAGGAGTACTAGTAAAGTACACAATAACTTAATGTATATCCAATATACTTCTATCGACCTTGCCAGCCTTCTCATCTACCAAGTATATAGGGTAATTCTGCTCCAGTGGCTGTTCTCCTCATTACAAAAGCACTTAGTCTCGGTTTTGGGTTCAACCTTGGGTTTCTTCACTAGAGCAGCAACTGATTTGTTGTTTCATGAAGTACCCCTGCTTGCCCTTGCCCTTCTTGAAACTAGTGGTTTCACTAACCATCAACAATTGATGCTCCTTCTTGATTTCTACATTCGCGGTGTCGAACATTGCAAATAGCTCAAGGATCATCATATCTATCCCTGATATGTTATAGTTCATCACGAAGCTCTAGCAGCTTGGTGGCAATGACTTTGGAGAAACATCACTATTTCATCTGGAAGATCAACTCCCACTCGATTCAAGTGATTGTTGCACTCAGACAATCTGAGCACAAGCTCAACGATTGAGCTTTTCTCACTCAGTTTGCAGGCTAAGAAAATCGTCAGAGCTCTTATACCTCTTGACGTGGGCACGAGCCTGAAATCCCAATTTCAGCCCTCGAAACATCTAATATGTTCCGCGACGTTTCGAAAAACATCTTTGGTGCCTCAACTCTAAACCGTTTAACTGAACTATCACGTAGTTATCAAAACGTGTATGTCCGATGTTCGCAACATCCACAGACGACGTTTGGGGTTCAGCACACTGAGCGGTGCATTAAGGACATAAGGTTTATTCTGTCCACATAATCGCTACTGTCAACTTTCAACTATATTTTCTCTAGGAACATATCTAAACAGTGGAACTAAAGCGCGAGCTTACGACATAATTTGCAAAGATCTTTTGACTATGTTCAGGATATTTAAGTTCATCTCATGAACCCCCACTCAGATAGACATCCCTCTAGTCATCTAAGTGATTACATGATCCGAGTCAACTAGGCCGTGTCCGATCATCACGTGAGACGGACTAGTCATCATCGGTGAACATCTTCATGTTGATCGTATCCTCCATACGACTCATGCTCGACCTTTCGGTCTCTTGTGTTCCGAGGCCATGTCTGTACATGCTAGGCTCGTCAAGTTAACCTAAGTGTTTCGCGTGTGTAAATCTGGCTTACACCCGTTGTATGTGAACGTAAGAATCTATCACACCCGATCATCACGTGGTGCTTCGAAACGACGAACTTTCGCAACGGTGCACAGTTAGGGGGAACACTTTCTTGAAATTTTAGTGAGGGATCATCTTATTTACTACCATCGTTCTAAGCAAATAAGATGTATAAACATGATAAACATCACATGCAATCAAATAGTGACATGATATGGCCAATATCATGTAGCTCCTTTTGATCTCCATCTTCGGGCTCCATGATCATCATCATCACCGGCATGACACCATGATCTCCATCATCGTGTCTCCATGAAGTTGTCTCGCCAACTTATTACTTCTACTACTATGGCTACTGGTTAGAAATAAAGTAAAGTAATTACATGGTGTTTGTTCAATGACACGCAGGTCATACAATAAATTAAGACAACTCCTATGGCTCCTGCCGGTTGTCATACTCATCGACATGCAAGTCGTGATTCCTATTACAAGAAAATGATCAATCTCATACATCACATTCTTCTTGGCCATATCACATCACATAGCATACCCTGCAAAAACAAGTTAGACGTCCTCTAATTGTTGTTTGCATGTTTTACGTGGCTGCTATGGGTTTCTAGCAAGAACATTTCTTACCTATGCAAAACCACAACGTGATATGCCAATTGCTATTTACCCTTCATAAGGACCCTTTTCATCGAATCCGTTCCAACTAAAGTGGGAGAGACTGGCACCCGCTAGCCACCTTATGCACCAAGTGCATGTCAGTCGGTGGAACCTGTCTCACGTAAGTGTACGTGTAAGGTCGGTCCGGGCCGCTTCATCCCACAATACCGTCGAAACAAGATTGGACTAGTAACGGTAAGCATATTGAACAAAATCAACGCCCACAACTACTTTGTGTTCTACTCGTGCAAAGAATCTACGCAATAGACCTAGCTCATGATGCCAGTGTTGGGGAACATAGTAGAAATTCAAAATTTTCCTACGTGTCACCAAGATCTATCTATGGAAAAACCAGCAACGAGGGGAAGGAGAGTGCATCTACATACTCTTGTAGATCGCTAAGCGGTAGCGTTCAAGTGAACCGGGTTGAAGGAGTCGTACTCGTCGTGATTCAAATCACCAGAGATCCTAGTGCCGAACGGACGGCACCTCCGCGTTCAACACACGTACAGCCTGTGACGTCTCCCATGCCTTGATCCAGCAAGGAGAGAGGGAGAGGTTGGGGAAGACTCCATCCAGCAGCAGCACAACGGCGTGGTGGTGGTGGAGGAGCGTGGTGATCCAGCAGGGCTTCGCAAGCACCGCGAGATATGAGGAGAAAGAGAGGTAGGGCTGCGCCAACATGAGAAGAACTTCGTGTGTTGGGCTGCCCCTTTGCCTCCACTATATATAGGGGGAGAGGGGGGGGGGGCTGCGCCCCCACCTAGGGTTCCACCCCTAGGGGCAGCGGCCAGCCCTAGATCCCATCTAGGGGGCGGCCAAGGGGGGGAGGAGTGCCTCCCAAGTCAAGTGGAGGCCCTCCCCTTTAGGGTTTCCCCTCTCCCATGCGCATGCGCCTTGGGGGGGCTGGTGCCCCTGGCCCATTAAGGCCAGGGCGCCCACTACAGCCCGTGCTGCTGTATTGGACGTGGTGGAACAATTTCTGGACCTCCGGCCCCCTCCGGAATCCTCCGGAATCTTCTGGAAGCTTCCCGGTACAATACCGAAAAAAACCCGAACTTTTCCCAGAACCCGAACAACAACTTTCCATATATAAATATTTACCTCCGGACCATTCCGGAACTCCTCGTGACGTCCGGGATCTCATCCGGGACTCCGAACAACATTCGGTAACCACGTATATCTATTCCCTATAACCTAGCGTCATTGAACCTTAAGTGTGTAGACCCTACGGGTTCAGGAATCATGCAGACATGACCTAGACGTTCTCCGGCCAATAACCAACAGCGGGATCTGGATACCCATGTTGGCTCCCACATGTTCCACGATGATCTCATCGGATGAACCACGATGTCAAGGACTCAATCAATCCCGTATACAATTCCCTTTGTCTAGCGGTATTGTACTTGCCCGAGATTCGATCGTCGGTATGTCGATACCTTGTTCAATCTCGTTACCGGCAAGTCTCTTTACTCGTTCCGTAACACATCATCCCGTGATCAACCCATTGGTCACATTGTGCACATTATGATGATGTCCTACCTAGTGGGCCCAGAGATACCTCTCCGTCACACGGAGTGACAAATCCCAGTCTCGATTCGTGCCAACCCAACAGACACTTTCGGAGATACCTGTAGTGCACCTTTATAGCCACCCTGTTACATTGTGACGTTTGGTACACCCAAAGCATTCCTACGGTATCCGGGAGTTGCACAATCTCATGGTCTAAGGAAAAGATACTTGACATTAGAAAAGCTTTAGCATACGAACTACACGATCTCTGTTCTAGGCTTAGGATTGGGTCTTGTCCATCACATCATTATCCTAATGATGTGATCCCGTTATCAACGATATCCAATGTCCATGGTCAGGAAACCGTAACCATATGTTGATCAACGAGCTAGTCAACTAGAGGCTTACTAGGGACATGGTGTTGTTTATGTATCCACACATGTATCTGAGTTTCCTATCAATACAATTATAGCATGGATAATAAAGGATTATCATGAACAAGGAAATATAATAATAACTAATTTATTATTGCCTCTAGGGCATATTTGGATAATAAACGATTATCATGAACAAGGAAAGCAGTAACATGCTACACTACTCTAATGCAAGCAGTATAGAGAAGAATGGGCGATATCTGGTGATCAAGGGGGGGGAGGGGGCTTGCCTGGTTGCTCTGGCAAGAGAGAGGGGTCGTCAACTCCGTAGTCGAACTGGGGGTCGCCGGCAGTCTCGAGGTCTACTGGAAAGAAGTAACGGAGGGGGAACACAATAAATAACAGAGCAATCAAAGCATCACAAAGCGTAACATGGCAATACACGGTCTAGAGTGACCTAACGCGGTACTAGGTGGTACCGGCGAAGGGGGGAAACATCCGAGAAAGTATTCCCGGTGTTTCGCGTTTTCGGGCAGATGAACCGGAGGGGAAAAGTTGTGTGTTTGCTATGCTAGGGATGTGTGGCGGACGAACGGGGTGCTTATCCGGAATTGTCTCGTCGTTCTGAGCAACTTTCATGTACAAAGTATTTTCATCCGAGCTACGGTTTATTTTCTATGATTTATTAAAGATTTAGGCAATTTTGAAATTTATTTAATTATTTAAATCGAACATTATCTAGAACAGTGAAAGGTGATGTCATCATGACATCACCACGACGTCAGCAGGTCAAACCCAGCTGACCAGAGTCAAATTTGGCCCGTGGGTCCAGTGGGACCCACCTGTCATTGAGATAGAGGTGAAATAGGGTTTGTGTTAAACTAATTAGGATTAGTTAAGTGTGGGCCCCATTAGTCAGTGACATATTAGTGTGTTAATTAACTAATTATGTTAAATAATCAGGGTTAATTAATTAATTAATTAATATATTATTTATTGTTTTTGTTTTTTATTATTTTTAAAATTCTTTTTTTAGGCGGGCCCTACGTGTCATAGACACAAGGGCCTATCGGGCAGGGTTAGCGGGTAGCGGGCGCTGGCGAAACAGGGGTGCCGGTGTAGCCCACCCAGGCGGCGAGGGAGAGCTGGGCGCGGGCGCCGGCAGCCAGGGGCCACACGAGCGCCGGCCGAAACAGGACGGCGGGGTGGAGGGGACCGGAGCCGTGGGAGCTCGAGCTGGACTGGCCGGAGCTGCGATGCCAGGGGGTGTGAAGGCGAGGTAGGGAGGGTCGTGGGGGCGAGGTCGGGCCACGGCGACTTCGGGAATCCAGGGGCGCGGGCGTGGGACGTAGCCGCGGGGGCGACGGCCACGGCGCAAGCGGGCAGGGGTGGTCGCGGGCGTGCGGTGCGATGGCCGGTGCGTCGGCCGCGGTGAGCACGAGAGAGAGAGAAGGTGGAGGCCATGGCCACACCGGGGTCTTAGGGTCTGGGCAACGGGTGTCGAGGAGGGGGTTGGGGACGGCGTGCGTAGGGGGATGCAGGCCGGCGGGGTAGACGACGAGGTGGCCGAGGACGTAGAGGACGACGGGGAGGCAGTCCGGGCGGCGACGACGTCCCGCTCCGAGGTGGCGAGCGGCGACGGCGGTCGGGGGCGGCGTCGAGGTCGTGACCCAATCCAGATCTGGGGGAGGAGGAGGCGAACGTGGTGGGGGAGTGGGGCGACGGAGGGGGCATGCGCTGGGGGCGCTCGGGATGAGGCAACGGCACCTCGATCCCGATCCAGATGGATGAGAGCAGGGGATCGTGGGGGGGGGGGGGGGAGACGGGGGGGGCATGCGCGGGGGGCGATGGGGATGAGGCAAAGTCACCTCGATCCCGATTCAGTTGGCTGAGCGTAGGGGATAGTGGGGGGGGGGGGGTGGAGAGGGGGATCGGGCTAGGGATTCACAGGGGGGTGGTTATAGGCCAGGGGGAGTTGGGCCGGCTAGCTGGCAGGGGCCGCTGGTGCAGGGGGAAGCGGGGGGGGGGGGGGGAGGGAGAGTGGGATCGGGCTAGGGATTCACAGGGGGGTGGTTATAGGCCAGGGGGAGTTGGGCCGGCTAGCTGGCAGGGGCCGCTGGTGCAGGGGGAAGCGGGGGGGGGGGGGGGAGGGAGAGTGGGATCGGGCTAGGGATTCACAGGGGGGTGGTTATAGGCCAGGGGGAGTTGGGCCGGCTAGCTGGCAGGGGCCGCTGGTGCAGGGGGAAGCGGGGGGGGGGGGGGGAGGGAGAGTGGGATCGGGCTAGGGTTTCACTGGGGGTTGGTTATAGGCCAGGGGGAGTTGGGCCGGCTAGCTGGCAGTGGCCGCTGGGCCAAGGCCCAGCTGGGGGGGGGGGGGCTTTTGTTTTCAACAGTTTTCCTTTCGTTTCGTTTTTAACCCCCTTTTTTTGTTTTATTTTTAGTCCCATCTTATCTAAGTTTTGTAAAAACATAAAAGTTGTACCAAAGTCAGTATTACTAATTATACCTCTGATACTAAAGTTTAAACCCCTAGATAAAATATTTTAACATTTTATAATTAACAAAAGGCATTTATTAAATTGGTTATGTTGTTGTTTCATTCCCATTTGAGCATTTAAACATTTTATAAAAGTGTGGTTTCTCCACCTTAATTACCTATGCATTATTTGGCTCACTCCGAACATTTTAGTTTTAATATTTGAAATCTTTTATTGTTTGCTTGATTTTGAATTTGAATTCGAATCGGTTTCGAACTAACGCGAGATTAGCAACAGGAATCACGGTGACGTGGCCTTATTAGCAGAGCGTTACTGTAGCTTAATTATTCGGGCGTCACAGCCTAGAGGAAGGCATTGGGAACTAATAAGTAGATGATGGGTTGCTAGAGTGACAGAAGCTTAAACCCTAGTTTATGCGTTGCTTCGTAAGGGGCTGATTTGGATCCATATGTTTCATGCTATAATTAGGTTTACCTTAATACTTTTGTTGTAGTTGCGGATGCTTGCAATAGAGGTTAATCATAAGTGGGATGTTTGTAAGTAAGAACAGCACCCAAGCACCAGTCCACCCATATATTAAATTATCAAAGTACCGAACGCGAATCATATGAACATGATGAAAACTAGCTTGACGATATTCCCATGTGTCCTCGGGAGCGCTTTTCCTATTATAAGAGTTTGTCCAGGCTTGTCCTTCGCTACAAAAAGGATTGGGCCACCTTGCTGCACTTTATTTACTNAGGTTTACCTTAATACTTTTGTTGTAGTTGCGGATGCTTGCAATAGAGGTTAATCATAAGTGGGATGTTTGTAAGTAAGAACAGCACCCAAGCACCAGTCCACCCATATATTAAATTATCAAAGTACCGAACGCGAATCATATGAACATGATGAAAACTAGCTTGACGATATTCCCATGTGTCCTCGGGAGCGCTTTTCCTATTATAAGAGTTTGTCCAGGCTTGTCCTTCGCTACAAAAAGGATTGGGCCACCTTGCTGCACTTTATTTACTTTTGTTACTTGTTGCTCGTTACAAATTATCTTATCACAAAACTATCTGTTACCACTTATTTCAGTCCTTGCAGAGATTACCTTGCTGAAAACCGCTTATCATTTCCTTCTACTCCTCGTTGGGTTCGACACTCTTACTTATCGAAAGGACTACGATATATCCCCTATACTTGTGGGTCATCAAGACTCTTTTCTGGCGCCGTTGCCGGGGAGTGAAGCGCCTTTGGTAGGTGGAATTTGGTAAGGAAAAATTTATATAGTGAGCTGAAATTTACTGTCACTTGTTAATATGGAAAGTAATCCTGGGAGGGGCTTGTTCGGGGTATCTTCAACCCGACTAGTAGAGCAAAGAGTTGCTCCTCAACCTACTGAACCTATTGAAAATGAAACTCCTTTTGAAGTTCCTTCGGGTATGATGGAAAAACTGCTAGCTAATCCTTTTGTAGGAGATGGAACAAAGCATCCTAATGAGCACCTAATATATGTGGATGAAGTTTGTGGACTATTTAAGCTTGCAGGTATACCTGATGATGTTGTTAAGAAGAAGGTCTTCCCTTTATCTTTGAAGGGAGATGCATTGACATGGTATAGGCTATGTGATGATACGAGATCATGGAACTACAAAACATTGAAATTGGAATTTCATCAAAAATATTATCCTATGCATCTTGTTCATCATGATCGCAACTCTATATATAATTTTTGGCCTCGCGAAGGAGAAACCATCGCTCAAGCTTGGGGAGGCTTAAATCAATGTTATATTCATGCCCCAATCATGAGCTCTCGAGAGAAATAATTATTCAAAGTTTTTATGCTCGGCTTTCTCATAATAATCAAACCATGCTCGATACTTCTTGTGCTGGCTCTTTTATGATGAAGACTATTGAATTCAGATGGAATTTATTGGATATAATTAAACGCAACTCTGAAGATTGGGACCTCGACGAAGGTAGGAGTCAGGTATGACACCTAAGTTTGATTGTGTTAAGTCTTTTATGGATACCGATATTTTCCATAAGTTTAGCACTAAATATGGACTTGACTCTGAGATAGTAGCTTCTTTCTGTGAATCTTTTGCTACTTATGTTGATCTCCCCAAGGAGAAGTGGTTTAAGTATCATCCTCCCATAGAAGTAAAAGTAGCTGCACCTATTAAAGTTGAAGAAAAGACTGTCACTTATAATGATCCTATTGTTCCTACCTTTTATGTTGAGAAACCACCTTTCCCTGTTAGAATAAAGGATCATGCTAAAGCTTCAACTATGGTTCGTAAAAGCAATATCAGAACTTACACACCTCCTGAGCAAGTTAAAGTAGAACCTAATATTGCTATTGTTAAAGATCTCTTGTCTGACAATATTGATGGGCATGTTATTCAGTTCTGCGGTGAAACCGCTAGAATTGCTAAACCTTGTGCTAAAGATAAACATAGACCTGTGGTAGGCGTGCCTATTATTTCTGTTAAAATAGGAGATCATTGTTATCATGGCTTATGTGACATGGGTGCTAGTGCTAGTGCAATACCCATTGATTTATACAAAGAAATTATGCATGATATTGCACCTATTGAGTTAGAAGAAATTGATGTCACAATTAAGCTTGCCAATAGAGATACTATTTCACCAATTGGGATTGCTAGAGATGTTGAAGTCTTGTGTGGGAAAACTAAATATCCTACTGATTTTCTTGTTCTTGGTTCCCCACAAGATAGCTTTTGTCCAATTATATTTGGTAGACCCTTCTTGAACACTGTTAATGCTAGGATAGATTGCGAAAAGAATGTTGTTACTATTGGCTTGGATGATATGATTCATGAGTTTAATTTCTCTAAATTTAGTAAACAACACCGTGAAGAAGAATTACCTAGTAAGGATGAAATTATTGGCCTTGCTTCTATTGTCGTACCTCCTAGTGATCCTCTAGAACATTATTTGCTAGACCATGAAAATGATATGTTTTCGAATGAAAGAAGGGAAATAGACGAAGTATTCTTTAAACAGGAACCTATTCTGAAACATAATTTGCCTGTTGAAATCCTAGGGGATCCTCCTCCACCCAAGGGTGATCCCGTGTTTGAGCTTAAACCGTTGCCTGATAATCTTAAATATGCTTATCTTGATGAAAAGAAAATATATCTTGTTATTATTATTGCTAACCTTTCAGAGCATGAAGAAGAGAGATTATTGAAAACTCTGAAGAAGCGCCGTGCTACTATTGGATATACTCTTGATGATCTTAAGGGCATTAGCCCCACTCTATGTCAACATAAAATAAATTTGGAAGAAGATGCCAAACCGGTTCGTGATCATCAACGAAGGCTTAATCCTAAGATGAAAGAAGTGGTAAGAAAAGAAATACTAAAGCTTCTGGAGGCAGGTATAATTTATCCCGTTGCTGATAGTCAGTGGGTAAGTCATGTTCATTATGTCCCTAAGAAGGGAGGCGTTACTGTTGTTCCTAATGATAAAGATGAATCGATCCCGCAAAGAATTATTACAGGTTATAGGATGGTAATTGATTTCCGCAAATTAAATAAAGCTACTAAGAAAGATCATTACCCCTTACCTTTTATTGATCAAATGTTGGAAATATTATGCAAACATACACATTATTGCTTCCTAGATGATTATTCTGGTTTCTCGCAAATACCTGTGTTGGCTAAAGATCAATCAAAGACTACTTTTACATGCCCTTTTGGTACTTTTGCTTATAGACATATGCCTTTTGGTTTATGTAATGCACCTGCTACCTTTCAAAGATACATGATGGCTATATTCTCTGACTTCTGTGAAAAGATTTGTGAGGTCTTTATGGACGACTTTTCCGTCTATGGATCCTCTTTTGATGATTGCTTGAGCAATCTTGATCGAGTTTTGCAGAGATGTGAAGAAACTAATCTTGTCTTGAATTGGGAAAAGTGACACTTTATGGTTAATGAAAGTATTGTCTTGGGGCATAAAGTTTCTGAAAAAGGTATTGAAGTTGATAAAGCCAAGGTTGATGCTATTGAAAAGATGCCATGTCCCAAGGACATCAAAGGTATAAGAAGTTTCCTTGGTCACGCCGGATTTTATAGGAGGTTCATTAAGGACTTCTCAAAAAATTCTCGGCCTCTGACTAATTTATTACAAAAAGATATACCATTTGTCTTTGATGATGATTGTGTAGAAGCATTTTAAATACTTAAGAAAGCATTGGTTTCCGCACCTATTGTTCAGTCACCTGATTGGAATTTACCCTTTGAAATTATGTGTGATGCTAGTGATTATGCTGTAGGTGCTGTTCTAGGGCAAAGAGTTGATAAGAAATTAAATGTTATCCATTATGCTAGTAAGACTCTAGACAATGCTCAAAGAAATTATGCTACCACTGAAAAGGAATTCTTAGCAGTTGTATTTGCATGTGATAAGTTCAGACCTTATATTGTTGATTCTAAAGTAACTATTCACACTGATCATGCTGCTATTAAATATCTTATGGAAAAGAAAGATGCTAAACCTAGACTTATTAGATGGGTTCTCTTGCTACAAGAATTTGATCTGCATATTGTTGATAGAAAGGGAGCTGAGAACCCCGTTGCAGACAACTTGTCTAGGTTAGAAAATGTTCTTGATGACCCACTACCTATTGATGGTAGCTTTCCTGATGAGCAATTAAATGTCATAAATACTTCTCGTAGTACTCCATGGTATGCTGATTATGCTAATTACATTGTTGCTAAATTTATACCACCTAGTTTCACATACCAGCAAAAGAAAAAGTTTTTCTATGATTTGAGACATTACTTTTGGGATGACCCACATCTTTATAAGGAAGAAGTAGATGGTGTTATTAGACGTTGTGTACCTGAGCATGAATAGGAACAGATCCTACGCAAGTGTCACCCGAAGCTTATGGAGGACACCACGCTGGAGATAGAACTGCACATAAGGTATTGCAATCTGGTTTTTATTGGCCTACTCTCTTCAAGGATGCCCGTAAGTTTTTCTTGTCTTGTGATGAATGTCAAAGAATTGGTAATATTAGTAGACGTCAAGAAATGCCTATGAATTATTCACTTGTTATTGAACCATTTGATGTTTGGGGCTTTGATTATATGGGACCTTTTCCTGCCTCTGATGGATATACACATATTTTAGTTGTTGTTGATTACGTTACTAAGTGGGTAGAAGCTATTCCAACTAGTAGTGTTGATCATAACACCTCTATTAAAATGCTTAAAGAAGTTATTTTTCCGAGGTTTGGAGTCCCTAGATATTTAATGACTAATGGTGATTCACATTTTATTCATGGTGCTTTCCGTAAAATGCTTGCTAAATATGATGTTAATCATAGAATTGCATCTCCATATCACCCACAGTCTAGTGGTCAAGTAGAATTGAGTAATAGAGAGCTCAAATTAATTTTGCAAAAGACTATCAATAGGTCTAGAAAGAATTGGTCCAAGAAACTTGATGATGCATTATGGGCCTATAGAACTGCATACAAAAATCCTATGGGTATGTCTCCGTATAAAATGGTTTATGGAAAAGCATGTCACTTACCTCTCGAACTAGAGCATAAGGCTTATTGGGCTATTAAAGAACTCAACTATGATTTCAAACTTGCCAGTGAGAAGAGGTTATTTGATATTAGCTCACTTGATGAATGGAGAACCCAAGCTTATGAAAATGCCATGTTATTTAAAGAAAAGGACAAAAGATGGCATGACAAAAGGATACAAAAGCGTGAGTTTAATGTAGGTGATTATGTATTGCTATACAACTCTCGTTTAATATTTTTTGCAGGAAAATTTCTCTCTAAATGGGAAGGCCCCTACGTTATCGAGGAGGTCTATCGTTCTGGTGCCATAAAAATCAACAACTTTGAAGGCACAAATCCGAAGGTGGTAAACGTTCAAAGAATCAAACACTATATCTCAGGTAATCCTATAAATGTTGAAACCAATGTTATTGAAACCGTAACCCCGGAGGAATACATAAGGGACACTTTCCGGAACGTTTCAGACTCCGAAAAGGAGTAGGTATGTGGTACGGTAAGTAAACCGACTCCAAAACAATTTTAAGGCAATATTTCTCCGTTTGGAATATTTAGAAAAATAGAAAAATAAGTAGCCGTCCGGGAAGGACACGAGGGCTCCACGAGGGTGGAGGGCGCGCCCTACCCCCTTGGGCGCGCCCCCCTACCTCGTGGGAACCTCGTGTGCCTTCCGGACTCCGTTTTCTTGCACGATACGTATTTTAGTCGGTAAAAATTCATTATATAATTTCCCGAAGGTTTTGACTCCCGTATCACGCAGATATCCTCTGTTCTTGTTTCAAGCTGTTTTTCTGACAGATCTAGATTATCATGACGGCCCCAAGTGCTCCCAAGGACAAGTTCTTCGAGAAGGTTATCAACCCTTACCTCGCGGAGGTGCTGCGACACCCTCAAACCATTGAGTTGCGTGATGGGTTGCTGCACATCCGCGATGAAGAGGGACCAAAAGGAACCGGAAGCGCGGAGACGAGGCTCGAAGCAGTGGAGCAACAAGTTTTCAAGTGTTAAGGGATGGTGGAACATGGACTCAACTCCAACCACATGATGATCGCGGAGTTCACTAACAACCACAAGTTGGATGCTGACAATATCGGGGAGGCCATCTTCAAGCTTCATGAGAAGATCGAGCACCTTCAAGCCCAAATTTATGATCTGCAAAATCAAAATTGTGAGTATGAATATAGATTCAAAAGGATGAGTTTGGCTGCAGATTTGAGGATTCCGGAGAGTCGATCATCCTTCTATGATGGTGAGCCCATGCCTTGGAAGATGGACGACAAGCCCGCATCATCAACAACACTTCCACCTTCTTCACCAGCAAAGGAGACATAATCACATGGGTATGGGCACTCCCCTTGGCAACTGCCAAGCTTGGGGGAGGTGCCCCGTATCGTATCACAATCACAACTCCTATCTTTACTGTTTTCTTAGTTTGATCCTATTAGTAGTATCTTGATCTAGTAGAATAAAGTTTATTATTGAGTTTTGCTTTATGATCTCTCTATGTAATCGAGTCCGTGAGCTATATAATAAAGATTAGTGTTGAGTCAAGGGCTTGATTGTTTTGCCATGATCTTGAGTGAATAAAAGAATAGAGAAAAAGAATAAAAAGAAAAAAAAGTTCATATTGATCTTATTGAGAGTAATGACTTCACATAAAAAGGGTATGATGATTAAAAGTTGTTGGGAGTTGGCAAACATAGCTTTGGTCATCGTTGCAATTAATAGGAAGTAATAAGGAAAGAGAGGTTTCACATATAGATATACTATTATTGACCTCTTTTATGATTGTGAGCACTCATTAAAATATGACATGCTAAAGAGTTGATGTTGGACAAGGAAGACAACGTAATGGCTTATGTTTTCTTATATCTGAGATAAAGTATTGTAACATCCAATTTGGAATGTTATACATAGAGCATCATTGCATATCATATTTTTTGTTGCATTTTCGCTCGATCCTAGAAATTCTACACAACTCAAGGACCCACGGAGAGAGTTGGGGATTTTCGTTATTTTCATATTTGAGTTTTCTCAAATTTTGAAAATAGGATCATTTGATTTTAATTATTTCATCTTCAATTATTTCTACTACCAAAATATGAGAGGGGGAATAAAATGACTTTCCCAAAATAAAGAAATAATGAAGATTTAATAATAAAATCAAATAAGATTTTATTTTGGAGTTTTTCGCCTTTTTATTGGAATTTAGGAAAAATGCGAGTTTTTTCAAAATTGCATTTAGATCCCAAATAAATGTTCATTAAATCCGGCTTGATTTTAGAAGCCGGGGAAAATTTATTTCGGGATTTTTGGAATCCGTTTAGTATTTTTTTTTCTGCACGTAATTATTTTTAAAAAAAAACTGCGCACCGACCTACGGGCCGTGTCCGCCTAGAACTCCCGGCCCGCGGGGATTTATAAGCCGGGGGAGCCAGCCCGAGGCCCAGCCACCGCCCCCAGCGCCCCAAACCCTAGCGCCCGACCCGACCCCGCCCCGCGCCGCCGCCGACGCCGCCGCCCGTCGCAGCCGCCGCCGACTTCGCCGGAGTCGCCGCCAACGAGGTTCGCCGCCGCCACGTTTTGCGTGCCGCCGGTTTTTTTTTAGAAAACCGGGCGGTTTTTTCTTCGGTTTTTATTTCGGTATTTTTAGTTTCGTTTTTTATTAGTTTCGGTTTTTTTCTAGTTTAGGTTAAATAGCGAACGTTTGTTTGTTCGTCCGTTCTTAACGAACGCGTTCGTCAGATTAGTTTAGTTAACGAACGTCCGTTCGTTAACCCGTTCATCGTTTTCTTTTTCTCGGATTTAATCCGCAATTTTTCTGATCGCGATTCCTGATCTGATTTTCGTTTTAGTATAACTTTTCGCTCGTTTACCGGAATCAGGCGATTCAAGCGCCTAGAGTTTCGTCTCGAAACCCTCTTTCCGAATAATCTACTTAAATAAGTTTTTGCTACTGTAAAATTTGACTTAGATCCAGATTAATAAAAGGAAGTTGTTTTCTTCTGCCGTTTGACTTTCGTTGCTTCGTTTGATTTGATTCTTTTTGCAAACCGGAGTTCTTAAGTTGAACTATCTGGTTAGATCTATTTGAGTTTTACCTGTGCATTAGATGAGTACTTATTGTATGCTTGTTTGTTTGTCTGCGATAGAATACCCGGAGTGCGCCGCTTGTTACTTCGAGTCTCTAGGTTTCGCGGATCATCAGCAAGGCAAGTAACACTTTGATCATACCTTTTCTACTACCCAGTTTTATGCATTAGATCTAGCCTCAAACATTGCATGATTAGGATCTAATTAAATTGTGGGTATTGGGAAGTAGATTGAGGTAGTACCTATTACCTGTTTTATTATCAAACCCTTGGGAGTTACTTCTACGTTTGCTTATTATGCCATGCTATGCTAGTAGACGTGGATTGGGTGAGTGAATCCATGACAGATGTGAGATTATTATTTAATGGTTTATTTAAGGTGGCAACTTAAACACACATCTGGGTGGATTGAGGCACCTGGTTTCCATCAGGACTTGCCTGTATTTCTTTGGACCGCCACCCAGGCCCAAAGGGATCATGAGATTATTCAAACTAGAAACTTACGTGTGCAGCCACAAGCCATTAGGGGCTCTGGCGTAGTTGATTAAGTTGTGCGAACTCTTACGGGTAGGCTAGCATATGTAGGGGATGTAGGTTGGTACGGTCTACCCACATGTAAGGTGCTAGCGCTTCTGAAAGACTATGTCTCGGTCATCCGTTTCTCAAACATCATGTAGTGCGAGAAATCAAACGGAGGCGATCGAGTCTTGTGGGGAAAAGTGCGCAAACCTCTGCAGAGTGTATAAACTAATCATGGTTAGCCATGTCCCCGGTTATGGACATCTTGAGTATCTAGTACTTGGATATCATGTGAATCTCATCATGTTACTTCTAATTAATATTGTTGGGTTTTTAATGAGTACTTTTAATTGGGATTGAGAATGCTGTCAACCATTCTCAATGTTTAACAACCATCATGATAGTTAAATAAATTTATTCCTTTGCAGTTGGGAAAAATTGGCTTTATGCAAAACTGTAACCATAGAGATTTTCCACCAGCCATATATGCATGTAGTCTAGGCTTATCTTTCCATTATCCTCTATGTGTTACATTGCCAGCATATTCCATGTGCTGACCCGTTTTCGGGCTGCAATGTTTCATGTTGCAGACTTTTCAGACGACGAGTAAGGTGTTTAGGTCGTGGTTCTATACTCAGTGATGCCGTTGGAGTTGATGGACTCGCTTATTCTTCCAAGCCTTCCGCTGTTATCGTATTTAGATGGCCTTAAGCCATATTTATTTTATTAAGTTCTATCTTGAGACATTCAATTGTAATAAGTGTGTGATTGCTACTCTGTTATAAATCCTTCGAGTACTGTGTGGTGTCAGCATTACTGATCCAGGGATGACACTGAGCACAGAGATCAGACTGTTTGAGGTCTGGTCGCTACAAAGATGGTATCAGAGCACACGCTGACTGTAGGACACGACCATTAAGCTAAAGCCCTAGATCACTACTCTCTCTTCTCATTTCTAACTCCTCATCTTTTCTACTCTTTTAGGATGACGGAAGCAAGGATCAAGTTCACCCAGCCGGATGAAGATACACCCTTTGGACGACACCTGAAGGAAGTCACTAAGTACCTAAACATTGGATTACCAAGCTTCACCGGGACCTACAATTCCACTTTACCCGAAGAAGAGCGCTGGAAGATTCAAGCTCAAGTTCCCGGAAGGACGTTTGCGCCAATCACGGAGCCCATAGAGTGTGTTTTCAATGCACCAACCTGGAGTCTGGGAAAGAGTATGGCAGCTCACATAACCATGGGACGCATTGGAGAAGTTTACAAAGAAGACCTCATGGATACTATCTACCAGATTTGCGGGCGCCGAGATGAACAATGGGAGATAGTTGGCACTAAGAAGGATCGATCCATTGCAGCTTTCATCCAGGAGTTAAACCAGCACATTCGACGCCAGGAGAACCAGATGTGCGCAGACATGATAGAGTTGAAGACAGCAAAAGCCAAGATTATCGAACTAGAAGGAGAACTGAAGGCCACTCGCAAGGACTACATGGAGGAGATTGTAGCTCTAGTGGGACAAAACGGCGATCTTAAAGAGAAGATTGAAGAACTCATGGGGAATTCAGCACCCGGAGGAGAAGATGAAGATAGCACCTGTTCAGAGAACTACATCATCATCGACGACACCGATTCCGATCCTAGTGATGATGATTTCGAAGATGAAGCTGGAGCAGATATCATGGAGTCTTCATCGGAGCAGTTTTTCTAGTTGACCACCATAACAGTAGTAGATTTCCCCCATTTTAACTAGTTTTAGTTTCAGCACTTATGTAACGATAGATAGACCGTTGTATGCCTTGTTTGAATTGATTGGAGTGATATTGTGTGATTTTGTCTCATGTGCATATGGGTAGTGTTTTCTCTCTAGACCTCATTCTATTCTTAACTCTCGTCTTTTCTTAAAACCCTCAGATGCCTCCGAGACGCGACCCCAGATTTGTTTTCCCGCCAGAGATCACTCAGTTGATTCAGCAACAGAATGCCTTGATTCAAACATTGGTACAGAACCAAGGAAGCAACAACAACAACAACAACCACCCACCGCCACCAACACCAGTTGACCATTTGACCCGTTTCTTAAGGCTGAATCCGCCGGTGTTTTCCAGTAGCACCGAGCCGATTGTTGCAGATGATTGGCTCCGTAAGATAGGGAGGGAGTTGACCACTGCAGGATGTACAGATGGAGAAAGGGTTAAATTTGCCGCACATCAGCTCGAAGGACCCGCAGCAGCATGGTGGGAGAATTTTACAGCCACTTACCCTGTAGACACTATCACATGGGATCAGTTTCAGCAAGCTTTCCGTACGGCCCATGTTTCAGCAGGAGCTATGGCCATGAAGAAGCGTGAGTTTCGCAACTTGAGCCAAGGAGGACGGACAGTTGGCCAGTATGTGGATGATTTCAGTAAGTTAGCACGTTATGCCCCAGATGACGTTGCTACGGATGCAGCTAAGCGGGAGAAGTTTCTAGAAGGACTGAATGATGAGCTGAGTATGCAGTTGATAGTAGCCACCTTCCATAACTACCAGGAGTTAGTAGATCGTGCTCTTATGATTGAAGGGAAGCAGCAGCAGATTGACTATCGCAAGAGGAAGTATGGACAGGGGAAGAATAACTCAGGAGCTCAGCAGAAACTTCGCTTTACCCCGAAGACAGGAGGACAATTTCAGCATACCCATGGAGGAGGTAGCTCGCACAACCATAATGGCACCAAGAATGGAAACAGGAATGGAGGAAGCAATGGACAAAACCGCACCAACCCGTCAACAACATCCAAGGTAGACCTGAGCCACAACACTTGCTTTAAGTGCCGCAAGACCGGGCATTATGCAAATGATTGTCCGGAAGGCCAAAATGGAAATGGCAATGGAAGCTCAGGAAAGAAGCCGAACCCTTTCAACAAAGGACAAGTGAACCACATTACCATGGAGGAGGTTGAAGCTCAACCAGATGCAGTAATAGGTAAGTTTTTGGTTAAGTCATTTACTGTAGTTGTTCTTTTTTATACTGGTGCATCGCATTCATACATATCAAGGGGATTTGTGGATAAGTATAAACTACCAACCCAAGCCCTTAGGTCACCCATGCTAGTAACCTCACCCGGAGCAGAATACATGGCTAGTATATGGTGCGACCGACTGCCATTAAGGATTGGACACTATGTATTTCCCTCGGACCTAACAGTTCTGGAATCGCAAGGTTTGGATGTGATATTAGCCATGGATTGGTTATCGAAGTATGGAGGGAACATAGATTGCGCCAGTAAGTCGATTTTGCTTACCACCCCAGAAGGGAGGAGAATCAAGTATGTATCACGGCACGAGCCGAGGAGAGCACATGTAAATTCCTTA
>LR880970.1:476476009-476488633 GCA_904067115.1 Aegilops sharonensis | reverse complement strand
AAATCACACAAAGTTTTTGGAATCGTGGAAACACTATCACCCAAATCACACAAAGCATAGCATTCATGATCTTTAATTTTAATTTTAATAGTAGGCTCCCACTCATCATAAAGTTTTCTAGGGATAGAAACTTCCAACTCAATTTTTTCTTCTCAAGATTGCATTAAAGCATCAACGATATGTTTGGTAAAAGATTTATTTTGACTATAAGAATGAGGAGAATTTAGCACGGATTGCAACAAGGAAATACAATCTATTAAAGAGAAATTATCATAATTAAATTCCTTGAAATCCAAGATAGTGGGTTCATTGATATCTAAAGTTTTGACCTCTTCAATCCCACTTTTACCAATTTTTGCATCAAGATCTAAAAACTCCGAATTTTTGGGACGCCTTGTAACTAAAGTTGACTCATCTCCAGTCCCATCATTATTAAGATTCATATTGCAAAACAAAGATTTAATAGGGGACACATCAATAACTTTTAAATCCTCATCTTTATTCTCATAAAAACTAGAAGAACACGCTTTTACAAAGCAATCTTTCTTAGCACGCATCCTATCGGTTCTTTCTTTGCACTCATCAATGGAAATTCTCATGCCTTTGAGAGACTCATTGATGTCATGCTTAGGTGGAATAGATCTAAGTTTCAAATAATCAACATCAAGAGAAATTCTATCCACGTTCCTAGCCAATTCATCAATCTTAGGCAATTTTTCTTCAAGCAAAGCATTGAAATTCTTTTGAGAATTCATAAACTCTTTAACACTAGTCTCAAAATCAGAGGGCAACTTATCAAAATTTCCATAAGAATTGTTGTAGGAATTACCATAATTACTAGAGGAATTACTAGGATACGGCCTAGGATTAAAATTTCCTCTATAAGTATTATTTCCAAAATTCTTCCTACCAACAAAATTCACATCCATAGAATCATTATTATTCTCAATCAAGGTAGACAAAGGCATATCATTAGGATCCGAAGAAACACTCTTATTAGCAAATAATTTCATAAGTTCATCCATCTTTCCACTCAAAACATTAATTTCTTCAATCGCATGAACCTTTTTACTAGTAGATCTTTCGGTGTGCCTGAGGGAGTCCTGGATTAGGGGGTATCCAGACAGCCGGACTATATACTTTGTCCGGACTATTGGAGCGTGAAGATACAAGACTCAAGACTCTGTCCCGTATCCGGATGGGACTCTCCTTTGCGTGGAAGACAAGCTTGGTGATCCAGATAATATATTTCCTTCCTTGTAACCGACTCCATGTAAACCCTAGCCCTCTCTGCTGTCTATATAAACCGGAGAGGATGGTCCTTAGAAGGCCGATCACGATCACAATCATAATCATCATAGGCTAGCTTCTAGGGTTTAGCCTCTACGATCTCGTGGTAGATCTACTCTTGTACTACTCATATCATCAATATTAATCAAGCGGGAAGTAGGGTTTTACCTCCATCGAGAGGGCCCAAACCTGGGTAAACATTGTGTCCCTTGCTTCCTGTTACCATCAGCCTAAGACGCACAGATCGGGACCCCCTACCCGAGATCCGCCGGTTTTGACACCGACATTGGTGCTTTCATTGAGAGTTCCTCTGTGTCGCCGCAGCAAGGCTCGATGGATCATTCAATCATCGTCAACAACACGGTCCAGGGTGAGACTTTTCTCCCCGGACAGATCTTCGTGTTCGGCGACTTCGCACTGCGGGCTAATTCGCTTGGCCATCTGGAGCAGATCGACAGCTACGCCCCTGGCCACCAGATCAGGTTCGGAAACCTGAACTACACGGTTGATATCTGCGGAGACCTGATCTTCAATGGATTCGGGCTTGTGCCAGGAGCGCCGGACGGTCACGATGACCACGGCTTAGACCTGCTGTCGGATAATGCTCGGGATGGATGTCATCCCTGTGGCAGATCCGGACCTAAATCCGGAGCAGATCGTGTTGCCTAAAGACGGAGGGATGGACCCCGCCCCGCAGGCCGCACACTCATCGGCGGTAGAGCCGAACACAGGCCTCGCCCTCAAATAAGCATGTGACACCGGACCCCCGGACTCGTATCCGGCTGTAGGTTCCAGTCCGCGCTCTCGTGAGCCTGCCAAACCTGGTTGGGCTCCCGTAATGGAGTTCACCGCAGCAGATATCTTGCAGCACTCGCCCTTTGACGACGTGCTAGACTCGTTAAAGTGTCTCTCTTTGTCAGGAGGCTCTTGGCCGAACTATGTCCGGCTCGAGTGGGAAGCAGGCGACGAAGGAATTCGTGGCCCACCCACCACCCACTTCATCGCCACGGTCGATGACTTAACCGACATGCTTGACGGCGACTCCGTAGACATCGACGGTATGGACGACGATGCAGGAGAAGAACAGGAACCACCGCTCACTGGGCAGTGGACAGCCACCCAGTCATACGATATATATATATGGTGGATACGCCTAAGGAGGACGACGGCGACAATTCGGAAGATAAAACCCCCGGGCAAAAACCAAAACGACGGCGCAGACACCGCTCCAAGTCCAGCAACAGTAAAAATAGCGACAAGAGTGCCAGAAAGATCGACACCCCAGTCAACTGCGAAGGCAACAACGACCATATGGACCCAGCGATGGAGCAGGATGAGCCAGGTCACGCCGAACGCAGTCCGGAGCAGACGCCCGATCATAATGATCCCGAGGGACGAGTTCATCAAACCGCCCCAGGACAAGAGCATAGTCCGGATGACGATGCATTCATCATCCCGGAAACACGCGCGGAACGAGATAACCTCCACAGAAGGCTCATGGTCACCGCGAGAAGTCTAAAGAAGCAGAAGCAACGGCTAAAGGCCGCACAGGAAACGCTCAATCGCAGATGGAATAAAGTGCTAGACACTGAAGAAAGGTACGGCGACGATCGCCATACAAAGAGCTACCCAAAACGCAAGCTGCTGCCAGAATTCGACGATGAGGCCGTTCCACCAAAGAACATAACGGCCAGGAAGCCGGACAAACCACTTCATAACCACAACAGAGCAGCCACCGACGCCGCGCACGATTTACGCGAGCTCCTGGATAAGAAAGCCGGCGTGGCTAGGTCCATCTACGGATCAAAAGGACACACCCCGGCACAGGACTATCATACCGATCGGATACCAGTTCGGAATCAACACCGGACACAAAAACAGCCGACGGCATGCCACAGCACGTCCAGACACAAAGGGACTGCTCATCCCCTGTGCTTCACCGAAGAAGTACGGGACCATGAATTTCCACAGGGTTTCAAACCTGTGAACATAGAGGCATACGACGGAACGACAGACCCAGGGGTCTGGATCGAGGATTTTATCCTGCATATACACATGGCTCGTGGGGACGACCTCCACGCCATCAAATACCTTCCCCTCAAGCTGAAGGGACCAGCTCGACATTGGTTGAAAAGCCTCCCCGAAAATTCAATTGGAAGTTGGGAGGAACTCGAGGACGCTTTCAGGGCCAATTTTGAAGGAACTTATGTCCGGTCTCCGGATGCGGATGATTTAAGTCACATAATCCAACAGCCCGGAGAGTCCGCCCTCAAGCTTTGGAACAGATTCCTCACTAAGAAGAATAAAATTGTCGATTGTCCGGATGCCGAAGCCTTAGCGGCATTCAAACACAGCATCTGCGATGAGTGGTTCGCCAGACACCTCGGCCAAGAAAAGCCAAGGACAATGGCAGCCTTAACAAGCCTTATGACCCGCTTCTGCGCGGGTGAAGATAGTTGGTTGGCCCGTAAAGGCACCAGCGACCCAAGCACATCTGAAATAAGGGATGGCAACGGGAAGCCACGACGTAATAAAAACAAACGTCAAAACAAGGAAGAGAGCCCGGACAACACAACGGTCAACGCCGAATTCAGGGGCTCTCGACCCGGTCAGCAAAAGAAGCCATTTAAAGGCAGTAAAGAGGGACCGTCAGGTCTGAACAGAGTCCTGGACAGACTGTGCCAAATTCAGGGCACCCCCAACAAACTTGCGAACCACACTCACAGAGAATGCTGGGTCTTCAAGCAGGCCGGCAAATTAAATGTCGAACACAAAGGAAGGGAAACACCAAGTGAAGACGAGGATGAACCTCGCCAGCCAAACACTAGGGGACAGGAAAAATTCCCACCAGAGGTTAAAATAGTAAACATGATCCACGCGACTCACAAATCCACGAGAAGGCACGAACGTGCGCTCATAGACGCGTACGCTACAGAGCCCATCGTACCCATACCCAACTACTGGTTGGCTTGTCCGATCATCTTCGATCACACAGACTGCCTGACTAGTATTCGGCGAGGAGGATTAGAGGCCTTGGTGCTTGATCCAATAATCGACAGTTACCATCTTACCCACGTCCTCACGGACGGTGACAGTAGTCTCAATTTAATATACCAGGACACTATCCGCAGGATGGGGATAGACCCATCCAGAATTAGACAAAGCAACACCACCTTTGAAGGGGTAATACCAGGCGTTGAAGCCTACTGTAGGGGCTCCGTCTTAGTGGAGGTAACATTCGGCTCCCCAGGCAACTCCAGAAGCGAAGAACTACTCTTCACCATCGCACCCTTCCAAAGCGGCTACCACGCATTGCTTGGAAGAACGGCCTTCGCCCGCTTCAATGCAGTACCGCACTATGCCTACCTTACACTCAAGATGCCCGGCCCACGTGGCGTCATCACCGTTAACAGAAACACAGAGCACTCTTCACGCGTGAAGGAATACGCGACGTCTCTAGCAGCCGGACTCTAAGCGGCCTCCGATACCAGAAAGCATGACTGGTCGTTAAGACCACGGACATGGTTAGACGAGTCCGGCAGCCCGGATAAAAATGAGCCAGGGCGCCATATATGTAATCCCATAGAGGACACCAGGGGCTATAAATATTTAATAAAACCCCACCGTTGGCCTGACCTTATTTACAGGCCAATGCCTTACACTTTTATCATCCATCGCACGCCTCCGTTGTACTCTTCTACACGAGTTTTTCTTTTTTACAGACACAATGTGTGCGATACCCTTCCAGGAAACGGCACAACGGAGACAAAGGCGCAGACGTGCAGCAAGTCCCCGCTCAAAAGGTTTCTCTTTAGATTAAGCCCCTGTGTAAACCTTTTTTATTGCCTCTTGTTGTTTACACATCCCATGGGTACTATACCCATAGAGGATACTGCCGTTATTGGCATTTCGCCACGACAGACTAATGCACGTACCTAGAAATACAGTGTTTATAATGAAAGGGTGTTCTTCAACTCACCTTTTGTTACAAAGTCCGAATACCTTCGGGAGTGTTCGGCGTCACGAGTTCGGCCTTATATGCATCAGTTCCGAATCATGTCTTTGGTCAAATGTTGGGTTTGCCCGGCTCCTGGGTTTGCCGTCTTACGTTCCGTTCTTATCGGCTAAGGCGGCCAAAGGAGAACTACTGCGATTGTGCCCTGGTTATCCCGGATGAGCACCTCAGTAGAGAAAGCCGAAAACTGGCTGTCATGATACTGCGAGATACTATTCAACCACTCGAAGACTTACCGGAATCTTTAGGATTCCTCCGCATTAAGTAAGGACCGTTTCCTGGTCATGTACACACGCGCCCGTATTCGGATGCACGCAAAAGTACTAGGGGCTACATAGTAGCCCCACCGTCAAACTCTTATGGCTAAGTGAAAGTGTTACAACTATACAGTCTGGTTGCCTAGTTCGACGTGCAGTCACCTCCTTAATGGACCAAGATGTTGGATCAAGTGTGATTATGCATATTTTTCGCGAACACCCCCGCATTGTATGCGTGGGGGCTGAAGCCAACGACTACTAACTTTCAAAATTACATATATACATAAAACGGCCGCACAGGAGGTACAAATAATACTTTCGGGCACAAAGTATAAATATAGCCTCATAACCAAAATAACATTGTTTTTACAATGACATGATTTGTCACTCGAACATACACTGAGTCTCTATTAAGAGAGCACCTTATGTTACCTGCTCCAAGTAGTGCTCGGCCGGATCCTGGCCTCCCGCTGGATTCTGGGTCGCAATGAGGGTGGCCTCCATATTTGTCCAATATGCTTTAACGCGGGCAAGTGCCATCCGTGCACCCTCTATACACGCCGACCTCCTCATGGCATCGATCTAAAATACAGCACCGAGGAATTGTTGCACCAAACCAAAATAAATGTCCGGCTTAGGCCCCTTCGGCCAAAGATGGTCTACTACAGACCGCATGGCAAGCCCGGACAACCTATGAAGCTCCGCCAAAGCAGCCATCTTCTCACTCAACGGCAATGGACGCGCGAGAGCATTGAATTGGGACCAAAACAGTCTCTCCACTTCTTTATCACCTTGATCCTCGAAAAACTTGGCGGCATCAGCTGTACTCTTCGCCAAGTCCGCATAAGCGTCTGCAGGACTCCAACGTCGATCCAGGAGAGCATACTTCGGATCCAAGAACTTCATCCGCAACAAGTAGGGACTCCCGGCCGCAATTTTTCCGGCCTGTGGAAGCTCCTCCCGCGCATCCCTAACCTCGGTCCGCATCTCCTTGGCCGCATTAAGTGCCTTGTTCAGGTCAGCCGAATTAACCTGATTCTCCTTTTCAAGGAGCTCATACCGGTCGGCGGCATTTTTCAACTCCAGAGCCATTTCGGCTATCTTGTCTTCGCTTCGGCGATGAGCAGCATGTTGCTCTCAACTCTTCGGCCGCCTTTAGGGCAGCCGCATCGCTAGCCCGAGCTTGTTCCTTGGCCTGGGCAAGTTCTGCCCTCGGGTCTTCCACGGCAGCAGCACCGTCTGCAGTTCAAGCATGTCGCATTAATATTATGCCCCTCTCATATTTTCATATACAACATAATAAGGAAAGCAGAGCACATACCTTGTGACTCGTTTAGCCGTTCGTTCACCAGCGTGATATCGCATCAATAGATCCAATTCGCCTCCTTAGTTCGGCAATTTCAACAGACTGTTCGGAGGCCGGATCCTTAGATACCTGCGCATATGTACAGTGCAATCAGTACTTACACAATATGATCCTCCGTTTGCCACCTAGGGCGGGCAACCAGAGTCTCAGGGGCTACTATCCATATGGAGCACACCTAGCGCGTGCCTCACAACCAAAAAATTGTGTATTTTTTACTACATACCTCAAAGCCTCTGAGCAAGCTCGTAAATGCTTCATTCAAACCACTTGTGGCGGATGAAATCTTCTTGAGCACCGTGCTCATTATTGAGCGGTGCTCCTCCGAGAGCGTAGCTCGCTCCAGAAGGCCCGTCAGCATGTCCGGCCGGACACCAAACTGTGCTGGACCCTTCTCATCGCCCCCCGTGGGAGCCGAACGCTCTGGGATCAAGGCGGAGGACGGATTAGCCTCTGGCTTCGGCAAATCCGAACTCCTCCGTGATGACACCTCGGTGTCGCCCGCCTCAGGAGACGGAGAGGCTGGTGGGGTCTCACTCTCCATCATCTATGGAGGAAGATCCCCCGAAGACGAACTCTGTTGAGAAGAGCTGCTAGCCGGACTGCAAAGAATGGATCCTGGTTAATGTACTCGGAGAAAGGTAGTACCTTCGAATTTACGGTTAACTTACAGCTCGTTGGAGGGCTGGCCCGTCGGCGGGCATGACGCGGTGAGGGTGCCCGTCGGGGCAGAGCCCCCTGGTGATACCTTTTTCCCTTGCTTGGGCATCTCCGTCTCCAAGTCTTCGGAAGCGGCCCTCTTCTTCCCGCGCGGGGAGGAGGCTTTAGACTCTCCTTCCAGACTATCCTCCTCAGGGGAGGTAGCAATTCCCCCGGTTTGGATGCACAGTGTGTGAAGGTCGGCTTCTCTGTTCTTCCCTTTGTCTTTCCCTGAGGGCATTTTGCTGAGCACCCGGCGAAGCATCTTGGCGATGGTTGGACTAGGTGAGCCTTCAGGAAGTGGCGTCGGACACCTGATTCTCTCCACTTTGCTGAGCCATTCCTGGCCACGGAGGATTTTCAGAACGATTATGATAAATATAAACGAAGTGTCTAGTTTCGGGGTTACTTACTTGGTTATCTAGGCGATTGCAGCTTAGGCCCGCATCCTCGATGGTGTCCGGACACTTCACTTGTGGTCCGAAGAATTATTTACACATCCCTTCGAGATTCAGGCCGAAGAAGTGCTTAATAGTCCGCGGACCCTCTGGATTGAACTCCCACATCCGGAGAGGCCGGCGTTTGCACGGCAAGATCCATCGGATTAGCATTACTTGAATTATGCTGACAAGGTTAATGTCCCTCTCAAGAAGCACCCGGATGCGGCTCTGCAGTATTGGTACATCGCTAGCGGGCCCACAATTCCGTCCTACGTTGGTCCATGACGCCAGTTGTGACGGAGGGCCCGAGCGGAAGTCGGGGCGGCCACCCACTTTGCGCCTCTGGGAGCCGTGACGTAAAACCATCTCCGCTGCCATACATCGGATACTTCTGGGAAAGAACCCTCTGGCCAGGGGGCATCAAGTGTGGAGTGATGTGGAGGAAGGCCTCGCACACAATGATGAACGACGAGATATGGAGGATAGCATCCGGAGCTAGATCATGAAAGTCTAACCCGTAATAGAACATGAGCCCCCTCACAAAGGGATCAAGGGTGAGGCCCAGGCCACGGAGAAAGTGAGGAACAAATACAACGCTCTCATTGGGCTTGGGTGTAGGGATGACCTGCCCTAGAGCAGGGAGCCTGTGCTGTATGTCGGCAGTCAAATATCCAACCTCCCTAAGCCTCGCAACGTCCTCCTCTTTGATCGAGGAGGCCACCCACCGGCCTTGAGGGTTGGATCCGGACATATTGGAGGATCTGGGGTGTTTGAGTTTGAGCCTCGGGTGTTAGAACTCGAGATGCGAAAGGGCGCAAGGGTGGTGGAAAAGAGGTGTAGGCCTCGGCTCCTTTATAAAGGGGGTGAATATCAAGAGTCCTCAGCATGACCGCTCGAGACTTATCTAAAAACTCGGAGTCATACCAACAGTCGTCGTGGGGTGGCGCACGCCCGTATTGATGGAAGATCCCATAATAAGGGAAACACGATCCCTGCTTTGGCAGGGCGTGCCAATAAAACCGTCTCGCAACACGAGGCGAGGTGGGCCAAGAAACACTCGTTCGTGTTGGGCCGGGCCACGATGCAGGGGCACGACGTATGAAAATTGCCAGCAGATCAGATTTATGTTATGCCCCCTACGGTGGCGTGTGAAGATCATTTTGCAGATCCAGACACGATTCCAGTGTTCAATAATTACTTTGGAGTATTCGGAGATGGAACCCGCCTTGCAATGCCGAAGACAAGACTGTGCGCCGGACTCATCGTCATTGAAGCCTGGTTCAGGGGCTACTGAGGGAGTCCTGGATTAGGGGGTATCTGGACAGCCGGACTATATACTTTGTCTGGACTATTGGAGCGTGAAGATACAAGACACAAGACTCCGTCCCGTGTCCGGATGGGACTCTCCTTTGTGTGGAAGACAAGCTTGGCGATCCAGATAATATATTTCCTTCCTTGTAACCGACTCCATGTAAACCCTAGCCCTCTCCGATGTCTATATAAACCGGAGAGGATGGTCCTTAGAAGGCCGATCACGATCACAATCATAATCATCATAGGCTAGCTTCTAGGGTTTAGCCTCTATGATCTCATGGTAGATCTACTCTTGTACTACTCATATCATCAATATTAATCAAGCAGGAAGTAGGGTTTCACCTCCATCGAGAGGGCCCGAACCTGGGTAAACATTGTGTCCCTTGCTTCCTATTACCATCAGCCTAAGACACACAGATCGGGACCCCCTACCCGAGATCCGCCGGTTTTGACAGTGCCATTGAGAATAATTAACCATAATATTATCTAGGAGTTTGGTAGCTTCTCCTAAAGTGATTTCCATAAAAGTGCCTCCCGCGGCCGAATCTAAAAGATTTCTAGAAGCAAAATTCAATCTGGCATATAAATTTTGTATAATCATCGATAAATTCAAACCATGAGTAGGGCAATTACGTATCATTAATTTCATCCTCTCCCAAGCTTGTGCAACATGTTCATGATCAAGTTGCTTAAAATTCATAATATCGTTTCTAAGGGAGATGATTTTAGCGGGAGGAAAATACTTGAGATAAAAGCATCTTTGCACTTATTCAAGAATCAATATTATGTTTAGGCAAAGACGAAAACCAAGTTTTAGCATGATCTATAAGCGAAAAAGGAAATAGCTTCAATTTAACAATATCATCATCCACATCTTTCTTCTTTTACATATCACACAAATCAACAAAGCTATTTAGATGGGTAGCAGCATCTTCAATAGGAAGGTCGGCAAATTGATCTATCATGACAAGATTCAGCAAAGCAGCATTAATTTCACAAGATTCAGCATCGGTAAGAGGAGAAATCGGAGTGGTAAGAAAATCATTGTTGTTGATATTGGTAAGGTAACACAATTTAGTATTGTCTTGAACCATCGTGACAAGCAAGCAATCCAACACACAAGCAAGCAAGCGGCAAGCGAAAAAGAGGCGAACGGAGAAGATGGCGCATAAAACGGCAAGGGTCAAGTGGGGGCGAGGAAAACGAGAGGCAAATGGCAAGTAATGTAATGCGAGGGATAAAGAGTTTGTGATGGGTACTTGGTATGTCTTGACTTGAGCGTAGGCTCCCCGGCAACGGCGCCAGAAATGGCTCATTGTCGGGAAATCAAATCTTGACTTGACTTGGCGCACACCTCCCCTGCAACGGCGCCAGAAATCCTTCTCGCTATCTCTTGAGCACTACGTTGGTTTCCCTTGAAGAGGAAAGTGTGATGCAGCAAAGTAGCGTAAGTATTTCCCTCAATTTTTGAGAACCAAGGTATCAATCCAGTAGGAGGCCACGCTCAAGTCCCTTGAACCTACACAAACAAATAAGAACCTTTCAACCAACGCGATAAAGGGGTTGTCAATCCCTTCACGGCCACTTGCAAAAGTGAGATCTGATAGAGATGATAAGATAATATTTTTGGTATTTTTATCATAAAGACTAAAAGTAAAGAAAGCAAAATAAAGGTGTCAGAAATAGCTCGTTGACGGGAGATTAATATGATGGAAAATAGACCCGAGGGCCATAGGTTTCACTAGTGGCTTCTCTCAAGATAGCATAAGTATTACGGTGGGTAAACAAATTACTGTCGAGCAATTTATAGAATTGAGCATAGTTATGAGAATATCTAGGTATGATCATGTATATAGGCATCACGTCCGTGACAAGTAGACCGACTCCTACCTACATCTACTATTATTACTCCACACATCGACCGCTATCCAGCATGCATCTAGAGTATTAAGTTCAGAAGAACGGAGTAACGCTTTAAGCAAGATGACATGATGTAGAGGGATAAACTCATCCAATATGATATAAACCCCATCTTTTTATTCTCGATGGCAACAATACAATACGTGTCGTTTCCCCTACTGTCCCTGGGATCGAGCACCGCAAGATTGAACCCAAAGCTAAGCACTTCTCCCATTGCAAGAAAGATCAATCTAGTAGGCCAAACCAAACTGATAATTCGAAGAGACTTGCAAAGATAACCAATCATACATAAAAGAATTCAGAGAGATTCAAATATTTTTCAAAGATAATCTTGATCATCAACTCACAATTCATCGGATCTCGACAAACACACCGCAAAAGAAGAGTTACATTGAATAGATCTCCAAGAGAATCGAGGAGAAATTTGTATTGAGATCCAAAGAGAGAGAAGAAGCCATCTAGCTAATAACTATGGACCCAAAGGTCTGAGGTAAACTACTCACACATCATCGGAGAGGCTATGGTGTTGATGTAGAAGCCCTCCGTGATCAATGCCCCCTCCGGCGGAGCGCTGGAAAAGGCCCCAAGATGGGATCTCACGGGTACAGAAGGTTGCGGCGGTGGAAATAGGGTTTTGGCTCCGTATATGATGTTTCCAGGGTACATGAGTATATATAGGCGAAAGAGGTCCGTCAGGAGAGCTACGAGGGGCCCACGAGGGTGGGGGCACGCCCAGGGGGCAGGCGCGCTCCCTGCCTCGTGGCCTCCTCGTTGATTGCTTAACTTCCACTCCAAGTCCTCTTGATCATGATTGTTCCGAAAATCATGTTCCTGAAGGTTTCTTTCCGTTTGGACTCCGTTTGATATCCTTTTCCTTCAAAAGACTGAAATAGGCAAAAACAACAATTTGGGCTGGACCTCCGGTTAATAGGTTAGTCCCAAAAATAATATAAATGTGTATAATAAAGCCCATTGAACATCCAAAACAGAATATATAATAGCATGGAACAATCAAAAATTATAGATACGATGGAGACGTATCAATGTCACACTCTCCCTATCATTATACATTACACGGTTTTCATTATCTCTCACGTCTCTACCGTTCTCTCGTATCACTAGGTACCTAAGCTTTCTTTTTTCACAGCCACACACACAGTCTCCACTCGTCTTTCACTTTGTCTTTCTCTCTATGGGATTCTCTCACACACCCTATATGTCTCTAGATATGAATCATACCACTAAAATTTCTCTCTCTCTCTCTCGTGTATACGCAACATTTGTTGAAGTCTCCTTTTCGTCTCCATCCCATACTGACATTATTCA
>LR880970.1:476463425-476475911 GCA_904067115.1 Aegilops sharonensis | reverse complement strand
TGTTCTCTGGTATCACTCGGTACCTAAGCTTTCTTTTTCACCGCCACACACACAGTCTCCACTCGTCTTTCACTTTGTCTTTCTCTCTATGGGATTATCTCACACACCCTATATGTCTCTAGATATGACTCATACCACTAAAATTACTCTCTCTATCTCTCTCTCCTGTAGACACAACATTTGTTGCGGTCTCCTTTTTGTCTCCATCCCAGACTGACTTATTCATTTGTTTACCGATCAGACAAACTCCCCCCCCCTCTCTCACACACACACACGCAACTCCTGCTTCCACTCCCCTTCCCGACTACCGTCTCTCTCTCTCACACACAAAACTCTCGCTTTCGCACCCCCAACTCGTATTTCTCTCACAAACATTTATCGACTATCCTCTAGATAGGTTTATACACCCGCACACTCGTGCTTCCACTATCGCATACATGTCTCTCTCCCGCTCCTTGTATCTATGTAGATTTTTCTTCCCTTCTTGAGACACGCCCTCTCGATCGTGCACACACACACTATCGCCTCATTTTAAGTTGATACCGCTCGCACACACACTCTTTGTGTCTTTGTCACACATGCACTCCCTCTCTCACACACATGGGCTTTTTGCAACAACTAGTAAGATGCCCATGCGTTGCACGGAACATCAAGATGCATTTGTATGAGTAGTTTATCCTGTGGGAGAAAAGGATGAACAAGGGAAGGCCTTATTTGCAAGTGTGGAGAGGGGTGTGGGTATCTTTTTGCAAAATTGCCATAGTTTCCTTCCTATTCGTTAGATATAGATCGGACGTCCTATATTGCAGGATGGCAGGCACACGATCATCACCGACTATGCTTTTTATAAGAGTAGGGATAAAAAACAGAGTTGGTGATGATGGTGGGTCTGCCATCCTACAATATAGGCCTTCCGATTTATATCTGACGGATAGGAAGGAAACTATGAAAATTTACCCACACTCCTCTCCACATTTGCAGATAAGGCCTTCCCTCGTTCATCCTTTTCTCCCACAAGATCTTGATGTTCCATGCAACGCACGGGCATCTTGCTAGTAAGAGTAGAAATTAGACATATACCACTTCTCGAATCTTGAAACCAACAACATTCCTCCCTTATCTCATCAAAACTGCCAAAGGAATATATTTTGAGTGAAACATAACATTTTTTGAGTGATGTACGTATTTCGAAACTAGAATTTTTTCTATCAAATCGGTGAATATGTATTAATCTACTCTGATCGTGTGGCAACGCATTGGCACATTGCTAGTAGTTATTATAATTTTTTGGACACCAGACAAACGGTGGAGTACATATACGAAGAGAAGAGGCACACACACGCAGTCGGTCTCTCGCTGTCTCGCACACATTAGTGTTACGTAAAGGCAACATTAACAAATAAACCCTAAAACCCTAGGTGCATGATTGCTGCATTCGCGGGTACCGGGTACGTGGTGGAGCGCACCTTTGTAGGAATAGTCAGCTCGCGTGATAATTTGATCCGTAGGAGTTGATGGTTGGGACCACAGGTGAACGACTTGGAGGCGGTGGCTCGCCAGTTGCCATAGATCGAGTAGCCACGTTTAAAATATCATTTTTTAACGGGGTTAATAGTTCCGATTTTCAATGGCGCGTTATAAGTACTAAGTAGTTTTTAGAACGATTGGTATGGAGAAAAAATGGAATTCATAGTACTACGTACCTCCTTGGCGTATGGTTGTATGGGTTTATGTTGTGAGATGTTGAACCTGGTAGTTCTAGGGCAAATACTATGGTTTAGATTTAGATGTTGGTTTTTAGTAATGAAAATCGGAAGGGGGAAACCCTTCTTTGATTAAAAAACTACTACCTCCGTTCTGATTTACTAGTCCCCATCGTATTTTGGGTCAAAGTTTGCCCACGAATTTTACTTGTAAAATGTGAATGGAAAACGAGATTTTGTTATACCCAAACAAAAAAGGACTGGAGGGAGTGATTGCTCTGACACGTACGCGATCTCTCATAGCACAGGCATTGAACCGGCGTGCTGGCCAAGAGGGCACCACTCGCTGCAGGCCCGGCTGAACACGCCTCCTCGCCGCATGCAACCGGCTTCAGACTGCCCCGCCTGCCTTCATTGAATCCGCGCATGTGCCGGCAACACGTCCTTCCGCGAGCCGGAAGGCATTTTAGAACACAAAAAATGACCAAAATATAATTATTTACGCATGGTCTTGACTTGTTGTGCTCGCACTGGTAGCAGGAACTAGAGGTCTTTCTTTATTCATAACTCTCCTCAATTTTTTTTGGCTTTGAAGTGAATCATGGCTGTGGACATTATGTATGAATGTGCAGATATCTATGAACATGAGGTTGATGTGGAAGTTGAACTTGGAATGTCGGGCTTGCGCATGAACAATACCATGTCCAATGCTTCGTCTATTATTGTTTGGAAAGTAATTGCTGTTATTACATGACCCGGAAAAAAAATTTGTACCACATCAGTAGATGCACGGACATCACAACAGGCATGCTGACTGGATAAACATTTGAACCTAGCTACTATGAAGGAAATTTTGTATTGACAACAGTTTTAGATAGCAGGAGACGCCTAGCCTGCTCTGCCTCTGCTAGCTTATTTCTGGCTTCTTCCATCTCTTCTTTGGCATGGGTGAAGAGAGCATCTGATTGCTCTTTTCTCTTCTTTAGGAACTCAGCTACATTCTCAAGGGCTGTTGCACGCTTTCTTTCAGCCTTTACTAGAGCCACGAGGACACGAACAGCTGACGACTCCACCTGGCTTGTGTGTAATCCAGCATCATCTAGGAATTTGCACCTTGTGTCTAATCCAGCATCATTAGGGAACTGGCACCTTGTGTGTAATCCAGCCTCATTCTGGAAACATGATCTCGAGGTTGACCATACTTCCTTCTTCGCAGGAACTGCATCCTGACATGAAGTTACTTCTTTTTTAGATCAATACTCAGAGCAACCCAGATCCATTTAGTAGAAGCCAGATAAACAGAACTGGGAGAAGTGAATTCAAAAGGAAAAAAATATAAAAACAGACTACAAGGTGAGAACACCCACTTCCTACATCAAGCTAAAAACGAAAGCATTAGGACAATTAAGACTCTTCTTATTACACATCGAAGAACACGAGGCTTAAGAGAAACAGAAACTACAACATATACACATCGAAGAACACGAGGCTAAACGAAAGTAATTGAAAGGGTGTTACTTACCAAAGCTCATTTTACAGGTTCGGTGCAGCTCCTCTTTAACTTGCCACGCTCCTTGAAGATGTCCCCAATATCCCGTGTTTGGTCCTCATTGCTCCTCTGCATGTTCGCACTTGCGGTTTTAAAATCTCAACATGGCAAAAAAAATATACTACTAGTAATACTCATGCATCTTGTGGGCAACATTAAAGCACTCGTCTTCCATGTTAGAGCATCTCCAACAGAATCACAACGTGCGGTGCTTTAAAAAAGCATTTATAGTGCTGAGATCAAGAAGTAGAGATAGAGAGTAGAGACTAGAGAGTACAGGATAGTTCTCAGCATAGATAGATAAAAAATAGATTATTCAACTACTCCTCGTCGTCTGACTCCTCCTCGGTGATGTCCTCCTTCGACGTCTGACTGTAGGCGTGAAGATACCGACCGTCGTCGGATTCCCAGGGCGACGCTGCTCCTAGCCTCATGTTGAATCGAGCATCCGCTTTTCTCCTACGCTTGTCCTCGCGATAGGCAGCTCGTTCCACCCTCCTCTTATCCCTCTCCGCCCTCCTTAGCGCGTAGAACTCGCGCTCATTGATGATGTCCTGCGGGAAGCGTTGGCGCCACAGCGCCATGCCTTCCTCATCCATCTCGGCGATGCCGAGATGGTGCTCCCGCCTTCGTTTGTCGCGACGATCCTCGTCAGTGATAAGCCGCGGCAGAGGCGCGAGCTCCTGTGCCCGCTCCCGCGTCGGCACGTCGGGGAAGTTCAATGTTCTATGAGGCCAACGGAGGCGCGACGCCGCCGCATCGTACACGCGGGCGGCCTCGTTGGCAGTGTCGAAATTGCCGAGGCCGAGGCGCATCCCGCGGAACCGGATCTCGGCGGAGAAGCCGCCGGAGGGGCGCGTGCGGACGCCGCGGTATCCCCAAGTTTCCCGGCGACGTGGCGGCATGGTGGCGCGGCGCCGGCGAGGCGAGAAAGAGCGGGGAGAGAGCAGTGGCAAGGCACAAAGCGGGGAGAGATCAGTGGCAAGGCACAGAGCGGTGGGAGGGCGTTGGATTTTATAAAGCGCGTCGGATGCCGCGCGCCAAAACTAGCGCACACCCGGCCGCTTTTTCCCGCGCGCGCGCAATCCTTTCCCGACATGTCTGCTATCTCTACTCTCTTCTCTACTGTTATATTTATTTTATATTTAATATTTATCTCTACTTCTCTACTCTCTACTTTTTTTCTTATAAAAAACAGAGTTGGTGATGATGGTGTGCCTGCCATCCTGCAATATAGGCTGTCCGATTTATATCTGACAGATAGGAAGGAAATAATGGCAGTTTTGCAAAAAGATACACACACCCCTCTCTAGATTTGCAAATAAGGCCTTCCGTCGTTCATCCTTTTCTCCCACAAGATAAACTACTCATACAAATGCATCTTGATGCGTGCAACGCATGGGCATCTTGCTAGTTCTAAAAAACTTTCCATCATTTGCCACACTACTGGTTGCAGATGAAAAACCTACCCAAGCACAACGCGGTATAGGAGCGATGCACAATTACAAGCTGATATTATGTTGGACAATGGAGGTAATAACCAATTACTTTTACAGGAACAATAGCACCCAGGAAATTTGAAGGGTAGGTATGAACAAAATTGGAACTGCACATGTACTGCTAAGTGATTCAATACACACATTACCAATCGAGGAGGAGAACGATGGTTGCGGCGGCCTCTGTGAGTCATGGTTGGCAACGGGAGTCAGTTCATTGTCCACGACGGTGGTGCTTCTGCGCTTGGCGTCGGCTTTCGAGAAGCAGATCCGAGACCGTGGAAGACGGTGCCGGGGAAGAGGCTCCATGTACGACGACGACGACGATGGACCGGCTCCAGTGCGGTGTACGAGGTCGTCGATGAGGCAGATGCGCTGTGGTGGACGAGTGCGCCGATGTAGAAGGGGAGGAGCACGAAGGCTGCGGTGCCGTGGAGAAGTCTATTTTGCGGTGGGGATAGAAAATGGGGAGTATTCAGGTTTACTACTCTGGGTGCCGGGGTGGGGTTGGCTGGGTAGGGTGAACCTGAAGTTACGAAAACAACCCCCTACCAACAGTCATCCATAGGCTTGTTCTGAAGGCTATGATGGTAACTTCCCACTGCTCGAATCAGGGTCGCGGGAGATTTTCCCGCCGACCTCAAAATTTTGTGACACTGAACTCCCCGTGTGGCGTGTTGGGTGATTCGGCTAAGCAACTAGCAAGTAGTACTAGTAAACTCTGCATATTAGGTTTGACCAAAGTCAAACTTTCTAAAGTTTGACCAAGTTTATAGAAAAAATATAAACATTTACCATAACAGATATGTATGATGTGAAAGTACATTCAATAATGAATCTAATGGTATTTATTTGTTATTGTATATGTTAATATTTTTTGTTATAAACCTTCTGAGAGTTTAGAAACTTGACTTTGACCAATGCTAATACGCGGACTTAAATAAAAACGGAGGGTGTACACATTTCTTTTCTTAGTATGTAGTGAATTAATCATTTGTTGAAATTGTGAAATAAATATATTAGGCTACCGACTTCGAATGTAATGGTCTATACAATTCAATAGTTACAATCATTGTCGAATTCCAAGATGTATACGAGGTCTGTAGTACTTCACAACATGCTCAAACTCGCATAATCCCAGTCAAATGACAATCAAAATGCATTTCATAGTTATTACTTTGTAGGATACAACAAAACCAACAATAACTCTACATCAGCCATTATAAAAGCAACATTTTGAACATATCCCAATGTGTGAATGAAACATGCAGAGAGAGCTTGCGAAGATGGAGCAGATAGGGCGGGAAAGATTGTATGTATGTGGACGAGAGAGTAGGAGACAAACCTAATGAATCAGAGAGAGAGAGAGATAGAGAGAGAAAGAGAGAGGAAGAAGTTAGGTCTGTGAGAAAGATGGAGACATGTAATATACGTTAGATGCGTGTGCATCCGGATTCTGTACACATGGAAGGAGAAGAGACAACAGGTTTGATGAGAGAGATGGAAAAACATGGACGAGAGGGGAAGGATCTCGTGGGTTGAGGGATTGACAAATTTGTGCGGGGGAGAGAGGGATTGGTAATTTTGTGTGAGAGAGAGAGAGGGTGGGGGGAGGAGTCAGTCAGCCATCGTCACATCATCTGCTTCCAAATGGCCCCGCATTCTCTAGCGCAGTGTGGTCACCTTCTTCGATCTCCTCGATGCCCTCTTTAAAGATTGAGGTGTTGTGCATGCTGGGGTGCAGAGAAGCACAAGCGAGAGTGGTCGCCATATAACCTTGGATGGGGATGAATTGTGTGCTCGGGGGAGGGTGTGTGTGTGTGATGTGTGCTGTGTGTGTGTGTGTGTTTGTGTGTGTGTGTGCCAGATATTGAGAGAAAACAAACCTAAGGAGAGAAGTGTGTGTGTATGTGACGGAAAGCTACATGCTAAACAGGGTATTCACGAAGAGATTGTGCGTGCGAGATAGAGAGCGATGTGCGGGCCTTGAGGTGGGCAGGGGCCGGGTGAGGGTGTCAAAATGTGCACGTTGATGCATGTGTTAAATGCGATCGTGCGAGGGACGGACGAATCAAGAGAGATGGTTGTTGTTTTATGGATGCTCCTCTCTCTCTCTCTCTCTTCTAACACACACACACACAAGTAAAATAGAAGACCGTTCTCTCATGTATACACAATGTATCGACATCTGTCTATGTCTCACTCATGCATGATCATTTGCACATTCACACCTCTCTATGTCTCTATCACACGCACACCGTCTCCACATTGCCCTTCCGCCACAACACACATATGGACACATACACACCTTCTCTCTCAGTCACACACACAAAATCAGCATTAAAAAAACTAGGGCGCACCTAAAACGTCCAAATCCAAATAAACATGAACTGGAGCTAAATTCAAATATATGGAAATATTGTAGCGTCAAGAACTTTTCCAGGAAAAAAAAGTTGAGTAATATTCGGGGATTGTTTTCACACACACAAAAAGGTTCGGTGGATGTCCTTCGAGCGCGACACGCTGATGCAGCGTTTGATCGACCGCACGGCCGCGGTTCACGCGCTTGCACAGGATTCCGTATCGTGGCTATGGTAACTAATAAAAGCGCTGCCTAAGTCTAATGTTTACGTGTACTAGTACGGTTTTATTTTAAGTTTGACCAACCCTATATAAAACTAAACTAAGCTCCCATACATGCACTCATCAATATGCCGCCGCCATTGCGCATGCCGGCGCCCGCCTGCTCCGGCCAACAATTTCTCGCCCATCACCGCCGTGTCGCCGCCATCCCTGTGCCATGAAGTCGAAGGCTCACCCGCTCACGTCGTCTGCAGTCCCTCCTCACGATGTCGCCGCGCTGCCAAGCACGCGAGCAGCTGGTGGAGCCGCGTCTATGCACGCCGCGTATGAAGAGGAGGACGAGCGCGTGCTCCAGCACGCCAGCGAGGAGGAACTAGCGTGTCATTGTCGTCTCCGCCCGCGCGGAGGAGGCGCGCATGGTGGCTGTCACGGAGGAAGCCGGTCGCGCGTGCGTCGAGCCTGCAAACCTGGTACGGGCGCGGAATCTACCTTCGAGACCTTGAATGCCACGTGGATCCTACAATCCAAAGGAGCAATTTGGGTCAGTTGACTCTTGTGAGCCATTTGATGCAACATGGATGGCTAGAAGGGCTTCTTCAACCTCTGAAATTGACGCACGGTTCATCTTCTCAGCCCACCACACGCCTAACTGCCTGCCGCCGCCGCCGCGCCCTCCCCTGAACAGCCTGCCACCGCCATGCTCCGCCCCACCCCCGCCATCTGTTTAACCCCGGGCACGATCCATTTTTCTGGCGAACTGCATTCCACACCCAACACTCGTAAGATAGATCATGGGCACCCTGCCACCCTAATATTGATACTGGGGTAGCTTCTCTTCCATCTTCTTCCTTCGCTCCATCGAACTTCTTTCACAAATCGACTGACCCAAATTATACTACTAGTACGAACGTATTAAGTACAGTAGGAACACGAAGATACGAGCAGTAGTACCAACTGCATGAAGAACAGTAGTAAGACATAGTACTAGTACTACTGTACGTACTAAAGAGTTCAAATAACGAGAAAGAACATAAACATAGTTCTGCTGGGGCCTCAGCACAACACACCCTTGAAAATAAACTAAGCAACTAGTCCGCTTGACACTGCAGTTGAACCAGCATGAGCGACGGCACTGCCACCTACTCGGAGTCCGAGTCCACGTCCTCGACTTCGTCCTCGTCCCTCTTCCTCTTCCTCTTCACCGTCGCTTCTTTGCTTGAACCGGACACTGGGCTCTGCTTCTTCATCCAACCCTTGTAGATATTTAAACAAAGGTAGGCATCCATTGCTGCGTACAGGATGTGATCTTCATCTAATGTCTTCGACTCCCATGCATGATGAAACTCGTGGTGAGGTTTCTTCAGTTTAGCGCACGAAGGATCAATCATGGCTGCTGCCAGGGTCAGCATTGAAGGCTGAGAGGAGGAAACCAGGCTTGCCTTCTGGAGATCGAAGGGTTGGCCTACAACAAGGCCTATCCGACCCAGGACATCCCTGTCGTTCCTGAAGTCTACAGTAACGAATTTCACTCTTTCGTCCTTGAGGAAGTTCTTAAAATCCTGGCACTCAACGTCGGCATGGCATATGTGGTAGACCAAGCACACGTTATGTACGCAAACCTGGATCACAGCGGGCTTCTTCTTCTCTGCCTCCTTTAGAATCTTCTCACTTTGCAAGACTGTGGTGTACTCAAAATCTAGCCCAGTGACCCACTCATCCGTTGAACTGTTGAACATGCGTAGGAAGCGAGCAAGGCATGCTTTCACCGTCGCGGATCCACGTGTGTAGACGACGATGAACTCATCGCCGGTGATGGCTCTAACCTGGTACTCAGCGGCGACCATGGAGATTTGGGAGGCCATGGATTTTGGAGGAGGGTTAGGAGAAGTTGAACTGGTGTAATGTGAAAGGATGTGACGACTGGGAGCGAACTGTTGTAAGGTACTGTACTAGTAGAAGATGGGGACGAGTAGGGCGTGCGAATGGCGTGGGGTTGCTGGCTTGCCCGGTGGATAAACGGCTGCAAGCCCCCCAAAGAGTTCTCGAGAACTATGCGGGACCCACTAGATGTCATGTCTACTAGACCCATATCGTAGGCCTGATGGTATAGCTTCTGCCTGTTCACACGCCATGCCGGTGCGTGGGTAACTTCACTTAATTCCGTCAACGGTCGCGCCTCCCACGACCTTCGCCTCCCTCGCGTGGTCGCGCCCTTTGAGACTTCGACCGGCTATAAATGAGCAATTTTTTTGCCTACTCCGCATGCATGATACTCCCTCTGGTCCTTTTTACTTCCATCAACCGTTTGCAAAGTGTTTGACCAAATTTATACTAAAAATATCAATATCTACAATACTGATTATAATGAGTATAAGAACTACTATTAGATGAGTTAGATGAGTTAAAGATTCTAATCCTGAACTAACCCTGAAGTAACTCTAGCGAAAGAGGTGTTTGGATGACAGGGTTAGATGGAGCGCGGATACGGCGAGATGCCTTCATGGGCAGTGCGAGAGGGAGGGAGGGAGGGAGAGGATGAGAAGCTTCGAGGAAGTGGGGAGGGATCTGCTGCGGGGAGAGCGAGAGAAAAATGTGCTTTTAGTGTCCCGAGAAGAACTAACCCAAATAAGCACCTCTTGGGTGGGTTAGATTTTTTGAATGGGTTAGATGCATCTAACCCAAACTAACCCTCCTGTTTGGGTATTTCTGGGTTAGTTGAGTTCAAACTAACCCAAACTAACTCTAACACATGGATCCAAACAGGGCCAAGGTTAGCTATTAGAGTACTACTACCTCCCTTCTAGTTTAAAGGGCTCGATTCAAAAATTTCACCTACTCTTAGCAAGATAGAGGCGGTCGAATAGTTTTTGTAGTCTGCAAAAGTACTCAACTAATGTTGTCGTTCTTCACAAAAAAATGTGTTTACCAATGCATGCATGAACACTAGTTACTCTAACCCCCCTCTCTTCTTTAATTCTTTGCCACATCAGCATGTTTGCTATTCCCGTGTGCATGATACCAGCTAAGATACCACCATTATGGCCAGCCTTAATCATCGCATGCAATAATTTAGTGCACCTTGAAATATGAACATGTGTGGGGCGTGTATGTTTTTAATGACTTGAGATTATACCTAGCCCGACATGCAAGATGAGACTTATTATGCACCGTTCCCCATACCTGCAGGAAGCCCGTTCGTCTCCAAATCTTTTCCTCTCCATATGTGGAAACAATATGCCTGCCAGACTCTCCTTCTCCTTCCGGCAGTCCCACTACTCCACCCCGTGTGGAAAAAATCTGCATGCACGACTCTCCTCCCCCCCGCGCTCGTCCAATCCGTTGTGACCAGCAATATTTCCACCCCTTCCCTCCCCCGTAATTTACTCCAACAAATATTCCCACATAGTTGTTACGTTAATCACGCAACATATCTTCCGGGACGCTGCTTCAGTTACTTAACTGCAGGTGCATTTGGTCACTGACATATGGGCCCAACAGGGGTCTGGCCCACATGTTAGTGACGCAACTGGACTTGCAGTTAAGTCAGTGCAGCTCAGTCCATATCTTACATAGGTGTGCCATTGCTCGCTATAAATACTACGCCTCCCACGACATTTGGAAGAACACTCACGTTCATCACTATCTCCTCCCCCTCCCTCTCACGTCGACCACCATGGCATCACCCCTCCCAAGCCCTAGGCGCCCCTCGCTGCACCGCGCGGGCGGTCACACGTCGCCGTTCCGTTCCTCGCCGCCACTAGTCGAGGAGGACACGTCGGTGTTCCGCTCCTCGCCGCGACGCGTCGACCTTCCCAATCTCGCCAACACGCGCGCCGGAGGACGCATCGGCTCCCTGCTACGAGGAGAACACCGCCGCCCGCCGAGCCCCCCAGCCTTGAGGAGCTTTGGAAAGAAATGGATGTCGCCTTGTGGGAGGCTTTGCCTCCAGTAGAGCGCGCCAAAATAGAGGTGGAGAAGAAGGTCGAGGAAGAGAAGCGCACCGCGGGACAAGCTGCCTGGCAGTCCTATGTCGCGTCCGAAAGAGTCAGGCAATTGGCTCTTTGGCAGAAGGCTCGTGCGAGGGCTGTGAGGGTGGCGGAGGACGCCCGTGCCAAAGCCCTGAGTGCAGTCGGGCCCAAGCGCCTCATCTACGCTTGGCGGTACGTGGACCGAGTGCACGCTTCCAGCAAGGAGGAGTACCTGTTGGCACCAGATCACCACACCGGTGAGATAGCGCTCACCCGCCGGCAAGCTGCCAATCAGCACCTTGTGAGTTTTGAGGCTGAGGAAGAGGCGTTGTGTCGGTGCGCCGGGAAACGGCTGCGCACCAGGGAACTCATGGCGCGCCGCAAGCGATCCTGCGAGCGCCATGGCTTTTAGTAGGAATATAATTTTTGTTTCGTAAGGCGGTCTCATTAGTTTTGGGACGCAAATGATAAATCCCGACGTTCAGGAATTATTAGCGTCCTTAATTAAGTATGTAAAAGGGAAAGTTTGGAAACCTTGTGTATTTGTACGCATTTTGTAAGTACGTGCATATAGCACAAACTTTACTATATACTATCGCTCTACACATCTCTCTCTCTATATACTTGCAGACTGTGCTACTCCCTCCGTCCAGGTCAATAAGTCATCTTTGGTTGTGCACTGTGACCAAGGAGGAGGGAATACTTATACACCTAGACAGAGGGAGTACTACTATTACTTATGTACGTGCAAATGCACGTTTTAACATTACGATGCAGTTTTTGTAAAAGTAGAAAAACAACACTAGTCAAGCTTGTGAAACGATTCAATGCAAAACAAATGCAAAAATGCTCGATCTTTTGATTGATTACTTTTAGCTTCCTTCTCTGTGGTTATTTCACTGTCGTACTTTGTACGGAGTATCTTACTGGTTGGAAAGGCATGAAAATTCCCAAACCACTTCCTACACCCTGCATCGAATTTTTTGCCTAACAAGTTGTGTCGTGCAATTGGAATTCCAACTTGAGTACTACTACTAGTTGGAGTACCAGGGGCCAGTTCTTTTAGGCTTCTAGATTAGTAATCCCATAACTACTACCTCCGTCCTGGTTTATTGGTCCCCATTGTAATCTGTGTCAAATTTTGATCATAAATTTAACTAATGAAATGTTAGTGCATGTCACATGCA
>LR880970.1:476444092-476454554 GCA_904067115.1 Aegilops sharonensis | reverse complement strand
TTGGTCTGACTAACGCACCTGCCTATTTTATGAACATGATGAACAAAGTGTTTATCGAGTTTTTGGATAAGTTCGTCGTGGTGTTCATAGATGATATTTTGGTTTACTCGAAGAATGAAGAGGAACATAAGGAGCATTTGCGTTTGGTACTCGAGAAGCTCAGAGAACATCAGTTGTATGCCAAGTTCAGCAAATGTGAGTTTTGGTTGAAGGAAGTTGGATTTCTTGGACATGTTATATCCGGAGAAGGTATAGCAGTAGACCCCACTAAAGTTGTCACTGTAACAAACTGGGAAGCGCCAACAACAGTTGGAGAGATCCGGAGTTTCCTTGGACTCGCAGGATACTACCGGAGATTCATTGAGAATTTCTCAAGGATTGCGAAGCCTATGACAGAATTGTTGAAGAAGGATACCAAGTTCATTTGGACTGAGGAGTGTGAAGCTAGTTTCCAAGAGTTGAAGAAACGTTTGGTTACCTCACCAGTGTTAATTCTGCCAGATCAGACCAAGGATTATGAGGTGTATTGCGATGCTTCACGTCGAGGACTTGGAGCAGTGCTTATGCAGGAGGGGAGAGTTGTTTCATATGCTTCACGACAGCTTAAGCCTCATGAGCTAAATTATGCTACGCATGATTTGGAGTTAGCAGCCGTAGTGCATGCGTTGAAAACATGGAGACATTTCCTCATTGGAAATCATTGTGAGGTGTATACGGATCACAAGAGTTTGAAGTATATCTTCACGCAGAAGGAGCTAAATCTCAGGCAGAGGAGATGGTTGGAGCTCATCAAGGATTATGATATGAGATTGCATTATCACCCCGGAAAGGCTAACGTTGTAGCAGACGCGTTGAGCCGTAAGAGTCACGTCAACACACTAATGACGGGAGAAATACCAAAGGAGTTAGTCGAGGATCTTCGAGATCTATGTTTGGAAATAGTTCCGAGAGGATATGTAGCAGCATTGGAGATTCAGTCAACTTTGATGGACAAGATCAGGGAAGCTCAGAAGACTGACAAAGAGATTGCCTCTATAAAGGAGAGAATGAGTGAAGGAAAAGCTAAGGGATTTCGTGAGGATGAGCATGATACCTTATGGTTTGAAGACCGTGTTTATGTGCCCAATGACCCGGAGATCAGGAAGATGATTCTACAAGAGGCACATGATTCACCATATTCGATTCACCCAGGAAATACCGAGATGTATTTGGATTTGAAGAATACTTTCTGGTGGACCGGAATGAAGAAGGATATTGCAGAGTACGTAGCAGTTTGTGATGTATGTCAGAGGGTGAAGGCAGAACATCAGAAGCCAGCAGGAATGTTACAGCCATTGCCTATACCCGAATGGAAGTGGGATAAACTAGGTATGGATTTCATCACGGGATTGCCCAGGACTCGTTCAGGCTATGACTCGATTTGGGTTATAGTTGATCGTTTGATGAAGGTAGCTCATTTCATTCCAGTAAAGACTACTTACAGCAGTGCCAAATTGGCTAAGATATAAATGACCAGGATTGTATGCTTGCATGGAGTTCCGAGGAGTATCGTATTAGATAGAGGAACCCAATTTACCTCAAAGTTCTGGAAGCAGTTGCACGAAACTTTGGGAACCAGGCTGGAGTTTAGCACAGCTTTCCATCCACAGACAGATGGAAAAACCGAGAGAGTCAACCAGATTTTGGAGGATATGCTTAGAGCTTGTGCCTTGGATTATGGATCAAGTTGGGATGACAATTTGCCGTATGCGGAGTTTTCTTACAACAACAGTTACCAAACCAGTCTGAAGATGGCACCTTTCGAAGCCTTGTACGGAAGGAGGTGCAGGACCCCATTGTTGTGGGATGAAGTTGGAGACCGCCAGTTGTTTGGACCGGATTTGAATAAGGAGTCTGAACAGAAAGTAAAGTTGATTCGCGATAGGCTCAAGGTAGCCCAGTCAAGACAGAAGAGTTATGCGGGCTCAAAACGCAAGGAGACAGAATACGAAGTCGGAGACAGAGTTTATCTTCGAGTATCGCCCCTTCGAGGAGTTAAGCGTTTTGGAGTTAAAGGAAAGTTAGAACCTTGATTTGTAGGACCATATCGAGTTTTGGATCGCATGGGAGAAGTTGCGTACAAGTTGGAACTACCCGAAGGATTGTCAGGAGTCCATGATGTGTTTCATGTTTCTCAGTTGAAGAAGTGTCACGCAGAGATGGCTGATATACCACTGAGAGATACCGTGCCACTGGAAGCGATTCAGTTGAATGATGATTTGACCTACGAGGAAAAACCAGTTAAGATTTTGGAGTATGCCAGCAGAGTCACCCGCAGCAAGGTCATTAAGTTTTGCAAAGTTCAGTGGAGCCACCAAACAGAGGATGAAGCCACCTGGGAGCGAGAGGAAGATTTGCTTAAGGACCACCCTCACCTATTTTCTAGCCAACCCGAATCTCGAGGGCGAGATTCATCTCAAGGGGGTAGGTTTGTAACATCCCAAATTTTCAATTTGGAATGTTATACATAGAGCATCTTTGCATATCATATTTTTTTCATTTGCATTTTTGCTCGATCCTAGAAATTCTACACAACTCAAGGACCCACGGAGAGAGTTGGGGATTTTCGTTATTTTCATATTTGAGTTTTCTCAAATTTTGAAAATAGGATCATTTGATTTTACTTATTTTATCTTCAATTATTTCTACTACCAAAATATGAGAGAGGGAATAAAATGACTTTCCCAAAATAAAGAAATAATGAATATTTAATAATAAAATCAAATAAGATTTTATTTTGGAGTTTTTCGCCTTTTTAATTGAATTTAGGAAAAATACGGGTTTTCCAAAATTGCATTTAGGCCCCAAATAAATGTTCATTAAATCCGGCTTGATTTTAGAAGCCGGGGAAAATTTATCTCGGGATTTTTGGAGTCCGTTTAGTACTTCTTTTTAATTTTTTTCTGCGCGTTATTTAAAAAAACGCGCACCGCCTAACCGGGCCGTACCCGAGCGGGGCTCCGCTCGGGGGCGCCTTTATAAGCGAAGCCCCCGGCGCCCCCAGCCCACCCGAGCGCCCCGGCCCACCCGAAACCCTAGCCGCTGCCCCGCCGCCGCCGCCGCCGGAGCCACCCGTCGCCCGAGGTTCGCCGCCGCCTCGTTTTCCGCGCCGGTTTTTTTATAAAAACCGAGCGGTTTTTCTTCGGGGTTTTTTTTCGGTTTTTTCATTTTTTTTTTATTTTTTTGTTTCTTTTTAATATTATTTTTTTTCTCGTTCTTTAACCGTTCGTCGTTTTTCTTTTTCTCGGATTTAATCCGTGATTTTTCTGATCGCGATTCCTGATCCGATTTTCGTTTTAGTATAACTTTTCGCTCGTTTATCGAAATCAAGCGATTCAAACGCCTGGAGTTTTGTCTCGAAACCCTCTTTCCGAATAATCTACTTAAACAAGTTTTTGCTTCTGTAAAATTTGACTTAGATCCGGATTAGTAAAACGAAGCTGTTTTCCTCCGCCGTTTGACTTTCGTTGCTTCGTTTGATTTGATTCTTTTTGCAAACCGGAGTTCTTAAGTTGAAATATCTGGTTAGATCTATTTGAGTTTTACCTGTGCATTAGATGAGTATTTATTGTATGCTTGTTTGTTTGTCTGCGATAGAATACCCGGAGTGCGCCGCCTGTTACTTCGAGTCTTTAGGTTTCGCGGATCATCAGCAAGGCAAGTAACACTTTGATCATACTCTTCTCATACCCGGTTTTTATGCATTAGATCTATCCTCAAACACTTGCATGATTAGGATCTAATTAAATTGTGGGATGGGAAGTAGATGAGGTAGTACCTATTACCTGTTTTATTATCAAACCCTTGGGAGTTACTTCTACGTTTGCTTATTATGCCATGCTATGCTAGTAGACGTGGATTGGGTGAGTGTATCCATGACAGATGTGAGATTGTTATTTAATTGTTTATTTAAGGTGGCAACTTAAACACACATCTGGGTGGATTGAGGCACCTGGTTTCTATCAGGACTTGCATGTATTTCTTCGGACCGCCACCCAGGCTCAAAGGGATCATGAGATTATTCAAACTAGAAACTTTCGTGTGCAGCCACAAGCCATTATGGGCTCTAGCATAGTTGATTAAGTTGTGCGAACTCTTACGGGTAGACTAGCAGATGTAGGGGAAAGTAGGTGTATCGGTCTACCCACATGTAAGGTGCTAGTGCTTCTGAAAGACTATGTCTCGGTCATCCGTTTCTCAAACATCATGTAGTGCGAGAAATCCAACGGAGGCGATCGAGTCTTGTGGGGAAAAGTGCGCAAACCTCTGCAGAGTGTATAAACTAATCATGGTTAGTTGTGTCCCCGGTTATGGACATCTTGAGTATCTAGTACCTGGATATCATGTGAATCTCATCATGTTACTTCTAGTTAATATTGTTCGGTTTGTTAATGAGTACTTTTAATTGGGATTGAGAATGTTGTCAACCATTCTCAATGTTTCACAACCACCATGATAGTTTCATAAATTTATTCCTTTGCAGTAGGGAAAATTGGCTTTATGCAAAAACTGTAACCATAGAGCTTTCCACCAGCCATATATGCATGTAGTATAGGCTATTCATTCCATTATCCTCTATGTGTTACTTTGCCAGCATATTCCATGTGCTGATCTGTTTTTGGGCTGCAACGTTTCATGTTGCAGACTTTTCAGACGACGAGTAAGGTGCATAGGTCGTGGTTCTATACTCAGTGATGCCGTCGGAGTTGATGGGCTCGCTTATTCTTCCAAGCCTTCCGCTGTTATCGTTATTAGATGGCCTTAAGCCATATTTATTTTATTAAGTTCTCTCTTGAGACATTCGATTGTAATAAGTGTGTGATTGCTACTCTGTTATAAATCCTCCGAGTACTATGTGGTGTCAGCATTACTGATCCAGGGATGACACTGAGCACAGAGATCAGACTGTTTGAGGTCTGGTCTCTACAGATGCACGATGTCCGCCGGCGAGCCCCAAAACGACATCGGGCACTCATAGCAGTAGACGAAGGGCTCCTTGGAGGCATCGACCAGGCCATCCATGAAATGGGAGTGGCTGTAGGGGACGTTCCACCAATTGAATATATGAGCAAGTTACTACGAGATTTAGTCTGAATAAGCACAAAATAAATCATGACGGCTATATCTGGGACCCACATCATTTTACTAGTCAGATGAACCCCTCTTTTACTACTCAGATGAACCCCTCTTTTTTTACTCTAATCCACCCTGCTGATATCTGGGACCCACATCATTTTCAATGTACAGTCAATTAACGACATAATTGCACAACTTTTTTTTGAGTAGTATTCGGAGGAGCAGGCTATAAACTGGGTTGTGCGGTCTGTGTGGCCCGTCTAACAACATGACCAGCCGAGCAGTTTTTTCTTTGGGAAAATAGGTAGCCCAGTATTTCTTTTTGAAGAATGCCCAAGCTAGGCCTATTTGTTTTCTCCGACTTACTGGGCTGCAAATCTTTCAAGACGAGGAGGGATGCATTCCGGTCTGGCCAAAGAGTATGGTCAATGTCTGTTAAAAGCAATATCAAAAGGGGTTGAAAATTCCAAAAAAAATAATAGCAAATGGGATATTAGTTTCTTTTTCTTTGTTCTTCACTGATATCTTATACTCCCTCCATCCCAAAATTCTTGTCTTAGATTAGTCTAGATACGGATGTATCTAATACCAAAACATGACTTGATACATCCGTATTTAGATAAATCTAAGACAAGAATTTTGGGACGGAGGGAGTATTTCATTGGATTTAACATGACATAGTACTAATTTATTTTTAAATTTGTTTTAGTATGGCTACTAATATTTGGATTAAGAATATTTTGTTCCCCAGCAAAAATTTGTGAATTTTCAAAATTTCCAACATATTTAGTTAATTTTTTTAACCCTGGTACTGACCAGAAAATGGGCAACAATTATAAAAATGGAAAACGGGCTGCAATAAATTCCATATGAATTAGAAAATGAGTAGAAATTATAAAAATAATAGCAAATGGGTTGTACACGCCACAGATTTCGAGGCTAACTTGTTTTACGCAAGGCTTTGTCAGTCAACACACGATTCTAGCAGCAGTGACTGCTGGATGTCCATCCAACGGCCAACGTGCTTCTTCAATCTCTAATCTTCCTGCACTAGCCGCCTAACTAGCGCCGGCGGGACTGCCTGCTCCCTCCTCTTGTGGCCCGCTGTGATGCCGCGTAGGCTTCCCCGGCCCACCCTACTCCCTCCGCTGGCCTGGCCGCACGCAATCAACTGCCTCCTTATTACACGAAAAAAAATGATTCCTCCCACTGACATCTGGGGCGCACCGGTTGGGAGGCTGACCTGTGGGCCTACTAAGTTGACGCGTACGCAGGGCTTGTCAACTTAGTCAACAAACGATTCTAGCAGCAGTAACCGTTGGATTTGAGTCGAACGGTCCTGCTGCTTCTTCAATCGCTGCTCTTCTTGCACCAGCCGCCCAAACCAGCGCCGGCGAAACCACCTGCTCCTGCCTCCAGTGGCCGGCTGTGCTGCCGTTGAGGCCTCACCGCCCCCTACTACTCCCACCGCTAGCCAGGCCCTGCGGCGACGGCAGCCTCACACCGCAGCCGAACCAGTGAACCCTCGTACTCCTCTCCGTGTGGGCATCCACTGCCGCGTCTTCCCCGGCTCCGCGTGTCCCCTTCCTAGGCCTCGCCGTCGTCCACCACCTTGGATGCGCTCGGAGCGGAGTGGTCAACATGGTCAACAAACGACACCATCAGAAGTAGACTGTCATGGAGAGGCTGACAGCTGGGTCCACGGCCGCACGCAAGGAAATGCCTCCTTATTACGCGCAAAATAATGATTCCTCCACCTGACAGCTGGGACCCACCGGAAGGGCCTCTGTATTTCGCGAAAAAAACGTTCCCACCGCTGACAGGTCAGACCCACCAGCTATATCTTCGCACGCAAGGAAGTGCCTCCTTATTACGTACAAAAAAATGAATACCCCCTGCTAGCTGGGACCCACAATAGTGGGAGGCTGACTTGTGGGCCAACTAAGTTGATGGGGACGGAGGGCTTTGTCAACTTAGTCAATATGAACGATTCTAGCTCCAATGACCATACGATGTCCATCCAACGGCCGTAGCGCTTCTTCAACCTCTGGTCTTCTTGCTCCAGCCGCCCAAACCAGCGTCGGTCGTGCCTCGTGCTCCTGCCTCCCATGGCCGGCTGCGATGCCGCGGAGGCCTCACCGCCCCTACTACTCCCACCGCTGGCCAGGCCATCCCTCTACTCACCCACACCCCCTGTTATTCTGCGGCGACGGCAGCCTCACACCACAGCCGAACCAGTGAACCCTCGTACTCCTCTCCGCGTGGGCATCCACTGTCGCGTCTTCCCCGGCTCCACGTCGTCCCCTTCCTAGGCCTCGCTGTCGTCCACCGCCTTGGTGCTCTCGGCGCGGCGTGGTCAATGTGGTCAACGACCGACTTCCATCAGAAGAGTACTGTACATGGAGAGGCTGACAGCTGGGTCCACGGCCACAGCCCAGTTTTTTGTGATTTGCCAAGTCGCTTTGTCAGACCTGTTGGGCTGCAAATCTTTCAAGATGAGGAGAGCTTCATTCGGCTGGCCGAGAAAATGGCCTATCAATAATGAGAAATGGGATGTACATTTTTAAAACACATCAAACCGGCAATTAGTTTTAAATTTCTTTTTTTCATTTCGAGATTTCAAATTGCATTGATTTTTATGCATGGGCAATTTGTTGGATTTTAAATTGATATATATTTATTTTTAAAATCAGTTTGAATGTGACTCGAAATTTTGGGATTAAAAACAGTTCGGACCGCACCGAAATATGCAAAATTTCGTATAATTTTTTAACCGTGGCCACAATATGGGCTGTAATGCTAACAAAAAGAATATGGGCCCCAAAAAAACTTAAGAATTAGAAAATAGGCTATAAATTATTAAAAATAATGCAGATGGGTCGTATGTTGTTTTCCACAGATTTGAGGCTTTCCTATAAAAAGGTTGACGCACAAGCAGTGACTGTTGGATGTCCATCCAACGGCCGTCGTGCTTCTTCAATCTCTGCTCTTCCTGCTCCAGCCGCTCAAACAAGCGCCGGCGGGACTGCCTGCTCCCTCCTCCCCACGGCCAGATGTGCTGCCGCGCAGGCCTCACCACCCCACCGTACTCCCATCGCTGTCCTAGCCATCCCTCTACTCATCACACCTGCTATTATTTTCCGGCGACGGCAGACGAACCAGTAAACCCTCATACAGTCGTACTCCCCTCCGCGTGGGAAACAACTACCGAGTCTTCCCTACCTCCGTGTCGTTCCCTTCCAAGGCCTCGCCGTCGTCCACCACCCTGGTACTCTCGGCGCGGCCTGGTCAACGTGGTCAATGACTGACATGCATCTGAAGTGGACTGTGCGTGGAGAGGCTGACAACTGGGTCCACGGCCGCACGCAAGGAAATGCCTCCTTATTACGCGCAAAATAATGATTCCACCACCTGACATCTGGGACCCACCGAAAGGGCCTCTGTATTTCACGAAAAAACATTACCGCCGCTGACAGCTCGGGCCCACCAGCTATATCTTCGCACGCAAGGAAGTGCCTCCTTATTACGCACAAAAAAATGAATACTCCCCCTGCTAGCTAGGACCTAGTATAGTGGGAAGCTGACTTGTGGGCCTACTAAGTTGACGGGGACGGAGGGCTTTGTCAACTTAGTCAATATGCATGATTCTAGCTCCAGTGACCGTACAATGTCCATCCAACGGCCGTAGTGCTTCTTTAACCTCTGGTCTTCTTGCTCCACCCGCCCAAACCAGCGCCGGTCGTGCCTCGTGCTCCTGCCTCCCGTGGCCGGCTGCGATGTCGCGGAGGCCTCACCGCCCCCTACTAATCCCACCGTTGGCCAGGCCATCCCTCCACTCACCCACACCCCCTGTTATTCTGCAGCGACGGCAGCCTCACACCGCAGCAAACCAGTGAACCCTCGTACTCCTCTCCATGTGGGCATCCACTGTCGTGTCTTCCCTGGCTCCGCGCCATCCCCTTCCTAGGCCTCGCCGTCATCCACCGCCTTGGTGCTCTCGGCGCGGCGTGGTCAATGTGGTCAACGACCGACTTCCATCGGAAGAGTACTGTACATGGAGAGGCTGACAGTTGGGTCCATGCCAGCCGCAAGGAAGTGCCTCCTTATTACGCACAAAATAATTATTCCTGCACCTAACAGCGGGGACCCACCGGACGGACCACCATATTTAGCAAAAAAAATGTTTCCCCCCTGACTGCTGGGACCCACCAGCTACATCTTTGCACGCAAGGAAGTGCGTCCGGGCAAAAAAAATGATTAGTCCCCCTGACTGCTGGGACCCACCAGCTATATCTTCGCACGCAAGGAAGTGTTTGACAGTCGGGACCCACCTGGTCGAAGCATACATAGCGTTGTCATTCTGATCGCGAACGTGTACGTACATACTGGTCGATGTAGAGTGCGCACGTGTCGTAGTAGAGGCGTGCATGTAGCATGTACACGTATGTACAGCGGCCAGTGTGCAAGAAAGAAAATATGGCCAAGTACGTACATATGGGCGGGGTATCGAACGCCTACTTGTGCATACGTACGGCCAGGGCTCGTGTACACGGTTGGGTCGGAACGGAGAAACTACATCGCTGTCGTGTTCATTGGGAGCCAACCGAATGCGTCGTGTTCATTGAGAGGCAACGGAACCCGTGGGAGCCAATCGGCTTGGACGGAACAGCCGATGGAAACGAGGCTTGGAGTATCACAGAACGGAGGAAACGTCCATGAGTTCGACCGGCCACGTTCGAAACGGGATCCTGTTCATCGGGAGGGGTCTGGCGTACCGCAAAACGGAGGAAATGGACCTCCTACGGTCGAAATGGGGGTCCTGTTGATTGGGAGGGGTGTGGCGTACCGCAAAACGAAGGAAACGGACTTGTGTTGCAGCGCTACGATCGTAACGGGGGTCATGTTCATCGGGAGGGGTGTGGCGTACCGCAAAACGAGACTCCACGGGATATTGTTCATCTCCACCGTCGACCCCCTCCAGCCTCCACGGGCTACTGTTCATCCACTGTCGACCTTCTCCAGCCTGCACCTACGACTATTCATCCACGGGCTCCTGTTCATCCAGCCTCCACCGCGCGCTACTCCACCGGCTACTGGTCAACCAGCCCTCTCCACGGGCTCCTATTCAACCACCCCTCCATGGGCTACTATTCATTCAGCCCTCCACCGTCTATTGTTCATCCAGCCCTCCACGGGGTGGTCCTGTTTATCCAGCCCTCCACGGGGTCCTATTCATCCAGCCCCAACCGGCTCGATCGATCGGGGTCCTGTTCATCCACCCCCACCGGGAACTGTTCATCCAAACCCCCCAGCAATGCTCACTGTTCATCCAGAGGTAGCATCGATC
>LR880970.1:476404115-476433010 GCA_904067115.1 Aegilops sharonensis | reverse complement strand
ACTAGCTCGTTGAATCAAAGATGGTTAAGTTTCCTAGCCATAGACATGAGTTGTCATTTGGTTAACGGGATCACATCATTAGAGAATGATGTGATTGACTTGACCCATTCCGTTAGCTTAGCATTCGATCATTTAGTATATTGCTATTACTTTCTTCATGACTTATACATGCTCCTATAACTATGAGATTATGCAACTCCCGTATACCGTAGGAACACTCTGTGTGCTACCAAACGTCACAACGTAACTGGGTGATTATAAAGGTGCTCTACAGGTGTCTCCGATGGTACTTGTTGAGTTGGCATAGATCAAGACTAGGATTTGTCACTCCGATTGTCGGAGAGGTATCTCTGGGCCCTCTCGGTAATGCACATCACTATAAGCCTTGCAAGCAATGCAACTACTGAGTTAGTTGCGGGATGATGTATTATGGAACGAGTAAAGAGACTTGCCGGTAACGAGATTGAACTAGGTATTGAGATACCGATGATCGAATCTCGGGCAAGTGACATACCGGTGACAAAGGGAACAACGTATGTTCCTATGCGGTTTGACCGATAAGATCTTCGTAGAATATGTAGGAGCCAATATGAGCATCCAGGTTCCGCTATTGGTTATTGACCGAAGACGAGTCTCAGTCATGTCTACATAGTTCTCGAACCCGTAGGGTCTGCACGCTTAACGTTCGGTGACGGTCGGTATTATGTGTTTATGTGTTTTTATGTACCGAAGGTAGTTCGGAGTCCTGGATGAGATCGGGGACATGACGAGGAGTCTCGAAATGGTCGAGACGTAAAGATCGATATATTGTACGACTATATTCAGACATCGTAAAGGTTCCGAGTGATTCGGGTATTTATCGGAGTACCGGAAAGTTACGGGAATTCGCCGGGGAGTATATGGGCCTTATTGGGCTTTAGGGGGGAGAGAGAGGGGCTGCCTAGGGCAGGCCGCGCGCCCCCCAAGGCCTAGTCCGAATTGGACTAGGGGGAGGGGCGGCGCCCCCTCCTTCCTTCTCTTCTCTCTTCCCCTTCCTTCTCTCCTACTCCTACTACTTGGAAGGAGGGAATCCTACTCCCAGTGGGAGTAGGACTCCCCAGGGCGCGCCATAGTAGAGAGCCGGCCCTCCCCCTCCTCCACTCCTTTATATACGAGGGAGGGGGGCACCCCATGGGCACACAAGTTGATCTGTTGATCTCCCCCAGCCGTGTGTGGTGCCCCCCTCCACCATATTCCACCTCGATCATATCGTAGCGGTGCTTAAGCCAAGCCCTGTGTCGGTAGCAACGTCATCACCGTCATCACGCCATTGTGCTGACGGAACCCTCCCGTGAAGCTCTGCTGGATCGGAGTTCGCGGGACGTCATGGAGCTGAACGTGTGCCGAACTTGGAGGTGTCGTACGTTCGGTAATTGGATCGGTCGGATCGTGAAGACGTACGACTACATCAAACGCGTTGTGCTAACGCTCCCGCTTTCGGTCTATGAGGGTACATGGACACACTCTCCCCTCTCGTTGCTATGCATCACCATGATCCTGCGTGTGCGTAGGAAATTTTTTGAAATTACTACGTTCCCCAACAGGAACTCCCCGAAATTTTCCTCGCCTCGCTTCTACCACGGTTTTTTCCGTCATGGACGGCCCAAAGAATGTCATGCAGCTGCGTCTCCGGCCCGCCCAGGACGAAAAGCCCATTTTCTGTCATGATTTTTTGTCATAGAAGTAGGAGCCCACCACATCTATGATGATACCGGGTTTTGTCACAATTATCGCCATAGAAGTGTCATAAGTATGACAGAAAAAATTTCGTTCGGCCCAAAATGTCACGGATGTGTCTTTTTTTGTAGTGGGAGGAGCCCTTGGCACGCCGGCCGCACTCCAAACAAGGCCGCGAAGGAGAGATAGCAAGGGCACGGGCTTGAGGCGCATTGCAGGCAGGCTTGCTTCTCCGGCCGTCCCCGCGCCGGGGGCGGCGTGCAGGCTTGGGGCGCTCAAGGCTAGCGGGGGAGTTGATGCAAGAGGAGGTTGCTCCTCAGGAGACTCCATGGCCTTGGCGGAAGGGATCCTAAAGAGCCACCGTCAGGAAGGGAAGCAGCACTCAAGGAATTACAAAGATAAGGTACTTACTCGTCTATGGCGATGTACTTCCTATGTCTCAGCGGCCGAACGGTGCCACTGCTGCAGCTTGGAGACCCCTTCCTCTTACGGAGTGTTGCGAAGTCCACGCGGAGTCGGCCCAAGCGTTGTACGTGGCGATGATATGTCTCCAACATATATATAATTTTTTATTGCTCCATGCTATATTATCTACTGTTTTATGCAATATTGGGCTTTATTATCCACTTTTATGTTATTTTTGGGACTAACCTATTAACCGGAGGCCCAGCCCAGATTTGTTGTTTTTTGCCTATTTCAGTGTTTCGAAGAAAAGGAATATCAAACGGAGTCGAAACGGAACGAAATCAACTGGAGAAGTTATTTTTTGAAGGAAAGCTATCGGATGGACTTGGACCCCACGTCAGGAGCAAAGGGAGGTGCCCACGAGGGTGGGGGCGCTCCCCCCCTAGGGCGCGCCCCCTGCCTCGTGGGGCCCCCGAAGCTCCACCGACGTACTTCCTGCACCCATATATACCTACGTACCCTAAAACTTCCAGAGCAGAGAATAGATCGGGAGTTCCGCCGCCACAAAACCTCCAGAGCCACCAAAAACCAATCGGGACCCTGTTCCGGCACCTTGCCGGAGGGGGGAACCCTCACCTGTGGCCCTTCATCATCCCGACGCTCTCCATGACGAGGAGGGAGTAGTTCACCCTCGGGGCTGAGGGTATGTACCAGTAGTTATGTGTTTGATCTCTCTCTCTCTCTCTCGTGTTCTTGATTTGGCACGATCTTGATGTATCGCGAGCTTTGCTATTATAGTGGGACCTTATGTTTCTTCTCCCCCTCTACTCTCTTGTAACGGATTGAGTTTTCCCTTTGAAGTAATCTTATCGGATTGAGTCTTTAAAGATTTGAGAACACTTGATGTATGTCTTGTCGTGCGTATCTGTGGTGACAATGGGATATCACGTGATTCACTTGATGTATGTTTTGGTGATCAACCTGCGGGTTCCGCCCATGAACCTATGCATAGGGGTTGGCACACGTTTTCGTCGTGATTCTCCGGTAGAAACTTTGGGGCACTCTTTGAGGTTCTATGTGTTGGTTTGAATAGATGAATTGAGATTGTGTGATGCATATCGTATAATCATGCCCACAGATACTTGAGGTGACATTGGAGTATCTAGGTGACATTAGGGTTTTGGTTGATTTGTATCTTAAGGTGTTATTCTAGTACGAACTCTAGGGTTGTTTGTGACACTTATAGGAATAGCCCAACAGATTGATTGGAAAGAATAACTTTGAGGTGGTTTCATACCCTGCCATAATCTCTTCGTTTGTTCTCCGCTATTAGTGGCTTTGGAGTGACTCTTTGTTGCATGTTGAGGGATAGTTATATGATCCAATTATGTTATTATTGTTGAGAGAACTTGCACTAGTGAAAGTATGAACCTTAGGCCTTGTTTCAACGCATTGCAATACCGTTTACGCTCACTTTTACCACTTGTTACCTTGCTGTTTCTATATTTTCATATTACAAAAACCTATACCTACCATCCATATTGCACTTGTATCACCATCTCTTCGCCGAATTAGTGCACCTATACAATTTACCATTGTATTGGGTGTGTTGGGGACACAAGAGACTCTTTGTTATTTGGTTGCAGGGTTGCTTGAGAGAGACCATCTTCATCCTACGCCTCCCACGGATTGATAAACCTTAGGTCATCCACTTGAGGGAAATTTGCTACTGTCCTACAAACCTCTGCACTTGGAGGCCCAACAACGTCTACAAGAAGAAGGTTGCGTAGTAGACATCAAGCTCTTTTCTGGCGCCGTTGCCGGGGAGGTTAGTGCTTGAAGGTATATCTTTAGATCTTGCAATCGAATCTTTTTGTTTCTTGTTTTAGCACTAGTTTAGTTTATAAAATAAAATTACAAAAAAATGGAATTGAGTTTGTCTCATACGCTTCATCTTTTTAATATCTTTCGTGAGTATGATGGAAAAGAAAATTGTGCCAAAGTTTTAGAAGAAGAATGAATTAAAATGTTTGACACTAAATATTTGAATGATGAGCATGATTGCAATGTTGTTAGTATGAATTCCTTGAATATCCATGATGCTAATGATATGCAAAGCCACAAGCTTGGGGAAGCTATGTTTCATGAAGATGATATTTTTTGTCCCCCAAGCTTTGATGAGAAAATTTACTATGATGAAAGCATGCCTCCTATCTATGATGACTATTGTGATGACACGTATGCTTTAAAGAATAATGATAACCATGAAACTTGTCATCTTGATCTTAATTTTCAATCACACGATAGTTATTTTGTTGAGTTTGCTCCCACTACTATTCATGATAATAAATTTGCTTATGTGGAGAGTAATAAAAATTCTATGCTTGTAGATCATGAAAAGAATGCTTTAGGTGCTGGTTATATTGTTGAATTCATTCATGATGCTACTGAAAATTATTATGAGAGAGGATCATATGCTTCTACATATTGCAATAATATCAAGTTTCCTCTCTATGTGCTTAAAATCTTGAAGTTATGCTTGTTTTACCTTCCTATGCAAGTTGATTCTTGTTCCCATAAGTTGTTTGCTCACAAAATCCCTATGCATAGGAAGTGGGTTAGACTTAAATGTGCTAGTCATATTTTTCGTGATGCTCTCTTTATGTTTCAATTCTTATCTTTTATGTGAGCATCATTGAAATCATCATGCCTAGCTAGGGGCGTTAAACGATAGCGCTTGTTGGGAGGCAACCCAATTTTATTTTAGTTTCTTGCTTTTTGGTTCTGTTTAGGAATAAATAATCCATCTAGCTTATGTTAAGATGTGGTTTTATGTTTTAATTAGTGTTTGTGCCAAGTAGAACATTTGGGAAGACTTGGGTGAAGTCTTTATGATCATGCTGTAAAAAACAGAAACTTTAGCGCTCACGATATTAGCTAGAACTTTTTACTGGAAAGAGATATTTAGTTGATTCTTTTTGCAGATGATTACTAGACAAATCCCTCAGTTCCACAAATTAATTTTAGAATTTTTGGAATTACAGAAGTTTGCGTTAGTTACAGATTACTACAGACTGTTCTGTTTTTGACAGATTCTGTTTTCATTGTGTTGTTTGCTTATTTTGATGACTCTATGGCTAGTAAAATAGTTTATAGGCCAGTTCTTTTGGGCGATTCTCCCAGAATCGCCCCCCTCTCCAGCTTCTCCCAGAATCGTCACTCCATATATTTTTTACAATCCTAGCTAATTAGACCTTAACTAGGTAGGATTGTAAAAAAAATATGAAGTGGCGATTCTGGGAGAAGCTGGGGAGGGGGGCGATTCTGGGAGAATCGCCCAAAAGAACTGGGCCTATAAACCATATAGAAGTTGGAATACAGTAGGTTTAACACCAATATAAATAAAGAATGAGTTAATTACAATACCTTGAAGTGGTGTTTTGTTTTCTTTCGCTAACGGAGCTCACGAGATTTTCTGTTAAGTTTTGTGTTGTGAAGTTTTCAAGTTTTGGGTAAAGATTCGATGGACTACGGAATAAGGAGTGGAAAGAGCCTAAGCTTGGGGATGCCCAAGGCACCCCAAGGTAATATTCAAGGATAACCAAGCGTCTAATCTTGGGGATGCCCCGGAAGGCATCCCCTGTTTCGTCTTCGTTCATCGGTAACTTTACTTGGAGCTATATTTTTATTCACCACATGATATGTGTTTTGCTTGGAGCGTCAATTTATTTTCTTTAGCTTTGCTTGCTGTTTGAATAAAATACCAAGATCTGAAATTCTTAAATGTTAGAGAGTCTTCACATAGTTGCATAATTATTTGACTACTCATTGATCTTCACTTATATCTTTCGGAGTAGTTTGTCATTTGCTCTAGTGCTTCACTTATATCTTTTAGAGCACAATGGTGGTTTTATTTTGGAGAAATAGATGATCTCTCATGCTTCACTTAGATTATTTTGAGAGTCTTAAATAGCATGTTAATTTTCTTAAATAATCCTAATATGCTAAGCATAAAAGATTTGTAAGAATTCTTATGAGTGTGTTGGATACTAAGAAAAGTTTGATGCTTGATGATTGTTTTGAGATATGGAGGTGATAATATCAAAGTCGTGCTAGTTGAGTAGTTGTGAATTTGAGAAATGCTTGTGTTGAAGTTTGCAAGTCCCGTAGCATGCACATATGGTAAACGTTATGTAACAAATTTAAAACAATAGGTGTTATTTGATTGTCCTCCTTATGAGTGGCGGTCGGGGACGAGCGATGGTCTTTTCCTACCAATCTATCCCCCTAGGAGCATGCGCGTAGTGCTTTGGTTTTTGATGGCTTGTAGATTTTTGTAATAAGTATATGAGTTCTTTATAACTAATGTTGAGTCCATGGATTATACGCACTCTCACCCTTCCATCATTGCTAGCCTCTTCGGTACCGTGCATTGCCCTTTCTCACATTGAGAGTTGGTGCAAACTTCGCCGGTGCATCCAAACCCCGTGATATGATACGCTCTTTCACACATGAACCTCCTTATACCTTCCTCAAAACAGCCACCATAGCTACCTATTATGGCATTTCCATAGCCATTCCGAGATATATTGTCATGCAACTTTCCACCATTCCGTTCTTCATGACACATTTATCATTGTCATATTGCTTAGCATGATCATGTAGTGGACATAGTATTTGTGGCAAAGCCACCATTCATAATTCTTTCATACATGTCGCTCTCGATTCATTGCATATCCCGGTACACCGCCGGAGGCATTCATATAGAGTCATACTATGTTCTAGTATCGAGTTGTAATCATTGAGTTGTAAATAAATAGAAGTGTGATGATCATCATTTAATAGAGCATTGTCCCCCAAAAAAAGAGAAAGGCCAAAGAAAAAAAAGAAGGCCCAAAAAAAGGGGTCAATGCTACTATCCTTTTTTCCACACTTGTGCTTCAAAGTAACACCATGTTTTTCATATAGAGAGTTTCATATGTTGTCACTTTCATATACTAGTGGGAATTTTTCATTATAGAACTTGGCTTGTATATTCCAACGATGGGCCTCCTCAAGTGCCCTAGGTCTTCATGAGAAAGCAAGTTGGATGCACACCCACTTAGTTACATTTTGTTGAGCTTTCATACATTTATAGCTCTAGTGCATCCGTTGCATGGCAATCCCTACTCCTTGCATTAACATCAATCGATGGGCATCTCCATATTAGCCTCGTTGATGTGAGACTTTCTCCTTCTTTTTTGTCTTCTCCACATAACCCCCATCATCATATTCTATTCCACCCATAGTGCTATATCCATGGCTCGCGCTCATGTATTGTGTGAAAGTTTATAGGTTTGAGATTACTAAAGTATGAAACAATTGCTTGGCTTGTCATCGGGGTTGTGCATGATGAGAGCATTCTTGTGTGACGAAAACGGAGCATGACTAAACTATATGATTTTGTAGGGATGAACTTTCTTTGGCCATGTTATTTTGAGAAGACGTAATTGCTTAGTTAGTATGCTTGGAAGTATTATTATTTTTATGTCAATATGAACTTTTGTCTTGAATCTTTCGGATATGAACATTCATATCACAAGTAAGAAGAATTACAATGAAATTATGACAAATAGCATTCCACATCAAAAATTATCTTTTTAATCATTTACCTACTCGAGGACGAGCAGGAATTAAGCTTGGGGATGCTTAATACGTCTCCAACGTATCTATAATTTTTTATTGCTCCATGCTATATTATCTACTGTTTTGGGCAATATTGGGCTTTATTATCCACTTTTATATTATTTTTGGGACTAACCTATTAACCGGAGGCCCAGCCCAGATTTGCTGTTTTTTGCCTATTTCAGTGTTTCGAAGAAAAGGAATATCAAACGGAGTCGAAACGGAACGAAATCAACTGGAGAAGTTATTTTTGGAAGGAAAGCTACCGGATGGACTTGGACCCCACGTCAGGAGCAAAGGGAGGTGCCCACTAGGGTGGGGGGCGCGCCCCCTGCCTCGTGGGGCCCCCGAAGCTCCACCGACGTACTTCCTGCACCCATATATACCTACGTACCCTAAAACTTCCAGAACAGAGAATAGATCGGGAGTTCCGCCGCCGCAAAACCTCCAGAGCCACCAAAAACCAATCGGGACCCTGTTCCGGCACCCTGCAGGAGGGGGGAACCCTCACCTGTGGCCATCTTCATCATCCCGACGCTCTCCATGACGAGGAGGGAGTAGTTCACCCTCGGGGCTGAGGGTATGTACCAGTAGCTGTGTGTTTGATCTCTCTCTCTCTCTCTCTCTCTCTCTCTCTCTCTCTCTCTCTCTCTCGTGTTCTTGATTTGGCACGTTCTTGATGTATCGCGAGCTTTGCTATTATAGTTGGACCTTATGTTTCTTCTCCCCCTCTACTCTCTTGTAATGGATTGGGTTTTCCCTTTGAAGTAATCTTATCGGATTGAGTCTTTAAAGATTTGAGAACACTTGATGTATGTCTTGTCGTGCGTATCTGTGGTGACAATGGGATATCACGTGATTCACTTGATGTATGTTTTGGTGATCAACTTGCGGGTTCCGCCCATGAACCTGTGCATAGGGGTTGGCGCATGTTTTCGTCGTGATTCTCCTGTAAAAACTTTGGGGCACTCTTTTTGGTTCTATGTGTTGGTTTGAATAGATGAATTGAGATTGTGTGATGCATATCGTATAATCATGCCCACGGATACTTGAGGTGACATTGGAGTATCTAGGTGACATTAGGGTTTTGGTTGATTTGTATCTTAAGGTGTTATTCTAGTACGAACTCTAGGGCTGTTTGTGACACTTATAGGAATAGCCCAACGAATTGATTGGAAAGAATAAATTTGAGGTGGTTTCGTACCCTACCATAATCTCTTCGTTTGTTCTCCGCTATTAGTGGCTTTGGAGTGACTCTTTGTTGCATGTTGAGGGATAGTTATATGATCCAATTATGTTATTATTGTTGAGAGAACTTGCACTAGTGAAAGTATGAACCTTAGGCCTTGTTTCAACGCATTGCAATACCGTTTACGCTCACTTTTACCACTTGTTACCTTGTTGTTTTTATATTTTCAGATTACAAAAACCTATACCTACCATCCATATTGCACTTGTATCACCATCTCTTCGCCGAACTAGTGCACCTATACAATTTACCATTGTATTGGGTGTGTTGGGGACACAAGAGACTCTTTGTTCTTTGGTTGCAGGGTTGCTTGAGAGAGACCATCTTCATCCTACGCCTCCCACGGATTGATAAACCTTAGGTCATCCACTTGAGGTCATCTGCCCTGCGAACTCCACCCTGTTCGAGCAGCAGTACAGGAGGCAACCCTCCTCTGGCATATCACCAGGCGAGGGGTCGCCTGTTAAGACTTCGAGCACCGTTCTTCGCGCCTCAGCTGGGAGCCCCGACTCCTGAAGCCTCATGCGGTCCTGATCGCCGGTCAGGGCCCACATCGGCTGGGAATGGCGCTGGAGAGGGGCAATTCGGCGTCGGAGGAACTCCTTCATCACTTGGGGCGTAGTCACGCCGAGATCCTTCAACCTCCTCAACCGGAGCCAGACGAAGGAAAGGCGAGAGCTCGCGAGCTTCTCGTGGCCCCAGCCAGAGTTGGGGACGACGGAGGCGAGAGCAGGCAGCTGAGCACTCCTACATCCACGTACACCCACCGTGTCCAAAACCCGCTCGCAGACGACGGGTGCTCAAAATCAACCCCAGAGTCGGTCGTCTCCGCCATAGCCTGGAAGCTCAAGCACCCTGAGCACTGCAAGGGGTCGGACAGGTGCAACAAGAAGAAATGGCGCAGGAGGGCCATGGAGGGGGCAATGCCCACTGTGGCCTCGCAAACAAAGGCAAAGACGGCAAGAAGGGCAACGGATTGGGGATCAAGGTGCAGCATATGGATCTGATAATGGGAAAGCACGACGTTGAAGAAGGTGGAAAAGGAGGAACCAGGCCAGCCCACAGGGCGTCAATGAAGAACTGAACCTCAGTGGTTGTCCTATCGACGGTAGCTCGGGACGCAGGCCAGGCCACCATCCCTCCCCATTCGTTGAAGCTGGTGGCGAGCGCAGGGTGGACCTTATCCATGGCCTCCTGATTGAGCACCCGTGATCGACCAACGGCGGGCTCGATTGCCGGTGGTGAGCTGGCTGAGGACAGGGGCTTCTTCCCTTTCACCGTTCGGTTCGGTGCCATGGCAATGGAGAGGACTGAGCTCGGGTCAAATTGGAAGAGGAAGTTGGGGTTCAAAGAAGAGGAGGAGTTGGGGAGTGCGCTGCCTGCGAGGGGGAAATAACTGTGTAACGCGCCGTGGCCGCCTAGCCAGGAGGATATCAAGGATGCATGGAGAAGCAGAGCCGGCCACGTCCAATCAGTCGCCACGCGTCGACCAAGGCCGCAGGCTGCTGGGGCCCGCGGTGCTCTGCACTTGCCCTTTGGCTTTGCCTCGAAGCCAAGTCCGAGCGTGCCTTGGGCCCGGGGGCTACTGTCGGCGTCCTGGGAACGGGGGTCCCCAGACTTGCCTGCCTGCGGCCCACGGCGTGGCTCTACCCGTGGCCCAGTATGGCTCGTCTTCACCAGCAAACGCTCAAGACCCTCGCGAGGGGCCAAGCCTCGTGAGGCGGACGATGCAAGACCTCCTCAGGGGCGGCCTCACCAGTTTGGCTCGCGAGGGGCGAAGAGATCAAGGCAGGGGAACCTCGTGAGGTTCCCCATGACGCAAGCCATGACGACCAAGACCAGGCGGGAACCAGCGCGCACAGTGTCCTTGTTTCCTCTTTGGTTCTAAGGAGGCAAGCGCAGGCGAGGAGTACCGAGGCATCAGGAAAAGTTTTCCATATCGGTGCAACAAGACCAAGACCAGCAAGACGGCGGGACGGAGGTCACCGTGGAGCCCAAGATGGCGTCATCACCAGAGCCTTTGACAGGCGAAGACGATCTTTAGTCACGATAGCTTGTACTAGCTGTCCCCCTTCAAATTGGCCGTTGTGGCATCCCTTCCCACTCAATATTTGGGAAGAGGACCAGGGCCTCTATAAATAGGACTAGCCACCATAGTAGGAGGCATCTGATCGGGGACTGGATCCACTCCATCCTCACACTCACCAAGCACAAGAACACCTCTCCTCAGGAGGCTGTTCTTCCCTTGTACTGTTCATACTCAGCCCAAGAGGCAATCCACCACACCACACTGGAGTAGGGTATTACACCACATTGGTGGCCCGAACCAATATAAACCTCGTGTCTATTGTGTTGCGAGTTCATTGAGCTAGGCTTTGAGATCGAGGTGAGGGCGGGGGCATGATTAGGTAGGGGGAGATCTTCGTGCACACCCTAGTGTTTGAACCTCAAGGGTTTTGCCGGAACCCGAAATCTGACACTCGCAACCCATCATCTACTTACTACTCCACAATGCATTCCCTTAGGCCCAAACATTGTGAAGTGTCATGTAGTCGACGTTCACATGACATCACTAAGGAATCACAACATACATACTATCAAAAAATCGAACACATATCAAGTTCACATGATTTCTCCCGTGACCTTAAGAACAAAAGTAACTACTCACAAATGATAATCATGCTCAAGATCAGAGGGGTATTAAATAGCATATTGGATCTGAACATATAATCTTCCACCAAATAAACCATATAGTAAACAACTACAAGATGTAACCAACACTACTAGTCACCCACAAGCACCAATCTATAGTTCTGAACAAGAGATGAACTAGGGCTTGAGATGAGATGGTGTTATTGAAGATGTTGATGGAGATTGCCCTCCCCAAGATGGGAGAGTTGTTGGTGATGATGATGATGACAATGATCTTCCCCTCCGGGAGGGAAGTTTTCACGGCGGAATTGCTCCGCCGAAGGGCAAAAGTGCTCCTGCCCAAGTTCCGCCTCGAGACGGCGATGCTCCATCTCGAAAGTCCTCTCTTTATTATTTTTCTAGGTCAAAATGACTTCTATACCAGAAGATGGGCACCAGAGGTGGGCCTGGGTGAGCACAACCCACCAGGGTGCACCCTGGTGGGTTGTGCCCACCTGGTGGGCCCCCTCTGGTACTTATTTGCTCCAATATTCATCATACATTCCATAAAAATTCTCCATGAAGTTTCAGCTTGTTTGGAGTTGTGAAGAGTAGGTAGCCTGGCATAGCTTTTCTAGGTCCAGATTTCCAGCTGCCGGAATTCTCCCTCTTTGTATGTACCTTGCAAATTATGAGAGAAAAGGCATTAGAATTACTCCAAAAAGCATTATTATGCATAAAAACATCATAAATAACAGTAGGAAAACATGATGCAAAATGGACGTATCAACTCCTCCAAGCTTAGACCTCGCTTGTCCTCAAGCGAAAACCGAAATCGAAAAACATGTCCACATGCTTAGAGAGAGAGAGGTGTCGATAAAAACAGAATATGGACATAGAAGCATCATGTAGATTATTATATCAGCAACAAATTTACACATAAGACTTTTATCATAGAGCTTTTATCATAAACTTCTCATGAATAAGTAACAGATCATCACACAATCGAAGTATAAAGCATAAACTCTATTAGAAACCAACAAACTATGTTCTCAGTCAACTTTGCAACTGCAATTCATCATCTTTTCAGGAAGGGTCGCGTATCAGAGCCTTTAGGCAAGTCCACATACTCAACCATCATATAGTCTTCTATGATTGCTAAGACTCATCGCATACACATGAGCAAAATGTTTCAACCGGACACATAGAAAGATAGGGGCTTATAGTTTCGACTCCCAATGTATTCACCTCAAGGGTGATGTCAACTATAATAACTCATGCCACCCATATTCAACTGGACATATGTGCCTAGATCTTTCCTCACCACATGATGCTTGCCAAAGGAGAAAACTAAAAAGGAATAGAGAGAAAACTTTGACTCTTTGCATAAAAGTAAATACATAAAAGTAAAAGATAGGCCCTTTGCAGAGGGAAGCAGAGGTTGCCATGCGCTTGTTTGTTTGTATGCTCAACCCCTTAGTGCAAAAGAACGTCACGTTGCATTGCCCCTTGTGATAGCGACCTTTATTATGCAGTCTGTCGCTTTTATTCTTCACCATCACAAGTTCGTGCAACGCTCAATTTTCTCTTACACTAAATGATCTCACAAATTTAGAAGCAATTTTTATTGCCTTTTTGCACCGATGACAACTTACTTGAGGGATCTTGCTCAATACCTAGGTAGGTATGGTGGACTCTTGAAAATAAGATTTGGGTTTAAGGGATTTTGGATGCACAAGTAGTATCTCTACTTAGTGCGGAATTTTTGGCTAGCAAAGATAGGGGCAAGCACCACATGTTGAAGGATCTATGACAATATGACTTATATGTGAATATGAACAAACATAAATCATTACGTTGTCTTCCTTGCCCAACGTCAACAATTTTGGCATATAATATTTTAATGGGGACTCACAATCAAAAAAGATTTCTAGGATAGTGTATTTATGCGTGAATCTTCTCTTCCCTTATTAATTCTTTCATGAGTTGCATCATTGACCAATGCTATGTTTGTACATCTCTAATAAAATTTTCTACTTATACTTTCCTTTATGTGGTGCCATCACCTACCGTAAGATTAGCATATGATCTTTTTTATTTATTTCCTTTCTTTTTATTGCAACAACAAAGTAAAGAAAGCAAAATCTCAAACTAAACTTTATTATATATCTCGCACACTATTACAAGGATAGATCACTAAGCAAGCTCTCGGAAAGAAAGGATCGAACTAAACTTTTATTCATCTTAAGTAAAAAAATCGAACTAAAATAAGTAAAGGCAAAAGATAGTGAGGGTGATACGATACCGGGGCACCTCCCCCAAGCTTGGCGGAAGCCAAGGGGAGTGCCCATACCCGAAACTCAGTTTTCTTTTGGTGATGAAGAGGATGGTGGTCGTGATGGAGAGATCATGTCCTTCAAGATCAAGAGATTCTCCAATCTACGTATGATGCTCCGAAGGAAGAGGATGTGCTCTTGATGCAGGATATTTTCACGAGTGAGGTATTTATTCTGCACACAGACCATTTCAATGATCCGAAAGGCTGCAATCTCAGTAGGAGTAAGATGAGCATAGTAAGGTTTAAGGATATCTTCTTCTTCCTCCTCGGCCGGTAGTGCTTGTTCGTCCACTGGGGGTAGATCTACAGTAGCCTCCTTGCTCTTGTCTCCCTTGACGGCTTCCATGGGCTCCTCCCTCTTCAGCTCAATCTTCATCAACCAAGCATCTTCTTCCATGTTGTTGGAGAAGGAGGAAGACATGATGCCTGGCTTGATAGATCTGATCGAAAACAGCAAGAAAAGAGAACAAAAGATTTCTCCGTGATACGATGGTCAATAGGTTCGGGGGGTATATAAAGATTTTTTATCTTGGGAAACAAGCAAACGGAAGAAAAACGGAGTCCGGAAGGTGCCCCAGGTGGGCACAACCCACCTGGGCACGCCTGTGCCCACCAGGGTACGCTTCCTGGTTGTTTCTTATTTTCCTAATTTTCTAAATATTCCAAAACTGACAGAAAATATTTTTACGAATTTTTTGGAGTCCGTTTACTTACCGTATCATGTATCTCCTTATATTCACGATTCTGGAGTGTACCGGAAGGACTCTTTTGTGTGTTCTTCCGGTGTTAAAGTTTGGATAATATTACTTTCAACATTAATGGGCGTACCTGAGATATAATGTGTTATTCGTTGCACATTAACAACCTTCGGGTTAGTACCTTCGGCATTATTTATTTTGAGAGCTCCAGACCGATAAACCTCCTCGATAACATAGGGTCCTTCCCATTTTGAAAGGAGTTTTCCTGCAAAGAATCTGAAACGAGAGTTGTACAAAAGAACATATTCTCCAACTTTACACTCACACTTTTGAATTCTTTTATCATGCCATCTTTTGACTTTTTCTGTAAATAATTTGGCATTTTCATAAGTTTGGGTTCTCCATTCATCTAATGAGCTAATATCAAATAACCTCTTTTCACCGGCAAGTTTGAAATCATAATGGAGTTATTTGATTACCCAATATGCTTTATGTTCTAACTCAAGAGGCAAATGACAAGCTTTTCCATAAACCATTTTATAAGGAGACGTACCCATAGGATTTTTATATGCTGTCCTATAAGCCCAAAGTGCATCATCTAATTTCTTAGACCAATTCTTCCGGGACCTATTGACAGTCTTTTGTAAAATTAATTTTATTTCCCTATTACTAAGTTCAACTTGACCACTAGACTGAGGATGATAAGGTGATACAATTCTATGGTTAACATCATACTTGGCAAGCATTTTACGGAAAGCACCACGAATAAAGTGTGAACCACCATCAGTCATTAAATATCTAGGGACTCCAAACCTTGGGAAAATAACTTCCTTAAGCATTTTAATAGAGGTGTTGTGATCAGCACTACTGGTTGGAATAGCTTCTACCCATTTAGTAACATAATCAACGGCAACCAAAATATGTGTATACCCGTTAGAGGAAGGAAAAGGTCCCATGTAATCAAATCCCCAAACATCAAATGGTTCAACGGGAAGTGAATAATTCGTAGGCATTTCTTCATGCTTACTGATATTACCTATTCTTTGGCATTCATCACAAGATAAGACGAATGTACGGGCATCCTTGAAGAGAGTAGGCTAATAAAATCCAGATTGCAATACCTTGTGAGTAGTTCTATCTCCAGCATGATGCCCTCCATAAGCTTCAGAGTGACATTTCCATAGGATTTGTCCCTATTCATGCTCAGGTACACAACGTTTAATAATACCATCTACTCCTTCTTTATAAAGATGTGGGTCATCCCAAAAGTAGTGTCTTAAATCATAGAAGAATTTTTTCTTTTGTTGGTATGTAAAGCTAGGTGGTAAATATTTAGCAACAATGTAATTAGCATAGTCAGCATACCAAGGAGTGTTATTAGAAACATTTGTTGCAGCTAACTGCTCCTCAGGAAAACTATCATCAACAGGTAGTGGGTCATGAAGCACATTTTCAAGCCTAGACAAGTTATCAGCTACGGGGTTCTCAGCTCCTTTCCTATCAGTAATATGTAAATCAAATTCTGGTAGCAAGAGAACCCATCGAATAAGTCTAGGTTTAGCATCTTTCTTTTCCATAAGATATTTAATAGCAGCATGGTCGGTGTGAACGATAACTTTAGAGTCAACAATGTAAGATCTAAATTTATCACAAGCAAACATCACTGCTAGGAATTCGTTTTCAGTAGTAGCATAATTTCGTTGGGCACTGCCTAGAATTTTACTAGCATAATGAATAACATTCAGTTTCTTATCAACTCTTTGTCCTAGAACAACACCAACAGCATAATCACTAGCATCACGCATAATTTCAAAAGGCAAGTTCCAATCAGGTGGTTGAACAATAGGTGCAGAAATTAAGGCTTTCTTGAGTGTTTCAAAGGCTTCTAAACAATCATCATCAAAAACTAAAGAAACATCCTTTTGCAAAAGGTTTGTAAGAGGCCTAGAAATTTTAGAAAAGTCTTTGATAAATCTCCTATAGAAACCAGCATGACCTAGGAAACTACGAATACCTTTGATATCTTTAGGACATGGCATTTTCTCAACTGCATCAACCTTAGCTTTGTCCACTTCAATACCTCTTTCAGAAATTTTATGGACCAAAACAATACCTTCATTAACCATAAAGTGGCACTTCTCCCAATTCAAGACAATATTTGTTTGCTTGCATCTCTAAAAAAACTCGATCAAGATTGCTTAAACAATCATCAAAAGACTTCTCATAGACAGCGTCATCCATGAAAACCTCAACAATCTTTTCACAAAAGTCAGAGAATATAGCAGTCATACATCTTTGAAAGGTAGCAGGTGCATTGCATAAATCGAAAGGTATATGTCTATAAGCATAAGTTCCAAAGGGACAAGTGAAATTGGTCTTTTATTGATCAGGTTGAGAAACATGTATTTGTGAAAAACCAGAATATCCATCAAGGAAGCAAAAGTGTGTGTGTTTAGATAATCTTTCTAACATTTGATCAATAAAAGGCAGAGGGTAATGATCTTTCTAGTTGCTTTGTTTAATCTTCTAAAATCAATTATCATTCTATAGCCTGTAACAATTCTTTGTGGAATAAGTTCATTCTTATCATTAGGAACAATAGTAATTCCTCCCTTCTTAGGAACACAATGAACAGGACTTACCCATCTACTATCAGCTATAGGATAGATTATACCTGCTTCCAGAAGTTTTAATATTTTCGTTCTTACAACCTCTTTCATCTTCGGATTTAACCGACATTGGTGATCAACAACGGGTTTAGCATCAGATTCCATATTAATCTTGTGCTAACATAGAGTGGGACTAATGCCCTTTAAATCATCAAGAGTATACCCAATAGCAGCTCGGTGCTTCCTTAGAACTTTCAATAATCTTTCTTCTTCATGTTCTGAAAGTTTAGCACTAATAATAACAGGATATATCTTCTTTTCATCAAGATAAGCATATTTCATAGTGTCTGGCAATTACTTTAATTCAAACACAGGATCACCTTTATGTGGAGGAGGACCTCCTAGAGTTTCAATAGGAAAATTGTGTTTAAGCAGAGGACGTTGTTCAAAGAAAATCTTATCTACTATCTCATTTCTTTCATGCATGTGTAAATCATTTTCATGGTCTAGCAAATATTGCTCTAAAGGATCGGTAGGTGGCACAGCAATAGAAGCAAGACCAATTATTTCATCCTTACTAGGCAGTTCTTTTTCATCAAGCTTTCTACTAAACTTGGAAAAATTAAACTCATGAGATTCATCACCAAAGCTAACACCGACAGTTTGTTTCTCACAATCTATTTTAGCATTAACGGTGTTCAAGAAAGGTCTACCAATGATAATGCACTACTGCAGGATGTTGCTAACGTGACACTACGATCAGAGACCCTTCGACGAAACTGTGTGTGATGCAATAATCGCAAATGGTGGTGTAAAAAACCATCAAAAAAGGTGCAAAATGTTTGCGATGACGGATGCATCAAACATGGTTCAGATTTTAGTTGCGTGTGCAAACGCAGGGCATACGGTTGATCCAGACGAACTATTTGCGATTAGATAAAACAACAGAAACGGGCAACCATATCAATGCGTGTGCGATATACAGCATATGGTTCGCTCCGATGAACTGTTTGCTATTAGGGAAAGCAACAGAAACGGTCAGCCAGATCAAGGTGTGTGTGATATACGGCATACGGTTCATTCGAATGAACTGTTTTCGATTAGGGCAGAGAACATAAACGGTTCAACTTAACAAGATGTGTGTGATACGTGGCAAAAAGGCCCGGAGGTTAATTCAAGAACAAGTACACAGAGGTTAATTTGACATACATGACTTATAAATTTCACAGAAATCATATCACTTTTTTTGGAAAACATTTAATTCTGTTGAATGTATATAGTGCTCCGTCCTATTAGTTGAATTAACCTCGAGGTCCATGTTTTGGAAATATGTCATAAAGTAACGGGATCGACCTTCATTCAAGCCAATCAACATGTGTTCAAAAAACAAAAATTATCAAAAAGTAACGAGATAGACCTTCTTCAAGCCAATCAACATGTGTACAAAAAATAAAAAATGTCAAAAATTACAAAACAAGGACCTCGAGGTTAATTCAACTAATATGATGGAGCACTATATACAATAAACACAATTAGATGTTTACATTGACCCATTAGATCAGTTAATTTAACATTGAGGCCACTTCCCATCTGGTCACCCATCTGATGACTACTCCAGCCTCAGCACACTTAAATTGGGAGTTCTGTTAGATGAGCTATCGGTAGGGAAGCTGGTCCTTGCTGCTGTAGGATCCCTCTTTGCATCCTTTATTGGGCACCTGGATGACCGACTATTGCCGCCCAATGGTCAATACTATGTACCCCGCATGGCAGTTTTTGCAGCGGGTAACTGCATCGTTGCGTCGCGCCCGGTGCAACCGCATGCACATGAACGTGCGTGATCGTGCGCCGGCCCCAAACACTGGCAGCACAACTTATAAATTGATGGATGGAGTACTAGTTACAGTGATGCATATAATTAAGAAAAGGGATCGCACATGTCTGTATTAACTGGAACGAGAATGCAATAGCACAATAAGAATTAAGGCCACGATGATGCGATCGCAGTGGTGGTTACAGGAGGCAAGAAGAAAGATGCATCCATCAACGTAAGACCTCCTCCTCCTCCTCAACTCAGTGCGTCGGGCCACCAACCGCGGCTAAGGAATGGCGGCTTTTGTGGCGAGGTCAAGGTGCTTCTCAGCAAAGGCATCCAAGGCTTCCAGCTGGTTGAAGAAGGCCAACATTGTATCGTCCTCACTGGCCTTGTAGATACCTATGTACACGATTCGCTCATACACATGGATGTGTAGGTCGACGAATTCTTGCATGGTGAGGCGCCTCGCGGCGAGCACGACCTCCAGGTGGACATTCTTCGTGGCGTCGGTGGGCAGTCACAGGGCCACCAGTGCTTGAAAGAGGTTCCGACCATGGAGGCCGATTAGGGTGGCAGGCAATGAGGAGCCCGGGCGCGCGGGCTGGAGGAGTACGGTGATGTCGTTCGCGAGCTTCCTGACGACGGTGAACTTGTTGGTGGTGGCAACGATCATCTGGTCGTACTGAGAGTCGTAGCTCGCGTCGACGGCGGTCATCCACTAGCCGGTCGCCAACACCGTCTAGAGATGATCCTTGGTGCCATGCCGCAGGCCGGTGTAGTGGACCATCTGGCACAGCCGCTGGCCGCTCGCGCGCATCGCCGCCATGGGTCTGGAGTGAGCACTTTTGCGCTTATTACTGTAGGTGCTTAGGCAAATGCTTAGGTGCGTACGATGTGGTAGATGCACTGGAATGGAGGGGTGCCTTTATATGAGTGCAAACTGCATTGCATTCACATCATGTTGCCTCTTTTTATGGTCCTCCTCCCATTACTTCCTTCATGCATTCACACGATGCTAATTGAAGGATGATGCATCATTGGCCATTCAACATTTCAGGAACCGCTACCCTCTCCCTCGTCTGCATTAAAGCCGTATCAGGAACTACGCTGTCCGTTGTCAAATTGAATAGTACTGCATCGCTCGCTGCACGCCCGGCTGAACACGCCTCCTCGCCTCCATCTATGCTTAATTACTGAATTTTAGTTGCAAAAATTAGATACTGCTAATGATTTTTAGCTTCATGTTTTGACAAATCACAGTGTTACAAGGTTGACAAATGGCAATGTTACTAGATCAACAAATGTCAATCTTTCCAGTTTGACAAATGGCAACATACCCAATATGACAGATGCAAATCTTACCAAATTGTTTGTAAGTGGTTGCACACGGGTCATCCAAAAGAACCGTTTGCGTTCAAGAGATGCACAAATCCTACTCTCACTTTGCATACGGGTGTTCTGTCTAAAATGTTTGCGATAAAGAGCCATTAAAACCAAGACACGTGGCGTCACGTGAATGGTTAAAAAAATGCACACGATTTGAATTATACTAACATTTGAGATATTAAAGTGGCGGCTATTTTTTCAAAATGCCTTTGTTGGTTGTTATTCGAGTGCGCCTTCTCTCAAAATGGACACGAAAAAAACCACAGCATGTTGGGTGTCATTCCATGATAGCATGCCAAGTTTCATGAGTTTCAGACGAGTTTTGATTTACTAGAATTTAAAAGCAAAGTATCTCAACGTTTTGCCGGCAATCAATGATGCCCTGGTGTTTGAAATTCATTCCCATTTCTTGCATTGGACCTAAGCATGCACCCAAAGATAAAGATTTGATTTTTCAACCAATTTATATGCACTGGAGCATGTGCATGTAGTTCAAATTTGAATTATGCACATAAATGCATTGAAAACTCAGTTAATGCATAAAAATGTCCAAACGAACCCCGAAAAATCACAAAAATTGACACAACACTCCTGTTGTTCTATGTTGACACGAGAAAAAATTTGAAAGCAATAAGAGGCAATGGATATCGTTTCGTCCCCAAAGGTGGGACGTTCCCTACCGAAACCATCATGCTTGTTGTGAGAAACTCTGGTTTGTGAGAAGCATATACCCAAACCTGCCCCGAATGGGACAAAAAAATTTACCACAACATGTTGATGCCGCTCATGATAGCATGCCAAGTTTCATGAATTTCAGACGAGTATTGGATTTACTAGAATTTAAAAATCAGGTATCTCAATGTTTGCGCCGAGTGACGGTGGTAGGGTGTTTGACATTCATTCCCATTTCTTGCATGGGACCTAAGCATGCACCCAAGGACAAAGATTTGATTGTTCAACCAATTTATATGCACTGGAGCATGTGCATGTAGTTCAAATTTGAATTATGCACATAAATGCATTGAAAACTCAGTTAATGCATAAAAATGTCCAAACAAACCCTAAATAATTCCATTTTTTATGACACACATATAGTTGCATGTTCACTGCAGATAAAAGGTCTAGCAATTCAAACACCGTCCATTGCCGCTGTGACCCCATTATGTAATTTAAATCAAGACGAAAAATCAAGTAGATCCCACACAGTTTATTATAACCAACCGTGTGAGATGTAGCACAAAATATCATGGAGCACCGTCGGAGTATAGTACGCATACGGCTTACGCGAGAAGGTGCGACGGCTACAGTCCACAGCCCGCTCTGAATAAGGACCATGTCTAATGACACTTTGCGCGCTAGTTTTTTCACCGAAGCGATTCCAAATTTTCGGCTTCTCCGGAAATATCTACCTCCCCGCCCCTCCCCCTTACCAAAAGCCACATTTCCCCTGTTTCCGCCTTCCTTTCCAAGTTCAAACCTTCACTCATTGCTCGCAGCACCGCCTCCTCGCCAGCGACCCTCCTTCATGCTGCTCGGCCTCGCCTATTCAGGAAGGTAATCCACACCCAACCCCCATCCTCCTCCTCCTTCCACATCCCACATGCCCCGACCGCCGGCACGAGCGCGACACCTTCCACCCAAATCACCGACCCCTCCACCAAATAAGCGTCGCCCTAAGCCATGGTGCACGCAGTATAACCAGGATCTCAAGGAGCATTTGGCAGCGGAGAAGCAAACCGCGGCCGCACGCGCAGATGAGGTCGCGATGGCTGCCATTCGTGTCGACCCCTAGATCTTGGAGGAGCACCTCTCCGTCGAGGCCACCGTCGACGCCTTGCGCCGATGCGCGACACGGTTGGCTTCTTTAAATGACAGTTCGTGGCATTTTCTCGAGGCCACCGTCGGTGCCTTCGACGAAGACTACGAGGTGTTTTCTCTGTGCGCACGTGCTTACCTCATCTCGAGAGCCAGCAGGTTGGTGCCCGGAGCGGCTCAGGCAACTCACCACTACGACGAGGGCACCCACGATGCGGAGGCCTCGCCCTCTTCCATGTCCAAGGAGCCAATCATCATCGATATCTCCGACAATGAGGAGTAGCTTGTCTTATTAGCTCACTATAAGGACCCATGTTTAGTTTGCTAGCTACTGCCTTTCCTTAACAAATTCTAGTGGATTGTGCTATGTACTTTTACCATGCAATCTTCTGCTCTAGAGTATATGTTCTATATGTCGTGCAATGTGGTGTTCAGTTAACTGTTTGGTTCAATTCTGCAAATGTGATGTTCAATTCTTCAGGGTGCAATTTTCCCAGTTGTCAAGCATGCTTGGTTTGGTTAACTGTCTGATCTTCTATTAGGAGTATGTCATATTTGTGCAATGTGGTGCTCAGTTAACGTTTGGTTCATTTGTTGTGGTGTTTAGTTAAATGGTTGGTTCAATTCTGCAATGAGATGTTCAATTGTTGTGGGTGCATTCTGTTATTGTATACCATGTGAGAAATAAATCGAATTTGGCTGTACTAAATACATGAGAAACAAATACAGTTGCTATATTTTCAAGTGTTAAGCATGCTTGGTTTGGTTAACTGTCTGATCTTCTATTAGGAGTATGTTATATTGTACAATGTGGTGCTCAGTTAACGTTTGGTTCATTTATTGTGGTGTTTAGTTAACTGCTTGGTTCAATTCTGCAATGCGATGTTCAATTGTTGTGGCTGCATTCTGTTATTGTATACGATGTGAGAAATAAATCGAATTTGGCTGCACTTAATACATGAGAAACATATACAAGTGCTATATTTCCAAGTTGTTAAGCATCCTTGGTTTGTTTAACTGTCCGATCATCATTAGGAGTACGTTATATTGTGCAATGTGGTGCTCAGTTAGCGTTTGGTTCATTTATCGTGGTTTTTAGTTAACTGCTTGGTTCCATTCTGCAATGCGATGTTCAATTGTTGTGGGTGCATTCTGTTATTCTCTACCATGTGCGAAATAAATCGAATGTGGCTGTACTACATACATGCGCAACAAATACAGTTGCTATATTTTCAAGTGTTACGCATGCTTGGTTTGGTTAACTGTCTGAGCTTCTATTAGGAGTATGTCATATTTGTGCAATGTGGTGCTCAGTTAGCGTTTGGTTCATTTATCGTGGTTTTTAGTTAACTGCTTGGTTCCATTCTGCAATGCGATGTTCAATTGTTGTGGGTGCATTCTGTTATTCTCTACCATGTGCGAAATAAATCGAATGTGGCTGTACTACATACATGCGCAACAAATACAGTTGCTATATTTTCAAGTGTTAAGCATGCTTGGTTTGGTTAACTGTCTGATCTTCTATTAGGAGTATGTTATATTGTACAATGTGGTGCTCAGTTAACGTTTGGTTCATTTATTGTGGTGTTTAGTTAACTGCTTGGTTCAATTCTGCAATGCGATGTTCAATTGTTGTGGCTGCATTCTGTTATTGTATACCATGTGAGAAATAAATCGAATTTGGCTGTACTAAATACATGAGAAACAAATACAATTGCTATATTTCCAAGTTGTTAAGCATGCTTGGTTTGTTTAACTGTCCGATCTTCATTAGGAGTATGTTATATTGTGCAATGTGGTGCTCAGTTAACGTTTGGTTCATTTGCTGTGGTGTTTAGTTAACTGGTTGGTTCATTTCTGCAATGCGATGTTCAATTGTTGTGGCTGCATTCTGTTATTGTATACCATGTGACAAATAAATCGAATTTGGCTGCACTTAATACATGAGAAACATATACAAGTGCTATATTTCCTAGTTCTTAATCATGCTTGGTTTGGATAAATGGGTTTTCCATGTGACTTGAATTAATCTGATGAATCTGCAATATGCTTATTTATCATCAACATATTTTACTGATAGCATGCGAACCCTTACTTAACCTGATGACTAACTACCTTATATGTGTTGCAGGGAAATAATGGGAAGCACTGAGGTTTACAAGATGGTACTAACTATTATACCTTGCCTTTTTTTATTCGTTTGCCCCGTTTCCAATATAGGGAAGATATTTATGTACATCCTTGTTTTCAGGGTTCACTGATGATTACCTCGCAAACCACCTCTGTGGTCAGGAGGCGAGAAAAGTTTTCATACAACACCCACGATTCAATATTGAAGTGTTCCTGAAGAGGTCGAAGGATGGACGGTCAATCATCCACAGGCACTGGCCTAAAGTTGCAAAGACCTTCGACACGAATGAAGGCTCAATATTCGCCTTCCGCTTCAGCAGTTTTCCAGATGAGATGCATCCGTCTATGTACCGTCTATGATGCTAATTTTGAAATGTTCTAGATGTTGCATGTGAAACTTAGTGCTGGTGCAGTTGTGTAATGGGGTAGCTGAGTGCTGAAGCTATATCATGTTGTACTCAGATGTATTTCAATTGTGAAATCCTGCTTCCTTAATATGGAAATGAAATATATTATGTGCTTAATATGAATGTCAATTAGATTAGTAAATCGATTATTAATAATAGGGCAATTAGCCTATTAATTGGGTTTTCCTATTGCAGACGGTTATTGAGAAAACACCATGGGCGATGACCTCACGCAACGCACACAGTTTCTAGGAATAAATCGTGTTGGATCAATGAACAATCACACACGACATTCTCTTGAAAACTGTTTACGTTACGCCACCTTGCGCAAATGTTTTCCTTGGAGTGACTGTGTGGGATGTATATACGAACGGAAACGTTTAGCGGGGACTGACCGTGTGGGATGTTCTTACGACCGGAAACGATTTTGCTTGTATAATTGTATTTTTTAGCACTACTGTATGTATAACCGTATTTGGTCGCTCGCCGGTCGCACACGGCCTCATTTTGCCGAGTGTGTGTGCCAAGAGGGCATATCCCCAACGGTTTCTGGGTCGTGTGGGAAGGACCCCCCCTATCGCAGTCACTCACTAGGTGACGGTTCCGAACACCGTCGCGGAAAGGGGCTAAAAACCGTTTGTATAGCACCTCGTTGTACCAGTGTCTCACAAGCAAAACATGATCACACCTTATTACTCTTTGGGTGTTAATCACATGGCATTGTGAACTATATTATTCACTCTAGTAAACCCTTTGGGTGTTGGTCACATGGAGATGTGAACTATAGGTGTTAATCACATGGCGATGTGAACTATAGGTGTTAATCACATGGCGATGTGAACTATGGGTGTTATTCACATGACGATGTGAACTATATTATTGACTCTAGTGCAAGTGGGAGACTGGAGGAAATATGCCCTAGAGGCAATAATAAAGTTGTTATCTTATATTTCCTTATTCATGATAAATGTTTATTATTCATGCTAGATTTGTATTTATCAGAAACCTATAATACATGTGTGAATACATAGACAAACACTGTGTCCCTAGTGAGCCTCTACTTGACTAGCTCGTTGGTCAAAGATGATTAAGGTTTCCTAACCATGGACATGAATTGTCATTTGATAACGGGATCACATCATTAGGAGAATGATGTGATGGACAAGACCCATCTGTTAGCTCAGCATATTGATCATTCAGTTTTATTGTTATTGCTTTCTTCATGTCAAATACATGTTCCTTCGACTATGAGATTATGCAATTCCCGGATACCGGAGGAATGCCTTGTATGCTATCAAACGTAAAATGTAATTGGGTGATTATAAAGATGCTCTACAGGTATCTCCGAAGGTGTTTGTTGAGTTGGCATAGATCGAGATTAGGATTTGTCACTCCGAGTATCGGAGAGGTATCTCTGGGCCCTCTCGGTAATACACATCATAAGAAGCCTTGCAAGCAAAGTGACTAATGAGTTAGTTACAGGATGATGTATTACGGAACGAGTAAAGAGACTTGCCGGTAACGAGATTGAACTAGGTATGAAGATACCGGCGATCGAATCTCGGGCAAGTAACATACCGATGGACAAAGGGAATAACGTATGTTGTCATAACGGTTCGATCGATAAAGATCTTCGTAGAATGTGTAGGAGCCTGATACATCTCCAACGTATCTATAATTTTTTATTGTTCCATGCTGTTATAATGGGATCACATCATTTTTTATTGTTCCATCGCGGAAAGGGGTTAAAAACCGTTTGTATAGCACCGACGTGTACCAGTGATGGGACAAAAGTCATCTTGTGGGGAACCAAGAACAAGAAAATCAATAGGGTATTTTATTTTCCCACACAAGACTTCAACATATCTAACAACCCCAATTGGTGATATGGTGTCTCTATTAGCAAGTTTAATAGTAACATCTATGTCTTCTATCTCTGCGGGTGCTATGTCATTCATAATTTCTTGATATAAGGTATAAGGAATAGCACTCACACTAGCACCTATGTCACATAAACCATGATAGCAGTGATCTCCTATTTTAACTGAGACAACGATCATGCCAACAACAGGTCTATGTTTATCCTTTTTATCAGGTTTGGCAATTCTAGCAGCTTCTTCACAGAAGTAAATAACATGCCCGTCTACGTTTTCTTCCAGGGGATCGTTAATCATAGCAACACTAGGTTCTACTTTAATTGTTTCATCAGGTTTAGGTGTTCTAATATAACTTTTTTTAACCACAATTGACACTTTAGCATGTTCCTTTATCCTAACAGGAAAAGGTGGTTTCTCAATATAAGCAGTAGGAACAACTGGATCAACATTATAAAGTATAGTTTCCTCTTTAGTTGGTACTGGTTCTTTAATTTCTTATTTAATAGGTGGGTGATATTTGAACCACTTCTCTTTAGGGAGATCAACATGAGTACCAAATGATTCACAAAAGGAGGCTACTATCTCAGAGTCAAGTCCATATTTAGTGCTAAACTTTTGAAAAGCATCGGCATTCATAAAAGATTTAACACAATCATACTTAAGCTTAATACCTGACTCTTTACCTTCTCGAGTTCCCAATCTTCAGAGTTGCGTTTAATTCTTTCCAAAAGATCCCACCGGAATTCAATAGTCTTCTTCATAAAAGAACCAGCACAAGAAGTATTGAGCATGGATCGATCATTATGAGAAAGCCGAGCATAAAAAATCTGGATAATAATTTCTCTTGAGAGCTCATGATTGTGGTATGAATATAGCATTGACTTAAGCCTCCCCCAAGCTAGAGCAATACTTTCTCCTTCACGAGGCCAAAAAATATATATGTAATTCCGATCACGATGAACTAGATGCATAGGATAATTTTTTTGGTGAAACTCCAATTTCAATAGATTCCAATTCCAAGATCCAATATCATCGCATAGCCTATACCATTCCAATGCTTTTCCCTTCAAAGATAAAGGGAAAACCTTCTTCTTAACATCATCTCCGGGTAAACCTACAAGCTTAAACAATCCACAAATTTGTTCCACATATATCAAGTGCATATCAGGATGTTCGGTTCCATCTCCTGCATAAGGATTAGCTAGCAGTTGTTCTATCATACCCGAAGGAATTTCATATTCAATATTTTCAGTAGGTGCAGTATGTTGAGGGGTAGCTAATTGTGGTTCTGGTCGAGGTGAAGATACCCCAAACAAACCCCTCAAAGGATTGTTTTCCATAGTAACAAGTGACAGTAAATTTCAGCACACTATATAAATGTTTCCTTACCAAATTCCACTTACCAAAGACAATTCCCTCCCCGGAAACGGTGCCAGAAAATAGCCTTGATGACCACAAGTATAGGGGATCAATTGTAGCTCTTTTTGATAAGTAAGAGTGTCGAACCCAACGAGGAGCATAAGGAAATGACAAATGGTTTTCAGCAAGGTAATGTCTGCAAGTGCTGAAATTGTAAGTAGCAGAGTAGTTTGATAGCGACATAATTTGTAACAAGCAAGTAACAATAGTAGTAACAAAAGTGCAGCAAGGTAGCCCAATCCTTTTGAGGCAAAGGACAGGCCAAAACGGTCTCTTATAATAAGCAAAGCGTTCTTGAGGGTACACGGGAATTTCATCTAGTCACTTTCATCATGTTGGTTCGATTTGTGTTCGCTACTTTGATAATTTGATATGTGGGTGGACCGGTGCTTAGGTGTTGTTCTTACTTGAAAAACCCTCCTACTTATGATTAACCCTCTCGCAAGCATCGCAACTACGAGAAAAGTATTAAGAATAAATTCTAACCATAGCATTAAACTTTTGGATCCAATCGGTCCCTTACGGAATAGCGCATAAACTAGGGTTTAAGCTTCTGTCACTCTTGCAACCCATCATCTACTTACTACTCCACAATGCATTCCCTTAGGCCCAAACATGGTGAAGTGTCATGTAGTCGACGTTCACATGACACCATTAAGGGAATCACAACATACATACTATCAAAATATCGAACACATATCAAGTTCACATGATTACTTGCAACATGATTTCTCC
>LR880970.1:476374010-476397995 GCA_904067115.1 Aegilops sharonensis | reverse complement strand
GGTAGGCGATGCCTTGCTCACCGAATTTGTTCTAGCGTCTTCCAACGACAGTCCTGCCTAGGATCGTGGTGCTTTGGATTCTTCCCAATCTCCTCAAGGAGAAATGTTTCATTGTTTAGCATTTGACGCCTCGATTCACATAAAAGACGCCCTTTTTTTCCCCTTCTTCTTTCGATTCTTCGTAATCTTGCCTTCCATTCCCTTTTCTCCATGTAGGAAGCTGGGTGCTTCCGAGGGAATCGTGTAAAATGTTCAGATTTCCGAGGGTTGTTGTTCTTCAAATTAGTTTTTCTTTTTGCGTGTGTCGTAGAGTTCGCTCCAACATCGATGGTGCCCGAGGTTTATTTTCCCCGTTGGTGTTCGAGATTAAAAAAACCTTAATAATAGGATTACAAACTCATGTTTCGTAAGGCGTAAATACATGTGCATTGCAGACTCTGCTTAAGGTTATTGCTTCGCTGTACGTATCTATTCACAGTGCAAAAATGCCTAGGAAAAGGAAATGATTCATTGGCTATTACGGCATTACGTCAACTCGATGTATTTAATATTTTGCATGTGTGCATATAGATACAGGAAAAAAATAAGTATTCCTACAAAAATTGGTGTACATCAATGCTATTTACAGTTAGGTACTTCATATATTTATTTATTTATTTATGCTTTCAAATATACTCCCATTGACTGCTTGGTTGAGCTAAGCTCAACATTCATTTTTGTAGATGGCAGCACATCCTTAATGAGCTTATTATTGCATTAGCTAGATATACTTTAACAAGAGCATTTTTTTACTATATGTTCATTCTGGACTATAAATGTGTGTTATATACTACTGTTCTGCTCAATTATTAAATTGTGTTTGCACGGTTTATATAAAAATAAAATAAAGAAAACACTGATTTGATTGTCTATAAGCAGTTGTTGACTTGTTTCTGATCCTATTCCTTTGGAGCCATGAGCAAAACCATAACACTGTATGACTTCAAACCTTGATTTTCTTTTCTTTCAAATATAGCATTTTCCCCATTGACTGCTTGCTTGAGCTAAGCTCAACGTTCATTTTTATAGATGGCAATACAATCGTACATCCTTAATGAGCTCATTATCACATTAGCTAGATATACTTCAACAAGAGCATTGTCTTACTATATGTTGATTCTGGACTATAAAATGTGTGTTATATACTGTTCTGCTCAATTATTAAATTGTGTTTGCAACATTTGTATGAAAATGAAATAAAGAAAAACAGAAAGCACTGATTTGATTGTTTATAAGCAGTTGTTTCGGATCCTGTTTGGAGACATGAGCAAAACCATAACACTCTATGACTTCATTTTTTTTTTCAAATATAGTAGCATTTTCCCCATTGTCTGCTTGCTTGGGCTAAGCTCAACATTCATTTTTTATAGATGGCAACACATCATTAATGAGCTCATTATTGCATTAGCTAGATAGACTTTAGCAAGAGCATTTTCTTAATATATGTTGATTCTGGACTATAAAATGTGTGTTATGTAGTGTTGTGCTCAACTATTAAATTGTGTTTGGCTAGTTTATATGAAAATAAAATAAAGAAAGCACTGATTTTATTGTCTATAAGCAGTTGCTTCGGATCCTGTTCCTTTGGAGACCTGAGCAAAATAATACTCTATGAGCCAATGCTGCAATGGCGCACAAATGCTGATATGAAGAACGCCCTGCTGCATCTGATGATTCATGCAATCATATATGTAAAGCATGGTATGAAGAACCTCGGGTAAATGCTTATTCCTTTTAACTAAGATTGCGTGTTCAAATTTAATCATCGCCCAGCCTGCCTGTAGCTTAATTTTTCTGTGCATTCATGTACCAGCCATGGTCCTGTTTTCCGTGATTGGATGGATGCTATCAACACTTGCACCGCTGAGGATCGCATGGTTTGTATTTTCCGGCAGCTATGTTTTTAACCATTACGGCCCATTGATGATTTGGATTTATGCTTGCGCCATTCTACCCAGAGACCAACAGGTGGCTACTGTATCACCACTACCCATGATTTCAGTGAGGAAAAATCCTGCAACATCCAGGGGATTCCGTGGAAGGTACTGCTTTCCATAGTTCTCTTTTTATTGTTTCCTTTTTGTTAAATTTCTTTCTAGTTTACCTCTTACTAGCATGTCCAAATTGTTAAATTCAGTGTGAATGGTGTGGCGTTACACGTCTGAGGGCAACGAATTTGGGACCTCCATCTGATTCCTGCTGTATCGAGAATGTTAGCGAACATGCAACCTGTGGCAACATGCTTTGCCAGTGGCACAAGTAAGACTGCATAAGTTTACCCTGACATATAACTCATGATGTTTATCGATATAGTTGTAAAGTTGCACCTTACATTCTTAATTGTTGTTTTTCCCACAAAGTCGATAAAGATATGCCCTTGGACTCTGGGTGGTGCACTTCTTCTTGTTAATTTCTCTCAATCATTTAGATGCAGAATAACCTCTCAAACTCATAATTAGATGCATATGCCACTTGTTTGTTATTTTTAATACTCTCCATGACTTCTCTTAATGTATTTCTAGATAATATTTACTCTTGACTAATGTTTGCATGGTGAACTTCAAAGGTGTATTGACTGATGCTATTTTCTGCAGCCACAAGATGGATTGTGGTGGTACATATGTGGTAACCAAACCACGAGGGCAAAGGATGGTTCGAAAAGGTACAGTCAGAATCAAGTATCTAATACACTTTTGGTTATGAGCTCTGAACTAACCATAAAGAGTATCAAGGTCAAACTTGGATGCCGTGCTTCAGTTTTACTATTACGCAATCCACCTAAATTTTGTTTGGTTTACGACTATTCTTGCATTCTTGTATCTTAATTTTTCAGCATACAACTGTTTGTGCCCACATTTTATTTTTAATTCTGTAGCAATGCATTCAAGAATCAAGATAGTTGCCCTGTATTATAAAATTCTTTGCTGATGTTGTAGGTGTTTATCTATTGTATATTCTTTATGCTATACAATTAAGTGAAAAAGCAAGATGTTTGTGTCAGGAGTGGCACTGAAACTAAAACCATGATATCTGACAAAAAATAGATCATCTGTTGCCTTACGAATGAAGGATCAAGTCCACTGTATGGTAACTCCAGAACACTTACACTTGAGTAACTTGGTGGGTCGTGTAAACATGTTGCAATAGTGATTTTTTTGCTTAATCATTTCATTATGTGAACTTTGGTGCTTCCAACACTAGTGTGAAATATTGTTCGCGTAGACTTCAAAACCAAAGACAATTCTTGCTATAGGTAACTTGTTATTGTAGTAAATTCATGTTGCCACATCAACTTACAGCATGGCTTCTTCAGGTGGAGAGTTGCTTCTTCGGACTGGAACAACTGAAATGACCAAGTCACAAGGAGCTGTACAACAATCAGATTCAGATGAAGTGCAGAAAGCAATTGTTTTGTCTGCAGCCCCTCGGAGTCGGAGAAGATTGAAGCCGAAGCAAGAGTTTGTTGCATGGGAGAATATTGAACTTTTGTCTATGGGGAGTCGCAGTAATGCAAAATCAGTGGGTAGTAGCTCCTCAAAGAAGGCAGAAGATGTCCTTTCGAGCCAACTGAAATGGAAGCAAATACCTGTTACATCAGAGAAGCATGGGTTTCTCTCACTAGGGAGTTGCGACAATGCAAAATCGTCGGGAAGTAACACCTCCAGGAAGGCAGGAAAGTTGCATGAGCCAGACGATGTTAAGCCTTATGCATCCCAGAAAAAATTGAAGCTAGTGCAGGACTTGGCCGCATCGGAGAAATATGGAGCTTTCTCTCTAGGGACTTGCAACAGTGCAAAACCACCACGAAGCAGCACGTCCAGGAATGCAGAGAACTGGTGCAAGTCCGAGGGTGTTGAGAAATCCACTATCCCGCGGCCTGCTGTGCCCCCTCAGAAAATGAAGCTTGAGCAAGACTCTGTTACATTCCAGAAACATGGGGTTGCAAAACCATCAAAAAGTATCACCCCAGACAGAGTAGGCAAGCTGCATAAGCCGAATGGTGTTGAGAACTCCGGTGTCCTGCCTTCCACGCCCCTAAAAAAACTGAAGCTAGAGAAGGACCCGGTTGCATCCGAGAAACATGGGGTGGCAACATCAAGAAGCCTACCTGCTGCACCTCTCACAAAGCTGAAGCCAGACTTGGTTGCATCGGAGAAGAGTTTTGGTTGCGGCAGTGCAAAAGTACCGGACAACATCTCCTCACAGATGGCACACAAGAAACTTGAGCATGGAGGGGCTCAGAAGCACATTTCTCTGCATGCTGCCCCTCAAACTATGCTGAAGCAACCGAACAAAACCAGCTCCACAGTGAAGGCACCAAAGCAACATAAGTTTGAAGACTTTCGGAAAGCAACTGTTCAGCCTGCCGCCCCTCAGAGTAAACTGAAGCAACCAAACCGTGCTGCGTCAGAGAGGCAAAAGACAAGGAGCAAAACCAAGAGTTGTGCTGGGAAAAAAGAATATGTTTGCTTTAGTCTGTGGCAGAACTTCTATGAACCGGAATGCTCGAGTGGATCGGACGAGCCGCTTGTAAACAAGAGAAGTGTGCGGAGAAAAAGAGAGAGGGAACGCGCGATTCAGATCACATATTCACGGTCAAGGAAGCGAGGCACCAGTGGGATCAGCTCCATCAAGGCCAAACTGGATGAGGAAATCTCATCTGGACACTTGGAGGTCATTGTTATCGATGATGAGGTGATGACTGAAGCCCCTGGAGAACAGTGCAAGGCACCAGCTCCATGCATGAACGTTCCTGTCGTCCCGCCGACTGATCAGGTGACGGCTGAAGCCCCTAGAGGTCAGTCCAAGCCAGCAGTTCCATCCAAGGACGTTCCTGCTGTCCCTCCCGCTGATCAGGTGATGACTGAAGCCCCTAGAGGTATGTCCAGGACACCAGCTCCATCCAAGGACGTTCCTGCTGTCCCTCCCGCTGATCAGGTGATGACTGAAGCCCCTAGAGGTATGTCCAGGACACCAGCTCCATCCAAGGACGTTCCTGCTGTCCCTCCCGCTGATCAGGTGATGACTGAAGCCCCTAGAGCCATGTCCAGGACACCAGCTCCATCCAAGGACGTTCCTGCTGTCCCTCCCGCTGATCAGGTGATGACTGAAGCCCCTAGAGCCATGTCGAAGACACCAACTCCATCCAAGGACGTTCCTGCTGTCCCTCCCACTGATCAGGTGATGACTCAAACCCCCAGAGGCCAGTCCCAGCCAGCAGCACAGCACGTGGACACTGCCGTCCCTCCTGCGGACCACCGAGATCGGTCCGATCCATCTACGATCATGGACATTGCTGCTGTGCCTCTAGCTATGACCCAAGCCCCTATGGATCATTCACAGCCACCAGCTCCTTTCTCCATCGCCACTGATCAGGTGGTTCCACCTCGTTCGGCCGACCTGCCCGGTTTACCTCCTTCAAATCCAAGCAGTTGGGCTGGCGTGATAGACATTTCTGATGATGATGATGACGATGACAACGACGACGACGACGAATGAACTCCTTTTCCGTCACTCTATATATACTCTGCTTATTCTGGATTAAACTGCTGGTCAGTGCTTACCATAGATAGGTACTAGTAACTTATCAACTCGTTTCACTAAATTCTGCTGTGGAGGCATAGAGCTCTGATCTGAACGGCGAAACATCCTCCTATAGATGACTTTCTGTAGTATTTTTTGAGACGGTGGCTTGGGCATGGCGAACTGAAGCATGGAGTTAGCTGCACTATAATGCTGAAGCATGCGCTGTAATTTTTTGTGAGACGGTGGCCTGGGCATGGTGAACTGAAGCATGGAGACTTGTTGTACTCGCTGGATCATTTGCGCCATGTGACAGTGTCGTCTATCATTCTTCTTGCTTCGAGAAAACCTCAGTGTCTAATACTGTGTGGTAAATTGGTTACTGTTGCTCCACATCTACTCCCTCTGTCTCGTAATCTAAGAGCGTTTCCACATCTACACTAGTGACGGAGGGAGTATCATTCTGCGTGCCGTGTTACTGGTTATATTGTTGCTCCTTGCTTGCCATGGTGTTTTTGTGAGCATGCCATTTGCTCGTGAAACATATGTTCATATGACTATGCTGTATGCACCATTGAAATGCATCCTACTGTTATCCTGGGTCAAATAGAGACGAGCATGGGAACGGAAGGGTGAAGAGAAACGGAGAGAATGTGGATTGAACATGCTCGCTGACATACGTACTTCTCAGTCGGAACCATGGTATGAAAGCTCTGGACTCTGGAGGTTACCTTACGGAGATACTGTATTTTTGGAAAACGGTCCCCATCGACGAACAAATGCGGTGGATCGATCGGCTGCCGCGCGGGCGTGGCCACGCACGCACGGCTCACGCGCGCGTCCAACCGAAGGTGGCTTGACGGAGACCCGCGACGGATTTGAGCGGCCCTCTCCTCTGGCGCGGCGGCGCTGCTCCTCCACCCTTTTTTACAAAAATAAAGCTCTCAAACGTCGCGGTTGAGCCCTAGACAAGACGTTTGGCCACCCTTTTCCACGAGCTGAGTGGCATTTTTGCAAAGCCTATCTTGAGTGGCATTTTTGCAAAGCCACATGTTCGAAGTGGCAAATATGCAATTTGGTCGACTGTGACGGGCATGACAACGGTAGGGTTCTTCACCGCGCCCCCAAGGAAGTCTCTCCGGAAATTGAAGGATAGTGATTTGCGAATTTGGCACCGCATTTGTTGCTAGAAATGTTGCAGTCTGCTTGAAAGCGTTGGCCTCTATATATATGCCGCAACAGGCGCTGCAGCGCTTTTTCTTCATGTGCAAACCAATAAAAAAATATTGTTCAAAACAAATTTAGACAAAGTGGATAATCCCTTATAGGCCTATGTTCATTTTAATGAAAGCGGCATATTTCTGACAGTCATGACTAACACTAGCTATCAAAGCGTGAAAGAGATGAGAGCCAAATATAGGCGCTGCAGGTAACGGCAACAAGAACGGGCTCAATCGCACACATAAGCCACCCGGTGGGTTCCACGCTTGTTCAGAAGCGAAGGACCCAGGATACCTGAAGAAACAGCCACTTCGTCTATCACTAGATCAGCAGATCCAGTAAAACTGACAGAGAACTTTTATACGCTGTCGTTAAGTCTGTGAATTAACATTTAAAGACAATCTAGAGTATGTACTAATAGCAAGGCAGAAAAGAATTACAAACTAAAGGACGAGACAAAATCTCAAAAAGATCTCTAAGGCCTGCCCTGTGAGTGCAGGAGTATCAATCTCCCCACACCCTTGTTCCCATGGGCTTGTGCATGTATTCAGAAACAACCTGCTTGTCTTACTGCGGCGCTCCGTCGTCGAACTCGTTCATGTGGTCTAACAGGTAGTTTGCGGCCAGGGTCTCGTCCTTGTTGCAGGCGAAGTACACCTCGAGAACAAGCGCCCGGTCAAAGCCCATTCCTTCAAGCTGCATATGCAAAATGCAGTGAGTATTTTCATGGCGCCACAAATAAGCACTAGTACATGGAAATGCAGATGCGGGCAGTTGTGGAGAAACTTTCTCAAGATCTATGAGCTTACACGAAGTATAGCTTCATTCTCCTCAGGAGTGACAGCTATGGTCTGAGGCACACCCTCAGCAAACTGCTCTAGGAGATTCCTGGTTCAGCAAGTATGAGATTGTCAAGCAACATGCAAAAAGCCCAAAGTAAAACGTCATGGAGATGAAAAAGATTCATACTCGTCTTCATCGCCCTCAGCTGGCTCATTGATTAAACGAAGGAACTCTGCTTGGTTGTCCTGAATCAGCTGCAAAATCTGAGGGTTTTGCTTTCCCAGCTCTTGAAGCAATGGCTGTAAAAAAAATTATCCTGTTAGTCAACTGTCACAAGTAGACTACTTAACACAGGAGAAAGAGCAACAAGCCAACAACATGAAATGTACCTGTAAGATTTGAGGGTTGGCCTGCACTAAAGAAAGTAAGCTTCGGAATTGTGCATTGTTACGCAGAACATCCAGATTTCCTTCACCAGCAGCATTTGCTGAAGCATTTGGCAGGGCCTGCAAGGTACAAAGGGCAAGCGTTAAAAATATGTAAAAGAGGTAACCGCAGACCACATAGAGGGAGAGAGAGAGGGAGAGAGTACTTGAGGGAAGAGGTCCAAGGGGCTAGCATTAGGACCGGAAGAGGCAACTGCAGGTTGAGCTGCTTGTGAAGCCACGGCAGGATCAGCTGGCTGGGCACTTGGTGGTGGTGCAGGAATCTCCATCGGCTCAGGAATACCCTACATTAAAGATTGAAGGGTATTAGTTGTATAGCCAAGAGATCTGCAATATAAGTTGTGTAAAACATGCAGTTCCTGTAGTACATATTACATAGATTCGAAGACAACTAAGTTTGTAAAAGACACATAATCATATAATCTAGTCATTTATTCATTTGTAAGCAAGACATGATGCGCTCACTGCAATAGTTATTTGTGTATATTGAAGAACATTAAGTCATAACCAAACTAAGGGAGGATATATCTTCTTACAGAATATAAATACTCAACAGCCCGCTCCGGGTTGTTGAATGCAGCACGTAGGGCACGCAGCACAGTGTCTCTGTCCCATGTTCCACCACCCATTTCAAGAATTGACTGAATTGTTGCCTCTAGGGTGCCTCCCGCGACAAGGTTCGAAGCAGCCTGACCATAAGTTTCTGCTTCAGTGCTGTACAAATGATGGTAGTAAAGATCATGTCAAATGGGTTAAGAGGAAGTAATATAACTTCTTCAAATAGGAAAAACATTTTATGAGATTACAAATCAAAATAAGATGAAATAAAGAACATAAATCAACTCACGAGACAGCAACAGCAGGAGCTGGGGAGGCGGTGGCAGCTGGACCAGGAGCACTGACAGGTACACTGCGTCGGTAAAGGTAAGGATAGGGTTATCTAGCTGCCAACAACCACTAGCCATATAGCATAACAATAATAATACAAAATTACAAATCATTGATAGGAGGCTATCATTTACTAACAACCTTTTGAGACTCTCCTGCTGAAGTTAAAAAGGAACTATACCAAGATATTAAAATATCACATCTTCTGTGACTGATTAAAAAGAAAGAAATACAGACTTGTGCATCTCATGGCATGTCATTTAAAATGGCAAGGCAGTATTTTATATACAAAGAATATCTTAAAAGAGACCAAAAAAAACCTGAACACAACAGAATACGCCTGAAAAAGATCAAATCAGTTTTTTTAAAATATGAGTAAAACTCACATAGGTGCTGGCGCAGCCACTGCTTGAGGTGCTGGTGTGGCTGGTGCTTGAGAGGCAGGAGTAGCAGGCACTGTCTGAGTAGGGGGTGCCTGCGTAATAAATGCAGGTCAAAAAGTAGAATCTCACCAATAGAAAACACATAATGCAAGTCATATATAGAACTCCCTCCGTTCCTAAATATAAGACCTTTTAGAGATTTCAATATGGACTACATCCGGAGTAAAATGAGTGAATCTACACTCTAAAATATGTCTATACATCTGTATGTAGTCCATATTGGAATCTCTAAAAGGTCATATATTTAGGAACGGAGGGAGGAGTATATATTTTTTGTGAGGAAATGAGAAATTTGACTTAACCAGAAAAAAAACACAAACAGATGACAAAAATGCGTCGAGTCGGAGCTCATAGTTGTGAACTTCGTAAAATCTGCCATTCTAATTCAACTATATAGTTGGCTCAGAGCTTAACTATCTGCCAATCAAAGAAACAACGAACTTAAACTGTACCATCATAGTTTCAGTGAAAAAATATGGTAAAAGGTACTGTCTGCAAATAACTCCCAAAGAATCATGACAAAGTTTTGGATATATGGTACGGGTGAACAATTTTTTTGCGCCAAAAGAACATAAAGAGACATTAGTTGTGAGTAACCCATATCAGTGTAATCAAGTTCCAACTCACCTGATTTGAGGGTTCCTTGGATTTAGCTGGAGCTGCACTTGATGAGCCCTTATTCTGTGAAAGGTCGAGAGTCAGAAGCAATAATAACAATCATCTATTGTATGATCAGTTAATAGAAACAGTCCTGAAGCAACTCTAGGCTGTAGCCATACTAAAACGAAGTTTAACAAAAACTAGGATCAGAAATAGAAACACCTGCAACTTTTAAGACAATTCCAATAGACACTGAAGTTCATTACATTCCGAGAGTTGAAGATCTTGATATCCGAAACAAATACTTCCGATGCACAAGGTATTGTTATGATTTCTTTATCATTCTACACATCGCTATGCTACTCCAGAATTTTATGACATATATAAACTAGTATCAAGCAGGATGCGTACCTGTCTAAGCATTATCACAAGAAAGTTGTTTTCAACAACTTTGTTTTCCTCCAACGTAGTCTCATCCTTAAGAACTGTCCCTTGGTATATGAGCATTTGTTGATCAGCTGGGTACACATTCTGCCCTTGCGAACTCTCAATGAGCTTCTTTACATCAGAAACCTGAATCAATGAATCAATTACAAAGTTACAGCATTCCAATTGCAAAGAATCCAAAGAACCAGGAATTCACATGCTGGTAGAATCTAAATGCTAGGTAACCACATACCATGTAACCACACTGCAAAGACCCCATATCTTTACACCTACGATTGTTTGGCAAAGACCCACCTATGATTCTACCATGCTGGTAGAATCTAAAGGCTACATAACCCCATACCATGTAACCACACGTCAAAGACCCCAGTATCTTACACCTACGATTGTTTGGCAAAGATCCTTGGTTACTTAGTGACTGCATGCGCCTGCCGTTGGCCCTAGCTAGCAAATGCAGTAGCTTAGCAACGTCATGCAAATAGTTTACAAGTGGTGTATCTGTATTTGAAAACAAAGTCGGATGTAACTTGTGTTTGGTATGCTAATTCAGTAACTTGGGCATCAATACTGTGAAACGTCAAACGTCACGATTTGTTTGCGCATGTCATGGCCCATAATGGGCCAAACATAAGGGGGTTCCACATAAAGTGATGACATGTGTCACTATATAAATAATTATCCCATTTCAGTTAGTCAACCCAAATATTTCTTTATTATTTGCTTCACTAGTGATAGACAATACATGAGTAACAAAATTCTAAGTAGCAATACAGTAATAATTAATAACTCCCCTTCCCTTTCTGTTGCTACACTATGTACTGCAACTGCACTTGCACATTCATACCAAGAAAAGGTAGCTACAGTCAACAGAGAGAAAAGATGTGGCCAGCCGGAACCCTGTCTCCAATACTGACTCCAATTTGTAACATTGATTTTCCTCTAATAGTTGCCAGTATTCCATTCCTTGGGTTTGATACAAAATACTTAAAAAAGAACAACCACCTTCAAACGTCACGATTTGTTTACGCATGTCATGGCCCATAATGGGCCAACCATAAGGAAGTTGCACATAAAGTGATGACATGTGTCACTATATAAATAATTATCTCATTTCAGTTAGTCAACCCAAATATTTCTCTATTATTTTTGCTTCACTAGTGATAGACAATACATGAGTAACAAAATTCTAAGTAGCAATACAGTAATAATTAATAACGCCCCTTCCCTTTCTGTTGCTACACTATGTACTGCAACTGCACTTGCACATTCATACCAAGAAAAGGTAACCACAGTCCACAGATAAAAAAGATGTAGCCAGCCGGAATCCTGTCTCCAATACTGACTCCAATTTGTAACATTGATTTTCCTCTAATAGTTGCCAGTATTCCATTCCTTGGGTTTGATGCAAAATACTTAAAAAAGAACAACCACCTTCGTCACATAGTCCTAACAATTACGGAAATTCACATATTCCAGAGAAGGCTTGTTCTCTACCAGCCAACAAATGTATGTATTTCTAAAGCTTCAAGTGCTCTAGCAGAAAGAGAGGAAAATAATCCAGCATTACATTCTACATTTTGCATAAATTAATGCACTGCAGTTATGACAGCATAACCCATAGACCTCCAGCCGCCACTAAAATACGGCAGCTAAGGGCTTGCAATTTCAAGAGCTTCATCCACACACAAATGAAAAGGTCCATCAATAGATGCCACCTGTAGCATGTAAGGAGAAAGTCCCAAGAGATCGACCCTTAGCTTCTACACTCTGGTTCATGGTCAGGATTCAAGTTGGTTGTGCATCTGGTAACACACCAATCAGTACAGCCTCACAGATTCCAAACCCCTGTATATTCGCCAAACAATCATAACCTACACATCGACGCGGCCATAACCTAGACGAACTCCGCATCTGCTCCCCGCTCCGCCCAGAGCAGAGCCCAACCGAACGAACCACAGATTGGATTCGCGGACCATCGCTCGCGCTGCACATGACTCGCGCCTCGCCAGCTCCCCGCGAACTCCACCAACCCCTCGGCGCGAAAACCGTGCCCGGCAACCCAGCCCCGCGGGCAACCCCAATAACCCGCACCCTAAATCTCGCCCAGACACGCCAACCCTCGCGGCGACAGAGGGACAGATCGGGAGGCGGGGCGGGAGCGGCCGTACCTTGTCGGCGGGGTTCACTTCGATCTCGAATTTGGAGCCCTTGAGCGTCTTCACGGAGACCTTCATCTCGCCGCCGCGCTCGCTTGCGTCGGTCGCGGCGCTCGACGAGTTCGAGAGGCGGAGGCGGAGGTGGGGAGAGAGGGGGAGAGGAGAGAACAAGGAGGCGGCGAGTTTTCTCTGTTTTTGTTTTTTATTTGGGCCCCTGGCGCACCGTGGACGGGTGGTTTTGTGGGTTAACCCCTCCAGTTTGTTGTATTTTTGTAACATAACACGGGCGTGCTTCTCTGCAAGGGTCGCTTTTGGTGTCTTGATCGGTTTTTGTTTTTCACGTTGGAGAGGAGGCTTCAAAGCTAAAGAGTAGACAGGGACACTGATTAGACGGGGGCATCTGCTGATTATTGTCAGTGATGTGCGTTTGGCGTGTTACAAACACAAACAAAACTCTCACCAACTGACAAGCATCTGTCATGCTTATGCTATTTTCATCCAACAAACTACTCTTTACTTGTGTGTTTAAAAAAAAATACTACTCCAGTAAGAAAGTTACAATACACCGTAAATTTGTTAAGTGTGCCATGAAAGATATTGAAAATCAATGTAATTGTTAAACATCACAATTCTTGAAACTACCTTGTTGTTGTAAAAGAAATACTCAATGATTATCATTGTAAATTTAACACATAATCAAATGCCATGAAATCTACACCTCCATCGGTTTCTCGAGTAAGCGTAGAAAAATGAGAGGGGTGTTTTGGTTTCCAGGCTCATATTCCTGTAATCACGGGCGTTGCATGTGCTATTGGGATTTGGTAAATGGAGACTCACGTGTCAGTTCAGTTCCGCTGAAAAGTCTAGTACTGAAGATATATTGGTGGGGCACAAACAATGGGGCCATTGTGTACGGCGTGAGTGCAATTCAATTTGGATAGACAGTTTTGTTTGTCTTGTGATTTTGGTCCATGAAAAAGCAACATCTAATCTATCGAAGCCATGGCCCAATTTGCCAGGCGGCACTGCTCATCTTCGTGTAGACTACTCGTTGGACATGGGAGTGCGTCCATCGGGGTGAATTATGCAGAGGACCACGACGGAGGACGGGATGAAGTTCCCACTAGATCTAGTTGATAGGCACAACAATCTCCAATCCCCAAACCTAAGTTTCTCAAGCTTTGGCTAATAGCTATTTGATTTAGTTTTCTGTGTCGCTCTATGTTGGTGATGTAGGTAGGTGCCTTGAGGCAGGAGTGGTCAGCCCTTTGCCTGCTCACTCCAATGTCGCGCCGACGAGGCAATCAGGGACTATCTGATTCATGAGTCCGAGAAGAAAGTGGCACCGAAGAACAAGGCATCACTGATGCAGTTTGTTGAGTCCATTGGAAGGTGAATCGAATGCCCACGCAGATGGACGAAGATGTATACTGCCTTGTGATAATCTAATTACGTGCATTGCCATACATGTGCCACACTTGATTAGTTGTATGGAAGTTCTTGAATCCAGTATAGCACGGAATTTCTTTCAAGGCAACTATTTTTATTTTATTTTTTGACAATAAACTCCCCCTTTTATTCATGTGTCAGGATAGTAGCATCATATGCAAGCATTGGGATGATCGCACTAGGGACCGACTCCATCCATAATTCAGGGGAAGAAAACTTAGCTAACCTACCTCATTCATGTGCTACTTGATTACTTTCTGCAAAACAATGATTATATATTACATCGGTAAAATCTAAGGACATAAAGTAGCAATCAGCGAAGATTGTACTAGCAACAGATGTAGAACTACGCTCTTTCACAGCTTCAACGACATCCACATTATCTAAACAAAAATCAACTTTGTTGCAACCCACGGTGCACGCAAGATTCATACCAAACGGACAGCTATTGCCTCCGCTGTAAATGAATCAAAACAAGTATCAAGTTTTTCGTTGGCAACAACAACAAACTACCCGCTATGATCCCGAAGAACTGCACCGACTGAACCCTCCAGTGTGTCACTGTCAAATCCGGCATCAACGTTTAGTTTGACATAGCCATATCTTGGTTTCACCCAGCCAACCACTTTCTGCACAGGTTTCGGACTACATGATATAATGAAGTTGGCCGCATGTTCTCCCACTCTCGACCTATTTGAGTTGCATAATGGATGTGAAAGATATAATTACAAAATGGTTGTTCGATGGGCGTTTGTCGCTATAATGTATTGGAAGCCTCATGATGTAACCTACTAGGATTTAATGCGATGGGGCATTTTCAATTCTAGTGAATATACGGGAGAGACACAACCTTCAATACAGCATACAACACCAATCTCAAGAACAACTGATGATTATGATGTCGAGAGCAACTAAGCCCAGGCTCATAAATGATTTTTTGTAGGAAAAATCTTCACTGGTACATTGTGTTTCTTGTTTTTTCTAGTTGCATACATTGTTGTATTGCCTTTGCCACACATAGAACAAGGACGATTTGAACCTCTACCTAGGTAGTACAATCAGCATGGTCCGCATAATCTCAAAGAAAGAGAACAACTGTACATGCTATATACACACACCGGATCATTCTTTCCTATGCTTGTCAAGAAGAATTATACTTGTGCCCATTAGTTTAGCCAGCCCCTAGTTAAAACGACTCAACCAACGCAGGGGTGTACGTGCAAGATCTCCTTCCAAATAGCAGCAGACGGCGGCGTATTAACTCGGCGTGCTGTTTCATGCCTTCCGTAACAGCAGACACCGTGCGGGACCAACGAAACCGCGGCGCGTGCCCAGCCACGGCCCGAGGTTCACCGGCCACACGCGGTGCACACGGAGCGTCGTCCGCAGGGGATCCCTCGGTATCCTGTCTTTCTGAGCTGTACTCGGGGATCCTTTTCCAGGCGCCGTACGCCTCCTTTCGCCTCACGAAATATAGGGTTCGAGCCCGGGCGGAAGTTACCCCAAAAGTAGTTGTCCGATGCGGTGCACTGTTTTTAGGCCCAAACGTGTACGGGGCAGCAGTAGAATGGGCTGAGGGTTTGGCCCACAGGGCCTGAATGTATGGCCCAGCTGGCCTAATAGCCTCTCCTCTAAAAAGAAGGGAAACTGGGCTGGCAGTCCACCTAGCTATTCCTCAGTTTTCTAAAAACAAAAACTATTCCTCAGTTTGCCTTAAAAAAACCCTAGCTATTCCTCAGAAAAACAAAGCAGTCCACCTAGCGCCACACTAGCTAAAAAAACCTAGCGCCGCACTAGCTTACAATAAAAAAAAACTAACGCCACACGGTTTCTAAGTGCCAGGACATACGGCTAAGCTAAGACTGAAGTTTAGTTTAGTCAGTAACATAGACAACATATTTGAGCTGTAATGGCATAGATAAAATTATTTGCCAAGTTGGAGGAACTGTCAAAAAGAATGGTGGACAGACAAACGGTGCCACTAATAATCTAACAAAGTTTATAAGCGGCTTTCGTCGCCGAGTTTCTTTGAAAGGTTCAGAAGAATCAAACCGATATAGTCTAGCACCAAGTTGCTTGCTGAATATGCAGAGCTCGGCTAATAGCTGCCATAAACACTCTAAGAAAGCAAAACCACTGCACAAGTCAGAGTTCTCTGTGGCTATGCTATGTCTGACTGAGATCCTGAGATCCCTGTGACGTACGAGTTACACTATATTTACATGCACACTCCACAGATCTCATTAACTAGTAGTGTGGACATGTGCTTGCTAAATGCTAAATATAATCGGTCTCACTAACTGGTGACCAGTTCTTCGTCTTAGCTTGCCATAAGCTGGCCAAGTTTAGTAGCTGAGCTGGGAGATGCCCACCGGCAATGGCAAGATATCCTGTGATAAGTAAGTAAAGCTATAAAAATTTGGGCACGAGGGATGGATTTTCTTGCCCATGATGCGTGCAGGATGTTGCATACCAGAATCGCTCCCATGGAACGACTCCAAGATACTCCCTCCGGTCCTTTTTAGTCTGCATATAAGTTTTATCTGAAGTCAAAGCATCTCTACTTTGACCAAATTTACAGAAAAGAGTATCAACATTCACAATGCCAAATCAATATGGTTAGATTCATTATGAAAGGTAGTTTTAAAGTATATATATCTGGTATTGTAGATGTTGATATATTCGAATCTATATTTGGTCAAAGTTTGTAAAGTTTGACTTGACGCAAATCTAAAACGCGGAGTAAAAAGAACCAGAGGGAGTACGTCTCTGGTTGTATTGAATTAGATGCATATATATCCAATCATTTCGTTTTTTTTTGTATAATGCCTCATGGCCAGCGTTTGCACCGGGTTTGGGTCGAGTGGATACGGTGTAGCATTGCACTGCACAGAAGAGTAAAACTGAAGGAGAACGATGTCTGATCTCTTCAGAAACAGGGGTATGTGAGTAAAGGCGAATTGTGCGGAGATCGGAGGATGATTCTTCCATTATTATCTTTATAATATAATAACTTCTGCCAGAGATTTCTCAACACTCAGCCTGGTGGCCCCCTTGCATGCTCCAGGTGGTCATCCACATTCATAGCAAGGAAGATACTGTAATTCAAACGTCATGACAAAGGTTTTCCAAGGTTGCTTGTTCTACACAGTGGGGAAAAGGTTCAGTTTCAGCTTTCGACTGCATTATTTTCAGCGACAAAAAGCTTGCACTCCATTTCTTTAGAAAAAAATGGCAGGTGCTCTGACAATCCTTGACTAGAGAGGGGATTACAAGTTACAACTGACAGCCGGTCTTAAGGCGAGCGCTTCCTACTTTTTACAGGCTAACCGAAAACCGACAACAGCGAAAACTGCCTGAGACTTCAGCAAGAGAGCAGCACCACCGACTCAGCCTTCAGTTATCTTTTACTATCTCCGCATGAGTGTGCGTGAACCAAATCTTTCGGGGAAAAAAAGCGTCAAATCAGATCATTAATCGCAGAGAACTAAACCGCTCTTCTTAAACCGTCACTAGCAGGAGCACTTAGCAGGATTTGCCGGTGCACCGACTTCGCTTTGATCGGGTACAGCTCATTCACGCTGTTTTCTGTTCCGACTGAACCGTGAGCTCTCTCCTTTCCTGGCATATATACAAATGTGATGAGAGCTCCACACTAAACAATCATATTGTGTGAGGCTAAGGTTTTGTACGCATGCCTAAAGCTCAAGCACACAGCATTTTCTTTCTCCAAGTTGCTGGAGGTGCAGAGAACTAGCTAGGCTTAATTGGCTTGCTGCTGAAAAACAAAAACAAAAATGGCCCCCTTCCTGCCCCCTTTTTGCCCTTTTTAGGCTTCATTTGCAGGATTGCTAAGCTAGTTTATGCCTCTTGTCAGAAGAAGAAAAACTTTGCTTCAGAACCATCCATGGGTTATGTTTCCTATCGGAATCGTCCATGGGGAAAGTGCGGCGAGAGGGAATGGAGAATATATAAAGCCATCGATGCTGAATGAGATTTGCCAATTCTTTTTAAGGGATTGACCAGGTTATTGCATACTCTATGCAATGATGGTACACTGATACTCTTAATTAAGCCCGATTCAGACAAGAAATCCTGGGGTTGGACCTCTAATGCCGCTGCCTAAGCCTTATAATTAGTAGAACAACATTTGGTGCCATCCTTATGATGCTGTCCTCGAGTGCTCATTTTGGAATTTCTCTGTGTACTATATTGCTGTCTCTTCTGTGGTACGTAAGCTATGCGTACAAAGGGAGCATTTTTGCAAAAAATGAGTAAAAATTATTGTATAGCGGTCGTCTAGTTCCTTGGCGTCCATTGAGCCCACTTGTCAGTCAGTGATTGCAGATGTTCTTCTGTATATATGTGTGTGTATTAGGACTCCTGTATGTGTATATGCAACTTTTGGCAATTGAATTTTGTAGGATCTTTGCGCCTGATCTCTACCGATCTTGAAATAGACTCGGACCATAGGTTGGACGAATATTATTAGCAGCTAATTAAGAATTGCCCCCTTTATATCCCAAATCTTCATGAGAGATAAATGGCTTCCAAATATGAGTGATACACTACTCCTTTTTGCTAGTGGGAAGATAGATTGACCACATCAATTGCTTCTAAATAAACAAGAGTAAACCCTCTCGGCCCATAGCAATCCAATCCCGTAGATTAGTCTCTAATTAAGGCGCCCACTCATGTAGTGACCGCACAAAAGGAGAATAACCTTTCACTCACACGGTAATGCACTGTCTCTCGCCTTATCAGCCAGTAAACAAGTCGTGCCCGTTTATGATACGGAAGAAAAGAAGATGGACGTTTTTTAGGAAATAACAAAAAGTAAAAAGACAACCGATCTTAGGAAATAGAATATCTTAATAGGGTATTTGGGAATTACTACGTGCCAGAAATCTCCGGCTCTATCGGTATATATATAGCCCAGAGAAGCGCAGGGAAAGCCTGCATTGCAGGCGGCAGCTAGGAGTAACGCCTCCAATTCTTGCTATCTCAGTTTCTCTCTTTGTTACATCCTATACAATTCTCTAATGGCGTTCGTGGCGGCCATGATCACCGCCATCGCCTCGGCTGTCTTGGTGTTGCTGCTGTGGGCGGTATGGGTGACCCTATCTTGCTACTTCCTGACGCCAATGAGGATCCGTAGAACCATGGCGGCGCAGGGCGTTCACGGCCCCCCGCCGCGCCCGCTCGTCGGCAACCTACGCCAGGTGTCGGCCCTCGTTGCGGAGGCCAACGCCGGCGACATGACGTCCCTGAGCCACGACATCGTCGGCCGCCTCATGCCCCATTACGTGCTCTGGTCGCAGACATACGGTGAGAATTTAAGATAGCCCCGGCCCGCATTGCGCGCCGGCCGCCGGGCGTGCGTACGTACGTACTGACCGATGGGGATTCCGCGTTTCAGGGAAGCTTTTCGTGTACTGGTACGGGAGCGAGCCGCGGCTGTGCCTGACGGACACGGACATGATCAAGGAGTTCCTGTCGTCCAAGTACGCCCACGCCACCGGCAAGTCGTGGCTGCAGCGGCAGGGCACGAAGAACTTCATCGGCCGCGGCCTGCTCATGGCCAACGGCGCCAGGTGGTCGCACCAGCGCCACGTCGTCGCGCCGGCGTTCATGCCTGACAAGCTCAAGGTACGTCGCCGCACCTCGTCGAACACATGGTGGCATTGCCTACCGGTTCGTTTTCCTGACCGCAGCTTCGGGTCGCACGTACGTGTACGCAGGGGCGTGTGGGGCACATGGTGGAGTGCACGAAGCAGACGATCCTGTCGCTGCGGGATGCGGCGGCGCGCGGGCGCGGCGAGGTGGAGATCGGCGGCCACATGACCCGGCTCACCGGCGACATCATCTCCCGGACCGAGTTCGACACCAGCTACGAGACCGGCAAGCGCATCTTCCACCTCCTCGAGGACCTGCAGCGCCTCACCGCGCGCTCCAGCCGCTACCTCTGGATCCCCGGCAGCCAGTGAGTCACGATCGCCCTCTCCTCCCGGCCGGCCAGCTCGATCCTCTCTTGCCTCGAACACACCACTCACTCCCTCGCTACTTGCCTGGCCCTTGTCGCCACTTTTGTTCACTTGCAGCCACATAGTGCTTATGCGCGTCTAAAGTGTGGAATTATCCTAACAGCTTAAGATAAACAAGCCGATTAAGCCGCTATAGCACAATAATTCGTCTTAGATAACTATGTGGCGTGCAGGCGCAGCCCATCCCTGTCCCAGTTAGTTTTTGGGCAGTGGCACTGACTCCAATTTGTCCGGCGTTTTGGTTTGATTCCATCATCCACTGGCGCATCCGTGCGTGCGCATATGTCCATTGCCGTACGCGCACACACGAGTAAACAAGTGCGGAGTACATGTGCTCGTGGACGAGAGTGTTCGGTCGATCATGGGCTCATCGACCGGTGTTGCTGCCGTACGTGCAGGTACTTCCCGAGCAAGTACAGGAGGGAGATCGGGCGGCTGAACGGCGAGCTGGAGGGCGTCGTCTTGGAGTCCATCCGCCGGAGCCGCGAGATCGCCGACGAGGGCCGGACGACCTCCACGTACGGCCGGGGGCTCCTCGCCATGCTGCTCGCCGAGATGGAGAAGAAGAGGGAGAAGGGCGCAGGCGACGACGGCAAGTTCAGCTACGACACGCGGCTGGTGATCGACGAGTGCAAGACCTTCTTCTTCGCCGGCCACGAGACGTCGGCGCTGCTGCTCACCTGGACGCTCATGCTGCTCGCCACGCACCCCGAGTGGCAGGATAAGGCCCGCGCTGAGGTTGCCCAGGTCTGCGGCGACGACCCGCCGTCCGCCGACCAGCTCTCCAAACTGACCGTGGTAAGTCGTACGGTGCACATGCATACGTAAGCAAAGTCTTATGGCATTTGATCATTTGGCTCATGGCGAGAATCTTAATGTTTTTTCCTCTGTGCGCGCGAACTTGCAGCTCCAGATGATCATCCACGAGACGCTGCGGCTCTACCCGCCGGCGACGCTGCTGCCGCGGATGGCGTTCGAGGACATCCGGCTCGGCGATCTCCACCTGCCGCGCGGGCTCTCGGTGTGGATACCCGTGCTGGCAATACACCACGACGAGTCCATCTGGGGCGCCGACGCGCATGAGTTCCACCCGGAGCGGTTCGCAGCCGGGCGGCGCTCATCGGCGGGCGCCGGCCGGTTCCTGCCGTTCGCGGCCGGGCCGCGCAACTGCGTCGGCCAGGCGTACGCCCTCTTCGAGGCCAAGGTCGTCCTCGCCATGCTGCTGGCCAACTTCCGCTTCACCATCTCCGATGACTACCGCCACGCGCCGGTCAACGTGCTCACCCTCCGCCCCAAGTACGGCGTGCCCGTCCACCTCCGGCCGCTGCGGCCGTAGGGCCTCCATACTTATTTTTGTTCCTTTGAGAAAGATTTTGTGTTTTCTGATTGGTTGCCCTACCTGTCTGACTGACTGACTGGGGAGGACGGCCTGTCAGTTGTCCCGGCTGGTATATGCTGCTATTCTTTCTAGAGTGGAGTTCCTGCACTAGTTATTTACTTACAATGTATGCAAACGACATTGCCAATTTTTTGTTATGGTAATCCTAAACAAAGAAGAATTTTTATGCAAAAAAAAGAAGATACATGTGCGTCTTCTAAAACAACAAATGATACCTCACAACCGGGTGTAACGACCACCAGGCAGACCGTAGAGACCATGCAGATATCTTAAACCGCCGCAACTCAATCCTCTTCGCTTCCTCCGCCGATGCAGCTGATTTATGTGTTGCCTCACCTTGGAGGTGATCCAATACATCACTCCTCGCATGATCCCGGCTTCGCTAGTGTTGTCGCTTGGCGGTGGGTCTCCATGTCAGGTCATCGACCTCGGTAACGACTCCTTCTCGGCGGCATCGTGTCTTGGCAACGACTCCTTCTCGATGGCATTGTGACCATGGGTGAAACCGACTTGCTCCTGGTCGGGACGAATTCATGCCCAAATTGGTGTGGGCGGTGGATCTCGTGTCTTTGGGGCAATGGATGTGGGTGTGGTTGAAATCGATGACGCGGTCCATAATGGCGGTGCAGCATGCCAAACATGGTGGACATGATGGCATCATGCTTTTGTCGCTCTCCTTTGAAGCGAGCGGGTTAATAGCTCATTCTACATCAAGACGGGCTCGTGATGCTCAGACCTTCACGTGCAACAAGGTTAGATGATAACAACAGTGTCCGCAATGAGTATGTGTTCTTGGGGGTGAAAACACTAGGCCTAGGCTTTTCGATTGGAGTAAGAAGGGTCGATATACATACATGATACTTTTGTTGAAGGTGTTAGCTCAAAGTTTCGTTTAGGGGTGATAACCACGCCGTTTGACCTCTTGGTTAGACCTAGCAACATTAGTGTACGTATAACAATTCCTTTTATAAGGCGTTGTCTTTGAGTATCATGTTCTTGGTTATGATTTTGTTCATGGGTAGTTTTGGGGTATTCTTTGGTGGTTTCTTTGTGTGCATTCATACGTCGGGAGGTTTGTACTTTCATTTTTTGACATATTTCCCTGCATATATTATTATGGTTAGAAAGCACATGAGAGGGACCAAAAAGCCCCTTTTGTAATTACAATTCTGGCAAAAAGGAAAAAGAAATTTGAGCTCAACAGTTATACACTTGTAGGAAGAAAATATATGTGTTGATACTATCAGCAAGGGTTGGAACAAGCGAATGGAAAGTCGCACATATGCACGCAGGTGCAATCATCACCACCTGGTGTAGCAGCATGCCAGATCTCTGTCCCACCGCCTACCAACTCACCACTCGCCACCTATGAGCGTTAGGAGCTCATGACCACTAGCGGACGCAGACACCATGGCCAAGGCCTCATATGGCTCTGGTCAACAAGGCCGAGGTTGAAGACAATGTTAGCGTCATAGTGGATGAAGGATGACTACACACCAAGATCAACAAACCGGACCATCCCCTATGAAAAAATAAGTTTGCATTGACAGCCAGGAGATGATGCCCCTGAACTTGGCAAGAACTTCAAATCCATAAGATTTAGCACGCCTCCGCTTGTATGGATACCCCAAGAAGACCATTAAGTAAACCTACAAGCGTAAGGTTGAAAAGGAGCAAGGCCATGGACAAAACAAAACCGGTGCTAAGGAAGGCTTCCTTCTAGCACATAAGAATAACAATAGAAATCCAAGTAAGAGAAAAAAAGACAAGTCCAATCAATTAGATGGAGAAACATTCCCCATCTCAGGACCCATATATTCAATTTCAAACGGAAGCTAATGAAGAACATAGAGAAATTTGTTGGTGCGGAGAAATAAGGGAAGACAACTCTAGCAAGATAAATATCTGATCAAGACAAGGAAAGTAGAGGGTACAAAGACTGCAAGCTGTGAGCATAGTGTCATGGTCAAATCCACCTATGAAGATCAGAAATAGAGGGGGAACATGTCCAGTAGCACTGGAACGTGGAGGTTATCGTACGAAGTACTAGGGATAATCGTAGTGGAGCTAAGGCCGAAGGAGACGACCACGCCCAACAACGACACAAAAAGATCTATCTGGATCCTCCAATCTGGACATATATACCTCAAACAAACCATATAGGACGCAAACTAACACAAATCTAGAAAGAAAGTGGAGGACGTGAGCCCCTCTCGCCTAGCCTTCGGTTTGGCGAGCCATAGGAGGATAAGTGCAGAGATAGCAACATGGAACCGGTGGAGAGGGTTAAGATATGGGTTTGGGGAGAGAGAAAATGCAGGGCAAAATGACCGCATCTTTCCCGTCACTCCCGCGTGCCCCCCGCATCGCCGCCATGCCGTGCAGAGAGAGAGAGAGAGAGAGAGAGAGAGAGAGAGAGAGAGATGTGGTGGTGGAGTGTGCTGCCGGAGCGGGGAAGCACAGGAGCCCCGCCGGTGGGGAGGCCCTGTACCTGGAGAGGTCAAGGTCGCGCCGCCCCGCCTGTGGTAGGACCGGCCGCTGCTCGCG
>LR880970.1:476342746-476356517 GCA_904067115.1 Aegilops sharonensis | reverse complement strand
TGATATGAGAGTAATTAAGGAGACACAAAAGCTCAAGATTGGGGATGCCCAAGGCACCCCAAGATAATATTTCAAGAATTATCAAGAATCTAAGCTTGGGGATGCCCCAGTAGGCATCCCACCTTTCTTCTTCAACAATTATCGGTTAGTATCTGTTGATCCTAAGTTTTTGCTTCTTCACATGATGTGTGCTATCTTTGGAATGTCATGTTATTTTGTTTTACTTGCTGTTTTAATAAAATACTTAGATCTTATAGTTTAAATAAAATAGAGTCCTCAAATAGTTGCCAAGGAGACTAAGTAAGCGGCATTCACATCCCGTCAACGAAGCTCTTTTCTTTGGAATTGCTCTTGTGCTTCACTTATATCCTATGAGTAAATTGTTGAATAAGTTGAATTTCATGAAGTTGATATCATATCATGCCTAGTGGTAGCTTCACATTGGGTTTAGAAATTGAAATCTTTTGAGGCTTGACAATCACAAGTTTGGCCATACAAGCAATTCATGAATAATTAGTATAAGGAAGAGAACTTTCACATGCAAATACACTATCCTGGAAATCTTTTGTGATTGTGAGCCCCCATCAAAATATTATATGCCAAAATTGTTGACGTTGGACAAGGAAGACAATGTAATGATTTATGTTTGTTCATATTCACATAGAAGTTACATTGTCATAGATCCTTCAACATGTGGTGCTTGCCCAACATCTTTGCTAGCCGAAAATTCCGCACCAAGTAGAGATACTACTTGTGCATCCAAAAACCCTTAAACCCAAATCTTATTTTCAAGAGTCCATCATACCTACCTAAGGATTGATCAAGATCCTTCAAGTAAGTTGTCATCGGTGCAATAAGGCAATAAAAATTTCTTCTAAAAGTGTTAGATCATTTAGTGTAAGAGGAAATTGAGCGTTGTACGAACTTGTGATGACAAAGCAATAAAAGCGACTAACTGCATAATAAAGGTTGCTATCATAAGGGGCAATATAACGTGACATTCTTTTGCACTAAGGGGTTGAGCATACAAACAAATAAGCGCATGGCAACCTCTGCTTCCCTCTGCGAAGGGCCTATCTTTTACTTTTCAGTATTTACTTTTATCCAAAGAGTCAAAGTTTTTCTCTCTAATCCTTTTTATTTTTCTCTTTTGGCAAGCATCATGTGGTGAGGAAAGATCTAGGCACATATGTCCAGTTGAATATTGTTGACATCACCCTTGACACTACAAAAAAAATACACTTCCGTGATGATACATTTTTGTCACAGTAGGTCACGTTTTCTGTCATGCATGTACATCCATGACAAATTTATGACAGAATGAAGATAGTCATACCTGTGCTATCGTAGAGGTGTTCCATGACATTACAAAATTATCATCACGGAAGTGTCCACTTCCATGACGATAAATCGCGCGTCACAGAAGTGCTTTCGTCAAGGGTGACCGACACGTGGCATCCACCGTAATGGAACACCGTTAAGCTACCGGGTCCGGTTTTGGATCCGATAACCCGTTAACAGCCCTGACCAATGGGGATTTTCCACGTGTAAAATTCTGATTGGCTGACGGAAACACGTGCCAGCTCCGCGTTGGCACATGTGTCACTCATCCAATGGGCGAGATGCGCCTATGATATGCTGACACGTGGACCGGCCCAAAAGTGGCCCATAAAGTTTAAATGGGCCGGCCCAACCAAAGGCCCACAAGATTTTGCGGTCCATAATGGGCTAGCCCATCAAAAGACCCACGAGATTTTGCGTATCATAATGGGCCGGCCCAGCTAAAGGCCCACGAGATTTTGCAGGCCATAATGGGCCGGCCCAGCTAAAGGCCCGTGAGATTTTGCGCCATGATGGGCCGGCCCAGCTAAAGGCCTGCGAGATTTTGCGGACCATAATGGGCCGACCCAGCTAAAGGCCCAACATTCTCATTTAAGGCCCGTACGGCTAGTGTCAAATCGGCCCATCAATGGCCTGTCCTAAACTTGTCATCATCGCGGCCCATGGTCACTTTTGGCCCGTTAATAGTCCGCTAAGTATATGGGCCGAATTACGACCCGGTGTATTTCTGGCCTGTTAAAGGTCCTGCTTCATTTGGGCCCATTTACATGCCATTTAAACTTTCGTCCCATAAATGACCGTGAAGGATTTGGGTCATATTCGGCCATGTCTAACATTTGGCCTGTTAGAGGCCCAATATAGATTTGGGCCACTTTCGGCCTGTTTGATTTTCGGCCTATTAACGTCGGACGAAATCCACGGGCCATATGTGGCCCAACGTCACATTAGGCCCATTAACGGTCCATATAAAAATGACGATAATCTAGCCCGACCGAACTTTCGGCCTGTTAAAGGCCCGTGTATTAGGTCGGCGCATTTACGGCCCGTCCGAATTTCGGCCTGTGAAAGGTCCGCATCGTAAATTTGCCCAATCTCACTTTCGGTCTTTTAAAGGCCCATGTTTTTTATGGGCCCGAGATATTTACACCTGTAAATGGCCTATTGTTACTGAGGGCCCAAATTATGTTTAGGCCTGTTAAAGGCCCACTATGGGCACAGGCCTACCAGAAAAATATGAAATCTTATGCTGATTTAGGCCCGGATGTTTTTAGTGGGCTACATGCAAATTTCGGTCCATAATCGTTTTTAGCCCAATTGGAATGAGCCCGACGAATGTTGGCATGTTGGGCTCCTACGAAGCTTTCGGTCGAATACATTACTAAGATAAACCTACACTATACAAAAATAGCGTCGTAATTATTGCAGCCTTTGGCAGCATCATAAATGCTGTATCGCAACAAAAGGCCTGTTGGCATAAAGTTTACAGTCCTTGCAGATAAAAGCACCATCAGATGTATAGAAGCACAGATCATTTGACCTGAGTGCTAATGTTTCAGGCTGTAGAATCTGATGGAGCAGCACGATCTTCACCTTTTTTTCGCCATTGCTCTTGAATAACGAAGCGAATGTCTGATAGTCTGGTTTCAAAACCATTCATATCTTGACGACATTTGTCAACCACTATTCTTGTTTCCAAAACAACATCCATTAGGGATTGGACCTGTCTCTGGAGCACAGATATATCACTCTGTCTAGCAGGAAGATTTTGTTCAGTAGGCGATTTGGACGAGGTTACCTTGACAACCAACCCAGAATTACACAGGAAGGTGCTTTTTGCACTGTTAGTGGAGAGATACTGACGCACTGCAGCAAGAGGTGACATTGTGCCTGTGGTAGCCTCGTCACCTTCAGGTGGTTGTGGCTGTTCAATCATTTTTTCAATGGCTTCCTGAAAGTTTGAACTTGTACATTAGTGTACCAGATAAGTTACTAATGAGAAAAAACAAACAAAGTAGGTTACACGTTTATACATAACTTATTTTGGTGAACTACTGTAATACATTAGCATCTATTGTAGTGCCAACTGCATAATAAAATCACTTTCCGAACATATGTCCATGAAGCATGCCTACTGTATTGTCTATTTCCTCACATTCGTTGACATCTAAGGATAAAGAGACATGGTTTAAAGTAGGATGAACATAGTATGACATCATTCATATCATGGGCAAACAGATATAAAACAAACAGGCTATTTTATCATTGTGCGCGCACGTGAACATAACAACTAGAATACAGATCAAGACCAAAAGAATATCCTTCATCTCTTTTAAACCATGTAAGGTGAAATGATACGTTAAGACAACTGTATATAAAAGTGAACAGAGTAACTGACATTGGCTGCAAACCAAGTAGTTAAATGAACACATCACAGTACCAATCAGTTCAAAGGCAGGAGGAGTAAGGACTTACAACAGCGGCTTGAACTGGTGTGCTCATGCCCTTCATCTTGCTGGTGTGGCAATCCTTGAAGATTTGCACTGCATTTGGTTCAGGTTCTTTTTGGTCCGCACAGGCTTTCCTCTGTATTTGGGACAAGTCAATATAGATACGATAATATGGCACAGAAAAAAGAAGGAAGTAGCAGCTATTTACAAGAGCCTTGCAGTGTGCAATATAGCTACGAGATCCTGTTGTCTGTTGGAATTTCACTTTAGAACGGTTGGTCTTGTTCTTCAAACAGTTAGCCTAGAAGAAGATACACTTGTAAGGCACATACATAAATACAAGTTCAATATGTGGTCTGATCAAATACATAAAGCCTACCTGATACTTTGGATCAGACCAGTGTTTAACGAGGGTTGTCCAGTCTTCATCTGTAATATATTCCACTGGAGATGTTTGGGCGATTTCATTGTTAGCCTTGCCTTCAAAGTGAGATTTTCTAAGGTGGTACCGATACTGTCGCAGAGCAGACTGAAAAACATGAGTGCATGCTTGTTTAGTTGCATCATCTTTTGGATCCAACTTGAACCCCATTTGTTGAAAAAAGAATGTGAGTCTTATTAGGAGGAAGCTAGAAAGTATGGGACAGAGCAAGACAATATTACTAATTGTGAAGAATAACATTACTTACAGATAAATGGTCAAGGAAGGCGTTAAACTGGGTATTTCTTTCTCATTCCTGTACTGGATCCATGTTGGGAGGATACGTGCATGACACCTAACGGCAACGGCTGCCTCTGATACTAACTTGGCTGACTCTGTAGCATCACGTGGCCTTTTTAAACCTGCCTCAAAATGGATCTCCATTCTTCCTCCTTTAGATTTTGTTAATCTATCAAGCATTATCCCTGATGTCTGTTTCCGCTTGCGTCGTGGTGCTAGTTCAACAACGAATATGGAAAGTGTTAGTGTACATCAAACTGTGAGAGTACATATAAAGGAGCATGCAACTGCAACTTGACTCGGTCAGGTACCGTCTTGGTGTTGATGCTCATGAGGTTCATCTGATCTTGCCAAGTCCTGTTGTGTCAGCAGTGCTTCGGATGTAGTGTTAGGTGTGAAGGCAGCTTGGCAACTGGCCAGTTTCGGAGCAAACAAACGAGTAACTTGTTGAGATGCTGGTACAGTTTAAGCGGATGCCGCAGCTGGTGGAGCAGGTGATACTGTGTTTGTAGATTTAGCCGGTGGATATGGAACTTCTACTGCACTATAAGTACCAGCAGAATCTGGACGGCAGATCCTTTTCCGTTTCACCCGACGAGTAACACCACTCCCTACTATATTATTTTTCTTGCTCTTTTTTGACTTTGCCATGTCAAGCCGTACCCACAACACAAAAGAATAAAATCGCTCTTCAGAACTCATTGATGCATGATACAGACAAGCAATACTTTGATGTAAGACAACCGTATGAGGATGGAATATGTAAGGAAAACAGGACGGCATGACATATTCACAGCTACGATGTGTAAACTAAGCAGAAGGATTTTCAAGAAAATAGAAGTAATGCAAGCTAGAAACCATATGAAAGATGCAACCAATATTACTCTGCCAAGTTAAAAGTGTCTTGTCATAAGTGGCAATTCGAAAATTAGAAGCAGTACAACGTAGAAATCAATGCAAGATGCAACCACTATCAAACTGCCATGTTAAAAGTGTCCAATCATGAGTGACTGATGCGGGATACACAACAACAGTACTTTGATGTAAGAACATGGTATGATAGATAGATGCAGTGTATTCTAGACACAGAACACCATGTCATATGCACATGTATAACGTATAAACTCAGTAGCTGCAATTTAATCAAAATAGAAGAAATACAGGCTAGACAACATATGCAGCATGAAACCAATTATCACACTGTCAACTTAGAGCAAGCACCTGCGATGGTGGAGTACAGGAGATGAACTCATCATGTAGACTTGGGACTTCAACTTCATTAGAAGTAGCAGTGGCAAATCTAGAGAGTCTCTGTTTGTGTCGGTGCGGAGGACCACCAACATCCCCTAACTTACTCTTTTCCTTCCTATTTTCTGATATAGCCTTATGAAGTCAAAACCACAAGAAGATGAATAAAATTAGCTCTGCATAACTGGTTGATGCATGATACAAACGAACACTACTTTGATGTAAGGCAATCGCAAGATAGGAGGATGGAATGTATACAAAAAACAAAAGACAGCGTTTCATATTCACACGTACGATAGGAGGATGGAATATGTATGAAAAAACAGTAAGCGGAAGGCATTTCAACAAAATTAGAAGAAATGAAAGCTAGGTACCATATGAACATGCAACCAATATCACTCTATCAGGTAAAAAGTGTCTCGTCATAAGTGCCATTTCGAGAAATTAGAAGCAGTACAAGCTAGAAGACAATGCAAGATGCAACCTACATCACAGTCCCAAGTTAAATGTGTCTTATGGGTAAGTGATCGTTGCAGGTATAAGTTGTAAGCTACGCAGATGCAATTAAACATAATCAGAAGCAATACAAACTAGACATCATACGGAAAACGCAACCACATATAACAATTCCAAGTTAGAGCAAGCACCTGTGATGGTGGAGTAGGGGAGATGTGTTCATCATGTACACGCGTGTTCTAGAAACAGGAACACGTGTCATATTCACAGGCATTATGTGTAAAGTAAGCAGATGCAATTCAACAAAGTTAGAAGCAATACAAGCTACACATCATACGCAACATGCAACCACATATAATAGTGCCAAGTTAGAGCAAGCACCTGTGATGGTGGAGTAGGGGAGATGTGCTCATCATCTACACAGCTACGTTGACTGTCTAGCCTTGCGTTGTCTTGCGAATCTTGTTGGGAGGATGGCGGAGTAGAATCTGTAGAGAACCTCTGTTTCAGTTGCTCGTAAGGACCACCATCATCCAATGCCTTGCCAATTTCCTTCAGCTTTATTGATTTTGCATTGTGAGGTCAAACCGACAAGAAAAAGGAATATAATTCGCTCTTCAGAACTCATTCATGCATGATACTGACGAACACTACTCTGATGAAAGGCAAAGTCATGATACGAGGATGGAATATGTACGAAAAAATGGACGGCTTGACATATTCACACCTATTATGTGGACACTAAGCAGAAGGCACTGCAAAATAGACACCATATGAAAGGTGCAATCAATATCACTTTGCCAAGTTAAAACTGTCTCGTCATAGGTGGCGTTCATCAAACTAGAAGCAATACATGCTAGAAATCATATTCAAGACGCAAACCAATATCACACTGCCAACTTAAAGGTGTTCCATCATAAGTGACTGATGCAGGATACACAAGAAGAGTAGTTTCATGTAAGAACATGGTGTGATAGACAGATATAGTATGTACCAAAAAACAGGAAAGTGTGTCATATTTACACGTATCATGTGTAAGCGAAGCAGACACAGTTTACATTAATTAGGAGCAATACAAGCTAGACACCATATGCAACATGCAACCAGATATCACACTGCCAAGTTAGAGCAAGCACCTTGGATGGTGGAGTAGGGGAGCGGAGACTTGGACCTTGTAATGCACTATCAGTACAAGGAGAATCGGTACAGATGCTCCGTTTACGTTGCTGCAGAGGACCACCATCATCGCCTTCCTTACTCTTTTCCTTCCTCTTTCTTGATTTTGCCTTGTAAAGTCAAACCCACAAGAAAAAGGAATAAAATTTGCTCTTCAGAACTCATTGATGCATGATACTGACGAACACTACTTTCATGTAAGGCAGCTGCATGATAGGAGGATGGAATATGTATGAAAAACAGGACGACGTGGCATATTGACATGTATGATCTATAAAGTGTAAACTAAGCACAAGCTGATTGAACTTGTTAGAATCAATGCAAGCTAGAAACCATATGAAAGATGAAACCAATATCACTCTGCCAAATTAAAAGGGTGCCCTAACAAATGTATTTGACCAAATTAGAAGCAATACATGGCAACATGCTAGAAATAATATGCAATATGCAACGAATAAAGGTGACTCATCGTAAGTGATTGATGCAGGATACAGAAGAGAGGTAGTTTCATGTAAGAACAAGGTTAACACATAGATGTAGTGTGTACCAAAAATAGGAAGGCATGTCATATTCACATGTATAATGTGTAAACTAAGCAGATGCAGTTTACCCTAATTAGAAGCATTACAAGCTAGACACCGTATGCAACATGCAACCACATATCACACTACGAAGTTAGAGCAAGCACCTGTGATGGTGGTGTGGGGGAATTGCGGTCATGAACTAGAGAGCTACGTTGACTATCTTCATTTGGCCTTGCTGTTCCTTGAGAATCATGTGGGGAGGATGACACTGCACTCTTTAAACGAGTATGACGTCTCACAGTAACCCACCCGGGTGACTGCCTCATCATAAGTGATTGACGAGGGATACAAAAGAGCATTAGTTTGATGTACGAACATGGTTAATAGACATATGTAGTATGTATCAAAAACAGGAAGGCATGTCATTATCAAAGGTATAATGTGTAAAGTAAGCAGATGCAATTTAACCAAATTGGAGGCAATACAAGCTGGACATCATATGCAACATGCAACCACATTTGACAGCGCGAAGTTAAAGCAAGCACGTGGGATGGTTGTGTGTGGCCATTGAGATCATCAACTGTAGAGCTACGTTTACTGTCTCCAACTGCTGACACTGCATCCTTTAGAGCGCCGAAACGCTTAGTGCTTATCTTCGAATTACACTGGAGCGACTTCTGTCTTTTCTTTTTAGCATTCATCAACACTGCATCAGAGTCTGAAATACCCATGCATAAAAAAAATAGTGTGAGTATGGGTGAAGTGTGTGCACAATTAGTACAGTGTAAAGGTAGCAGATAGTAGGTCAGTGAGAAATAAATGACGGGAGACATATGATAGCCTCTACAACATGCATGGCACACTAAATTACTACAGGATTCTATGAAAATAACATTCGACTGAAAAAATAGGTTAGTCCATTTTTTCTGCACCGTCCGATGTACAAAGAACGGGCAGATTGCCTTCATCTACCTCCAGCCAGTCAGTGTTGACGATCTTCCTCGAAACGGCAGCGACCACTGGCCGAGTCCCCTGCCTGCGCCCTCCCCTCGACCTCACCACACCGCCGTGCTTGGCACCGCCCCCGACAATCCATTCAAGCCCCGTCGACCTCCAGATCGGGCGCAAGCAGCTCCTGCGCCTAGGGGTGGGCATAAAAACCGATGAACCGAAGACCGAACCGAAACCGAAACCGAAGAAATTGAAATTTCGGTTTTTAGTGTTATTACAGAAAAATTTGGTATGTATTTCTACTAACCGAACTTAATTCGTTCGGTCCGGTTTTAGCATGGTAACCGAACAGAAAAACCGAACTTAGGCGAGACGCGTGGACGTGCAGCCAACACCGAGCTACTCCCGCGCTAGGGCCTCGAGCGCTTGCGTCCGCGACATAAAAAGTCCATGGGCCAAGCCAACGAGCGAGGACGTGCATGTAAGGCCCAAGCTGGCAAGTTGTCGTGGAGTACGTTTGTACGTACGAGGCGCTGCCGTTTGGTCCTTTAGTCCCACCTCGTCCAGCCACGCACAAGGAGGTGGATATCTAGTCTATTTAAGAGCGCATGTGGAAAGGAAGCTAGCCGCACAGCTTATTCTTTGGCATATATATGGTGTACGGTATAAACCGATTACCAAACCGAAAAACTCAGTTAACCGAATTTTTGGTTTTCTATTTTGTGATGTCTTTTTCGGTTTCCCTCTTCGCAAACCGAATTTACAAAAATACCGAATGGTAGAAACTGAACTTTCGGTTTATACTGAACGCCCAGGCCTACCTGTGCCCCACACCCCTATGATAGACACTGATGCGCCGCTTCCCCGGCGAACAGGCGGACTAGGTGCTCCGCGCGCCTAAGCGGGTGCTGCTTCTTTTAATTGTGGTTCGACTGACCCTGAATTGAAATCCAGGCGGGCTACTGACCTCTAGCAAAGGTGAAATAGTAAAGGGAGGAAACCTTGTACATTTAGTATCATGAAGAAGTAGTAAGAAGGGCTCAACTAGTTTATTTCGTGGGATGAATATGGTGTGAGCAGAGACGTAAGGTTTGCACGAATAAGGGAAGAGGAGTACCTCTTTCTGCTGGCAGTGCTGTGTCCTCCTTCTGTTTTTTCAACGATCTTCTTGTGGTTCGTTGGAAACGAGAAGTTGTGGAGGACAGTGCAGCCTTGGGCGAACCCATGGCCAAGTTGTTGAGTGTGGTGCGGTGGCCGTCTGTCGGCGGCAGGGAAGCAGATCCGAGGCGGCGAACGACGGCGTAGCGGGAACAGCTCTGGTGCGGTGGACGATTGCGACAGTGGAGCGACAGCAGTGAGGCGCAAGACGGCGTGGTCAGAGTGGTTCTGGTACGGCGCACGTCCATGTCGGCGTCGTGGAGGCAGCTCTACCTCGGCTTCAGCTGCTAAGTCCTTGAGGGTGTTGCAGTTGTGGTTGCGGTTGCGTTGGACTACGACGTCGGGGTACCGGCTCCGGCATGATGGAGTTGGGCGGCGGTGGATTGGGCGCTATGTGGTGGAGGACGGAGGAGGCTGGGGTTTCACGGTTGGTGGAGAGGGCATTTTGGCGCCCACGGAGTATGAATGGGGAAACAGAGGGAGGCGGGGAACTAAGGGGGAACAATGTTTCGGTTTGGGACGCGCTTGTTTGAAATTTGGGGAAAGTTACAAACTTTGCCCCCATCTAAAATTTCGGACATATTGCGGGTTGGGGGTAGGACAGTAATCTCAGGTGTCCCAAATGTGGGCGGGATAGATTTCGACCGAGCGCATGGGTGCTTAAGCGCCCATGGCGTATGAATGCTTCTCGGAGGCGGTTGAGACTGGCGTCTTGGTGAAGTTACAAACCTACCCCGGTTTAGACCTTTGGACATCGGGCCGATAGGCTACACGGGCCAGAGTCAGGATAGTAATTTCCTACCACCAAACATTAGTCTCGCGCGGTTTTGGGTGACCAGAGGCCTATTTGGCGCTTCGTTCAATATTTGGGAGCAGAAGCATTAACGTTTTCGGTTCTCTTGAATTGAACATTCAGGATTTGCCAAACTTCACAAATCTTTACTCTTGAAAATCCTAAAGCTACGATTATTTTGGAATGGAGGTGGTACATTTGAATATACATTGTACACGAGTATATATTAAAAAATATGCAACTTACCTCAGTTCATGCATGGTTCCATATATAATCTCCTTGGTTGCAAAAAAAAGTTAGACATGCGTATGAATATATATAGCATGTTCAAACGCACAACAAAGGTTGATGCCCCCTTTTACATCTGATTTACAAATGCCATTATCTCGGGTTCAAATAGATGAATGCACTTCCTATGAATTCGAATCTTCAAAACCCCCTTTATGTTGAATTCGACATGTATTCTATTTCGTAGCTAGCAATTTGGAATGTATCCATGCAAGTGACAAATGTATAAAGTGCTTCACACTAACAACATGGAGTGCACTAATTAATGTTTATATATGAATTGCAAAAGCATCCATTGCCTGTATTTCAAACCGCTCTCACTCTATGGATCAATAATATGAAATAAACACATGCACATGCTAGAATTCAATAGAGTATGGGTGTTTGATAGACCGATTTTCGTCCATACACAATTTGCAAAATTCATGATCTCATCCAAAAATAATAATGCCATTTATATTTTAATTTAATGCGTAGAACCGCCTTTTACACGTAGATGCACTATGCCTCGGCCTGTTCTCACAAACGCGCTATATATCTCTCTATCTACCGCATAAGTGCACACACTTTATATGCATCGACATTTCTCTTTCACACATGCTCACAATCTCTCTCGGGGTGTCGGGGAGTCTCACGCACATGCTCTCTCTCTCTCTCTCTCTCTCTCTCTCTCTCTCTCTCTCTCTCTCTCTCTCTCTTTCTGACTACTATGTACCACTCTTTTCACTAATCTCAGATGGAAAACACTATTTCTCTCACATGCATATATACACAGGCACGGTCTCTACTAGCCCTCTATACGCACATATATGTGCCTACGTGTCTCCCGCACGCACATTATCTTTAGGCCTCACTCGCACACATTGCCCCCCCCCAGACACACCTCTCTCTTAGTAGTTGGCAGATATGATTCCATCATATCATTCGGTAGGATATCCCTGACTGTTAGGCTGGATGGTAATACGAGGCAAAGTTTTACCCTAGTTCGGACCCTTGCAGTTGAGGAAAAAGCCTACTCCTAGTACTGTATATTAGTGATAGGGGTGTGTACAAAGTACACGTGAATACCAGGCATTGTGCGTGTGTGTATACTATCGTCGAACTAGCCCCCAAGCTTCTATAACATACTGGGGGCCTAGGGTTACAAATCATATATAGTTGGCTTATCACCAGTGGGGATAGAGTCCTCCGCGACTCTGGTAGCTAGCTTCGTGTTGTACGCCGAGTCCTCCACATGGGTCTTCGTATAACGCGTCACGATCCAACCTATGTGGCGCAGGATGGAACCGACCCATGAGTCCTCATGTTGACCCACCACAACTAGAAATGATGTGCCCACCACACCACACATGCAATCGGCCACTAAGAAAATAAGCATATACAATAGTACAATGTTATACATGAAAGTTAATTGCATGGTGCATCCAAAAATACTTGTTCTGCATTGTGAATGTTTATATATTCTCCTAAAATATTAGTCACGGGAAAGAGAAACGAAGGGCATATCTCTCCTTGTCTCCACCGGACATCCCCTCTTTCTACACCACTTTCACGTACGCACACAAACTATCTCTCGGCCCTCTAAAAGTATGCATGCCCACGACACATTCACGCATGATAGTCACTGTATTTCAAGCTAAAGCACTATACGGTCACTAGAGTTCAGAATATGCTCATTACGGTCACCGTATACATTCTCGTGGTGATCATACGGTATCCAGCTCACGATACGTCTCCGTATTTTCTTGATGACACTGACGGACTTTGCATTTGATGCGTGCTCCGTATTTTGTTGACGACACTTACGGTCATTGTATTTGAAGCGAAAGCACGATATGGTCACTGGACTTCAGAGTAAGCTCATCACGTTCACCACATACATTTTGTCGTGCTAACCAACATGTGGTTGGATGGTTAGGAGGACAGTGGTTTCTCGAGCCCACCAGGGTTAAAGTCCCGGTGCTCACATTTATCATGGGTTAATTTCAGTATTTTCCGGCGATGTGCGTTCAGTGGGAGGAGACGTTCCACTCACTACTAGGCACCTATGGTGACTTCGTAAAATCTCAAGATCATATGCCGGCCCACTCTCTCGAAGGTGCTCATAGGGGTAGGGTCTGCGTGTGTGCGCTTATAGCGGTGAGTGCTTGCGCGTATATATGAGCCCTTGCGTCTGTACCATGTTAAAAAAATATATGTCATGATTATACGGTCACTGGCTCACCCGTACAACTCTGTATTTTGTTGATGCCACAATCAATTGACCAGTCAAACGTTCCATGTGGCGCAACTAGTGTTGCACCATCGGGGCGCGTAACCGTGGGGCCCACCTGTCAGCCCGTATATGAAAGAAAGAAATGGTAGTCTGAGTTTGTACTGTGTTAATAAAATACATTTTAGGGTGATCATACGGTCACTGGCTCACCATATAGCTCCGTAATTTGTTGATGACACGATCAATTGACCAGTCAAACGGTCCACATTCAGCAGCGCACATTATCATAGGGCCCACCCGTCAGCGCGTATATGAAGGACATAAATGGTAATAAATTAGTGGTCGGTGGGTACTCGAAGTCGTGAGACCTCTGGTTGGCAGTCGCCGGCGGTGGGGGGGGGGCGTTGATTGGGCGGTGCGGTGGGGATCGCCGGAGAAAAAACTCGGCGCGGG
>LR880970.1:476267840-476281684 GCA_904067115.1 Aegilops sharonensis | reverse complement strand
GAGAATTCGGGGCACCCGGCGACGTGCGTCATTCCTGCCGCTTGCGCCGATCCTGCTCCAAATCGGTATCCCTTTTTTGTCGATTACCTTTCTTGCGGGTTATGCCCCCCTTTTTCCGATTTCTTCTGCGACATCATGCACATCTTCGGCTTTCGCCTCTTGGATTTCACTCCGAATGCAGTGGCGTGCTTGGCTCTCTTCGCGCATCTTTGCGAAGCTTTGCCGGAGTGCAGCCCAACATAGCACTCTTTTGCCATTATTTCTCCCCTCGAATCCAGCCCGGAGGCGCCGTCTCCGGATGCGTCGCCTGGATCTCAAGATCCAAGAGGGCGTACCCGGACGGTGCCATGAAGGAGAGGTGGGATGAATGGCGTGGCCGGTGGTGCTGGATTGAAGACGAAGACCCGCCGAAATTCTGCAAGGTCCGTCGAGCGCCGCCGGTCCGCGGCAGCGATTGGGGTGATGTCGATGCTGCCGACGGGAGGCTTACTGTCGCCACCACCAGGATCCTCCGGCTGACCCGGGCTGGGCTCACCCTGGAGATGATCGGGGCGGACTTCATTCGCCGCCGGATCGCCCCATTGCATAACAAGGGGAGGCCAGCCTGGCTTTTTACGAACCTGGCTGACATTATGCGGCTCCGCCCTGGCCTCGACCACAACTTCACGGTGATGGCGCATGCCCACTTCTGCCAGCGGCTTTTCCAGCTTGATGTGGGTCGCGATGGCGAGGTCGAACGGACCGGCAAGGCCGTGAGGGCTGCCGCAAAGGTCGGCAAGGCCGTCAAGGGGTCGTTCTTCAAGTTGCCAGCGGGGGTGGTCCCGTTGTGCAATAACTCACACCGGTCCGAGATCATTGCTATGATGCCGGACTGCAACGCGCACGGCCCTGTCCCGAGCTGGAAGGAGCCGACGGACGCAGATGTGCAGCAATTCTTCGACTCCTTGATTGAGGTATACGTCAATGCTGACGCCGAGCGGCGGCTTGTCATGGACACCACCCAGGCGGAGCTGGACTACATCGCCACCAGGGCGAGGGAGGCACAGCTTTCCATGGAGGCCGGCAGCGCCGGGGGCGTGGAGGACAAGGCCGCGACGGCTGCGGAGGAGGAGCAGTTCACCCTGTGGGCGACGGCCACCGAGGAGGTCAGCAGCGTCGACGCTGGAGCTCCGCTTGTCGAGGACGCGGCCGACGAGTCGTCGGAGGAGGAGGACGTGGCGGCGGGCTCAACGCCAACCAGGGGAAGAGGGCGAGTCATGCGGCGGGCTGGCTCCGGCGAGCCGGTCCGGCCCGGCAGGGCTACGCGGCCTCAATTGACCCTGAAGGGGTCCGAGCGCCACATGAGGGCCACGCAGCGAAGGGGCTGACGAAGGCCGCTGAGAAGAAGAAGGTGACAGCCCCTTCCTCATCCGGGCGCGCACAAACCCCACCGCCTTCTTCGCCTCCTCCGGCAGGCGTCGACTCGGATGATGATGTGGAGCTCCCTTTTGATCTCGGGCCTCTCAGCCCGGAGAGGAAAAGTAAACTGGTGGAAGAGGAGGAGACGGATGACGAGTAAGTACTCCGTTCCTTACTGTCATTTCCACTTCCCCGAATCGGGTCGCTTGTCTTGATCCATTTTTTGCTTTTGCAGGGGGACAGAGACGTTGGCCTAGAGGGCGAAGAGGGCGAGGACCTTGGCGAGCAGTCAGTCCCCGGCCGGGGCTTCAAAGACACCCCTGGTGGTGCTGAGCAGCCCGGACAGCAGCCCCCGGCGCAGCCCCCAGCGTAAGTTCGTCAACCTCTTCTTACTCGACATGTGGTAGGAGCTCGATGCTATGATGCTGACCTTGCCGGGTTCACAGGAGGGGAGCAGCAGCAGGAGGAGCCACAGAGGGCTACTCCTAACACACCACCCCCATCAACTACGCCTCCGCGAGGGGCGTCCCCGGCAAGGGCATCAGGCACGGAGCCCACACCCATGGAGGAAGAGGGGAACTTGGGCGCTGGTGACTCTGCCACGTCGCCAAATGCTGGCGGAGAGGGGGCTTCTGCTTCACAGCCTGGCACTGGTGAGTCGCCTGTCCTTCGTCTCTGTTTTCTCCTTATTCTTTTCTGGGCTTCATTGCTCCCATTGCTGCCCAGGCCCTCTTTCAACAGACATGGAGGACGTGGACACTATTGTTAGAGACATTGCTGAGGAGGCCGCGGCGGAGGCTAGCAGGATTGCCGCTGAGGAGGCCGCCAAAGATGCTGATGAGACCGCCGCTGACGAAGCCGCCAAGGGTGCTGCTGAGGACGCCACAGCGGGGGCCGCCAAGGCGACCGGCGAGGCTTCTGCCGAGGGCGCCAGCGGTGGACCTGCCGGTGAGGCCGGCAAGGCCTCCGCCGAGGAGGAGGTGGCGGGTGACCAGCCTCCCTCCTCCTCAACCTCGGGCCCCGGCAGATATCTGAAGGTGGGTGACGATCTTTTCGTCCATCTTCCAGGCGCGTCAAGCCGAGCGCCCGCCAAAGGGGAAGCCTTTGACGGCGAGGTGCTTGCCACCACCGGGCTTGAGGTGGTTGATGAGCCGGGCGTTGGCGGCGACGGTTCTCCAGAAGAGCAGCTTTTCCGCGCCATGGGGGCCGATTTCCGGAAGCTCCAAGTGCTCTACCGTGCCCCCCTGGACAAGGTCAAGTCCAGGATGGCAACGGTGGACAACGCGGAGGTGGACTTCAAGGTGCGCATCGCTGAGACGCAGACCTGGTTCCACCAGACTCGCGAGGAGAAGAGGGCCTTTCAGGAGGAATTGGCCAAGCGCGATGTGGAGCTCACCATGAAAATGGCCGACATCGAGAAGGCCCAAGAAGAGGCGGCGAACTTGGATGCCGCCGCCGAAGCCGCCCGGAACCAGCATCAAGCCGCCTTGGATTCACAGGAAGAGGACCTCTCCGCGCGTGAAGCGAAGCTTATCGCAACGCTCCGCGGCAAGGATGAGGAGCTCGAGGTCCTTGTCGCGCGACGGACTCGCGAGCTAGAGCAGAGGCACAAAGAGGCACTCGATGCCCAAGCTCTGGCCCATGCCGGCAAGGTGAAGGAGCTGGAAGCAGAGCGGGACGAGCTGAAGGAGCAGGCCCTCAAGCTGTCCGGCGAGAAGAGCACGCTCAACCGCGCCTTGGTAGAGGCGCAAGGAGCAGTCATCAGCAGGACTAGGGAGCTCTCCGACGCGTAGAACTCCATCAGAGACCTCAAGCTGAAGCTGGAGGATCTCGAGAAGATGTTGTCGGAGAGCAGGGCTCGGGAGGAGACCTTGACCAGGAGCCTCGAGGAGGAGAAGCAGCTGCGGGCAAACGAGGCCGCCTCCCACCAGGAATATGTGGTGGGCGAGAACAGGTGGATCGGCCATCTGGAGGTCGTTGCCGGCAGGGTCACCTTGCAATTGGCCACCATGGGGATGCCGAACGTGAGGTACGCCCCCGAGCGCAGCGGGACCGTCAACGCCAAGCTGACCCAGTTCTTTGAGGGCGTCCTCGGAGCCTTGGCCTATCTTCACTCCAACAGGACGGCCACGCTGGCCGAGGAGGCCCGGCGACTTTGCCGGAGGGTCGTGACCAAGGTCCTCACCAAGATGGCGCACTGGAACCCCGACCTTGACTTCGCGGCCGCGATGAAGAGCTTGCCGGATGGTGTTGACCTCACGGTGCTCAAGGAGCGCATCAAGCCCATCACCGACTGCATCGACGAAATCAAGAGGGTGGAAGGCCAGCGCCGGGATTAGGCATCCCGTTCTTCTTCGCCGCTGCGGGTTCCCGACCAAGACAAATTTCATCTTTAGTTAGAACCGCAGCTATGACGTGATGTAATATAACTTTGAAGTACTCTTAATTTTCATGCATGTTATTTCCCCGTTCAATTCCTCTTTGTATGCGTGCCCCACGTCGATCGGGTAGGCTTGCCGGCGCGGAAGCCCCTAGCGGCGTTTTGGGGACGGATCCCCAGGGCCTGTCGGGTACGCGTGCTGCCGGACAACCACCTTTCAGTTCCGAACGCGGCCGCTCGAACTGTCTAGCTTGACTCGAGTCAGAATCGAGGGCGTTGTTGATCGCGAAAGGTTACTCTGCCATTCTCGACGCAGCCGCTTGAGCTGTTGAGCAGACTCGAAACAGGGCAAGGGCATTGCCGATCATGGGAGAGCCCCCTGGCATGTAGATTTCTCATACAAAGGCGTGACATCTCCGGGGGGGAATAACCTCAAATAAGAAGGTTAGCACAAATAAGGGTACAGTGCAACTTAGCTTCTGTTTGCGATCGCTCGAGTGTCAATCTTCTGGCCTCCTGTCTTCTTCAAGGGTCACGAAGATGAAGGAGTGCCGGGCTAACTGCTAAAGCCGATTCTCACAACTGCGCCCCCTACCTGGCGCGCCAAAGATGTCGGTGGGAACGACACCTATGGGATCACAAGAATCCCTACTACGGTCGCGGGGCGCGGGGTCGTGAGAAGAGCGTATCAAACAGATAGCACACGGTTTTCTTTATCCAGGTTCGGGCCGCGAGGATGCGTAAAACCCGACTCCTGCTTTGGTGGTTTGTTTATCTGTGTTCTTGAACTAGCAATGGGGCGTGAGGAGCTCCAAAAAGCCGAATCCTCCTCCTGGTCGCCTTGGGCCTGCTTTTATAGGGAAAGGGGTTGCCACAGTGGCACACAGGAGGTGGAAAGGGTACAGTGATGCGAGTTTATCCCTCACATTACATGACAAGGCGCCCTTAATGCGTCTTGCTTAGGTGTCCTTGCTTTATCGGGGACGGGGGAGAGCCCTGTCTCGTCCGTCGCCGCTCCCTTTCGTGTCGACACGCGCCCTGGCCAACGGTGCCCGCGGTGCCATGTAGGCAGGCAGGCAGCTGAGGTGGCGCAGTGGTGGGTCTCCACGAAGATCCGCTTGCCGCCACGCAGGTGCCTGCCCAACTGGTTGGGTCGCAGCTGCATGCGAACGATGGTGGAGGTTTGATTGGCGTGGGCCTGATGGTGGCCCTACGGCTGTTCTTGGCAAGGGCCTCGCCGTAGCCCCGGCAAGGGTCTTGCCGGGGCCCCAACAAGGGTCTTGCCGTGGCGCCTGCTGTCATCCCCGGCAAGGCTCTTGCCAGGGGCCTTGTGGTCCTCCTTGGCTGGGATCCCGCCAAGGGTCGTCATCTTCTATAGTGTGTATCTGATCTTGAATGTCTTCACAAAGATCTGCATGCCACCACGGGGATGTCTCCCGAATCCTTGCCCCATGGGGGCAGTGGACTCAAGGGTGATTCGCTCCATAGGTGTGGGGCGAGCTGCCACGGCAAGGGTCTTGCCGGGTTTGCTAAAACCGCCTCCCGGCAAGGATCTTGCCGGGGGAGTCCGCTTCGTCCCCTTTGCTCTTTGTGGTCTTGGTCTTGGCGTCATTCTGCTCCTTTCGAGCTTCGGCCTTACCTTGGCTCACCTCCCTTGCCTTGCTCAGTGCGGTGGTGCCCGCGGCTCAGACTGCCCGTGCACATTTATAGCGGTAAAAAAAGTGCACCCCTCTTTTTGTACACCGACACGAATTTTGTTCGGAGTCCCGGATGAGATCATGGACATGACGAGGAACTCCGGAATGGTCCGGAGATAAAGTTTGATATATGGGATAATAGTGTTTGATCTCCGGAAGGGTTTCGGAATTCACCGGAAGGGGTTCCGGATGTTTCCGAAATGTTTGGGTACGAGAACACGTTATTTGGGCCAAAGGGGAAAGCCCACAAGGTTTTTGGAAAGCGCAAAATAAAGTTTGGCGGAGTCCAGGGGCCAGACGCCAGGGTCCCTGGCGTCCGGGTCCAGACGCCGGGAACCTTGGCGTCTGGCCCTGAAGTCCGAGAAGGACTCTTGCCTTTCGGGTGAAACCGACTTTGTGGAAGCTTTTACTCCAAGTTTCGACCCCAAGGCTCAACATATAAATAGAGGGGTAGGGCTAGCACCAAAGAGACATCCAGAAACACCAAGCCATGTGCCGGCAACCCTGTCCCCTGTAGTTTATCCTCCGTCATAGTTTCGGTAGTGCTTAGGCGAAGCCCTGCGGAGATTGTTCTTCACTGACACCGTCACCACGCCGTCGTGCTGCCGGAACTCATCTACTGCTTCGCCCTTCTTGCTGGATCGAGAAGGCGAGGACGTCATCGAGCTGAACGTGTGCAGAACTCGGAGGTGCCGTGCGTTCGGTACTTGGATCGGTTGGATTGTGAAGACGTACGACTACATCAACCGCGTTGATAAACGCTTCCGCTTAGCGATCTTCAAGGGTATGAAGATACATTCCTCCTCTCATTGCTATGCATCACCATGATCTTGCGTGTGCGTAGGAAAATTTTGAAATTACTACGTTCCCCAATAGTGGCATCCGAGCCAGGTTTTATGCGTAGATGTTATATGCACGAGTAGAACACAAGTGAGTTGTGGGCGATACAAGTCATACTGCTTACCAGCATGTCATACTTTGGTTCGGCGGTATTGTTGGATGAAGCGGCCCGGACCGACGTTACGCGTACGCTTATGCGAGACTGGTTCTATCGACGTGCTTTGCACACAGGTGGCTGGCGGGTGTCTGTTTCTCCAACTTTAGTTGAACCGAGTGTGGCTACGCCCGGTCCTTGCGAAGGTTAAAACAACACTAACTTGACGAACTATCGTTGTGCTTTTGATGCGTAGGTAAGAACAGTTCTTGCTCAGCCCGTAGCAGCCACATAAAACTTGCAACAACAAAGTAGAGGACGTCTAACTTGTTTTTGCAGGGCATGTTGTGATGTGATATGGTCAAGGCATGATGCTATATTTTATTGTATGAGATGATCATGTTTTGTAACCGAGTTATCGGCAACTGGCAGGAGCCATATGGTTGTCGCTTTATTATATGCAATGCAATCGCCCTGTAATTGCTTTACTTTATCAGTAAGCTGTAGCGATAGTCGTAGAAGCAATAGATGGCGAAACGACAACGATGCTACGATGGAGATCAAGGTGTCGCGCCGGTGACGATGGTGATCACGACGGTGCTTCGGAGATGGAGATCACAAGCACAATATGATGATGGCCATACCATATCACTTATATTGATTGCATGTGATGTTTATCCTTTATGCATCTTATCTTGCTTTGATTGATGGTAGCATTATAAGATGATCTCTCACTAATTATCAAGAAGTGTTCTCCCTGAGTATGCACCATTGTGAAAGTTCTTCATGCTGAGACACGACGTGATGATCGGGTGTGATAGGCTCTACGTTCTAATACAACGGGTGCAAAACAGTTGCACACACGGAATACTCAGGTTAAACTTGACGAGCCTAGCATATACAGATATGGCCTCGGAACACGGAGACCGAAAGGTCGAACGTGAATCATATAGTAGATATGATCAACATAGTGATGTTCACCATTGAAAACTACTCCATCTCACGTGATGATCAGACATGGTTTAGTTGATTTGGATCACGCGATCACTTAGATGACTAGAGAGATGTCTGTCTAAGTGGGAGTTCTTTAGTAATATGATTAATTGAACTTTAATTTATCATGAACTTAGTCCTGGTAGTATTTTGCAAATAATGTTGTAGATCAATAGCTCGTGTTGTTGCTTCCCTATGTTTTATATGTGTTCCTAGAGAAAAATTATGTTGAAAGATGTTAGTAGCAATGATGCGGATTGGATTCGTGATCTGAGGTTTATCCTCATTGCCGCACAGAAGAACTATGTCCTTGATGCACCGCTAGGTGAAAAACCTATTGCAGGAGCAGATGCAGACGTTATGAACGTTTTGCTAGCTCAATATGATGACTACTTGATAGTTTAGTGCACCATGCTTAACGGCTTAGAATCGGGACTTCAAAGACGTTTTGAACGTCATGGACCATATGAGATGTTCCAGGAGTTGAAGATAATATTTCAAGCAAATACCCGAGTTGAGAGATATGAAGTCTCCAACAAGTTCTATAGCTAAAAGATGGAGGAGAATCGCTCAACTAGTGAGCATGTGCTCAGATTGTCTGGGTACTACAATCGCTTGAATCAAGTGGGAGTTAATCTTCTAGATAATAGTGATTGACAGAGTTCTCTAGTCACCATCACCAAGTTACTAGAACTTCGTGATGAACTATATTATGCAAGGGATGACGAAAACGATTCCCGAGCTCTTCGTGATGTTGAAATCGACAAAGGTATAAATCAAGAAATAGCATCAAGTGTTGATGATTGACAAGAACACTAGTTTCAATAAAAGGGCAAAGGGAAAGAAAGGGAACTTCAAGTAGAATGGCAAGCAAGTTGTCACTCCTGCGAAGAAGCCCAAAGCTGGACCAAAGCCTGAAACTGAGTGCTTCTACTGCAAAGGAAATGGTCACTGGAAGTGGAAATGCCCTGAATACTTGGTAGATAAGAAGGATGGCAAAGTGAACAAGGGTATATTTGATATACAGGTTATTGATGTGTGCCTTACTAGTGTTTATAGTAGCCCCTGAGTATTTGATACTTGTTCGGTTGCTAAGATTAGTAACTCGAAACAGGAGTTACAGAATAAACAGAGACTAGTTGAGGGTGAAGTGACGATGAGTGTTGGAAGTGGTTCCAAGATTGATATGATCATCATCGCACACTCCCTATACTTTCGGGATTAGTGTTAAACCTAAATAAATGTTATTTGGCGTTTGCATTGAGCATGAATATGATTTGATCATGTTTATTGCAAAACGGCTATTCATTTAAAATCAGAGAATAATTGTTGTTCTATTTACATGAATAAAACCTTCAATGGTCATACACCCAATGAAAATAGTTTGTTGGATTTCGATCGTAGTAATACACATATTCATAATATTGATGCCAAAATATGCAAAGTTGATAATGATTGTGCAACATATTTGTGGCACTGCCGTTTGGGTCATATCGGTGTAAAGCGCATGAAGAAACTCCATAAAGATGGATTTTCGGAATCACTTGGTTATGAATCATTTGATGCTTGAGAACCGTGCCTTTTGGGCAAGATGACTAAAACTCCGTTCTTCGGAACAATGGAACGAGCTACTGACTTGTTGGAAATAATACATACTGATGTGTGCAGACCAATGAGTATTAAGGCTCGTGGCGGGTATCGTTATTTTCTGACCTTCACAGATGATTTGAGCAGATATGGGTATATCTACTTGATGAAACATAAGTCTGAAAGAGTTGAAAGGTTCAAAGAATTTCAGAGTAAAGTGGAAAATCATCATAACAAGAAAATAAAGTTTCTACGATCTGATCATGGAGATGAATATTTGAGTTACGAGTTTGGCTTTCAGTTAAAATAATGTGGAATAGTTTCACAAACTCATGCCACCTAGAACACCGCAGCGTAACGGTGTGTCCGAACGTCATAACCGCACTTTATTTGATATGGTGCGATCAATGATGTCTCTTACCGATTTACCAATATCGTTTTTGGGTTATGCATTAGAGATAGCTGCATTCACGTTAAAATAGGGCACCATCAAAATCCGTTGAGATGACGCCTTATGAACTGTGGTTTGGCAAGAAACCAAAGTTGTCGTTTCTTAAAGTTTGGGGCTGCGATGCTCATGTGAAAAAGTTTCAGGATGATGACTCAAACCCAAATAGGAGAAGTGCGTCTTCATAGAATACCCAAAAGAGAATATTGGGTACACCTTCTATCACAGATCCGAAGGCAAGATCTTTGTTGCTTAATATGGATCCTTTCTAGAGAAGGAGTTTCTCTCGAAAGAAGTGAGTGGGAGGAAAGTAGAACTTGATGAGGTAACTGTACCTACTCCCTTATTGGAAAGTAGTTCATCACAGAAATCTGTTCCTGTGATTCCTACACCAATTAGTGAGGAAGCTAATGATGATGATCATGAAACTTCAGATCAAGTTACTACAAAACCTCGTAGGTCTTCCAAAGTACAGTCCGCACCAGAGTAGTACGGTAATCCTATTCTGGAAGTCATGTTACTAGACCATGATGAACCTACGAACTATGAGGAAGCGATGATGAGCCCAGATTCCGCGAAATGGCTTGAGGTCATGAAATCTGAGATGGGATCCATGTATGAGAACAAAGTGTGGACTTTGGTGGAGTTGCCCGATGATCGGCAAACCATATTGTATAAATGGATTTTCAAGAGGAAGACAGACGCTGATAGTAGTGTTACTATCTACAAAGCTCGACTTGTCGCAAAAAGGTTTTCAACAAGTTCAAGGTTTGACTACAATGAGATTTTCTCAACTGTAGCAATACTTAAATCTGTCCAAATGATGTTAGCAATTGCCACATTTTATGAAATCTGGCAAATGGATGCCAAAACTGCATTTCTTAATGGTTTTCTTAAGGAAGAGTTGTATATGATGCAACCAGAAGGTTTTGTCAATCCTAAAGGTGCTAACAAAATGTGCAAGCTCCAGCGATCCATCTATGGACTGGTGCAAGCATCTCGGAGTTGGAATATATGCTTGATGAGTTGATCAAAGCATATGGTTTTATACAGACTTTTGGAGAAGCCTGTATTTACAAGAAAATGAGTGGGAGCTCTGTAGCATTTCTAATATTATATGTGGATGACATATTGTTGATTGGAAATGATATAGAAATTCTGGATAGCATGAAAGGATACTTGAATAAGAGTTTTTCAAAGAAATACCTCAGTGAAGCTGCTTACACATTGAGCATCAAGATCTATATAGATAGATCAAGACGCTTGATAAGATTTTTCAATGAGTACATACCTTGATAAATATTTTGAAATAGTTCAAAATGGAACAGCCAAAGAAGGAGTTCTTGCCTGTGTTGCAAGGTGTGAAGTTGAGTAAGACTCAAGACCCGACCATGGCAAAAAAAAAAGAAAGAGAATGAAAAGTCATTCCCTATGCCTCAGTCATAAGTTCTATAAAGTATGCTATGCTGTGAACCAGACCTATTGTATACCTTGCTCTGAGTTTGGAAAAGGAATACAATTTTGATCTAATAGTAGATCACTGGACAACGGTCAAGAATATCCTTAGTGAGGAGTAAGGAGATGTTTCTTGATTATGAAGGTGATAAAAGAGTTCGTTATAAAAGTTACATCGGTGCAAACTTTTACACTGATCCAGATGACTCTAAGTCTCAATCTGGATAGATATTGAAAGTGGGAGCAATTAGCTAGAGTAGCTCCATGCAGAGCATTGAAGACATAGAATATTTGCAAAATACATACGACTCTGTATGTGACAGACCCGTTGACTAAATTTCTCTCACGAAAAAACATGATCATACCTTTGTACTCTTTGGGTGTTAATCACATAGCGATGTGAGCTAGATTATTGACTCTAGTAAACCCTTCGGGTGCTGGTCACATGACGATGTGAACTATGGGTGTTAACCACATACAGATGTGGATATTGGTGTTAAATCACATGGTGATGTGAACTAGATTATTGACTCTAGTGCAAGTGGGAGACTGAAGGAAATATGCCCTAGAGGCAATAATAAAGTTATTATTTATTTCCTTATTTCATGATAAATGTTTATTATTCATGCTAGAATTGTATTAACCGGAAACATGATACATGTGTGAATACATAGACAAACTGAGTGTCACTAGTATGCCTCTACTTGACTAGCTCATTAATCAAAGATGGTTATGTTTCCTAGCCATGGACAAAGAGTTTTCATTTGATTAACGGGATCACATCATTAGGAGAATGATGTGATTGACTTGACCCATTCCGTTAGCTTAGCACTTGATCGTATAGTATGTTGCTATTGCTTTCTTCATGACTTATACATGTTCCTATGACTATGAGATTATGCAACTCCCTTTTACCGGAGGAACACTTTGTGTGCTACCAAACGTCACAACGTAACTGGGTGATTATAAAGGAGCTCTTCAGGTGTCTCCGAAGGTACATGTTGAGTTGGCGTATATCAAGATTAGGATTTGTCACTCCGATTGTTGGAGAGGTATCTCTAGGCCCTCTCGGTAATGCACATCACTGTAAGCCTTGCAAGCAATGTGACTAATGAGTTAGTTGCGGGATGATGCATTACATAACGAGTAAAGAGACTTGCCGGTAACGAGATTGAACTAGGTATTGAGATACCGACGATCGAATCTCGGGCAAGTAACATACCGATGACAAAGGGAACAACGTATGTTGTTATGCGGTTTGACCGATAAAGATCTTCATAGAATATGTGGGAGCCAATATGGGCATCCAGGTCCTGCTATTGGTTATTGACCGGAAACGTGTCTTGGTCATGTCTACATAGTTCTCGAACCCGTAGGGTCCGCACGCTTAACGTTCGTTGACGATATAGTATTATATGAGTTATGTATGTTGGTAACCGAATGTTGTCCGGAGTCCCGGATGAGATCATGGACATGACGAGGAACTCCGGAATGGTCCAGAGATAAAGTTTGATATATGGGATAATATTGTTTGATCTCCGGAAGGGTTCCGGAATTCACCGGAAGGGGTTCCGGATGTTTCCCGAAATGTTTGGGTACGAGAACACGTTATTTGGGCCAAAGGGGAAAGCCCACAAGGTTTTTGGAAAGCGCAAAAGAAAGTTTTGCGGAGTCCAGGGACCAATCTGCAGGGTCCCTGGCGTCTAGGTCCAGACGCCGGGAACCCTGGCGTCTGGCCCTGGAGTCCGAGAAGGACTCTTGCCTTTCGGGTGAAACCGACTTTGTGGAGGCTTTTACTCCAAGTTTCGACCCCAAGGATCAACATATAAATAGAGGGGTAGGGCTAGCACCAAAGAGACATCCAGAAACACCAAGCCGTGTGCCGACAACCCTGTCCCCTCTAATTTATCCTCCGTCATAGTTTCCGTAGTGCTTAGGCGAAGCCCTGCGGAGATTGTTCTTCACCGACACCGTCACCACGCCTTCGTGCTGCCGGAACTCATCTACTACTTTGCCCTTCTTGCTGGATCGAGAAGGCGAGGACGTCATCGAGCTGAACGTGTGCAGAACTCGGAGGTGCCGTGCGTTCGGTACTTGGATCGGTCGGATCGTGAAGACGTACGACTACATCAACCGCGTTGATAAACGCTTCCGCTTAGCGATCTTCAAGGGTATGAAGATACACTCCCCCTCTCGTTGCTATGCATCACCATGATCTTGCATGTGCGTAGGAAAATTTTGAAATTACTACGTTCCCCAACAACAGAGTACTAGCCCCAGAGGGCTCGATAACAGGCAAGTTTCGGATAATTAGACATAATCCAAACTACTATTAAACACTAGCTGGGGCAAGTATTTAATGCCTTGATCTAATTTGGGCTGGACACAAGACGAACCTTGCCATGAACATCATCGAGGACGTCCGGTAGCAGCTCAATCATGTGATCCTTCATGAAGACAACCTTGTGGCCTTGCCACTCATAAACTTGTTTGTGGAGGCATGCCACGTCATCTTCCTGCGTAAGCTTGACAAGAATAGTATGCCTCACAAACGAAGGAGTAGCTTTGAACTTCTTGTGCTTCAGTACACCCTGGACAACACGCCTGACAACAGTGAGGCTGGAATACAACTCTTCATTGGTATAAGCGCAAATGGCTTCCAGGATCCAATAGCCTAAAAACTCTATTTTCCCAGTGTGTATATTCAGGTCATGCGCCTCATAGCGAGTGACATGTACAACCACACAATCCTTGTCTGAATCAGGGCTCTAATTGAAACAGAAACAAATTCTGAATCACTTTCCAGTATAAGAAACACAAGTTATTTAAACCACTGTGTATAGCATGTCATCAAAGCTAATAAAATTTTGCATTATTCATCACCACACACATAGATGAAAAACCACAATCGAGATCGGCAAAGAATAAAATCACCTTGGGCAGCTCAGCGGG
>LR880970.1:476248225-476267387 GCA_904067115.1 Aegilops sharonensis | reverse complement strand
GCTCGGTGGCTGCCTCCATCTTCTTGGAGCTCTCTGTCTCGTGGGGATCAGCCTCCCACGTCTTCTCCAATATCGGCAGATCTTTGCTTGGTTCTCCTTGGTCCATCATGAAACTGACGAATACTAGGAGACCACTGAAAGGAAAACACAATCGCAATGACAATGAAACAAAAAAGATAGTGAGGATTGGTTACTGCTTTGCAAAAGTTCTTTTTTTCCTCTGAACAAAAATATACCAACATCACGGATCCGCTTACCTTCCCTTCGTTGGGAGAGAAGAACAGTGGCAGATGCGAGTGTTGCCTTTCTTGAAGACGGTGAGGGAGAAGGGGATTCAGCGAAGAGTGAAATGATGGTTGCTTCGTCCGTCAAACTTAGACTGCGGGGAGGTGGGGTTTTGTGATACGACGGCTTGTTATTGCCGCGCTACGATCAGGGTGACTCTCCGCCTGCATACTGCCTTCTAATTTGGTGGATGGCATTTGGGCCCGCACGCTGCATGGCCCGGATGTCGGTGAACAAAAGTATAACAACATTCAGTAGAGGGAGACGTTTCGATGACCTAGGAGGAGCCAGAAGCAGTATTGTATCCACTATACTAGTGGTAATTGTTTTTCTGGGTAGCTGTAGAGTGTCTCCACTGTACTTTAGTAATTGTTTCTCTGGGCCCAAGACAAAACAGCCCATCCACCCTAGTAAATAGTAAAATCAATTCAAAAGTCCATATATTTACTGAATGAGAGGCGCTACCCACACCCAGCACACCGCCCCTCAAAAAAACCTGGGTGTTCTTCCTCCTCCTCACTCCCACCCACCTCACGTCAGCTCGCTCCATTCGTACCCCAAAATTCCTCACCTCACTCCTACAGAAAACCCCAGCTCCCCTTCTTCCTCACTACTACAGAAAACCCCAGCTCACCTTCTTCTTCACTCGCACTACAACTAGGCTCGTCATTTGTTACTTTGCTCAAATCCATGAGCGCGACGCGACACCCTCGAGGAAAATGGAGTCGGTTGACCCCAGCGCCAAGAAGATGAGGCTCCTTCCAGCGGCGACGCCTGTTGTACATCTCGCACCCGGTAGCGCGGGGAGAAGCGGCGACCCCGCGCCCACCGGATCCCAGGAACCCATAGAATCTCGGGTGGAACGCATCAGCAATCTCCCGGACGCCATCCTTGGGGAGATCATCTCGCTTCTCCCTATCGGTGTACTAGAGTAGGGGTACCCTAGTATCCCGAACTCGTGCACGGGCAGTTGCAGCACCCGCCGGCAAGGCTTGCCTAGTGACCGCCAAGGTCCTCCGCGGCTCCTTTGGAGCCATTCAAGAACAAAGTATTCAAGGCCCCGGCAAGAGGAGCTTGCCGGGAAGGCCACTCAAGGCATGAAGGAAACAAGACTCCGGCAAGAGGAGCTTGCCGGGAAGGCTTGGTGAGCGACAAGCTCCCGAGCGCGACAAGGATTCAGCCGCGGCAAGGCGCTTGCCGCGGCAGGCAACCTCTCTTCATCTCCGCTCCAGCTCATCCACCAACGTGTCGCCATGGGGCCATTCCAGGCGTGCGTGTCAAGAGGCTGTGCAGCCAGCGGGGAGCAGCAATAAGCGGCGCTGACAAGCTTACCATCGTGGCAAACGGTGGCGCACCTGACGGTCCCTGTTGCACTGTTTAGGCGACATGGACGGGCATTTATTGATTTTCTCCCTTGCCGTCAGAGTTAGGTATAATGCACTGTACACTGTACAAGTCGGTGTACCAACTACTGTTTTCCGTTTGTACCCTCATCTACGTTGCCACCTGTCGGTGACCCCTTGAGCCTATAAAAGGAGGCCCATGTGCAACGTAGAAAGGGTTCGGTTCGGTTCGTTCGGTTCGACTCATTCAAGACTACACTCACTCAAGCTAGGTTTTGTAGCTCTCATTGCTCCCTAGCAAGAACACAATACAATCAACCAAGCAGCGTAGGAGTATTATCTCTCCGGAGAGCTCCGAAGCTGGGTAAACTGCTCGTGTGCATCGCCTCGATCTGCTCTTCGTGCAATCTCCGCCCCCCACCGAACCACAAGGGACTCGGTCCGCCAGGTCCCATAGGTGTTCGTGGGTCACGATCAGCTTCCCCGACATCTTTGGGGCCACACACGGTGCCGAGCGCTGTTGGGCCAGGCCCAAAACAGTGCACGGGCACGCGCGGCCTAGATCACGCCGTTACTCGCTCCGGTCCCACCACGTCCCCCACGAACAGCACGCGCCGAACGTGGCGTCGTGGGAGAGATCGTGGGGGCTTTCTTTAATTGGAAAAGCGGAACGTCCGCCCCTCTCCCTCCTTATAAGCAGGGGAAACAGGGGCAGGACGCCCACCTTGCCATTGCTGTCACATCAAAAACCACCGCCGCTCCCCCCTTCTTCTCAAGTCTGAAGAGAGCGACGCCCCGCCCCCCATCGCCACCAACGCCATCAACGCCGTCGGCCTCCTCCACCACCTCCACCATGGCTCCGAAAGCCGACAAGGGGAAGGGCGTGAAGTCGGCCGAGGCGCAGCGGCTCGCGGCGCTGCGAAAGGAGCGGGCCACCTTCGACCCCCTGCTCGACGCAAAGGAGCTGCGGGAGGGGTACTACCTCTTCTGGTCGACGGAAACGCGGGCGCATCCGCGCACGAGGGTGATCTCCGCCGCCGCATCCGAGAAGGTTTCTGTCGGGTACCCCTTCTTCGCGCTTTTCTTCTACTGCGGGCTCTGCCCGCCCTTTTCCGAATTCTTTTGTGACATCATGAACACCTACGGCCTCCGCCTCCTTGATTTCACCCCCAACACCGTCCTGACCATGGCGGTTTTCGCACACCTTTGCGAAAACTTTGTCGGAGTCCACCCAAATGTAGCCCTCTTCCGCCACTTCTTCATGCCCCGCATTGAGAGAGGAGAGCCGCTTGCCGGAGGAATTGCTTGGATCTCCAGGATCGGCAAGAAAGAAGCATATCTGGAAGGAGAGCTCCGCATCAAGTGGGAGGAGTGGAGAGCCGATTGGTGTTGGATCATCGAGGAGAACCCGCAGCCCTTCACTGCCCAGCGCCAAAATCCCATAGTGCGCGGCAACAATTGGAGTAACTTGGCGCCGGAGGATGCGAGGTTGAAGATTGCCGTGACCCGGATCTTGCGCCTCAGGCATGCCGGACTCACTGTAGGTGCTGTTGGCGCGGATTTCCTTCGTCGCCGCATCGCTCCCTTGCAGGAGAGGAGGAGACCTGCTTGGGAATTCCAAAATGCGGCGGACATCATGAGGCTGCGCCCGGGCCTCAACTGGAATTTCACTGTCTTGGAGCTGGACGCGATGCTGCTGGAGCTGTTCAAGCCCGACCCAGATCGCCCCGAGTGGTTCATGTTGCCGAGGGGGGTCGTTCCTTTGTGCAACAACTCTTCGCTTGACCGCATCCGTGAGATGATGCCGTTGTGCGATTCCCATGGGATCGTTCCAACTTGGCAAGAGCCCGCCGACGACGTCGTGCAGCAGTTCTTCGGCAGCTTGGAAGAAGTGCCGATCCGCGCCGACGAGCAGAAGTGGCTCACCCGCGACACCACCGACGCCGAGCTTCAGCGCATCGCCACCAGGCTGGAGGAGGCAGCGGAAGCTGCTGCCGCTGGTGAATTCGGGTTCACCGTGGAGGAGGCGGAGGTAGCCGAGGCGGCAAGCCTTGCCGACCGAGAGGAGCTTGCCGGCGCGGAGGAGCAGGTCGAGCCTGATGCTGAACCGAATGACCCTGCCGGGGGCGCCCCGCCTCCACCTTCAGATAACTTGTCGCGGGAGGAGCCCGCAGCTCCACCAAGAAGGTGCCTCCGCAAGACCGGGGAAGTGGCGGGGCGGCAGGCTGGCCAGCAGCCGTCTCGTCGCGTGACGCGCTCCACCGCGGCAAGCTCTGTTGCCGCGGGAGCGCCTCACGCCGCCACAGCAACTGGAGCGGGGCCTTCTGGGACCACGGATCCCGCACCCGCCAAGCGTCCGAGGGAGCCTACTCTTCCAGCTCGTCGCACCGGAGGCGGAGCGGAATTCGACTTCTCCGCTCTCAGCTCCGAGGAAGAAGAAGAAGAGTAAGATCTTGTCGCTGTACTTGTAATCCTTCAATTTGCTGCTTTGTCTTGTATCTGATTTGCTTCATTCTGAACTCTTTCCTTTTTCAGGACGCTGGCTCAGAGGGCGTCGAAGAGAGCCAAGACCCCGGTGGTTGTCATCGAAGACGATCCCCCCGTGGCGACAGGAGGCGCGTCTGAGACTCCCTTGCCGGACCCGGCAACCCTTCCTCAGAGCAGCCCCCAGCACAACCCCCAGCGTAAGTATTTGGTTTGTTTCTTACGGTTAGGTGTGCATGGGTGTTCCTTCTTCACTGACATCTGACTTATTGATTTGTGTAGGAGCAGAGCAGCTTCATCAGGAAGGCCCGGAAGCCGCTCCCGAAATTCTTTCTGCTTCAACTACGCCGCCAAGGGAGAATTCTCCGGCAAGGGAGCGCTCTCCGGCAAGGGAGCGCTCTCCGGCAATGGAGGCTTCTCCGACAAGGGACAGCGCCGACGATCCTCCGGTGGTGGAGACCGCGGCCACAGATCCCATCGCAGGTAATCTTCTTGCTTGAAAATTTCCCTTGGGTTCCTTTTCTTCTGTTCTTCTTTTCGAACATTTTTCTGACTGTTCTTTCTTTTTCTGATCGTCAGATCCATCTACCAGAGAGCCGATGGAGACTGAGGTTGCCGGCGAGGAGGACGCGCGCGGCACTCCCCACCAAGGATTGCTGCCGCACCCAAGTCCTCTCAATTTGGTGGCGCCCTCTATGGCGCGCCGTGCCCCTTAATCTCGACTGTCGTCAGCTATCTCTCTTCAATGATTTTGAAATCCCCAGAGCCATCATCTCCTCCCACCAGGGCTCCGTTCAAAGCCTCTGCATCCCGTCATGCTACCTGAGCAAGCATACCATGCCCTGCATGGTGGATGCCTGGCTGAAATCCCCTGAATTCACAGAACTACAGCTGCTTGAGTTCTACTATTCCCCTGGAAATCACCTACCAGATACCGAACGCCATCTACCTGTGCCCTCAGCACCGATGTCCATCTCGCGGTTTTCCTCCTCTCTCCACACCGCCACCTTTGCGCTGTGCGACCTACCAGACAATCTGGTACTAAACCTTCGACTCCCATTTCTCTAGAAACTTTCACTTGTGCGGGTTCGTATATCGGAGGCCTCATTGCACATCATCATCCACTCCAGTTGCCCTGCCCTGGAGTGCTTGGTACTTGTTTTCACAGTTAGAATCGGTTGCCTCCAAATAAAGTCGCCTAACCTTGTAAGAATTGGAATTTGTTTTGACGGAAGGCAGCTCATCATCCAAGATGCCCCTTCACTTCAAAGGTTGATCCTTGATTCTAGTTATTCACCGTTGCAAATAACCGTCCTCTCTGCGCCTAAACTGGAGACCTTGGGTGTAATACATGATCTCTTGTGCTCATTTCAATATGGTATTTGGCTCCACAGTTCTTCAGGTACTTTACATTATCATCTACACTTGTAACCATAAGCTGCATTTTAAATTTCTGCACATAAGTTATATGTCATCTTGGAGTACACATTTTGTACTAATATTGTGTTCTATGCTCAATGAAGAGTTTCTCCATGGATGGCCTATCAATGGTGCTAGATTCTGTCAAGATCTTATATATCCAAATGAATAGTTTTGATCTGAACAAGATTATTGGCTTGCTGCAATGCTTTCCATGTCTGGAGAAGTTGTATATAAAGGTGATAATTTCACGCACATTGGAAGCTCGCATATAGTGTACTAGAATTAACCGTTCAGTTGTTGCTCTTTCGACACTCTTTTTTTAGACCTTACTGTTTTCAATCTTCATGTCTATTTAGGCAACAGGACGGGGTAAGAAAGTTATAACCAATCGGTTGATTCGTAAGCATCGGGATTTTCTCACTTCTCATGAGATTCGATTGAAGACAATAACGCTAGAACGATGTGTAGCCAACCGTGCAAACACTAGATTTGTCACATTCTTCCTGCTGAATGCGAGGTTACTATTGTCCATCAGGCTTAAGTTTATCAGCAGCATGGTTTTGACGGATGGGTATGTGCAAGAGCAAAAGAAGGATTTTCAGGTGGGCAAAAGATCTTCTGAACGTGCCGGGATTCTATTTACAACATATTGTGGTCATAATCCAGTAAATTTTATGACCAAGGATGTTCATTCTATGGACCTGACCGATCCATTTGACTGTGACTGCCAAAAACAGTGCTGGAGTTAGATGTTGTTTCCCTTTTCAACCTAGTTTTTTTTGTAAACCTGATGAACAATTAACCCTCGTGCTTTTGTACACTTTGTAAGCTGGAGTTAGATGTTCTTGCCCTTTTCAACTCGGCTGTGGCTGTCATATTTTCTTTGAAGCAAGGCAAATGGCTTGCCAGTCGTTTAATTTAGAGTGAAACATTGTAACAACTAACAAATCACAACCAAGGGAAATAACATCACTCTCGCCCGCTGCTTGAGCTCACTGTGCATTACAGAAGCCAAGTGATTAGCCCCCACCAGCACCCACAAACTTATTTCCTACTAGCACATCAAATGGGCTGTAAATTTTCATAGGAAGGGCTGCATGACCGTGATAGATTTGGATTCTAACATTTGGGACCCGCGAGGAAATAGCCTATCCAAGGTGGTGTCGACTTACTAGCCAGTCAACAAAGGATTCTGCCTACCAGCAGTTGGATTAACATCCAACATCTGTCGTGTATCTTCTATCTCTTGTCTTCTTCTTCCTCCAGCCACTCAAACCAAACCACCCCGTCGGCTCCGCCTGCTCCGCCTCCCATGGCTGGCTGCGCCTCCGCCGCCCTACCGTATGTACCCTCCAATGTTGGCCACTCCCTCCCTCTATTCCCCCACACGTCCTGTTATTCTCCGCCAACGTCAGCCCCAACACGCACCCGCACCTGAACCAGTCAAACCTCATACTCCCCTTCGCCTGTGACTGGACCGACACATCTTCCATGGCTCATGTTTGTTCCGTCCGAGGCCTCACCGTCATCCTCCGCCTTGCGGCCTTGGTTCGCTCATCATGCGCGGTGCACCGCCCACTTGCGTTGTCAACGTCGTCAACAACCGAGAGGAACAAGGAGATGACTGTACATGGAGAGGATGACAGTAGGGACCCACCAGCGTCATGGCAGTACGCAAGCAAGTGCCTCTATATTACAAGCCCAAAAATATGGTTCCTCCTAATGGTTGGACATCTGGGGCTCACGCCATTGTCAACGTAGTCAATAAACGAGAGAATTACACTACGAGCGGCTCACACCAGGGACCCAACGGTCGCGTAGTTCTTTTTTTTAGGAACAAGCAGTTGTTATTTATACTAGTTTTAGCGACGGATCAGGGTAACAACGGGGCTGTGTGGGGGCTGTGGCCCGTCTAGCCAGGGTTTTATTTATGTTTACCACATCATGAGCCCAGTTGTGTTTTTTTCTTGCTGAAAATGGCTAGCCCAGTTCTATTTTTTAAAAGAAATACCCAAACGAGGCCTACTTGCTTTATCAGCCCTGCTGGGCTGCAAATCTTTCAAGACGAGGAGAGTTTCATTCGGTTTGCCCAGAAATGGGCTGTACATTTTTAAAACACATCAAACCGGCAATTAGTTTCAATTTTTTTCATTAAAAGATTTTCAATTCCATTGATTTTTATGCGTGGACAATTATTTGGATTTTATATTTATATAAAGTATTTCTCAAAATAGTTTGAATGTGAATCGATATTTCAGGATTAAAAACAGTTGACCGCACCGAAATATGCAAAAAATTCGTATACCTTTTAACCGTGGCCACAATATGGGGTGTAATGCTAACAAAAAGATGGGCTCCAAAAAAATTCTTAAGAATTAGCAAATGGGCTGTACATTATTAGAAATAATTCACACAAGAGCAATGACTGCTGGATGTCCATCCAACGACTGTCGTGCTTCTTCAATCTCTGCTTTTCCTACTCCAGCCGCTCAAACAAGCGCCAGCGGGACTGCCTGCTCCCTCCTCCCGCAGCCGGCTATGCTACCGCGTAGGCCTCACCGCCCCACCGTACTCCCATCGCTGGCCTAGCCATCCCTCTACTCAACCACACCTGCTGTTATTCTCCGGGGACGGCAGACGAACCAGTAAACCCTCGTACTCCTCCGCGTGGGAAACAACTGCCGAGTCTTCCCTGACTCCGTGTCATTCCCTTCCTAGGCCTCACGGTCGTCCACCGCCCTGGAGCTCTCGGCGGCTTGGTCAACGTGGTCAATGAACGACATCTGACAGCTGGGTCCATGGCCGCACGCAAGGATTTGCCTCCTTATTACGCGCAAAATAATGATTCCTCCACCTGACAGCTAGGACCCACGGGAAGGGCTTCTGTATTTCGTGAAAAAAACGTTCCCCCCGCTGACAGGTCGGACCCACCAGCTATATGTTCGCACGCAAGGAAGTGCCTCCTTATGACGCATAAAAAATGAATACCCCCTGCTAGCTAGGACCCACCATAGTGGGTGGCTAACTTGTTGGCCTACTAAGTTGACGGGGACAGAAGGCTTTGTCAACTTATTCAATATGAACGATTCTATCTCCAGTGACCGTACGATGTCCATCCAACGACCATATTGCTTCTTCAACCTCTGGTCTTCTTGCTCCAGCCGCCCAAAGCAGTGCCGGTCGTGCCTCCTGCTCGTGCCTCCCGTGGCCGGCTGTGCTGCCGCGGAGGCCTCACCGCCCCCATACTACTCCCACCGCTGGCCAGGCCATCCCTCCACTCACCCACACCCCCTGTTATTCTGCGGCGACGGCAGCCTCACACCGCAGCCGAACCAGTGAACCCTCGTACTCCTCTCCACGTGGGCATCCACTACCGCGTCTTCCCCGACTCCGTGTCGTCCCCTTCCTAGGCCTCGCCGTCGTCCACCGCCTTGGTGCTCTCGACGCGGCGTGGTCAATGTGGTCAACGACCGACTTCCATCGGAAGAGTACTGTACGTGGAGAGGCTGACAGCTGGGTCCATGGCCACAATCCAGTTTTTTTGTGATTTGCCAAGTAAGTCGCTTTGTCAGGCCTGTTGGGCTGCAAATCTTTCAAGACGAGCAGAGCTTCATTCGGCTGGCCGAGAAAATGGCCTATCAGTAATGAGAAATGGGCTGTACATTTTTAAGACACATCAAACCGGCAATTAGCTTGAAATTTCTTTTTTTCATTTCGAGATTTTAAAATGCATTGATTTTTATGCGTGGATAATTTGTTGGATTTTATATTGATATAGAATTTATTTTTAAAACCAGTTTGAATGTGACTCGAAATTTCAGGATTAAAAACAGTTCGGACTGCACCGAAATATGCAAAATTTCGTGTAATTTTTTAACCGTGGCCACAATATGGGCTGTAATGCTAACAAAAAGAATATGGGCTCCAAAAAAAACCTTAAGAATTAGAAAATGGGCTGTAAATTATTAGAGATAATGGCAGATGGGCTGTATGATGGTTTCCACAGATTTGAGGCTTTCCTAAAAAAAGGTTGATGCACAAGTAATGACTGTTGGATGTCCATCCAACGGCCGCCGTGCTTCTTCAATCTCTGCTCTTCCTGCTCCAGCCGCTCAAACAAGCGCCGGTGGGACTGCCTGCTCCCTCCTCCCCGCGGCCGGCTATGCTGCCGCGCAGGCCTCACCGCCCCACCGTACTCTCATCGCTGGCCTAGCCATCCCTCTACTCACCCACACCTGCTGTTATTATCCGGCGATGATACGTCTCCAACGTATCTACTTTTCCAAACACTTTTTCCCTTGTTTTGGACTCTAACTTGCATGATTTGAATGAAAGTAACCCGGACTGACGCTATTTTCAGCAGAACTACCATGATGTTGTTTTATGTGTAGAAAAGAAAAGTTCTCGGAATGTCCTGGAAATCCACGGAGGCACTTTTAGGAATTTGTAAGAATTATTGGGCGAAAGAAATACACCAGGGGGCCCAGGGCCTGTCCACGAGACAGGGGGCGCGCCCCCTATCTCGTGGGCCCCCTGGACCTCCTCCGACCTCAACTCCAACTCCATATATTCCGTCTCGGGGAGAAAAAAATCAGAGAGAAAGTTTCATCGCGTTTTACGACACGGAGCCGCCGCCAAGCCCTAGTCTCTCTCGGGAGGGGTGATCAGGAGTCCGTTCGGGGCTCCGGAGAGGGGGATTCGTCACAGTCGTCATCATCAACCATCCTCCATCACCTATTTCATGATGTTCACCGCCGTGCGTGAGTAATTCCATCGTAGGCTTGCTGGACGGTGATGGGTTGGATGAGATTTACCATGTAATCAAGTTAGTTTTGTTAGGGTTTGATCCCTAGTATCCACTATGTTCTGAGATTGATGTTGCTATGACTTTGCTATGCTTAATGCTTGTCACTAGGGCCCGAGTGCCATGATTTCAGATCTGAACCTATTATGTTTTCTTGAATATATGTGTGTTCTTGATCCTATCTTGCAAGTCTATAGTCACCTTTTATGTGTTATGATCCAACAACCCCGAAGTGACAATAATCGGGATACTTCTCGGTGATGACCGTAGTTTGAGGAGTTCATGTATTCACTATGTGTTAATGCTTTGGTCTGGTTCTCTATTAAAAGGAGGCCTTAATATCCCTTAGTTTCCGCTAGGACCCCGCTTCAACGGGAGGGTAGGACAAAAGATGTCATGCAAGGTTTTTTCCATAAGCACGTATGACTATTTACGAAATAGATGCCTACATTACATTGATGAATTGGAGCTAGTTCTATATCACCCTATGTTATAACTATTGCATGAGGAATCGCATCCAGCATAATTATCCATCACTGATCCATTGCCTATGAGCTTTTCATATATTGTTCTTCGCTTATTTACTTTTCCGTTGCTACTGTTACAACTACTACAAAAACCCAAAAATATTTATCTTTACTTTTGCTACCGTTACTATTATTATCATACCACTTTTGCTACTAAACACTTTGCTGCAGATACTAAGTTATCCAGGTGTGGTTGAATTGACAACTCAATTGCTAATACTCAAGAATATTCTTTGGCTCCCCTTGTGTCGAATCAATAAATTTGGGTTGAATACTCTACCCTCGAAAGCTGTTGCGATCCCCTATACTTGTGGGTTAGCTAGACTAATTTCTGGCGCCATTGCCGGGGAGCATAGCTCTATTCTCTGAGTCACTTGGGATTTATATCTGTTGATCACTATGAAGAACTTGAAAGACGACCGAACTACTATTTTGCCCTCAACTACGAGGGGAGGTAAGGAACTGCCATCTAGCTCTGCACTAGATTCTCCTTCCGTTATTAGTAAGCTTGTGACACCTAAACCTGCTACTGCTATGAGTTCTGATGTGTCGCATTTTATTGATGATGCCACTTCTGCTATGCATGATGAAACTACTTCTGTGCGTGATACTACTTTGCCATTAGGTGAATTTCTAGATGAACAACTTGCTAGAGTTAGAGGGGATGAAATTACTGAAGATCCTATTACTGATGATAGTGATGATGAAGGTTCCCCCAATGATTATGTTTTACCTGTTGTTCCTAAGGGTTATGTTATGAATGAAAGAGATGCTCTTGAAATCCTTGCTTGCAATCATAGAAATGATCTTAAGAAATTATTAGCTAAATGGAAGCAACAGTCTCTTAATGCTAGAATGAAACCTGATCCTGCTTTTGCTACTTCACCTATCTCTGTTACTGATAAGGATTATGAATTCTCTGTTGATCCTGATATTATTACTTTAGTTGAATCTGATCCTTTTTATGGCCTTGAATCTGAAACTGTTGTGGCACATCTTACCAAGTTGAATGATATAGCCACCTTGTTTACTCATGATGAGAAGTCTCGCTATTTATATATCCTTAAGATATTTCTGTTCTCATTAGAGGGTGATGCTAAGACTTGGTATAATTCTCTTGCTCCTGGTTGTGTGCGTAGTCCCTAGGATATGATTTATTATTTCTCTGCTAAATATTTTCCTCCTCATAAGAAACAAGCTGCCTTGCGGGAAATATATATATTTTTGCAAATCAAAGAAGAGAGTCTCCCACAAGCTTGGGGGAGGCTTCTCCGGTTACTTAATGCTTTGCCTGATCATCCTCTTATGAAAAATAAAATACTTGATATCTTTTATAATGGACTAACCGATGCTTCCAAGGACTACTAGGATAGTTGTGCTGGTTGTGTTTTCAGGGAAAGAACAGTCGACGAAGCTGAAATATTATTGAATAATATGTTGACTAACGAAATAATTGGACTCTTCCTGAGCCAGTTCCTGAAGTAATTCCTGAACCAATTGAGCCAACCCCTGAGCCTATACCTAAACCCTCTCCGAAGAAGAGATGTGTTTTATTTCTTAGTCCTGAAGATATGCAAGAGGCAAAGAAATCAATGAAAGAAAAAGGTATTAAAGCTGAAGATGTTAAGAATTTACCTCCTATTGAAGAAATACATGGTCCTAATTTACAGCCCGAAGAACCACATTGTCTTGATAACCCGACAAAGGTAGTAAAGGTAAATTCTCTTTATAGATATGATAAAGTTGAAATACCCTCTACTAAATTTGATAGCCCATGCTTAGATGAATTTGATGACTTTATGGCTAGGCAAGAAAGCTTTAATGCTTATGTTGGTAGAGAGTTAAAGAATAATGCTTTTGAAATAGGACGCGTAGGTGATAATCTGGCTAGAGTTAAAGATGAACTTCACCGCGTTAGCAAATATGCTTATATGGTTGCTACTCAAGCTGAGCAAGTACTTAGAGCTCAAAATGATTTGCTTGATGAATTAAATAATAAAAATGACTTTGCTGTTAGAGTGGCTACAAGAACTGGTAGAATGACTCAGGAACCTTTGTATCCTGAAGGCCACCCTAAGAGAATCGAGCAAGATTCTCAGAGAAATAATTTAGGGCACCTAGTTCTTCTAAAAAGAAGAAGAAGAAAAATGATAGAACTTTGCATGCTTCTAATGAACCTACTGTAGACACACCTGAGAATCCCAATAATATTTCTATTTCTGATGCTGAAACTCAATCAGGTGATGAACATGAACCCAGTGATAATGTTAATGATAATCTTCATGTTTATGCACAACCTAGCAATGATAATGATGTAGAGATTGAACCTGTTGTTGATCTTGATAACCCATGATCAAAGAATCAACGTTATGATAAGAGAGATTTTGTTGCTAGGAAGCACGGTAAAGAAAGAGAACCATGGGTTCAGAAACCCATGCCCTTTCCCCCTAAACCATCCAAGTCAAAGGATGATGAGGATTTTGAGCGATTTGCTGAAATGATTAGACCTATTTTCTTACGTATGCGCTTAACTGATATGCTTAAAGTAAATCCTTATGCTAAGTATATGAAGGATATCATCACAAATAAAAGAAAGATAGCAGAATCTGAAATTTCCACCATGCTTGCTAATTACACTTTTAAGGGTGGAATACCAAAGAAACTTGGAGATCCGGGTGTACCAACTATACCATGCTCTATTAAAAGAAATTATGTTAGAACTGCTTTATGTGATCTTGGAGCCGGTGTTAGTGTTATGCCTCTCTCTTTATATCGTAGACTTGAATTGAATAAGTTGACACCTACTGAAATATCTTTGCAAATGGCTGATAAATCAACTGCTATACCTGTCGATATTTGTGAGGATGTGCCTGTTGTGGTCGCAAATGTCACTATTTTAACGGACTTTGTTATCCTTGATATTCCCGAGGATGATAGTATGTCTATTATAATTGGTAGACCTTTTCTTAATACCGCATGGGCTGTTATTGATTGCAACAAAGGCAATGTCATTTTTCATGTTAATGGTAATGAGCATATGGTACCCTTTCCGAGGAAACAATCTCAAGTTCATAGCATCAATTCAATTGGAAAAGTTCCAACTATCATTTTTGGAGGTTTTGAATTTCCTCTCCCTACTGTCAAGAAAGAGTATGATATCCTTATTGTTGGGGATTTTCATATCCCCGTTGAGGTAACTTAGTGTTATTCGAAATTTCTCCGGTTCCGTGTTATTCGGAATGAGTTCGCTAACAAGACTTGATCAACCTTGTTAGTGGGTTCATTTTGATGATCACGAGATGGATGAAACTAGAAGGCACAACCTCCTGTACCCTCTTTTTACTTTCTTTTATTTAGATTAAATAAAGCAAAAATAGTATTATCCGTCTATTTTCTGAATTATTCGTGCATTAAAAAATAGCCCGAAAATAAAAGTGCTCAAATGCCCTGTAAATCTAGTATGATTTTTTCTGGAATATTTGAGGATTTTAGGCACTGAAAACACTGCAGAAGGGGCAAGCACCAGGCCACGAGAGAGGAGGGCCCCCCCTGTAGGGCGCGCCCCCTGTCTCGTGGGCCCCTGGTGGCCCCCTCCACTTATGCCAGCACCCACACACTTCATCTTCTTCCCAAAAAAATCCCCATCCAGCTTAAGCACGAGTTCTAGCTCTTCTTGCTGCGATTTTCGATCTCTTAGCTCAAAGCTCCATTCACAAAACTGCTTTGGGAGATTGTTGCTTGGTATGTGACTCCTCCATTGGTCCAATTAGTTTTTGTTCTAGTGCTTTATTCATTGCAAATTTTTGCTGCATAGGTGACCATGTTCTTGAGCTTGCATGTTAAATTTTTGAGGTCCCAAGCAATTCCAATGCATGATATAGGCTCTAGGCACTTGTAGGAGTAGTTGCTATCAATCTTGTTTAGTTTTATGCACTTTTATTTTGAAGTTACTAAAATTTCAGGAATTTTCAGAAAAAGAAATATGCTTAGAAGAATGTACCAAGGAGGTTCCTCGGCAAAGAAAGGGCCAATGATTGGTATACATGAGCAAGATGTTGAATTGCCGAGGGACGCAAATGTACGGGCTTGTGAGTGGCCATCCGATGATTTTATGGTCGAAGCAGGCTTCAAGGAGGAATTTGACACATATGTGCGTAATGCCGAGCTGGAGGACTTCTTGCAAGATAAGTGTCCGCAGTACTATCAGTTGACCGGTTCTTTTGTGCGGAGGTTTAGATACAACTGTTCGCGTAATTCTCCTAGTGTCATGTTTGATATTTATGATACATCTTTTACCATGGGTTTAGAGGATTTCACAACTGCTTGCAAACTCCCGCAGTGGGCTAATATTAATTATCCTCCCAAATTTGAATTTATATATTTTCTTGCTAGTATTACTGTGGGAGAATCTAGGGACGTAGCACAAGCTACCATAGGGAGCATTCATTTTCCTGCTATACATTACTTTGCTCTCTTTATTGGTAGATGCATTAACGGTAAGGACGAAGTATGTCACATGTGTGCTCCTGATCTTGCTGTCCTCAAGAGTGCTGTGCCAGGTTATAAAGGTCATAACTTGGGGGCAATAGTTGCACGTAGGTTGCAGAATAATAGTAGAAAGGGAGATTTATTTGGAGGAATTTATGCAACCCGTGTGGCTAACTTTATTAATATAGCTCCACGAGAGGGGGATATGATTTTACCTCCTGTTTATCTAGATAAAGAAGCTATGTTCCATCATCATTTTCTTGAGAGGAATGAACAATTCCTCCATTATCGACTAATCTATGACAGACGCGACGTCGTCCCTGTTACTCTTCCTGCCCCCTACCTTTTTGATTATCAGGCAAGAGGAAGATACGTTGTCACTAGGGAGGAAGCAACTGAGTATGAGAGAGGAATGGAGGCAACTCGCCAACACGCTGCCGCTCAGGAGGCGATCGCCTCCGCATCTTAGTACAACCCCAGCTTCACTTATGGATATCAGCCAGGCGGTCCTTGGTACTAGACCAACTTAGGCCAAAAGCCTAAGCTTGGGGGAGTACGTATTTCTCACCGACTTTACATTCATGTTCACACACTAGTCGTCGATGCTCATACTCTTTCATTGTATTATCCATGTTAGTTTAAATTTCTTTTTCTAGTTTTCTTCTTGTGTGTTCGATAAACCTTAAGAAAAACCAAAAAAATTAGTTAGTTTAATTTCCATGCTTGTAGTAGAATTAAAACGAAAACCCAAAAAGATTTCTAGTTCTTCTTCTTACTTGTTGGGAGCTTTCCCGTGTAAATAGTTTTATTTTCTTTTTTCTTTTGGGGGTCGAGAAGACCATATTGAAAATGCTTAGTGGCTCTTATATGCATGAATGTTTATTTAACTTAGAGCCCATATTACCCTGTCTTCTCTCTTGAGTTGAATGCTTGCAGATTCAAGCTTAGTCCAATGCACGTGCACTCTTATTATTATACACATCGTTCGATCGTGCGAGTGAAAGGCAATAATGACGATATATGATGAACTTATTGGGATGAGAAAAGCTGGTATGAACTCGACCTCTCTTGTTTTTGTAAATATGATGAGTTCATCGTTCCCGAGTCAGCTATTATGAAGTAAACATATTTGTAATGACATTTAGAGATTATAGTTACTTGTGCCATACTTGATTAGCTTTGAGTTATAATGGTTTACCTTGCGTGCCAACATGCTATTAGAATGATTATGATGTGATATGATGGGATGGTATCCTCCTTTGAATGAATTGAGTGACTCGACTTGGCACATGTTCACACATGTAGTTGAATCAAATCAACATAGCCTTCATGATATTTATGTTCATGTTAGATTATATCCTACTCATGCTTGTTCTCTGTGTGAATTAATTTTAATGCATGTTTACGACTGTTGTCGCTCTCCCAGTTGGCCGCCTCCCAGTCTTTTGCTAGCCTTCACCTGTACTAAGCGGGAATACTGCTTGTGCTTCCAAACTCCTTAAACCCCAAAATTGTTCCATATGAGTCCACTATACCTTCCTATATGCGGTATCTACCTGCCGTTCCAAGTAAATTTGTATGTGCCAAACTCCAAACCTTCAAATGAAATTCTGTTTTGTATGCTCGAGCAGCTCATGTACAACTAGGGCTGCCTATATCTTCCATGCTAGGTGGGTCAAGAGGAGTGGACTCCGCTCCTCATTCATGAGAAAGGGCCGGTAACCAGGATGCCCAGTCCCATGATCCAAAAAGATCAAAGCAAATCAAAATAATTAAACAAAACTCCCCCAGGGTTGTTGTATGTTGGAGGCACTCATTGTTTCGAGCAAGCCGTGGATTGATGCTTGTTGGTGGTTGGGGGAGTATAAACCTTTACCATTCTGTTTGGGAACTGCCTATAATGCATGTAGTATGGAAGATACAACCATCTCATAGTTGTTGCGTTGACAGTGAAAGTATGCCGCTCAAAATGTTATTCAACCTCTATTTTAAAATCGAGCTCTGGCACCTATACAAATCCTTGCTTCTCTCTGCGAAGGGCCTATCTATTTGCTTTTATGTTGAGTCATCACCCTTCTTATTAAAAAGCACCCGCTGGAGAGCACACTGTCATTTGCATTCATTACTATTGGTTTATATTGGGTATGACTTGAGTGGATCTCTTTTACCATGAATTACAATATTTAGTCAGTCCTTGATCTTTAAAGGTGCTCTGCATTTATGTTTTGCGGTCTCAGAAAGGGCTAGCGAGATACCATTTTGTTATATCATGTTATGATTATTTTGAGAAAGTGTTGTCATCCGAGTTTTATTATTATGGCTCGCTAGCTGATTATGTTATGGATATGAGTAATTGTGAGACCTACGTGTTATTGTTAGTATGATTAGTTCATAATACTTGTTGAAACTTGAATGCTAGCTTTTCATGTTTACAACAACAAGAGCAAATAGAGTTTGTAAAAGTTTTTCTTTATCACTTTCAGTTTATCAACTGAATTGCTTGAGGACAAGCAAAGGTTTAAGCTTGGGGGAGTTGATACGTCTCCAACGTATCTACTTTTCCAAACACTTTTGCCCTTGTTTTGGACTCTAACTTGCATGATTTGAATGAAACTAACCGGACTGACGATATTTTCAGCAGAACTACCATGATGTTGTTTTATGTGTAGAAAAGAGAAGTTCTCGGAATGTCCTGGAAATCCACGAAGGAACTTTTTGGAATTTATAAGAATTATTGGGCGAAAGAAATACACCAGGGGGCCCAGGGCCTGTCCACGATACAGGGGGGCGCCCCCTATCTCGTGGGCCCCCTGGACCTCCTCCGACCTCAACTCCAACTCCATATATTCCGTCTCGGGGAGAAAAAAATCGGAGAGAAAGTTTCATCGCGTTTTACGACATGGAGCCGCCGCCAAGCCCTAGTCTCTCTCGGAGGGCTGATCTGGAGTCCGTTCGGGGCTCCGGAGAGGGGGATTCGTCACCGTCGTCATCATCAACCATCCTCCATCACCAATTTCATGATGCTCACTGCCGTGCGTGAGTAATTCCATCGTAGGCTTGCTGGACGGTGATGGGTTGGATGAGATTTACCATGTAATCAAGTTAGTTTTGTTAGGGTCTGATCCCTAGTATCCACTATGTTCTGAGATTGATGTTTCTATGACTTTGCTATGCTTAGTGCTTGCCACTAGGGCCCGAGTGCCATGATTTCAGATCTGAACCTATTATGTTTTCATGAATATATGTGTGTTCTTGATCCTATCTTGCAAGTCTATAGTCACCTATTATGTGTTATGATCCGACAACCCCGGAGTGACAATAATCGGGATACTTCTCGGTGATGACCGTAGTTTGAGGAGTTCATGTATTCACTATGTGTTAATGCTTTGGTCCGGTTCTCTATTAAAAGGAGGCCTTAATATCCCTTAGTTTCCGCTAGGATCCCGTTTCAACGGGAGGGTAGGACAAAAGATGTCATGCAAGTTCTTTTCCATAAGCATGTATGACTATTTACGGAATATATGCCTACATTACATTGATGAATTGGAGCTAGTTCTATATCACCCTATGTTATAACTATTGCATGAGGAATCGCATCCGGCATAATTATCCATCACTGATCCATTGCCTACGAGCTTTTCATATATTGTTCTTCGCTCATTTACTTTTTCGTTGCTACTGTTACAACTACTACAAAAACCCAAAAATATTTATCTTTACTTTTGCTACCGTTACTATTATTATCATACCACTTTTGCTACTAAACACTTTGCTGCAGACACTAAGTTATCCAGGTGTGGTTGAATTGA
>LR880970.1:476236232-476247885 GCA_904067115.1 Aegilops sharonensis | reverse complement strand
TATGACTATTTACGGAATATATGCCTACATTACATTGATGAATTGGAGCTAGTTCTATATCACCCTATGTTATAACTATTGCATGAGGAATCGCATCCGGCATAATTATCCATCACTGATCCATTGCCTACGAGCTTTTCATATATTGTTCTTCGCTCATTTACTTTTTCGTTGCTACTGTTACAACTACTACAAAAACCCAAAAATATTTATCTTTACTTTTGCTACCGTTACTATTATTATCATACCACTTTTGCTACTAAACACTTTGCTGCAGACACTAAGTTATCCAGGTGTGGTTGAATTGACAACTCAACTGCTAATACTCAAGAATATTCTTTGGCTCCCCTTGTGTCGAATCAATAAATTTGGGTTGAATACTCTACCCTCGAAAGCTATTGCGATCCCTATACTTGTGGCTTATCGGGCGACGGCAGACGAACCAGTAAACCCTCGTACAGTCATACTCCCCTCCGCGTGGGAAACAACTGCCGAGTCTTCCCTAGCTCCGTGTCGTTCCCTTCCTAAGCCTCGCCGTCATCCATCGCCCTAGTGCTCTCGGCGCGGCCTGGTCAACGTGGTCAACGACCGACATGTATCTGAAGTGGACTGTACGTGGAGAGGCTGACAGCTGGGTCCACAGCCGCACGCAAGGAAATGCCTCCTTATTACGCGCAAAATAATGATTCCTCCACCTGACATCTGGGACCCACCGAAAGGGCCTCTGTATTTCGCGAAATAAAGGTTATCGCCGCTGGCAGCTCGGACCCACCAGCTATATCTTCGCATGCAAGGAAGTGCCTCCTTATTACGCACAAAAAATGAATACTCCCCCTGTTAGCTAGGACCCAGTATAGTGGCAGGCTGACTTGTGGGCCTACTAAGTTGACGGGGACGGAGGGCTTTGTCAACTTAGTCAATATGCACGATTCTAGCTCCAGTGACCGTACGATGTCCATCCAACGGCCGTAGTGCTTCTTCAACCTCTGGTCTTCTTGCTCCAGCCGCCCAAACCAGCGTCGGTCGTGCCTCGTGCTCCTGCCTCCCGTGGCCGGTTGTGCTGCCGCGGAGGCCTCACCGCCCCCTACTACTCCCACCGCTGGCCAAGCCATCCCTCCACTCACCCACACCCCCTGTTATTCTGCGGCGACGGCAGCCTCACACCACAGCTGAACCAGTGAACCCTCGTACTCCTCTCTGCGCGGGCTTCCACCGCTGTGTCTTCCCCGGCTCCGCGTCGTCCCCTTCCTAGGCCTCGCCGTCGTCCACCACCCAGGTGCTCTCGGCATGGCGTGGTCAACGTGGTCAAGGAACGGCTTGCATCGGACGTAGACTGTATGTGGAGAGGCTGACAGCTGGGTCCATGGCCGCAACAAGGAAGTGCCTTCTTATTACGCGCAAAATAATTATTCCTCCACCTGACAGCGGGGACCCACCGGATGGGCCACCATATTTTGCGAAAAAAAGTTTCCCCCTGACTGTTGGGACCCACCAGCTACATCTTCGCACGCAAGGAAGTGCGTCCGGGCAAAAAAAAATTGATTCGCCCCCCTGACTGCTGGGACCCACCAGCTACATCTTCGCACGCAAGGAAGTGCCTGAAAGTTGGGACCCACATGGTCGAAGCGTACGTAGCGTTTTCATTCTGGTCGCGAACGTGTACGTACATACTGGTCGATGTAGAGGCGCGCACGTGTCATAGTAGAGGCGCACACGTAGCATGTACACGTACGTACAGCGGCCAGTGTGCAAGAAAGAAAATACGGCCACGTACGTACATATGGGCAGGGTCTCGAACACCTACTCGCGCATACGTACGGCCAGGGCTCGTGTACATGGCTGGGTAGGAACGGAGAAACTGCGTCGTCGTCGTGTTCATGGGGAGGCAACGGAATGCGTCGTGTTCATCGAGAGGCAACAGAACGCGTGGGAGCCAACCAGCTTGGACGGAACAACCGATGGAAACGAGGCCAGGCGTACTGCAGAACGGAGGAAACAACCTTGTGTTCGACCGACCATGTTCGAAACAGGATATTGTTCATCGGGAGGGGTCTGGCGTATAGCAAAATGGAGGAAACGGACCTCCTACGGTCGAAACGGGGATCCTGTTGATCGGGAGGGGTGTGGCGTACCGCAAAACGGAGGAAACGGACTTGTGTTGGAGCGCTACGGTCAAAACGGGGGTCCTGTTCGTCGGGAGGGGTGTGGCATACCGCAAAACGGGACTCCACGGGATACTATTCATCTCCATCGTGGACCCCCTCCTGCCTCCACGGGCTACTGTTCATCCACCGTCGACCTCCTCCAGCCTCCACCTGCGACTGTTCATCCACAGGCTCCTGTTCATCCAGCCTCCACCGCGTGCTACTCCACCGGCTACTGTTCAACCACCCCTCTCCACGAGCTCCTGTTCAACCACCCCTCCACGGGCTACTGTTCATCCAGCCCTCCACCATCTACTGTTCATCCTGCCCTCCACGCGGTGGTTCTGTTCATCCTGCCCTCCACGGGGTCCTGTTCATCCAGCCCCAACCGGCTCGATTGATCGGGGTCCTGTTCATCCCCCCCCCCCGGGCACCGCCCATCCCCCCCCCCCCCCGGGGTCCTTTTCACCCAGCCCCAACCGGCTCGATTGATCGGGGTCCTGTTCATCCCCCCCCCCCGGGCACCGCCCATCCCCCCCCCCCCCCGGGGTCCTTTTCACCCAGCCCCAACCGGCTCGATTGATCGGGGTCCTGTTCATCCCCCCCCCCCGGGCACCGCCCATCCCCCCCCCCCCCCGGGGTCCTTTTCACCCAGCCCCAACCGGCTCGATTGATCGGGGTCCTGTTCATCCCCCCCCCCCGGGCACCGCCCATCCCCCCCCCCCCCCGGGGTCCTTTTCACCCAGCCCCAACCGGCTCGATTGATCGGGGTCCTGTTCATCCCCCCCCCCCGGGCACCGCCCATCCCCCCCCCCCCCCGGGGTCCTTTTCACCCAGCCCCAACCGGCTCGATTGATCGGGGTCCTGTTCATCCCCCCCCCCCGGGCACCGCCCATCCCCCCCCCCCCCCGGGGTCCTTTTCACCCAGCCCCAACCGGCTCGATTGATCGGGGTCCTGTTCATCCCCCCCCCCCGGGCACCGCCCATCCCCCCCCCCCCCCGGGGTCCTTTTCACCCAGCCCCAACCGGCTCGATTGATCGGGGTCCTGTTCATCCCCCCCCCCCGGGCACCGCCCATCCCCCCCCCCCCCCGGGGTCCTTTTCACCCAGCCCCAACCGGCTCGATTGATCGGGGTCCTGTTCATCCCCCCCCCCCGGGCACCGCCCATCCCCCCCCCCCCCCGGGGTCCTTTTCACCCAGCCCCAACCGGCTCGATTGATCGGGGTCCTGTTCATCCACAACTGTTCATCCAAACCCCCCCAGCAACGCTCACATTTAATCCAGAGGCAGCATCGATCGGCTTCAGTTAGCAGCAGTAGCGAAGGAATCGCTCGATCGGGTTCATTTAACAACCATAGATCGATCGCTCGGGTTCAGTAACGCGTAGCCTGCAGTGCAATCGCTCGGGTTCAGTTAGAGCCCAACGCCTCGCACCCACGCGCGTGCGTGTATGAGAGAAACACGCATCTCGGCCCCGACCATCCACTGTAACCGGGAACACCCCGATATTTTCCTCGCCCTCGCTTCTACCATGGTTTTTTCCGTCATGGACGGCCCAAAGAATGTCATGCAGCTGCGTCTCCGGCCCGCCCAGGATGAAAAGCCCATTTTCTGTCATGATTTTTTGTCATAGAAGTAGGACCCCACCACATCTATGATGATACCGGGTTTTGTCACAATTATCGTCATAGAAGTGTCATAAGTATGACAAAAAATTTTTTCGTTCGGCCCAAAATGTCACAGATGTGTCTTTTTTAGTGTGAGGTGAATACGTTGGGAGGAAAAACAATAAGCCCCTATCTTTCTATGTGTCTGGTTGAAACGTTTTTCTCATGTGTATGCGGTGAGTGTTAGCAATCATAGAAGACTATACGATGGTTGAGTATGTGGAGCTCTTACTTAAACTCTGTTGAATAAGTTGAATTGCAATTGCTTGGTGACTAAGAACATAGGTTGTTGAGTTTCAAGAGAGTTCATTGTTTGAACCTTAACATGTGAATTGGTTGCCACTATAACATGAGAAGTTTTATAAGAAAGAATTGCTGTTATGATGCTAGGAAAAGTGATTGAAATTGTCATTGATCAAACTTGTGCACTTTGCTAGCATTCACACTTCATAAAGTATTTCTTTTATCATTTACCTACTCGAGGACGAGTAGGAATTAAGCTTAGGGATGCTGATACATCTCCAACGTATCTATAATTTATGAAGTATTCATGTTGTTATTTTATCATTCTTGGATGTTTTACAATCATTTTATAGCAACCTTATATCATTTTTTGGGACTAACCTACTGACCCAGTGCCCAGTGCTAATTGATGTTTTTGCTTGTTTTTTACATCGCAGGAAATCAATATCAAACGGAGTCCAAACACCGCGAAACTTGCTGGAGATTTTTTATGGACCAGAACACCCAAGATGGGCCAGAGCAGCACCTAGGGGGTGCCCCAAGGGGGGCACAACCCACCAGGGCGCGCCTGGGGGCCCAGGCACGCCCAGGTGGGTTGTGCCCACCTCGGTGGCCTCCTGCACCTCCTCTTTACCCTATAAATTCACAAATATTCCAAAACCCTTCGGGGGTTAACCTAGATCAGAATTTCCACCGCCGCAAGGCTCTGTAGCCACCGAAAACCAATCTAGACCTGTTCCTGCACCCTAATGGAGGGGGAATCATCACCGGTGGGCATCTTCATCATCCCGGCGTCCACCATGATGAGGAGGGAGTAGTCCACCCTCGGGGCTGAGGGTTTGTACCAGTAGCTATGTGTTTAATCTCTCTCTCGTGATCTATATCATGGGCTTTGTTAACATAGATGGATAATATGATGTTTCTCCCCTCTATACTCTTGTTGTGATGAATTGAATCTTTACCCTTTGAAGTTTTGTCTTGTCAGATTGAATATTCAGATACGAGAACACATGATGTATGTTATGGCACTCAACTTGCGGATTCCCGAGGTGACATTGGGGTAATCTATGCATAGGGGTTGATGCATGTTTTTATTATCTTTTCTCTGATAGAAACTTTGGGGTCTCTCTGTACTTCTTTGTGTGGATTGAATATTATGATCATGAAGTTGTTTGATGCATATCGTAGAATTAACTCATGGATACTCGTGGTGACATTGGAGTATCTAGGTGATATTAGAGTTGGTTGATGTGTGTCATATGGTGTTATTTTAGTACAAACTCTTGATTAGATCGATCGAAAAGAATAGCTTGCATTATTTTAGTACGAACTCTAGGATAGATTGATTGGAAAGAATAGCTTTGAGGTGGTTTCGTACCCTACAAACAATTTCTATCTTTTGTTCTCCGCTAATTGGTACTCGGGAGTGATTCTTTATTGCACTTTGAGGGATAATCATATGATCCAACTATGTTAGCATTGTTGAGAGGTTGCACTAGCAAAAGTACGAACCCTAGGCCTCATTTTCAAGCATTGCAATACCGTTTTTGTGCCCATTTACTATTTGCTACCTTGCTGTTTTTATTGATTCAGATTATAAAAATATATTTCTACCATCCATATTACACTTTTATTACCATCTCTTCGCTGGACTAGTGCACCTATACAAATTACCATTGTATTGGGTGTGTTGGGGACACAAGATATTCCTTGTATTTGATTGCAGGGTCGTTTGAGAGAGACCATCTTCATCCTACACCTCTCACTGATTGATAAACCTTAGGTCATCCACTTGAGGGAAAATTGCTAATGTCCTACAGAACTCTACGCTTGGAGGCCCAACATGTGTCTACACTAATAAAGTTGCGTAGTAGACATCAGTGTCTTGTGCTCACCTCAGGCTCCCTCTTAGGTACTTCTTTGGCCCACCGGATGTCGTCTGGTCCAAAAAAATCCACAAAAAGTTTCGCTGCGTTTGGCCTCCGTTTGGTAATGATTTCCTGCGATGTAAAAAACATGCAGAAAACAACAACTGGTACTGGGCACTATGTCAATAGGTTAGTACCAAAAAATGATATAAAATGATCGTAAAACATCCAAGAATGATAATATAATAGCATGTAACAATCTAGAATTATAAATACGTTGGAGACGTATCTCGGTCCATCATCGCTTGAGTCGAAGTTGGTGATTTGGGAGCTCGAATCACACCGCGCCCCAAATCTCATGGTCAGTAAAGAGCACATGAGAGATAACAAGTGTTTTTTTCTTAGAAATGCATTGCAGACGAAGACACTTATACATACGCGCACACGCATGCGCACGCACACACACACACACACTCACTCACTCACTCTCTCACTCATGTGAACACATGCATGCACTTCCTATCTCTATGAAAACCTTTGAAGAATGCACCAACAGATCTCGAAATTGATGAAGTCGCCACACGGACCTCGTAGTTGACTTACACGCCATACCATCGAAAGTATAACATCAAAAAGTTTGGATTTTTTAGAAAGATGCAAACGTCCTATGAAATATAGGATAAATCCTAATAAACAGAATCTACCACATAGAACCTAAGGGCATCTCCGAAGCGGACTCTCAAATCGCCCGTAATTGTATGGACACAATTTGCCATGCAATGTCGTCCTATATCTGTCCACGGACTGGTCCAACTGTCTGAAGCCCCTCAAATCAGAATCAAATTAACTTGGGGGAGGCTTTATGGGAGTTTGGACCGCCGCCACGTAAGACTCCGACACCCCTGGCCCACTCAAAATCACACCCGGACCCCGTGTCTCCATCCCTTCCCGCTTTCTATGCGCCTACTTCTATTGGAAATATGTCCTAGAGGTAATAATATTGTATGATTTATTTGCATGTTTATAATTAAGAGTTTATATTCTATGCTATAACTGCTATAGGTCTAGAATATGTGATTCAGAGGAAAACTCATAAGCACGTGTAGAATGATAAACGGTAAAACTCGATTCCTAGTCTTGCCTCTAGAACTAGCTCAAATGTTGTGTGATGATCGTGTTTTCCTGATCATGGGCATTTGGTTAAGTGTAACAAGGATGCCAAACAACTTTGAGAGTATGATTTTAGTAGAACGATCATATAGAATTGTCCCAACTTCTTTCTTATACTTTGAGATGTTATTGTCGCAAGTCTATGAGTTATAACACGGCGAGTTAATGTATGCTTTAGTTCCTTAGACCATGCGAGTATCATAGTAACTTTATACTAGACAATATACTTTGGGGTTGCTCCAACAAGATCATAACGACAACTTACATGTTTATCAAAAAGTGTGACAAGGGGCTAGGTAGCTCAAGAGTGGGATTTTCTCGTCCGACGATGAAGAGATATTCTTAGCGCCCTTTCGGTGTGATGATATCCGTCATCGTATGGCCAGACACAAGTGGCTAGATCACAGGGATGCCGGAACATGTCAACGAGAAAGAAGAACAAAACTGGTAACTAGGAGACCCATATAATGAGCATGAGAATGACCCAAGGGGATACCGATATATCTCACCCGGGTTTTGTAACATATCGTGTAGCAAAGGGAATAGCATATGACAACCAAAGGTTAACTCAAATATCATTCGTGCAGACATAGGGGTCAATATGGACGTCCACGGTTCCGCTGTTGATCATTGAACGAAAGGAAGTTTTGTTCATGTCTATATTTCATTGAACCAACAAGGTCACACGCTTAAGGAAATTACGATTTGTTGAGTTCTATTGAAGGAAATATGCCCTAGAGGCAATAACAAAGTTGTCATTTATATTTCCTTATATCATGATAAATATTTATTATTCATGCTAGAATTGTATTAACCGGAAACTTGATACATGCGCGAATACATAGACAAAACAAAGTGTCCCTAGTAGGCTTATACTTGACTAGCTCGTTAATCAAAGATGGTTAAGTTTCCTAACCATAGACATATGTTGTCATTTGATGAATGGAATCACATCATTAGGATAATGATGTGATGGACAAGATCCATCCGTTAGCTTAGCATAATGATCGTTAAGTTTTATTGCTATTGCTTTCTTCATGACTTATACATATTCCTTTGACTATGAGATTATGTAACTCCCGAATACCAGAGGAACACCTTGTGTGCTATCAAACGTCACAACGTAACTGGGTGATTGTAAAGATGCTCTACAGGTGTCTCCGAAGGTGTTTGTTGGGTTGGCATAGATCGAGATTAGGATTTGTCACTCCGAGTATCGAAGAGGTATCTCTGGGCCCTCTCGGTAATGCACATCATGATAAGCCTTGCAAGCAATGTGACTAATGAGTTAGTTGTGGGATGATGCATTACGGAACGAGTAAAGAGACTTGCCGGAAACGAGATTGAACTAGGTATGAGGATACCGACAATTGAATCTCAGGAAAGTAACATACCGATGACAAAGGGAATACCGTATGTTGTCATTGCGGTTTGACCGACAAAGATCTTCGTAGAATATGTGGGAACCAATATGAGCATCCAAGTTCTGCTGTTGGTTATTGATCGGAGATGTTTCTCGGTCATGTCTACATAGTTCTCGAACCCGTAGGGTCTGCACGCTTAACATTCGATGATGATTTGTATTATGAGTTATGTGTTTTGGTGACTGAAGATTGTTCGGAGTCCCGGATGAGATCACGGACATGATGAGGAGTCTCAAAATGGTCGAGAGGTAAAGATTGATATATTGGACGATAGTATTCCGACACCGGAAAGGTTCTGGAGTGTTTCGGGTATTTTTCAGAGTACCGAGAGGTTACCGGAACCCCTCGGGGAAAGTAATGGGCCAACATGGGCCATAGAGGAGAGAGAGGGCAGCCCACAAGGGGTGGTGCGTCCCCCCATGGGCAGTCCGAATTGGACAAGGGGAGGGGCGCGGCCCCCCTTCCTTCTCCCTCTCCCTCTCCTTCCCTCTTTCCCCCTCCGTAAGGAGGGGGTGGGGCGACTAGGACTAGGAGTCCAAGTCGCTTCCCCCCATGGCGCACCCCTAGGGCCGGCCTCGTCCCTCTCCTCCTTTATATACGAGGCAGGGGGCACCCCAAAGCACATCAATTGTTCTCTTAGCCGTGTGCAGTGCCCCCCTCCACAGTTTACTCCTCCGGTCATATTGTCGTAGTGCTTAGGCGAAGCCCTACGAGGATCACATCACCATCACCATCACCACTCCGTCGTGCTGACGAAACTATCCCTCGACACTTTGCTAGATCAAGAGTTCGAGGGACGTCATTGATCTGAACGTGTGCAGAAATCAGAAGTGTCATACGTTCAGTGCTTGATCGGTTGGATCACGAAGACGTTTGACTACATCAACCGCGTTAAGCTAACGCTTCCGCTTTCAGTCTATGAGGCTACATGGACACACTCTCCCCCTCTCGTTGCTATGCATCTCCTAGATAGATCTTGCATGATCGTAGGAATTGTTTTTGAAATTGCATGCTACATTTCCCAACAGTCGCATCGGAGCCAGGTCTATGCGTAGATGATATGCACGAGTAGAACACAAATAGTTGTGGGCGATCATAGTCATACTGCTTACCTGTAGCGGCCCGACCTCAGACGGTCAAGCCTCTGTGTTGCTGTGCCATCCCTGGATCAGTATTCTGGCACACACAGTACATCAATGTATATATCAAAGTGCAATCACAAGTATAATTAACGTAAAACTGATATATACCTCATAAGTCACAGCGGAAACAAATAGTCGGGTGTGGAGTCCCATCAACGCCATCGGCAGGTTGAGTGTAGACTGTAACCCTGTATCGTAACTCTTACTCGTCGAGGAAATATCTGCAACATGATACGTTGCAGCCGTGTAGGTCAGTACATTGAATGTACCGGCAAGATCACAATAAGAGAAAACAGATGATAAACTATACTATATGCAGTATGGCTTTGTGGCTCTGTATCTGAGTTTTGTTTGCGTAAAAGCTGGTTTTACTTTCCCTACATCAAAGGAATAAATGAAGTCTGTACTATAGAGTTTTCTATCATGACATGGTTCCGCCAACCGATGTCTCATAGCCCAAATTCATCATAAGTTGCCCACAATTAAGTTATCAATCCGGTGTTGAGAGTTCCGAGATAGATCCAAGTCCAGATGCTCAAATTGTCCGTAACCGGGGACACGGCTAATCGATTAGGTTTTAACCCTCTGCAGAGGTTTGTACACTTTACCCGCAAGATTCGATCCCTCTTTTTACGTTCTCGCACTTCAGGGTGTTTGAGAACAAGACGACCGAAACATGGTCTTCCGAAGAGTTCCTCTGACCACTGTCCGATACTCATCCCATCCTACCGTAGTTCTACATCTGCTAGCACCGTCCCAGCCAGAGTCACAACTAAGGTCAACCAAGCCAGAGCCCATAATGACTTGCGGTTGCACAGGTAAGCTTCCGGGCATGAAGTATTCTTCCGTCTCTTTGAGTCTGGGTGAAGCTTTCCGCAAGATGTCATGGCGCTTCTCCATGCATCCCGGCCAACCACTGGTTTCTCCAGGGTGCCCGTCAACCGTCCTTCACCCAGTAGTGTGTATTGAATTCTTGTCTCGAGTCTTCAAGTCTTGAGGCCTTGAAAATGCAGTGCTTGCAGATGCCATCATGGAGTTGTCGTCATTGACGTAGAGTCCTCCTTGTTCACACCACTCTCGAGCACTCATACCAAGCCCCGTCTACTATAGCGTAGCATTAAAATAAAATAACGTCCCGGGCTTGGTAACAGGGTGATGGGTTCCTACCTCATGCATACTACTCAACTACAAGAACTCAATATCACTACTGAAGGTGGTTGCAAAGATGCCACTAAATGCAATAAACCATAGGTATGAAAGCATGGTCAAAGTGAACTTGCCTTGTTGACGATCTTCGGAACTAGGGACTCGTGGTAGCAAACTTAGCACTCCGGAAATTCTAGCGAGGCAAACAATAACCATAATAAGCACATAGCATATGATCACTTAACACAATAGCATAGCAACATAACACACCAAAACAAATGAATCAAAACCCAAAGGAAAATCAAAGAACTCCGACTCAAGGTTTTTCCTACTTCAAGCAACCACTAAAATAGTTTTTCATAACAAAAATTTTCTTAACCTAACCTAAGCATGGATTTATGTTAACTTAACAGAAAAGAATGCATTAAGCAACTAGGAGCAAAAAGAATCAATTTAAAAGCTATTATAAAACTCCTATTAGGCCTAATTCAAATTTTAGTAAGAAAAATAAAATAAAACTTTTATTTATTATAAATAAAAGTTCATGCTCTAAAGTGGCAGAAACTAACCTAGAATAATCTATCACATGTGAAAAAGAAATTTATTTGCTAATTAAAATAATAGGAAAACAGTAGTTAGTTAATTAATTAAGAATAACAAGATTCTGTTTAAAACTATTTTTTTATTAATCCTAAAATATCCAAATTAATTCCTATGGTTAGGTAGTGTCAAAACAAAGTTGGGACAAAAAGAATCATATAAAAATAATTTTCCTAACTCATTTTATGGCAGATTTACTATTCTGACTAAATCTAAAATAAAGAAATTTTAATTAATTTTAACATAGC
>LR880970.1:476164824-476190527 GCA_904067115.1 Aegilops sharonensis | reverse complement strand
TCCTAAAATACCCAAATTAATTTCTATGGTTTGGCAATGTCAAAATAAAGTTGGGACAAATAGAATCATCCAAAAATAATTTTTCTAACTCAAGTTATAGCAGATTTACTATTCTGACTAAAACTAAAATAAAGCAATTTTAATAAATTTTAACATAGCTAAATATATATTCTACAGAAACTATAGAAAATTTGCAAACCAACAAAAAAATAATCACCTAAAAATAATAAACATAATAAAAGATATGAATTTTTCAAAACAGAAACTATTCTGTTAAAACAGAAAACAAAAATAAAAGAAAAAGGGCCTAATGGGCCTATACTACGCACTGTGCGTAAAATAACCTAAACGGGCCCTAGGGTTAAACTAAAACGGGCCGGCTAAATAAAAATAAACCTAACTAAAATAAACCGTAAACTAAACCGGGCCGGTCCGGTTTATTTTAAAAGAGATACCCCTTCGGGGGTGATCTAATCCTAGCCGTTCATCACGCATCGGACGGGGGAGGGGAGTTCCGGTGGCTTACCGGAGCTCGGCGGCGGCGGCGGCGACGACGACGAGTGTGCCGAGGGCTCCGGTCGTCGGGGAGGTCGGGGGAGTAGCCGGGCGGGTGCGGGGCGACGAGTGGGGGCTTTTGGTGGAGTCGGGGGAGATCGGGAGTGGCTAGGGCGGCGACGGCGACGAGAATGGCGGCGGCGGGAGGTTCGGGCTCCGGTGAGCTCGGGAGAGAGGAGGAGGGGCTCCGGTGCGAGCGGGCGACCGACGCGAAGGGGCTTCGGTCGAGGGGGAGGTGAGGCCGGTCGGTTGGCTCGCTGGGCTGGCCTCTGGGCCGGCTCGGTGGGCCTGGCTAGTGGGGGGTTTCGGCGCTGGCTGGGCCAGGGGGGCTGGCTGGCGCCTGGGGGGTTTTCTATTTTTTGAAATTTACTTTTTTAATAAAACAAAAACAGATATAAAACATAATCTATAAATATTTTATATAGGGTATATATATACCAAAATGATCAGGGGAATATTCCCTATCATTTGAACATTTTTCCAAAGGCAAAATCCAAACTTTATAAAAATCCATTTTTTTCAAATTCAAATAAAATTCAGATTTGAATCCAAAACTTTTGGCAATGTTTTCCTCTGATATTTTTGGAGTGTCATGTTTACTCCTCTCATACTTTTGATCAAGTATTTATCAGGCTTAGTTTTTGAAATGTTTCCCACTTGCCAAAGTTTGAATTCAAATTCAAAACTCAAATCTCTGAAACTCCAAATGGCATTCAAAATTCAAACAGGATGCATAGGATGCTTAGCTATAATTGTAAAACATTCCAAATAGGAAATTTGGGATGTTACATATTCATGCTAGAATTGTATTAACCGGAAACTTGATACATGTGTGAATACATAGACAAAACAAAGTGTCCCTAGTAGGCCTCTACTTGACTAGCTCGTTAATCAAAGATGGTTAAGTTTCCTAACCATAGACATGTGTTGAAATTTGATGAACGAAATCACATCATTAGGAGAATGATGTGAGGGACAAGACCCGTCCGTTAGGTTAGCATAATGTTCATTAAATTTTATTGCTATTGCTTTCTTCATGACTTATACATATTCCTTTGACTAGGAGATTATGTAACTCCCAAATACCGGAGGAACACCTTGTGTGCTATCAAACGTAGAACGTAACTGGGTGATTATAAAGATGCTCTACAGGTGTCTCCGAAGGTGTTTGTTGGGTTGGCATAGATTGAGATTAGGATTCGTCACTCCGAGTATCAGAGAGGTATCTCTGGGCCCTCTCGGTAATGCACATCGTGATAAGCCTTGCAAGCAATGTGACTAATGAGTTAGTTGCGGGATGACGCATTACGGAATGAGTAAAGAGACTCGCCGGTAACGAGATTGAACTAGGTATGAGGATACCGACGATCGAATCTCGGGCAAGTAACATACCGGTGACAAAGGGAATAACGTATGTTGTCATTGTGGTTTGACCGATAAAGATCTTCATAGAATATATAGGAACCAATATGAGCATACAGGTTCCGCTGTTGGTTATTGATCGGAGATGTTTCTCGGTCATGTCTACATAGTTCTTGAACCCGTAGGGTCCGCACGCTTAACGTTCGATGATGATTTGTATTATGAGTTATGTGTTTTGGTGACCGAAGATTGTTCGGAGTCCCATATGAGATCACGGACATGACGAGGAGTCTCAAAATGGTTGAGAGGTAAAGATTGATATATTGGACGATAGTATTCGGACGCCGGAATGGTTCCGGAGTGTTTCGGGTATTTTTCGGAGTACCGAGAGGTTACCGGATCCCCGCGGGGAAAGTAATGGGCCAACATGGGCCATAGGGGAGAGAGAGGGCAGCCCACAAGGGGTGGCGCGCGCCCCCCATGGGCAGTCCGAATTGGACAAGGGGAGGGGGCGCAGCACCCCTTCCTTCTCCCTCTCCCTCTCCTCCCCCCTTCCCCCTTCCGTAAGAAGGAAGGGGGACCAACTAGGACTAGGAGTTCAAGTCGGTTCCCCCCCACATGGCGCGCCCCTAGGGCCGGCCTCCTCCCTATCCATCTTTATATATGGGGGCAGGGGGGCACCCCAAAGCACATCAATTGTTCTCTTAGCCATGTGCAGTGCCCCCCTCCACAGTTTACTCCTCTGGTCATATTGTCGTAGTGCTTAGGCGAAGCCCTGCGAGGATCACATCACCATCACCGTCACCACGCCGTCATGCTGACGAAACTCTCCCTCAACACTTTGCTGGATCAAGAGTTTGAGGGACGTCATCGAGCTGAACTTGTGCAGAACTCGGAGGTGCCGTACATTCCGTGCTTGATCGGTTGGATCGCGAAGACGTTTGACTACATCAATCGCGTTAAGCTAACGCTTCCGCTTTCGGTCTACGAGGGTACGTGGACACACTCTCCCCCTCTCGTTGCTATGCATCTCCTAGATAGATCTTGCGCGATCATATGATTTTTTTTTGAAATTGCATGCTACATTCCCCAACATCTATTAGAGTGAGGAATATGAGAAAACATTACCTAAATAGTTTAGGGAATGAAAGAATTGGCTTCGAGAGAAACTGAAGTGTTTCGGGGCATACATAGTAATACCGGAAAATGATATATAGGCGGAAATTGTTTCCGGGCACTTAATATGAATATTAGAGGGCACTAATATTGATTGAGAGGCTCCTAGAATTTATTTAGAGTCAATGGGCTAAGGGAAATATCAATTTTCCTATTAGTGGAGAGCTAATGGGCCTTGAAGGCCCATGTAGGGGATGGTGCCCCCATTTAGCTTATTGGACTAAGGGGCGCATGGGAGTTGGAGGAGGACTCATCCTTCTTGGTCACGACCCAAGGGAGGGGTTTCCCTCCTCCAAGTCGGTCTAGCCCCTCTATTTTTGACCGCTGTCTAGTGATCCACTCCTGGATTACTTTGGCACCTCCCTGCCAGACTTATGGCAAGGCACACATCAGGTCTGGTACACAGCATGGCATACATTATAGAGCTCATGGCTGAGGCATAGGAGATGACTTTCATCCTTTCTCTTTCTTCTGTCGTGGTCGAGCCTTGCGTCTTACTCAACTTCACACCTTACAACTCTGGCAAGACCTCCTTTGACAAATCTATTTTGAACTCCTTCGAAATCTTGTCTAGGTATGCTCTATGTGAAAGTCTTATCAGGCGTCTTGTTCTATCTCTATAGATCTTGATGCCCAATATGTAAGCAGCTTTACCAAGGTCTTCCTTTGAAAAACTCTTTTCAAACAACCCTTTATGCTTTCCAGAAATTCTACATCATTTCCAATCAACAATATGTCATCCACATATACTATTAGATATGCTATAGAGATCCCTCTCAATTTCTTGTAAATACAAGTTTCTTCGTAAAATTCATATAAACCCAAAAGCTTTGATCACCTCATCGAATCATCTATTCCAACTCCAAGATGCTTGCACCAGTCCATAGATGGTTAGCTAGAGCTTGCATACCTTTTTAGCATCCTTAGGATCCACAAAACCTTTAGGTTGCATCATATACAATTCTTAAGGAAAGCAATTTTCACAGCCATCTGTGAGATTTCATAATCAAAAAATGTAGAAATTGCTAACATAACTCTAATAGCCTTAAGCATCACTACGGGTGAGAAAGTCTCATCATAGTCAACTCTTTGAACTTGCCAAAAACCCTTTGCGGCGAGTCGAGATTTATAGACAATGACATGACCATCAGCGTCTGTCTTGTTCTTAAAGATCCATTTTTTCAATGGCCTGCCAGTCATCGGGTAAGTCTACCAAAGTCCACACTTGGTTCTCATACATGGATCCTGTAACATCCCAAATTTTCAATTTGGAATGTTATACATAGGTCATCCATGCATATCATATTTTATTGCATCTTTGTTCCGCAATCCTCGAAATCCTAAGCAACTCAAGGACCCTCGGAGAGAGTTGGGGATTTTCCGGTTTTCATATTTGATTTTTATCAAATAGCGAAAATGATGATTTTTTTGATTTTAAATATTTTTCTCCCCGGAAAAATATTTCATATTAAAAATAAAAAATGAGAGGAGATAATATGACTTCTCCAAAACAATTGAAATATTGGAGGAAAAATGTTAAAATCATTTGTTGGATTTTATTTGATTTTTATTTGGATTTTCTTTGTATTAGAAAAATTGCACGTTTTCAAAGATTGCATTTTAGGGCCAAGAAAATGTTCATCTCGTTCTAAATATTTCATTTAGACGGTGAAAATTTGTTTTAGCATTTTCAGATTTTTATTTTATTTTATAGGATTTTTTTCTGTCGGCAGAATTATTTAAAAAAAAAGTTTCCCCGCCCCGACTGGGCCTAAGGCCTAGCCGAGCCAGGCCGGCCCGCAGTCGCCGCCGCCTCCCCGCATGCGCGCCGCCCCCGCCGCCGTTCGGACCGGAGTCCGAGCCGGACTCCGCCTCGACGCCGCCTTGCCCCCTCCTCCAAGCCGCCCCCTCTCTTAAATACCCCGCCACCCCGCCGCGACACCACCACCACTACCCGCCGCCGCCGCCCGAGCCGGAGCCGCCGCCTCCCGTCGCCGCCGCCGCCTCTCGTCGCCACCGCAGCCCCGCCGTCGCGCCGGAACCCGCCGGAGCCGAGCAGAGGTAGCCGCCCCCGCCGCCCCGGTTTTTTAAAGAAAACCGTTCAGTTTTTTAGAAAACCCTAGGTTTTCGTTTTCTTTTAAATAGACCGGTTTTTCTTCGGCTTATTTATTTAGCGAGCGTTCGCTTATTCGTTCGTGTTAACGAACGCGTTCTTTGTTTAGATCCAGATGACGAACATTCGTTCGTTAGTCTGTTCGTTAGTTTTTCTTTTTCTCAAATTTATTCCATGATTTTTCTGATCGCGATTTCTGATCCAATCTTAGTTTCTGTTTATCTTTTCGCTCGTTAGTCGGAATCAGGCGATTCAAGCGCCCAGATCTTCGTCTCGAGACCCTCTTTCTGTTTAAACAACTTAAACAAGATTTTGGTACTGTACAATTTGACCCTAGTTCAGATTAGTAAATGGATCTTGTTTCTTTCGCCGTTTGAGTTTTGTTGCTCCGTTTGGTTTGATTCTTTTTGCGAACCGGAGTTCTTAAGTTGAACTTTCCGGTCAACCTCTTTTAGTTGAAGTTTTTCTTGTGCATCTTTGCTTGTTGCTTATGTATGTTATTGTTTGCTTGTGATAGAATTCCCGGAGTGCGAAGCGTGTTACTACGAGTCTCTAGGATTCACGGATCATCAGCAAGGCAAGTAACACATTGATCATACTCTTTTCATACCCAGTTTTTATGCATTAGTTCCAATCCTCAAACATTGCATGGTTAGGATGTCATTAACTTGTGGGTTGGGAAGTAGTAGTTGAGGTAGAACCTATTGCCATGTTACTATCAAACCCTTGGGAGTTACTTCTACGTGTTGCTTATATTGCTATGCTATGCTCGTAGACGTGGTTTGGGTTTGAGTGTATCCATGACAGATGTGAGATTGTTAATTAATGGTTCCACTTAAGGTGGCAACTTAAAATTTACATCTGGGTGGATTGAGGCACCTGGGGAACCCAGTGTTGTCTGTTTTATTTTTGGAAATTCCGGGGTACCCGTGTGATCTTCCTATGGACCGCCACCCAGGCTCAAAGGGAACTGAGATTATTCATGCTAGAAACTTTGGTGTGCAGCCACAAGCTAGTATGGGCTCTAGCATAGTTGAGTAAGTTACGTGAAGCTCTTGAAGAGGTAGATCAACAGGTAGTGGGTTTTGTAGGTTTGGTATGGTCTACCCGGAGTAGAGAGTTAATGTTTCTGAAAGACTGTGTCTCAGTCATCCGTTTCTCAAACACCATGTAGTGCGAGAAATCAACGGAGGCGATCGAGTCTTGTGGGGAAAAGTGCGCAAACCTCTGCAGAGTGTACAATCTAATCATGGTTAGCCGTGTCCCCGGTTATGGACAATTTTGAGTATCTAGTACTTGAGTTATCACATGTATCTCATCACTCTTAATTAATATTGTTGGGTTGTTAACTACTTTAATTGGGATTGAGATGGGGTTATACCTTCTCAATGTTTCAACCACCATGATAGTTAAATTAAAATCTATTCCTTTGTTGTAGGAAAAAATTGGCTTTTTCGCAAAACTATAACCATAGAGCTTTCCACCAGCCAAATATGCATGTAGTAATAGCATTATTCTGTTCTTGATCTACTGTGTTTTATTGCTAGCATATTCCATGTGCTGACCCGTTCTCGGGCTGCAACGTATTATGTTGCAGACTTTTCAGACGAGGAGTAAGGTTCGTTAGGTCGTTGCCGTGCAGCTCAGCTATGCCGTTGGAGTTGATGGACTCACTTTATCTTCCAAGCCTTCCGCTGTTATCACATTAGATGGCCTTAAGCCATATTATTTTAATAAGTTATCTTTTGAGACATTCGATGTAATAAGTGTGTGATTGCTACTCTGTTATAAATCCTTCGAATACTGTGTGTGTCAGCATTACTGATCCAGCGATGACACTGAAACACAGAGACTTGACCATCTAAGGTCGGGTCGCTACAAGATGGTATCAGAGCACACGCTGAGTGTAGGACACGACCACTAAGATAAACCATAGGTCACTCTTCTCTACTCATTTCTGACTCCTCTCCATTTTTCCACTCTTTAGGATGACGGAGATAAAGAACAAGTTTGCATAAGCGGATGAAGACACACCTTTTGGACGCCACTTGAAGGAAGTCACTAGGTACTTGAATATTGGAATACCAAGCTTCACCGGGACGTACAACGCCACCTTACCAGAAGAGGAGCGCTGGATGATTCAAGTTCCAGGAAGGACGTTCTCACCAACTTCTAAACCCATAGAATTTTCTTTCGAAGCACCCACCTGGAGTCTAGGCAAGAGCATGGCAGCCCACATTACCATGGGACGCATTGGAGAAGTCTACACAACCGGGAGCTTACGGACACCATCTATCGAATATGTGGGCGCCGAGACGAGCAATGGGAAGTAATCAGCACCAAGAAGGATAGATCCATTGCAACTTTCATCCAGGAGCTAAACCAGCACATTCAACGTCAGGAGAACCATATGTGCGCAGACATGATGGAGTTGCAGAAGGCGAAGACCAGGATCATCGAGCTGGAGGAAGAACTCAAGTTTACACGCGACGAATATGAGGAGGAAATCAAGACACTACTGGAGAAGAACGACGACCTGGTTAAGAAGATCGGAGTATTCATGGGAGGACCAGCACCGGAAGAAGAAGACGACGACCCCACTTGCCCGGACAACTACATCATCATCGACGACACCGATTCTGATCCAAGTGATGATGACTACGAAGACGAAGCTGGAGTAGACATCATGGAGTGTTCCACCGATCGAAATTTCTAGATGACCACCATATATTAGTAGTATTTCCCCCATGTATCTAATAGTAATTGAGCACTTATGCGATAGTTCTAGACCGTTTGTATGCCCTTGCTTGATTGATTGAGTGAAATGTTTGTGTTTGCCTCATGTGCATATGGGTAGTGTTTTCTAATTAGACCTTTTTTCTATTCTAATCTCTTCCATCTAAACCCATCAGATGCCTCCGAGACGTGACACCAGTTTTGCTTTCCCACCGGAGCTCACCCAATTGATCCAGCAGCAGAATACTTTGATGCAACTGCTAGTTCAGAACCAGGGCAACAAGAACAACAACAATAACCCACCGCCAGTGGACAACTTAGCCCGTTTCCTGAGGTTACAAGCGCCGGTGTTTTCCAGTAGCACCGAGCCAATAGTTGCTGATGATTGGCTACGCCGTATCGGAAGGGAGTTAACCACCGCCGGATGAACAGATGGTGAGAAGGTGTGCTTTGCCGCACATCAATTGGATGGACCAGCAGCCTCTTGGTGGACAACTACTTTTCCTATACCCAATGTCACTTGGGACCAGTTTCAGCAAGCTTTTCGCACGACCCATGTCTCAATTGGAGCCATGCAGATGAAGAAGCGCGAGTTTCGCAACTTACGCCAAGGGAACTGTACTGTGGCTCAGTACGTGGATGATTTTAGCAAGTTATCATGCTATGCCCCTAATGATGTGGCCACAGATGCCGCGAAGCAGGAGAAGTTTATGGAAGGGCTGAATGATGAGATGAGCATGCAGTTGATGGTGGAAACTTTCAAAAACTACTAGGAGTTGGTAGACAAGGCCCTTATGATTGAAGGGAAGCAGCAGCAGATTGAGAGCCGTAAGAGGAAGTATGGACAAGGGAAGTATAATTCGGGAGCTCAACAGAAGCCCCGCTTAACCCCAAACTCGGGAGGACTTGTTCATAATCATGGAGGTCACAACCACACTGGAGGAGGATCGCATAACCATAATGGTGCCAAGAATGGAAATGTGAACGGAGTTAATAACAATCAGAACCGCTCCAATCCAGCTACACCCGCCAAAAGGGACCTAAGTCAAGTTACTTGCTTTAAGTGCGGGAAGACAGGGCACTATGCCAATGATTGCCTTGAAGGAAGGAATGGAAACGGAAATGGGAGCGCTGGGAAGAAGCCCAATCCATTCAACAAAGGACAAGTGAACCACGTTAATGTGGAGGAAGTTGAAGAGTAGCCGGACGCGGTGATAGGTAAGTTTTTGGTTAAGTCATTTACCGCTCTTGTTCTTTTCGATACTGGTGCATCACATTCATACATATCAAGGGGATTTATGGATAAGTTTAAACTTCCAACCCATACCCTTAGGACCCCTCTTTTAGTGAGCTCGCCTAGAGCAGAGTACATGGCTAGCCGATGGTGCAACCAGATACCCCTAACCATTGGGACACATGTTTTTCTGTCTGACCTAATTATCTTGGAGTCACAAGGATTGGATGTGATATTAGGCATGGACTGGATGTCAAAGTATGGAGGAAGCATTGATTGTGCGAGTAAGTCAATTTATCCTACCACCCTGGAGGGAAAAAGGATTAAGTATGTATCTAGGCATGTGCCTAGGAGGAGCCAAGTGAATGCCCTCACGGGAGTTGTTCAGGAGGAAGTGCCTGTAGTTAAGGATTACCCGGATGTTTTCCTAGAAGATTTACCAGGCATGCCACCGGATAGAGACATCGAGTTCCTGATAGAGCTATTGCCAGGTACAGGGCCAATATCCAAGAGACCCTATCGGATGCCCACAAATGATCTGGAGGAAATTAAGAAACATATCAAGGAGTTATTGGAAAAAGGTTACATTCGAAGGAGTTCATCACCTTGGGGAGCCCTGGTGCTTTTGGTTGAGAAGAAGGATAAATCCCTAAGGATGGTTGTTGATTATCGAGCCTTGAATGAAGTAACGATTAAGAATAAGTACCCGCTGCCAATGATCAATGATCTGTTTGATCAGCTACAAGGAGCTAAGGTGTTTTCGAAGATCGATCTACAATCGGGGTACCATCAGTTGAAGATTCGAGAGAAGGATATACCAAAGACAATGTTCACCACGCGGTATGGACTATACGAGTATACGGTCATGTCGTTTGGACTGACTAACGCCCCTGCCTATTTCATGAGTATGATGAACAAGGTGTTCATGGAATATTTGGACAAGTTTGTTGTGGTGTTTATTGATGATACTATGGTATACTCGAAGAACGAAGAGGAGCACAAGGAGCATTTGCATTTAGTTCTCGAGAAACTCAGGGAACACCAGTTATACGCCAAATTCAACAAGTGCGAGTTTTGGTTGAAGGAAGTTGGATTTCTTGGACATGTTATATGAGGAGAAGGTATAGCAGTAGATCCCAGTAAGGTTCAGTCAGTCACTGAATGGTTGGCACCCACTTCAGTTGGCGAGATCCGCAGTTTCCTTGGACTCGCAGGATATTATCGGAGATTCATTGATAATTTTTCCAAGATTGCTAAGCCAATGACTGAATTATTTAAGAAGGATAACAAGTTTAAATGGACAGAAGATTGCGAGGCAAGTTTCCAAGAGTTGAAGAAACGTTTGACTACAGCCCCAGTGCTAACACTGCCCGATATACATAAGGAGTTTCAAGTGTATTGTGACGCCTCACGCTTGGGACTTGGATGTGTACTTATGCAGGACGGAAGAGTTGTTTCGTATGCCTCACGACAACTAAAACCCCATGAGTTGAACTATGCCGCGCATGATTTGGAGCTAGCAGCCGTAGTGCATGCATTGAAGACTTGGAGACATTACCTTATTGGGAACCGTTGTGATGTGTACACGGATCATAAGAGTTTGAAGTACATTTTCACACAGAAGGAGTTGAACCTTAGACAGAGGAGATGGTTGGAGCTTATAAAGGATTACGATATGAAGCTACACTATCATCCCAGAAAGGCCAATGTCGTAGCAGACGCTTTGAACCGGAAGAGTTATGCCAATATCCTTGAAAGTAAAGGATTTCCGAAGGAGTTAGTTGAGGATATCATGGAACTTCGGTTGGAGATTGTTCCAAGAGGTTTCATTGCAACAATGGAAGTTCAGTCAACATTGTTGGATAAGATTCGAGAAGCTCAGAAGGAGGACAAAGAGATTGCTGAGATAAAGGAGAAGATGAGCAAAGGAAAGGCCAAAGGTTTTCGCGAGGATGAGCATGATACCTTATGGATTGAGGACCGAGTTTATGTGCCTAATAACCCAGAGATCAGGAAGTTAACACTTCAGGAGGCTCATGACTCACCATACTCGATACACCCCGGGAACACCAAGATGTACTTGGATTTGAAGGAACGTTTCTGGTGGACTGGTATGAAGAAGGATATTGCTGAGTATGTAGCTGTATGTGATGTATGTCAGAGAGTGAAGGCAGAACATCAGAAGCCAGCAGGATTGTTACAACCTATGCCGATACCCGAATGGAAGTGGGATAAACTTGGCATGGACTTTATCACTGGACTACCCAGGACCAAGGCGGGATATGACTCAATATGGGTAGTAGTGGATCGCTTGACCAAAGTGGCTCACTTCATCCCAGTGAAAACAACTTATACAAGTGCAAAGTTGGCCAAGATATATATGTCCAGGATCGTATGTTTGCATGGAGTTCCGAGGACCATCGTATCAGATAGAGGAACACAGTTTACTTCAAAGCTTTGACATCAGTTACACTACACCTTGGGTACGAGATCGGAGTTCAGTCCAGCATTTCACCCGCAGACAGATGGACAGACCGAGAGAGTCAACCAGATTCTGGAGGATATGTTGAGAGCCTGTGCGCTAGATTATGGATCTAATTGGGATGACAATTTGCCTTACGCAGAGTTCTCCTACAACAATAGCTACCAGGCTAGTTTGAAGATGGCACCGTTCGAAGCTTTGTATGGGCGCAGATGCAGAACACCCTTGATGTGGGATGAGGTAGGAGACCGAAAGTTGTTTGGACCAGATTTGATCAAAGAGTCGGAGGATAAGGTCAAGTTGATTCGAGATAGACTGAAGATAGCTCAGTCCAGGCAGAAAAGTTATGCAGACACGAAACGCAAGGAGGTAACGTATGAAATTGGAGACAGAGCATATCTGCGAGTATCACCCTTGCGAGGAGTGAAACGTTTTGGAGTTAAGGGAAAATTAGCTCCAAGATTTGTAGGACCGTAAAGTGTTTTGGAACGGATGGGAGAAGTTGCCTACAAGCTGGAATTACCAGAAGGATTGTCAGGAGTTCACGATGTGTTCCTCGTTTCACAGTTATAGAAGTTTAATGCTGAGATGGCCGATATACCATTAAGAGATATAGTGCCCTTCGAGGCAATTCAGTTGGACAGTGATTTGACTTATGAGGAGAAGCCAGTGAAGATTCTTGACTTTGCCAGCCGAGTCACTCGCAGCAAGGTTATCAAGTTTTGCAAAGTTCAATGGAGCCACCATACCGAGGAGGAAGCCACCTGGGAACGAGAGGATGATCTTCGCAAGGACCACCCGCACCTTTTCTAGCCAACCCGAATCTCGAGAACGAGATTCATCTTAAGGGGGGTCGGTTTGTAACATCCCAAATTTTCAATTTGGAATGTTATACATAGGTCATCCATGCATATCATATTTTATTGCATCTTCGTTCCGCAATCCTCGAAATCCTAAGCAACTCAAGGACCCTCGGAGAGAGTTGGGTATTTTCCGGTTTTCATATTTGATTTTTATCAAATAGCGAAAATGAGGATTTTTTTGATTTTAAATATTTTTCTCTCCGGAAAAATATTTCATATTAAAAATAAAATATGAGAGGAGATAATATGACTTCTCCAACACAATTGAAATATTGGAGGAAAAATGTTAAAATCATTTGTTGGATTTTATTTGATTTTTATTTGGATTTTCTTTGTATTAGAAATATTGCACGTTTTCAAAAATTGCATTTTAGGGCCAAGAAAATGTCCATCTCGTTCTAAATATTTCATTTAGACGGTGAAAATTTGTTTTGGCATTTTTAGATTTTTATTTTATTTTATAGAATTATATTTCTCTCAGCGGAATTATTAAAAAAAAGTTTCCCCGCGCCCGACTGGGCCTAAGGCCCAGCCGAGCTAGGCCGGCCCGCAGCCGTCGCCGCCTCCCCTCGCGCGCGCCGCCCCGCCGCCGCTTGGACCGGAGTCCGAGCCGGACTCCGCCTCACCGCCGCCTTGCCCCCTCCTCCAAGCCACCCCCTCTCTTAAATACCCCGCCACCCCGCCGCCACACCACCACCACCACCCGACGCCGCCGCCCGAGCCGGAGCCGCCGCCCCGAGCCCGCAGCCGCCGCCCGGAGCCGCCGCCGCCGCCTCCCATCGCCGCCGCCACCTCACGTCGTCGCCGCCGCCACCCCGCCACCCCACGCTGCCCCGCCGTCGCGCCAGAACCCGCCGGAGCCCCGCCGAAGCCGAGCCGAGGTAGCCGCCCCCGCCGCCCCGGTTTTCTAAAGAAAACCGTTCGGTTTTTTAGAAAGCCCTAGGTTTTCGTTTTCTTTTAAATAGATCGGTTTTTCTCCGGTTTATTTATTTAGCGAGTGTTTGCTCGTTCGTTCGTGGTAACGAACACATTCGTCGTTAGATCCAGACAACGAACGTTCGTTCAGTATCTGTTCGTTAGTTTTTCTTTTTCTCGGATTTATTTCGCGATTCTTCTTATCGCGATTTCTAATCCAATCTTAGTTTCTGTTTATCTTTTAGCTCGTTAGTCGGAATCAGGCGATTCAAGCGCCCAGATCTTCATCTCGGGACCCTCTTTCTGTTTAAACAACTTAAACAAGATTTTGGTACTGTAAAATTTGACCCTAGTTCAGTTTAGTAAATGGATCTTGTTTCTTTTGCCGTTTGAGTTTCGTTGCTCCGTTTGGTTTGATTCTTTTTGCGAACCGGAGTTCTGATGTTGAACTTTCCGGTCAACCTCTTTTAGTTGAAGTTTTGCTTGTGCATCTTTGCTTGTTGCTTATGTATGTTATTGTTTTCTTGCGATAGAATTCCCGGAGTGCGAAGCGTGTTACTACGAGTCTCTAGGATTCGCGGATTGTCAGCAAGGCAAGTAACACATTGATCATACTCTTTTCATACCCAGTTTTTATGCATTAGTTCCAATCCTCAAACATTGCATGGTTAGGATGTCATTAACTTGTGGGTTGGGAAGCAGTAGTTGAGGTAGAACCTATTGCCATGTTACTATCAAACCCTTGGGAGTTACTTCTACGTGTTGCTTATATTTCTATGCTATGCTCGTAGACGTGGTTTGGGTTTGAGTGTACCATGACAGATGTGAGATTGTTAATTAATGGTTAAACTTAAGGTGGCAACTTAAAATTTACATCTGGGTGGATTGAGGCACCTGGGGAACCCAGTGTTGTCTGTTTTATTTTTGGAAATCCCGGGGTACCTGTGTGATCTTCCTATGGACCGCCACCCAGGCTCAAAGGGAACTGAGATTATTCATGCTAGAAACTTTCGTGTGCAGCCACAAGATACTATGGGCTCTAGCATAGTTGAGTAAGTTACGTGAAGCTCTTGAAGAGGTAGATCAGCAGGTAGTGGGTTTTGTAGGTTTGGTATGGTCTACCTGTTGGGGAACGTAGCAGAAATTCAAAATTTTCCTATGTGTCACCAAGATCTATCTATGGAGAAACCAGCAACGAGGGGAAGGAGATGCATCTACATACCCTTGTAGATCTCTAAGCGGAAGCGTTCAAGAGAACGGGGTTGAAGGAGTCGTACTCGCCGTGATCCAAATCACCGGAGATCCTAGTGCCGAACGGACGGCACCTCCGCGTTCAACACACGTACAACCCGGTGACGTCTCCCACACCTTGATCTAGCAAGGAGAGAGGGAGAGGTTGAGGAAGACTCCGTCCAGCAGCAGCACAACGGCGTGGTTGTGGTGGAGGGGCGTGGCAATCCTGCAGGGCTTCGCCAAGCACCGCGGGAGAGGAGAAGGGAGAGAGGTAGGGCTGCGCCAGGGAGAGGTAAAACTCATGTGTATGCAGCCCCAAATACCTCAACTATATATAGGGGAGAGGGAGGGGGCTGCGCCTCCCCTAGGGTTCCCACCCCAAGGGGTGCGGCTGCCCCCAAAACCCATCTAGGGTGCGGCCAAGGGGGGGGGGGAGAGGGGAAACTTGCCCCCCAAGTTAGGTGGGTGCGCCCCCTCCCCCAACCCTAGGCGCCTTGGGCCCTTGTGGGGGGGGGGGGCGCACCAGCCCACCTGGGGCTGGTCTCCTCCCACACTTGGCCCATGCAGCCCTTCGGGGACGGTGGCCCCACTTCGTGGACCCCCGGGACCCTCCCGGTGGTCCCGGTACGTTACCGATAAAACCCGAAACTTTTCCGGTGACCAAAACATGACTTCCCATATATAAATCTTTACCTCCGGACCATTCCGGAACTCCTCGTGATGTCCGGGATCTCATCCAGGACTCCGAACAACATTCGGTAACCACATACAAACTTCTTTTATAACCCTAGCGTCATCGAACCTTAAGTGTGTAGACCCTACGGGTTCGGGAACCATGCAGACATGATCGAGATGTTCTCCGGTCAATAACAAGAGATACCTCTACGTTACACGGAGTGACAAATCCCAGTCTCGATTCGTGCCAACCCAACAGACACTTTCGGAGATACCTGTAGTGCACCTTTATAGCCACCCAGTTACGTTGTGACGTTTGGTACACCCAAAGCATTCCTACGGTATCCGGGAGTTGCGCAATCTCATGGTCTAAGGAAAAGATACTTGACATTAGAAAAGCTTTAGCATACGAACTACACGATCTTTGTGCTAGGCTTAGGATTGGGTCTTGTCCATCACATCATTCTGCTAATGATGTGATCCCGTTGTCAACGACATCCAATGTCCATGGTCAGGAAACTGTAACCATCTATTGATCAACGAGCTGTCAACTAGAGGCTTGCTAGGGACATGGTGTTGTCTATGTACCCACACATGTATCTGAGTTTCCTATCAATACAATTATAGCATGGGTAATAAACGATTATCATGAACAAGGAAATATAATAATAACTAATTTATTATTGCCTCTAGGGCATATTTCCAACAGTCTCCCACTTGCACTAGAGTCAATACTCTTGTTCACATCGCCACGTGATTAACACTCACAGGTCACATCGCCATGTGACTAACATCCAAAGAGTTTACTAGTGTCACTAAACTAGTTCACATCATCATGTGATTAAGACTCAATGAGTTCTGGGTTTGATCATGTTTATGCTTGTGAGAGTGGTTGTAGTCAACTGGTCTGCAATATTCAGATCCCTATGTATTTCGCAAAACTTTATGTCATATCGTAGATGCTGCTACCACGTTCCACTTGGAGCTATTCCAAATGGTTGCTCCACTATATGTATCCGATTTTCTACTCAGAGTCATTCGGATAGGTGTTAAAGCTTGCATCGACGTAACCCTTTACGCCGAACTCTTTATCACCTCCATAATCGAGAAACATGTCCTTATTTACTCCAAGGGCAATTTTGACCGTTGTCCAATGATCCATTCCTGGATCATTCTTGTACCCCTTGACTGACTCATGGCAAGGCACACTTCCGGTGCGGTACACAACATAGCATAATATAGAGCCTACGTCTGAAGCATAGGGGACGACCTTCGTCCTTTCTCTCTATTCTACCGTGGTCGAGCTTTAAGTCTTAACTTCATACCTTACAACTCAGGCAAGAACTCCTTCTTTGACTGATCCATCTTGAACACCTTCAAGATTATGTCAAGGTATGTGCTCATTTGAAAGTATTATTAAACATTTTGATCTATCTTATAGATCTTGATTCTTATGGTTCAAGTAGCCTAATCCAGGTTTTCCATTGAAAAACACTTTTCAAACAACCCTATATGCTTGCTAGAAATTCTACATCATTTCTGATCAACAATATGTCAACAACATATACTCAACAGAAAATTCCATAGTGCTCCCACTCACTTCTTTGGAAATACAAGTTTCTCACAAACTTTGTATAAACCCAAAATCTTTGATCATCTCATCAAAGCGTACATTCCAACTCCGAGATGCTTACTCCAGTCCTTAGAAGGATTGCTGGAGCTTTGCATACTTGTTAGCATCTTTCAGGATTGACAAAACCTTCTGGTTGTATCACATACAACCTTTCCTCAACTATAACATCAGGAAACAATGTTTTGACATCCTATCTGCAAGATTTCATCAATCATGCAGTAATTGCTAATCTAATTCCAACAGACTCTTAGCATCGCTACGAGTGAGAAAGCCTCACCGTAGTCAACTCCTTGAACTTGTCGGAAAACATCTTTAACAACCAGTCAAGCTTTCTTAATGGTGATACTTACCATCATTGTATGTCTTCCTTTTAAAATCCATCTTTACCCAACGTCCTTACGACCATCAAGTATTTCTTCCAAAGTCATGGATCCTCTCTCGGATGTTATGGCCTTGAGCCATTCGTCAGAATCCGGCCCCACCATCGCTTCTTCATAGCTCGTAGGTTCATTGTTGTCTAGCAACATGACCTTCAAGACATGATTACTGTACCACTCAGAAGTAGTACGCATCCTTGTCAACCTACGAGGTCCGGTAGTGACTTGATCCGAAGCATCATGATCACTATCATCAACTTCCACTTCAATTGGTGTAGGTGCCACATGAACAACTTCTTGTGCCCTGCTACACACTGGTTGAAGTGATGGTTTAATAACCTCATTAAGTCTCCACCATCCTCCCACTCAATTCTTTCGAGATAAACTTTTCCTCGAGAAAGGACCCGTTTCTAGAAACAATTACTTTTGCTTCCGGATCCGAGATAGGAGGTGTACCCAACTGTTTTGGGTGTCGTATGAAGATGCATTTTTATCCGCTTTGGGTTCGAGCTCATCAACCTGAAACTTTTTCGCATAAGCGTCGCAGCCCCAAACTTTTAAGAAACGACAATTTAGGTTTCTCCAAACCATAGTTCAAACGGTGTCGTCTCAACGGAATTATGTGGTGCCCTATTAAAGTGAGTGTGGTTGTCTCTAAAGCCTAACCCATGAACGATAGTGGTAATTCGATAAGAGACATCATGGTACGCACCATATACAATAGGGTGCAACTATGATGTTCGGACACACCATCACACTATGGTGTTCCAGGCGGTATTTATTGTGAAACAATTTCCACAATGTCTTAATTGCGTGCCAAAGCTTGTAACTCAGATACTCATCTCTATGATCATATCATATTCATTTTATCCTCTTGTCACGATGATCTTTAACTTCACTCTGAAATTACTTGAACCATTCAATAATTCAGACTTGTGTTTCATTAAGTAAACACAGTTAGTATCTACTTAAATCATCCGTGAAGTAAGAACATAACGATATTCACTGCATGCCTCAGCACTCATTGGACTGCACACATCAAAATGTGTTACTTCCAACAAGTTGCTATCTTGTTCCATCTTACTGAAACCGAGGCTTTTCAGTCATCTTGTCCATGTGGTATGATTTGCATATCTCAAGTGATTTAAAATTAAGTGAGTCCAAACGATCCATCTGCATGGAGTTTCTTCATGCGTATACACCAATAGACATGGTTCGCATGTCTCAAACTTTTCAAAAAACGAGTGAGTCCAAAGATCCATCAACATGGAGCTTCTTCATGCGTTTTACACCAATATGACTTACATGGCAGTGCCACAAGTAAGTGGTACTATCATTACTATCTTATATCTTTTGGCATGAACATGTGTATCACTACGATCAAGATTCAATGAACCATTCATTTTACGTGCAAGACCATTGAAGGTATTATTCAAATAAATAGAGTAACCATTATTCTCCTTAAATGAATAACCATATGGCGATAGACATAATCCAATCATGTCTATGCTCAACGCAAACACCAAATGACAATTATTCTGGTTTAATACTAATCTTGATGGTAGAGGGAGCGTGCGATGTTTGATCACATCAAACTTGAAACACTTCCAACACATATCGTCAGCTCACCTTTAGCTAGTCTCCGTTTATTTCGTAGCCTTTTCGAGTTACTGACACTTAGCAACTGAACCGGTATCTAATACCCTAGTGCTACTAGGAGTACTAGTAAAGTACACAATAACTTAATGTATATCCAATATACTTCTATCGACCTTGCCAGCCTTCTCATCTACCAAGTATCTAGGGTAATTCTGCTCTAGTGGTTGTTCCCCTTATTACAGAAGCACTTAGTCTCGGGTTTGGGTTCAACCTTGGGTTTCTTCATTAGAGCAGCAGCTGATTTGCTGTTTCATGAAGTATCCCTTCTTTCCCTTGCCCTTCTTGAAACTAGTGGTTTCACCAACCATCAACAATTGATGCTCCTTCCTGATTCCTACTTTCGCGGTGTCAAACATCGCGAATATCTCAAGGATCATCATATCTATCCCTGATTTGTTATAGTTCATCATGAAGCTCTAGCAGCTTGGTGGCAATGACTTTGGAGAAACATCACTATCTCTGGAAGATCAACTCCCACTCGATTCAAGTGATTGTTGCACTCAGACAATCTGAGCACAAGCTCAACGATTGAGCTTTTCTCCCTTAGTTTGCAGGCTAAGAAAATCGTCGGAGGTCTTATAACTCTTGACGTGGGCACGAGCCTGAAATCCCAATTTCAGCCCTCGAAACATCTCATATGTTTCGCGACATTTCAAAAAACATCTTTGGTGCCTCAACTCTAAACCGTTTAATTGAACTATCACGTAGTTATCAAAACATGTATGTCCGATGTTCGCAACATCCACAGACGATGTTTGGGGTTCAGCACACTGAGCGGTGCATTAAGGACATAAGCTTTTTTTCTATCCATATAATCGCTACTGTCAACTTTCAACTATATTTTCTCTAGGAACATATCTAAACAGTGGAACTAAAGCGCGAGCTTACGACATAATTTGCAAAGATCTTTTGACTATGTTCAGGATAATTAAGTTCATCTCATGAACTCCCACTCAGATAGACATCCCTCTAGTCATCTAAGTGATTACATGATCCGAGTCAACTAGGCCGTGTCCGATCATCACGTGAGACGGATTAGTCATCATCGTTGAACATCTTCATGTTGATCGTATCCTCCATACGACTCATGCTCGACCTTTCGGTCTCTTGTGTTCCGAGGCCATGTCTGTACATGCTAGGCTCGTCAAGTTAACCTAAGTGTTTCGCGTGTGTAAATCTGGCTTACACCCGTTGTATGTGAACGTAAGAATCTATCACACCCGATCATGACGTGGTGCTTCGAAACGACGAACTTTCGCAACGGTGCACAGTTAGGGGGAACACTTTCTTGAAATTTTAATGAGGGATCATCTTATTTACTACCGTCGTACTAAGCAAATAAGATGTATAAACATGACAAACATCACATGCAATCAAATAGTGACATGATATGGCCAATATCATATTGCTCCTTTTGATCTCCATCTTCGGGGCTCCACGATCATCATCGTCACCGGCATGACACCATGATCTCCATCATCATGATCTCCATCATCGTGTCTCCATGAAGTTGTCTAGCCAATTATTACTTCTACTACTATGGCTACCGGTTAGCAATAAAGTAAAGTAATTACATGGCGTTGTTCAATGACACGCAGGTCATACAATAAATAAAGACAACTCCTATGGCTCCTGCCGGTTGTCATACTCATCGACATGCAAGTCGTGATTCCTATTACAAGAACATGATCAATCTCATATATCACATATCATTCATCACATTCTTCTTGGCCATATCACATCACATAGCATACCCTGCAAAAACAAGTTAGACGTCCTCTAATTGTTGTTTGCATGTTTTACGTGGCTGCTATGGGTTTCTAGCAAGAACATTTCTTACCTAAGCAAAACCACAACGTGATATGCCAATTGCTATTTACCCTTCATAAGGACCCTTTTCATCGAATCCGTTCCGACTAAAGTGGGAGAGACTGGCACCCGCTAGCCACCTTATGCACCAAGTGCATGTCAGTCGGTGGAACCTGTCTCACGTAAGAGTACGTGTAAGGTCGGTCCGGGCCGCTTCATCCCACAATACCGTCGAAACAAGGTTGGACTAGTAACGGTAAGCATATTGAACAAAATCAACGCCCACAACTACTTTGTCTTCTACTCGTGCAAAGAATCTACGCAATAGACCTAGCTCATGATGCCACTGTTGGGGAACGTAGCAGAAATTCAAATTTTTCCTACGTGTCACCAAGATCTATCTATGGAGAAACCATCAACGAGGGGAAGGAGAGTGCATCTACATACCCTTGTATATCGCTAAGCGGAAGCGTTCAAGAGAACGGGGTTGAAGGAGTCGTACTCGTCGTGATCCAAATCACCGGAGATCCTAGTGCCGAACGGACGGCACCTCCGCGTTCAACACACGTACAGCCTGGTGACATCTCCCACGCCTTGATCCAGCAACGAGAGAGGGAGAGGTTGAGGAAGACTCCGTCCAGCAGCAGCACAACGGCGTGGTGGTGGTGGAGGGGCGTGGCAATCCTGCAGGGCTTAGCCAAGCACCGCGGGAGAGGAGAAGGGAGAGAGGTAGGGCTGTGCCAGGGAGAGGTAAAACTCATGTGTATGCAGCCCCAAATACCTCAACTATATATAGGGTAGAGGGAGGGGGCTGCACTTCCCCTAGGGTTCCCACCCCAAGGGGTGCGGCTGCCCCCAAAACCCATCTAGGGTGCGGCCAAGGGGGGGGGGGAGAGGGGAAACTTGCCCCCCAAGTTAGGTGGGTGCGCCCCCTCCCCCAACACTAGGCGCCTTGGGCCCTTGTGGGGGGGGGGGGAGCACCAGCCCACCTGGGGCTGGTATCCTCCCACACTTGGCCCGTGCAGCCCTCCGGGGCCGGTGGCCCCACTTGGTGGACCCCCGGGACCCTCCCGGTGGTCCCTGTACGTTACCGATAAAACCCAAAACTTTTTCGGTGACCAAAACATGACTTCCCATATATAATTCTTTACCTCCGGACCATTCCGGAACTCCTCGTGACGTCCGGGATCTCATCCGGGACTCCGAACAACATTCGGTAACCACATACAAACTTCCTTTATAACCCTAGCGTCATCGAACCTTAAGTGTGTAGACCCTACGGGTTCGGGAACCATGCAGACATGACCAAGACGTTCTCCGGTCAATAACCAACATCGGGATCTGGATACCCATGTTGGCTCCCACATGTTCCACGATGATCTCATCGGATGAACCACGATGTCAAGGACCCAATCAATCCCGTATACAATTCCCTTTGTCCAGCGGTATTGTACTTGCCCGAGATTCGATCGTCGGTATCCCGATACCTTGTTCAATCTCGTTACCGGCAAGTCTCTTTACTCATTCCGTAACACATCATCCCGTGATCAACCCCTTGGTCACATTGTGCACATTATGATGATGTCCTACCGAGTGGGCCCAGAGATACCTCTCCGTTACACGGAGTGACAAATCCCAGTCTCGATTCGTGCCAACCCAACAGACACTTTCGGAGATACCTGTAGAGCACCGTTATAGCCACCCAGTTACGTTGTGACGTTTGTTACACCCAAAGCATTCCTACGGTATCCGGGAGTTGCACAATCTCATGGTCTAAGGAAAAGATACTTGACATTAGAAAAGCTTTAGCATACGAACTACACGATCTTTGTGCTAGGCTTAGGATTGGGTCTTGTCCATCACATCATTCTGCTAATGATGTGATCCCGTTGTCAACGACATCCAATGTCCATGGTCAGGAAACTGTAACCATCTATTGATCAACGAGCTAGTCAACTAGAGGCTTGCTAGGGACATGGTGTTGTCTATGTACCCACACATGTATCTGAGTTTCCTATCAATACAATTATAGCATGGGTAATAAACGATTATCATGAACAAGGAAATATAATAATAACTAATTTATTATTGCCTCTAGGGCATATTTCCAACACTACCCGGAGTAGGGAGTTAATGTTTCTGAAAGACTGTGTCTCGGTCATCCGTTTCTCAAACACCATGTAGTGCGAGAAATCAACGGAGGCGATCGAGTCTTGTGGGGAAAAGTGCGCAAACCTCTGCAGAGTGTACAATCTAATCATGGTTAGCCGTGTCCCCAGTTATGGACAATTTTGAGTATCTAGTACTTGAGTTATCACATGTATCTCATCACTCTTAAATAATATTGTTGGGTTGTTAACTACTTTAATTGGGATTGAGATGGGGCTATACCTTCTCAATGTTTCAACCACCATGATAGTTAAATTAAAATCTATTCCTTTGTTGTAGGAAAAAATTGGCTTTTTCGCAAAACTATAACCATAGAGCTTTCCACCAGCCAAATATGCATGTAGTAATAGCATTATTCTGTTCTTGCTCTATTGTGTTATATTGCCAGCATATTCCATGTGTTGACCCGTTCTCGGGCTGCAATGTATTATGTTGCAGACTTTTCAGACGAGGAGTAAGGTTCGTTAGGTCGTTGCCGTGCAGCTCAGCTATGCCGTTGGAGTTGATGGACTCACTTTATCTTCCAAGCCTTCCGCTGTTATCGCATTAGATGGCCTTAAGCCATATTATTGTAATAAGTTCTCTTTTGAGACATTCGATGTAATAAGTGTGTGATTGCTACTCTGTTATAAATCCTTTGAGTACTGTGTGTGTCAGCATTACTAATCCAGGGATGACACTGAAACACAGAGACTTGACCATCTGAGGTCGGGTCGCTACAGATCCTATCTCAGATTTCATGGCCTCTAGCCATTTATCGGAATTCGGGCCCATCATCGCTTCCTCATAGTTTGTAGGCTCATCATTGTCTAACAACATGACTTCCATGACAGGATTACCGTACCACTCTGGACAATACATGTCCTTGTCGACCTACGAGGTTCGGTAGTGACTTGATCTGAAATTCATGATCATCATCATTAGCTTCCTCGTCAATTGGTGTACGCATCACATGAACACCTTTCTGCGATGCACTCTTTTCCAATTCAAGTGAAGGTTCGATAACCTCATCAACTTTTAACTTTTTCCCACTCACTTCTTTCGAGAGAAAACTCCTTCTCTAGAAAGGATCCATTCTCGACAACAAAGACTTGCCTTCGGATCTGTGATAGAAGGTATTCTATGAAGACACACTTCTCCGCTTTGGGTTCGAGCTTATCAGGCGTAAGTGTCGCATCCCCAAACTATAAGAAATGACGACATATGTTTCTTTCCAAACCATAGTTCATACGGTGTCATCTCAATGGATTTAGATGGTGCCCTATTTAAAGTGAATGTTATTGGCTCTAATGCATAGAACCAAAACTATAGTAGCAAATTGGTAAGAGACATTATAGAATGCACCATATCCAATAGAGTACGGCTATGACGTTCGGACACATCATTACGCTACAGTGTTCCAGGTGGCGTGAGTTGTGAAACAATTTTCACATTGTCTTAAATACATACCAAACTCGTAACTCAGATATTCACCTCCATGATCATATCGTAGACATTTTATCTTCTTGTCATGATGATCTTCAACTTCACTCTGAAATTGCTTAAACTTTTCAAAATTCCAGACTTGTGTTTCATCAAGTAACACTGGTACGCGTCGGTGCTATACAAACGGTTTTTAACCCCTTTCCGCGACGGCATTTGGAACCGTCGCCAAGTGAGTGTGGGCGATAGGGGGGGTCCTTCCCACATGACCCAAAAATCGTCGGGGATAGGCCCTCCTGGGACACCAGATGAGCTCGTGTGGTATGTACATCCCACACGGTGAATCCCAGAAAAACATTTCCGTAGGTATGTACATCCCACACGGTGAATCCCAGAAAAACATTTCCGTAGGTATGTATATCACACACAGTCAATCCAAAGAATACGTTTCCGTTCTTATGTACATCCCACATACTCAATCCAGGGAAAACGTTTCTGTAGGTATGTATATAACACACAGTCAATCCAAGGAATATGTTTCCGTTCTTATGTACATCCCACACAGTCAATGCAGGGAAAACATTTCCGTTCGTATGTACATCCCACACAGTTTTAGTGAAAGGTGTAACTATCACACACTCTCTGCCTTGGTTAACTGTTTGCTTTTATCAACTACATCACACACGATTTGATGAAGAAAACTGTGTGGCATTGGGCTATCCATCACAAGCGCTTTTACTGCTAGAACCGTTTGCAAAGTTCCATGACACATTTAGCAGGTTTATTAGTTTACAATTAATAATTCCAGTATTACGCAAATTCACATTTCATATCGAACAGATGTTTGCCAATTTCATATCAGGCACATAAATATATTATAACATCACAGTACGATAGCTACATGAAAACAACACAGTACAACATATAGCTAGTTCAACTTCATAAGAACAATATTAGAACAATATATTCATTTCCCTAATCGAGATCATCCAGGGCTCGTCTTATCCACCTCTACTTTCAGTTCAGTAAGAACTTGTTTTGCACGGGCCAATTGGGAAAGTGCATCCTCCTTCACCAACACCATCTTAGCACAGTCTGATTTAAAAAAATTGAGCTCATTCTCCACCTTCAACTTTTTATCCCACATCTTCAAATATTCTTCAGCGTTGACAGTAGTTTCTCTAAGCCTACGTCTGTTCTCTTCCTCATACATGCTCCAGAGCTTTGCTAGGCACATCTTCAAAGACTGTGGCCACTCTTGATCAACCCACTCCAAGTAAGAACACTTCC
>LR880970.1:476138768-476164610 GCA_904067115.1 Aegilops sharonensis | reverse complement strand
CCAATTTCATATCAGGCACATAAATATATTATAACATCACAGTACGATAGCTACATGAAAACAACACAGTACAACATATAGCTAGTTCAACTTCATAAGAACAATATTAGAACAATATATTCATTTCCCTAATCGAGATCATCCAGGGCTCGTCTTATCCACCTCTACTTTCAGTTCAGTAAGAACTTGTTTTGCACGGGCCAATTGGGAAAGTGCATCCTCCTTCACCAACACCATCTTAGCACAGTCTGATTTAAAAAAATTGAGCTCATTCTCCACCTTCAACTTTTTATCCCACATCTTCAAATATTCTTCAGCGTTGACAGTAGTTTCTCTAAGCCTACGTCTGTTCTCTTCCTCATACATGCTCCAGAGCTTTGCTAGGCACATCTTCAAAGACTGTGGCCACTCTTGATCAACCCACTCCAAGTAAGAACACTTCCATTCATCCTATAATATTTAAAACTAGATCTGTAACAATTGTAGGGGAAATGGGTTTATAGCAACATAGAAAATCACCAATGCTTATTTTGAAAAACTGAAGAAACATGTTAATTATGACATATCTTCTCAAAAAGATCAATGTGCAAATGTATTAATTGCTACTAAGATAACAACCAAATTCTGGAACATCAGAAGCTATAATTAACTACAACAACACTACAAGTTCTTACTCATGTACAATAAATAACAAATTGAACATTTTATGAGGAAGGTACATATAACTGCAACAGCATAGCGACAGTGTTTGGATGACACCAAATTGATACTAACAGGTGTTTACATGCACAAATTTAGTAACATAGAACTAATAGCACTAAGGCCGTCCACTATGTATGCAAAAACCGGGGTAAAGACAACTGTTGCTACATCTCGCACCGGTGCCCTGCACTGGCGAGCCGATGTAGCGGAAAAAAATCAGGGACCCAGACTCCGAAGCACGTAGTTGCTCCGATGCCCAGTTCCTTCGTGCCATAAAGATTTAGTATTTTACTGCTTGGCTGCTCGGATGTGTGGACCAAAGTTGGCTGCACAAACTGCTGAAGCGGTGCTAAATAATTTTCTAATTGCACCGATGATGAGATGGCAACAATTTAAGATACTAGGTACAAACTGTGACACTGTCTTAGGATGCGTTTGGTTGAAGGTGTGGTATGAATGGGTTGGGACCGTGACTGTGTCTGAATCACATCTAACAAATGATTTGTAAAAACGAAAGAGGGTCTAACCTTCTCTGCACATGCCAGAAACTTCCTTCCACTGTCCACAGATTCAAACGCAACTAGCTTCACGCATGGAGATTGATGGTGACAACGAGCTGATAGATCTTCAGCCACCCCACTCCATTCGTTGCCACTGATGGTCCTAGGGAGCTACAAGGGAGAAATGACTCAAATTTACCACGGGGTAAAAATCCTTAGATCAGGGAGAAAGGGAGTCTACCCGGTAGCTCGATTAGGTGTCGTTCTGAGGGACAAGAGAACTACCGACAGCTCCTCGATCCACCGCCTGCCGTGCTTCGGCAGCGTATTGAAAGTCCTTGTCTTGAGTCTACGAAGCACTTCAGCGTTCGCCCTCTCAGCTTGTCCATTGCTCCGGAGGCGTGCCATGGAGGCAAATGAGATTTTGCATCCGAGGGTTTGAACATATTGCATGAAGGTGTGGCTCGTGAATTGGGTGCCGTAGTTAGTGATGATCCTTGCCGGAACTCTGAAACGACACACCAATTCTTTCAAGAACTTGATAGCTAACTGGGCAGTCACCTTCCTCACGGCAGTCATTTCCGGCCACTTTGTAAACTTGTCGATGGCGACGAACAAGAATTCAAAGCCCCCGATTGCTCGGGGGAAGGGGCCGAGGATATCGAGCCCCCAGACCGAAAATGGCCATGACAGAGGGATTGTCTGAAGAGCTTACACCTATTGTATGCAAAACGTAGAGTCTATCACACCCGATCATCACGAGGTGCATCGAAATGATGAACTCTCGCAATGGTGCATACTTAGGGAGAACATTTTTATCTTGAAATTAAGTGAACGGATTATCTTATAATACTACCGTCGTCCTAAGCAAAATAAGATGCATAAAAGATAAACATCACATGCAATCAATATATGTGACATGATATGTCCATTATCATCTTGTGCTTTTGATCTCCATCTCCAAAGCACCGGCATGATCTCCATCGTTGCTAGCATGACACCATGATCTCCATCATCATGTCATCATGTGTTTGTCTCCGCCAACTATTGCTTCTACAACTATTGCTAACGCATAGCGATAAAGTAAAGCAATTACATGGTGTTTAATCATTGAGACACGGGTCATACAATAAATTAAAGACAACCCTATGGCTCCTGCCGGTTGCCATACTCATCGACATGAAAGTCATGAACCTATTACAAAACACGATCATCCCATACATCAACATATATCAAATCATGTTTTGGCCATACCACATCATAACATGCCCTAAAAAACAAGTTAGACGTCCTCTACTTTGTTGTTGCAATTTTTACGTGGCTGCTAGGACAAACTATAAGAACCGTTTTTATCTATGCAAAACCATAACAGTGATATACAAGTTTACTTTTAACCTTCTACAAGGACCGTCGTTGCCAAATCAGATTCAACTAAGGCGGGAGAGACAAACACTCGCAAAGCCACTTTTATGCAATATAAGTTACATGTTAGTCAGTGGAACCAGTCTCTTGTGCATGGACAAGTAAGGTTGGTCTGAGCCGCTTCATCCCGCAATACCACTGAATTCAAAAAATACAAAGGAAGTAAGCAATTTGAACATCAACGCCCACAACTTCTTTGTGTTCTACTAATGCATATACATCTACGCATAGACCTAGCTCATGATGCCACTGATGGGGAACGTTGCATGAAAATCAAAAAATTCCTATGCAACATCCAAGATCTAATCTAGGAGATGTAAAGTAATGAGAGGGGAGTGTGTCTACAGACCGTTGTAGACCAAAACCGTTAGCGTCGTAACACAGTTGATGTAGTTGTACTCTTCACGTTCCAATCGGCATCCAATCCGATCTAGTGCCAAACAGACGGCATATCCGAGTTTAGCACATGTATGGTTCGAAGGTGTCCTATCCTTATTGATCCAACAAGTGAGGCAGAGGAGGTAGATGAGATCTGAACCAAAACAACAGCGTGGTGTTGGTGTTGGTAGCGGAATTATGGCAGGGCTTCGCGAAGCGCTAACGGAACGTGGAGGAGGAGTAACGGGAGGGAGGCGGGGCAAGCGCGGAAGGGTTGGTTGCCACATGCGCCTCCCCACTATATATAGGGGTGAGGGAGGGTGTGCCAGCCCTATTCCCCCTCCCAAGGCAGGGGGCGGCGGCTAAGGGGGAAGTAGTGCCCTCCAAGCCAAGTGGAGGGCCCTCCCCTTAAGGGTTTCCCTTCCCCAGGCGCATGGGCTTTGTAGGGGCTGGTGCGCCTAGCCCAATAAGGCTAGGGCGCCCCCTACAACCCATGCTACTATATGCGATGTGGTGGAACCCTTTACGGACTTTTGGGCCCCTCTGGAGTCCTCCAGAACCTTCTAGAAGCTTCCCGGTACAATACCAGAAAAAATCAAACTTTTCCGGAACCCTGATAAAAACTTTCCATATATGAATCTTTACCTCCGGACTATTCCAGAGCTACTCGTGATGTCCTGGATCCCATCCAGGACTCTGAACAACCTTTGGACTTTCCACTATTAATATCTCAATACTACCCTAGCGCTACCGAACGTTAAGCGTGCGACCCTACGGGTTCGACAATCATGTAAACATGACCGAGACTCCTCTCCGATCAATAATCAATAGCGGGACCTGGATGCCCATATTTATTCCCACATATTCAACAAAGATCTTTATCGGTTGAACCACGATATCAAGGATTCAGTTAATCCCGTATGCAGTTCCCTTTGTCCTGCGATATGTTACTTGCCCGAGATTCGATCGTCGGTATTTCCATACCTAGTTCAATCTTGTTACCGGCAAGTCTCTTTACTTGTTCCGTAATACAATATCCAGTGACTAAACTCATTAGTCACAGGCTTGCAAGCTTCTTGTGATGTTGTATTACTGAGAGGGCCCAGAGATATCTTTCCGTCACACGGAGTGACAAATCCCAGCCTCGATCCATGCAACCCAACAAACACCTTCGAAATTACCTGTAGATCAGCTTTATGATCACCCAGTTATGAACTGATGTTTGATAGCACACAAAGTATTCCTCCGGTATTCGGGAGTGGCATGATCTCATGGTCTAAGGAACTGATACTTGACATGAAGAAAGATATAGCAAATAAACTAAGTGATACGATCTTATGCTAAGCTCACGGTTGGGTCTTTCCATCACACCATTCTCCTAATGATGTGATCCCGTTATCAAATGACTACTCATGTCCATGGTTAGGAAAGCTTAACCATCTTTTCTTGAATGAATACTATGAGGCCAAAGCCCCACAACCCTTTATTCAAAACCCCCACCACAAAGTCCAACACAGTCTCTACAAGCTAATTATGTACAAAAGCTAATACAACTAGGCTAACTAACATCTAAAGCTTACATATTTACATGCAGTTAATTGCAACCAGAAGGATTAGAACCAGCATATGATCAACCTCATTACACTGGTCAATAAAGTCCAAAGTGGACGCATCAAGATATTTGAGGTAGTGCTTTGATCCATTGCAGCAAAAGTGGTTTCACAGTAGCCTTCATTCTGTGGGAGTGTAGAGTTATTTCATGAATGAACTTGGCCTTCCATGCTCCAAATGTAGGCCTGATGTGTCTAATTTTTTTGCCATTCCTTGTAGTCCATATACTCCATGCAGCCAGAAACACTACCTTAAAGAAGAAGGGCTGTCGAAAGCCTCTTTTAGCCACCAATATGCTTTCTCTGATGGACAAACCAACGTGCCACTATATTTGCAAGCAATTCCAGACTCTGGTACTAAAGTTGCACTTAAGGAAAAGGTGATCTCTGTCTTCATGCAGCTGTGCAACACACATTGGACAGAGGTTATCATCATCCTCAGATCTCCAATGTCTTCTGAGAAGCATATCTCTTGTGTTTAGGCGATCATTGAACATTAGCCATGCAAAAACTTTGATTTTCATGATGCATTTACTTTTCCAGATCCACTTGTAAGGATCATCATCAGGCAAGGAGGAATGCATGAGAACATAGTAGCTTTTGGCAGAATAACTACCTTTTCCAAGGGTCCATGACCAGGAGTCAGATGCATTGGGATCCCTCTCCAATCCTTGAATGTCAAACTGCAAGGTTTGAAGTTCCTCCATTGCCTCAGGAGATAATGGGAGTTGAAATTGAGCTTGTATGTCCAAATCCTCAATGAAATCTCTGATTGAGATCTTATCATCCATGGTAAAGGAGAAAAGGCGTGGAAATCTCTCTTTAACCGGGATGGAACAGCCATTGAGGAACCATGAATCATGCCAGAAGAGTGCAGTGTCACCAGAATTAATTGTGACAGTCGAATTTGCTCTATAAGCATCATTAATCTTCATGATGTCTCTCCACCAAAAGGAGCCACATTGAACTGTTGCATGTGGAACAACACCATTATAATAGGTGTCCCATATCAAAGTCACCCATGGGATATCTTCCTTGTTGTAAAATTGTGGAGGTGCTTAGTGAGCAAGGCTCTGTTCTGGATAGCTAGGTTAATAATACCCATGCCACCCTTATCCTTAGGTTTGCACACCATAGGCCAGGCTGCCAAAGACTGTTTTGGGGTACCAGAATTTCCCCTCCACAAGCATTGCCTCATGATTCTTTCCAACTGTTTGATAATTGCAGCATGCAGGCTAAGACTACACAGAAAGTAGATTGGCATAGAAGAGAGAACTGATTGCAGTAACTGTAACCTTGCTCCTCGTGATAGGAGGGAGGAACTAGCAGACAATCTTCTTTCCACCCTGTCAACAACAGGGACCAATTCCACAATTCTTGGCCTGGTAGTGCCCATTGGTAGTCCAAGATATGTAAAGGGCAAGGTACCCACTTGACACCCAAAAATCGCTGCAAGTCTGGTAGTTTCTTCAGGGGATACATTTATGGGTAGAATACATGATTTGTGAAAGTTCACTTTCAAGCCAGTAGACTTGGAGAATGAAACCAACATTTCCTTGAGGGCCAGCAGTTGAGTTTCATAAGCTTGCACAATGAGCAAAGTGTCATCAGCACATTGAACAATTGGAAAGTCTGGGTCATTGGATGGGATGGGTAAAGCTAGCAGTCCATCCTGGAGCATTTTATTGATCACAGTTTGTAGTAGATTAGCAACAATGACAAATAGCAAAGGTGATAATGGATCTCCCTGTCTAACCCCTCTCTTGCAATTAAACTGTTTACCTGGTACTCCATTAAGTAGTATAGGAGAGGAGCCAGATGGTAGGAGTTCTTTAACCCAAGAAATCCATTTATCATCAAAACCTTTGTGCTTAACATTAACAATATGAGATCATGCTCCACCGTGTCAAAAGCTTTTGCAAAGTCCAGTTTGAGTATCAAAATTGGCCTTTTTGATTGATGACACTGGTGAATATACTCCAAGCTCCAGGCAATGCAGTCTTGGATTGATCTAGACTTGAGGAAACCATACTTGTTTTTATGGATACATGTGAGGATAACTTTTTGCAGCCTGTTTGCTAAAAGCTTGGTTAGGAATTTGAGACAAGTGTTTGTGAGAGATATAGGTCTGAAATCATTTGGCCCCTCTCGTGATGGTACCTTTGGAATTAGGGTGACCAAAGAGCCATTAATGATCTGCAGAGAAATCTTTCCATGAAAGAAATCATAGAAAATCTTATATAAATCCTCTTTTATAATATGCCAACACCTCTTGAGAAACATCCTAGTAAAACCATCAGGTCCTGGGGCTCTGTCTAGAGGAAGTCTTTTCAGAACCTCATTAATTTCCTCATCAGTAAAAGGCCTAGATAAATCCTCCAAACCTGGCACTGGTTGAATGAGATTTCCCAAATCAAACTGCATATCAAAGCCTTGAGCAATCCCCATTCTGTCTCTGTAAGAGCCCCACAGTAACCCAGCCATTTCACTGTGAGAAGATACTGTCAATCCATCCTGAGTAACTAGGCTTGAGATTGTATTTCTTCTAAACCTTTATGTTGCCATAGCTTGAAAGAATTTTGAATTCTCTACCCTCACTTTAATCCATCTCATTGTACATCTTTGCTTCCAGTAAATGTACTGCAAGTGGGGAAGGTCCTCAAGGTGTAGTTTAACTAGTTTTCTGAAGCTAAACTCATGCCTTGTTAGAGATCTCTGATCTTCCAAATTATCAAAGGCCAGAACAACAACATTACAAGCTTGCATTAACAGTTTTAACCTTGAGAGTCCAGTGTGCCATCTCTTTAGGTCATGCCTTAAATGTTTGAATTTTTCTGTCAAGACAACAGCTGAATTTGTCTTGTTAGTAGGGGCAGAACATGACTGTTGAACACAATAAAAAAACCTGGGCATTGCAACCCAATAGTTTTCAAAACGAAACACCTTGTCCTTAGGGATAGATGTTGAAATAGAGACTACACAGGGTATATGATCAGAGCTAGTTTTTGCCAGGGGAAAACCAGGGTGTTAGGGAATTCAATGATCCAATTTGTTGTGGTGAAAAACCAGTCGAGCTGCTCAAGCAAAGGATTTTCCTGCATGTTTGACCAGGTGTACTGTCTCCCTTTCAGAGGTAATTCAAGTAAACCCAAGAGGCCAATTATTTCATTGAAAATGAACATGTCATTGACATCACCTCCAGGCTGATTTCTGTTTTCAACATATCTTATGAAATTAAAATCTCCAAGAAATAACCACAGCTCATCTTGTGGTATATTGATGTGATATAACCAATGAACAAAGTTATCTCTTAGTTGTCCTTGACAGGGCCCATAAACATTAACCAAAGTCCACTTCTGGTTATTATGGGCTGAGGAGAAGTTGATTATAATGCCAAAATTCCGAGCCTCTACTAGAGAACCCACAAGTGCAGAGGAACTCCATAAAACCAAAATCCCTCCAGATGCTCCCACAGAAGGGGAGTAGGCAAAATTATCAGAACGTTTAGGACAAAATTTTCTAATGGATCTTTGATCAAAATAATCACACATGGTTTCTTGCAAACAGATAATAGAGCACTGACTTTCATTTTTGCTCTAATAGCTCTCTGTCGAATTTCAGAATTTAAGCCCCTAACGTTCCAACATAGAACTTTCTAGTCCTTGTTATGGTGTGCATTCATTGGCAAACTTAATAAAGTAAGAGAGCACACACAATACTACATAATAGCATTGCGAAAGATAATAACCAACTGTCTTAATATATCGCAGCAGACCAAAAGTATCACCCACTGATAGAAAAGAAGTCTGAAGAGAAAGAATAGACAAAAGCACAGTCATGACAGTACAAGGAATCTGCCTCCCTATAATGAAGCAAATTGCATAACTCAACATCAGGAACTGGTGGTTCTTGAGACTGCTTGGGAGCAGCCATAAGCTGCTCCACAGATAGCTTCTCCAGTGGTATTCCCAGAGAAGCTCTAAGTGTTTGCATGACAGCGATCGGGGTTGGAGGAGGAACATCAGATGCTGCATCTTCTGGTGCTTCATCGATAGCTTCAATTCTTGGCTTCTTTGCTCTTGGTTGATGAAGAGGTTTGGGTTTCATAGGTATGGCAGAAGTAGGTTCAAAACCCTGGAGCTTGGCAGCACTCCTGGTCATCCGTCCGTCAGAGAAGTTTGGGCGTTGAGCTGCTATTTTACTTTGTTTCTTCTTCTACTTGCCATAAGAAGTGAAGTTGATGATTGCAGAGATTGGAGGCCGAAGAGAGACATGGCAATCATCAGTAACAACCTCCTCAAATAACAATTTTCGAGCAACAGGTTTTGAGGGAGGTGGCAGAGCCAAATAAGAGTCTGTCTGCTGCAACTTGGGCCATTGGAAGGGCACCAAGTTCTCAAAAGCAGTTTACCAAGATCTCTTGAGAGGAGATTGAATGTCCTCTAATCCAAACTACAACTGAGGTGGGATGGAAGCTGTCAGGAAGGTGGGCATAAGAGAAACAAATGATCTCTTCCAAATCATATCCGGAGGCAAAACAGGTCCAAACATTATGAGAGCAGCTCCTACAATAAGTGGAGGCTAAAGAGGCGGCTGGTATGGTGTCGGTGTCAAAACCGACGGATCTCGGGTAGGGGGTCCCGAACTGTGCATCTAAGGCGGATGGTAACAGGAGGCGGGGGACACGATGTTTACCCAGGTTCGGGCCCTCTCGATGGAGGTAATACCCTACTTCCTGCTTGATTGATCATGATGATATGAGTATTACAAGAGTTGATCTACCACGAGATCGTAGAGGCTAAAACCCTAGAAGTAAGCCTATGGTATGATTGTCCTTGTCCTACGGACTAAACCCTCCGGTTTATATAGACACCGGAGGGGGCTAGGGTTACACAGAGTCGGTTACAAGGGAGGAGATCTACATATTCGTATTGCCAAGCTTGCCTTCCACGCCAAGGAGAGTCCCATCCGGTCACGGGATGAAGTCTTCAATCTTGTATCTTCATAGTCCAACAGTCCGACTAAAGTATATAGTCCGGCTGTCCGAGGACCCCCTAATCCAGGACTCCTTCAGTAGCCCCTGAACCAGGCTTCAATGACGATGAGTCTGGCCCACAGATTGTCTTCGACATTGCAAGGCGGGTTCCTCCTCCGAATACTCCATAGAATATTTTGAACACAAGGATAGTGTCCTTCTCTGCAAAACAAGTTCCACATACCACCGTAGAGAGAGAATAATATTTCCACAAATCTAATCTGCTGACGCATTTTGCCGCATGACATCACACCACGGCCCGGTCATTATTCGAACCGTTTTTCACAACCAGCCTACGCACATATCGCGAGGCGGTTTCCTTGCCACGCCTTTTCAAAGCAGAGATTGTGTCCCCTTATCACGGGATTCTCATCAATACGGGTGCGGGTAACCAAACCGCGCCATCAATTCCGGCGCTTGGGGAATAAGCGACTTTACCAGGTAAGTGGGGAGGCGCATTGCTCTTTCGCCCTTATAAAGGGACAAGGATTCACCCTTTTTACCCACGCCTTCTTCCTCCTTGCTCATCCATTCTTGGACACTCGAGCTCCAGCGCCCAAGTTTGTGTTTTTATCCTCAAACCACTCCAAGCATGTCTGTAGCGGGAGGCAAGTGGATGGTCTCCTCCGTTACAGAAAAGAACATCACAAAGCTACGGGAAGCCGGATATCTAGCAGCGGATATCGCACATCGGCTCCCAGATGTGGGGCAGATCATCCCTATGCTAGAGTCCCATGAGAGGGTGGTTTTCCTCACCCACTTTGTCCGCGGACTGGTATTTCCACTCCATCCGTTTTGTCCGTGGGCTCATGTTCTACTACGGGCTGGATTTTCACGATCTGGCCCCCAATTTCATCCTCAACATCTCGGCGTTTATCGTCGTGTGCGAGGCCTTCCTCCGCATCAGGCCCCACTTCGGCCTGTGGCTGAAGACCTTCAATGTTAAACCGAAGGTGGTGGTCGGCCAGCAAGCGGAGTGCGGAGGTGCCATGGTAGGCAAAATGCCTAACGTTACCTGGCTCGAAGGCTCCTATGTGGAGACCATAAAGGGGTGGCAATCGGGGTGGTTCTACATCACCGAGCCGCACGACACCAACTGGGTGGCGGCCCCCGAATTCCGATCCGGAATCCCCACGCGGCTCACCTCCTGGAAAGAGAAGGGCCTATCCTGGGGTCCATCGGTGGAGCTGACAGGACTCCAGAAACGCATCAGAAACATGATGGGCAAGAAAATCAAGCTCGTCAACGTGGTCCAGGTCATGCTCTTCCGCTGGATCCTCCCATGTCAACGACGGGCATTCAATTTGTGGGAGTTCGACCCGGCTAAGCACCAGACGCTGCAAGAGCTCTTCGACACGACACACAAGGACGTCTGGAAGGTGTTGTTCAAGGGCGTCGAGGTACCTCCTCCCCTTACCGAGGACCGCGGACTCAGCGCAAAGCGCCCTGCCAATCCGGTAAGTTTTTCATATCTCATAGGATGTTTATTTTCCCCAGTTTGATCATGTGCGGGATCTAAGCCTCCATGCCATTTAACAGGACTGGGTAGAGACAGCGGAGCAGATCGATTGCCCAGCCCCCTGCCTGAAGATCCTGCAGATGCTCTCCTAACGGAGATGCTGGTTCCGGCGCCTTACGAGGTGCCGGTGAAGAAGGCCAAGAAGAAGGCCACGGGGACCCGAAATGGTCTCCGACGCAAGGTTATATCGGACTCATCATCCGAAAACTCCGAGGCGCACTCCTCCCACGAAAACGAGGAGGAGGAAGAGGAAGGTTCTCCCCCCAGCCGGGGAGACATGAAAAGGAAGGCCGCCCCAACCGGGGAGGCCGAAGGGTCCAAGAAGGGAAGGACCCTCCTTCCAGACTTCTCCATGACGACTGCCTATAGTGACGACGAGTGGTTGCCCAGGGACAAGCCCCTGGCGAAGTCGTAAGTATCCGGATACCATAGTAATTCATGGTATGTTTTATTGCACTAATTCTCGCCGAACATGATTATGTAGTCCGTCCCGAGCCTGTATCGACGTATCTTCGTCGGATGGTTCTTTGGACCCATCGGATATGAATAGCCATTCACTTCCGACCTCCTCCACCCCTCGCCCTACGGATAACGTCGAGGTGTTGTCTCAAAGGGCACCGAGCCGAGGGGAGGTAGTCCTGGAGGCGCCTCAAGGCGACATTCCGGACCCTGGGCGTAAGGGAGCAAGACTCCCATGGGCTCCGAATTCGGCCCCCAGCCGAACACTGCGCCGGAACCTCCAGTGGTTCCAGACTCTGTCAGGTGACCCCCCGTGAAGAGGGGCAAGCCGCCTGTGCTGGTGGCCTCTGTCCATCCAGAGGCACCGGACAACTTGCTGGAAGCGCTTCCATCGACTAAGAACACCACACTATCATGAGTGCGGTGGTTAAGAGGGTTCAGTCCGCCAAGAGCGGACTGACTGAAGCCTGTGCCAGCCTCCTAACAGGCTTTGAGGTAAGTATCCAGATTATAAGAGAATGTTACCGCATAGACACTAGCCCCTGATGCTCTGTTTGGCGTTCGCGAAGAAATGCCGAATAGAGGATCAAACAATGACCGCAGGAGTCTAATCAGAATATGTATATGTGTATATGCAGGCTTCACTGCTGGCCGCTGCCGCACGCACTGCGGAGGTCGCTCCACTGAAGCAGGACCTTGAGTGGTCCAAGGAAGAGCTCGTCCTTACCAAGAGGCAGCTCGACGAGAACAAAGGTAAGTGATACCTCGTCTGTATATGTAAAAAGAAATTTGATTGTAAAATAATAGGATCATCATGATTTTGCCAGGGGCCACGTGTCACATCCTAGTTAGTCCATGCATTAGAGTGTTGCATCATGTTTACCTTTCATCAGAAATTTGAAATGGGGAAGACAGAACCCCCAGAACCCCTCCGAATCCAACTAGGGTTTACTAAAAATATTTTCAATGAACCTGAAATGCCCTCTAAAAATGTTCATCACCTTTGCCTTGGTCCTAAACCACTGTCAGAAGTGATGCACAAATTTCTAGGTCACTCTAAGGTCACTGGATTAAATCTTTAGCTATTTGAGTTTCGGCATTTAAATTATATAAAATATTACAAATGCTCAAATAACCCCAAACTAAAATGTTCCATGCTGGATATATTCCAACTAGGGACCATGTGCAGTTTGGTGATTTTTGGAGTTGCCTAGGTATTTTTAGAAATGCAACAAACCTACAGAAATAATTAAAAACAGAAACAAATGGGAAAACCTCTTACCTAGCCGAACCCAAGCCCCGGCCCACCTGGCGGCCCAGCACTGTGCTGGCCCATGCCAGCCAGCTTCTTCTTCTTCGCCACGCAGGCACAGAGCTGACGCCGGCGAGCGCGAGCTCGCCACGGCGCCAGCAGCTTGCCGCTTCGCGCGCCTGGACGCTGGCCAGGCTCCACGTCGCCGCCCCGACCCCGTGGACATCTCGTTTCTTCCTTTGCCTCTCTCTTTCGCACTCCCTCCGCCATGGCCGACGCTGCCGCGCCCGCGCCACCGTGAAACCGCGTCCACCGTCGTCCCCGTACCGAGCCACCGTGTCCAACCACTCCACCGTCGCCGACTCCGTCGAGCAGCCCGAGCCCCGAGCGCTCGCGAGCCCTGCTTCGTCTTCCTTGAGCTCGTCTTCACCGAGCACCGCCGCAGATCCCCTTCGCCGTCGCCGCCGGATCACCTCGTCCCCGACCTCGCCGACTGCTTCGCCGCACTCGCCGTGAGCTCAGCTACCTTCCCATCCTTCTCGTTCACGCTCTCGAGCCCCGCACCGGCTGCACCGAGCTCGGCCGCACCCGCCGCCACCACCGCACGTCGCCGTCGCGGCCACAGCCACGTTGGCTCGACTTCGAGCACACCATCGCACTCACCGCACTCCCAGGAGCCCAACGCACCTCACCCTGTTCCTTGCCGTGCCCCGTAGCCACGGGTTCATCCTCACCCGACTCCGACGACCGCCAAGCTCGTCGCCGGCGACGTTTCCGACCACCCCGAGTTCAACCACCACCACCAAACGCCGCGGTTTGTCTCCGGCTACCCGTAGATGGTCTCCGCCGTCCATTTGGTCGCCAGAATGCACAATCTCACTCTCGCCGCCGCGTCTAGCTTCGCCGGCGGCTAAACGTCGGCGGGTTTGACCCCGTTGACAGAGTTGACTAGTGGGGCCCCTCTTCTAATTAACCTAGATTAGTTTTAACTAAAATTAGTTAGTTAAATTAGCTACTGACATGCGGGACCCATTGGTCAGGTTGACCTAGACGCCCCCGTTGACCCCTGACGTCACTCTGACGCACTGCTGACGCAATAATTAATTTCTGGATTTATTTGTATTCAGGAAATTCCAGAAATTGTTGCAAACTTCAAAAAAATCATAGAAATTAATCTGTAACTCCTAATGCAAAGTTTTATATATGAATTTTGATCAGAAAAATTCAATAAATCCATTGGTAATGGTTTCATGCATGACAGAACAAGTTAACCTTGCTGTTTAAGCAGAATAAGATAATGCACCATTATGGCTATGTTAAATGAGCTAACATTTGAATCTTCGATTCAAATGAGTTCATCCCTTTTTGTTCTAGCTTGCATTAGGCCAACACACATTCATATTGCCATGTCATAGCATGCATCATATTGTTGCATATTGTCATGTGTTGTTTATGTTCGGTGTGTCTTTCGTGATAGGTTCTGCCTCCGAGGATAACCCCGAATATCCATCTGAAGGGCAGTATCCTACTACCACTACATCAGGCAAGCAACCCATTGATCATTCCGATACAAACCCATGTTCTCGCTTCTGCTCTTGTTTACCGCATTAAGACAATGTGATTCAAACTGTTGTGTGTTGCGGTAGTTGAACCCACTTCCTTTGCATGACCTTTCATTGCCACAGTAACTAGATGAAACCCACTAGTATGTGTAGGAGTTGATTGAGCCATGTCTGTGTTTCCTACCATGCTATGCTTAGAGTTGTGTCAGGTCTGGCTCATCGGGATGATGAACTAGAGTGAAAGGTTTTGTCGAGTTCGAGAGTGAAAGTGTTGAATATGTTTTGGTAAAGGAATCGATGAGAGGCCATGTAGGAGTACATGGTGGGTTGTTTCATTGAGGCCATTCCTAAGAACTGAGATCTGTATGTGTGATTTAAGATCAACTACTACCACACGTTGGCCCCTGAGATATGACCCCGCTCGACTTACCGACCCCTCTCGTCCTCTGTCCAGGAGTTGCAAGTAGTTTCTGGTGTTTGTAGTATGCTGGGGGCCGCACGAAGCGCTGACCTTAGGGGTGGGCTGTGTTGCGGTAGGCACGTGGCACGGTGTACCGATTCGCCCGTTTGGTGTCTCGGGAACCCTGCACACATCATTCGGGGCCGTTAGTGGAAACCTCGACCGGACTCCCTGCGGATGGAACCCGAATAGGCGATAAACCTGGACTAGAGACTTGTGTGGTTGGTTAGGTCGTGGTCTACACCCACGTCGGCTTTCGCTTGAAGTCTGCCGAGCACATTTCATGTGTAGACCTTGGCGTGGACGAGTGAACTAGCCACCCAGGTGGAGTATTGTCGTCCGTCGTAAAAGACTACTTGGTCGCCTATGCAGTTCATAGACAAGTAAATGGATACTACTAAAAGCCTCAAGATAAGTGTGAGTACCGCGGATGGCCCTCTCGTGGGTTGACGAGAGAGGATCCACGGTGGAGTATTGTGATGGTGATTAGTGGACTCATGTGCGACAAATGCTTTTCAAGTGGTGTCACGTAGGATATCTTAGCCAAGAGTCAAAGCTGGTTGCTGCAATAACTCCACTACCTTCTTGAGAATGTGCATGTATAATAGGATTCTGTTGTAAGACTTGCTGAGTACCTCCGTACTCATGTTTACTTAATTAATGTTTTCAGACGACAACACCGCCCCCTCCAATGGGTTTTATGTAGACCTTGGCGTCGACGAGTGAACTAGCCACCCAGGTGGTGATCCAAGGCTTGTGAAGGGCCACTATAGATAGAAGGGCTTCGTCAAGCTTTCTTTCTTTTTAGTGTCTGTACGCAGACTAGTTTGCTTCCGCATGTGCTTGTATGTTTGTATGACTTGAGTGTTGGGTCATGTGACCCCTATCTATATGACTATGTTATGTATGGCTCCTCGGAGCCTCTTAAATAAAGTACTTTGAGTTGTAGAGTTTTGTTGGGATGCCATGTTGTATGTACTCATATCGGGCATATGTGTATGATTGAAATGCTTGGTATGAGTGGGATCCGACAATCTAGTTGTTTATCCTTGGCAGCCTCTCATATGGGGAAATGTAGTCTAGTGCTTCCTGAGCGATAGTAGTCCGCTACAGCCCGGTTCACCGGAGTCCTGCTAGCCCAACACTACTGCTTGGACACTTGACTGGCCGGCATGTGTTTCACTTCGTTCCTATGTCTATCCCTTCGGGGAAATGTCACGCGGTGATATCCGGAGTCCTGCCTAGCCTGCTACAGCCCGGGTTACCAGAGTCCTACTAGCCCAGTGCTACAGCACGGATTCATACGTTGATGACCGACATGCTCGATGTGATTCATGTATGCCTGTCCCCATGGGTTAGCGCCGCTTTGGGTTCACGACTAGCCATGTAGGCCTGGGTTCTCTGTCATGTGGATGCTAGCGACACTATCATATACGTGAGCCAAAAGGCGCAAACGGTCCCGGGCCATGGTAAGGCGACACCCGTGGGAATACCGTGCGTGAGGCCGCAAAGTGATATGAGGTGTTACCGGCTAGGTCAATGTGACTTGGAATCGGGGTCCTGACAACGTTGGCATCAGAGCCGGACTGCCTGTAGGTTCGCTAATCCAAACTGGTCGACGTCGAGTCTAGAAATGCTTTAGTTATATGTAGGGGAATTGATTGTGGGAGGGACGTAAGGCACTTTTTACTCCTTTACCTTATGCCCTATGATCTGAGTCATCCTCTTCTCATTCTACGTGGGTATGGGACTAGGCTCACTTCTCTCTATCAGGTTCACGTGTTACTAATCCGTAGTAACTTATAGGATTGTTGGTTACAGCCTCAGTTTATGTCCTACTAGTTTTAGTATGTTATCAGTTGAACCAGAACCTTGATATGATGTTGTTGAGTGGTTTTGCAATCTGATTTTGAATGTCTCAAATCTGTTCTTGAGCATTTACAGATGTTATGTTGTCCGATTTTCCCTAGAAATTCTAATGTCTTTGCATTGTGGCTGTGCTTTCAAATGGCCACTCGTGCTCAAAACCAAGTGGATCGCCTGACTAGGTGCATCGATGTGCCCGGTCATATGGCTATGTTAGTCCGGGTTATGATTGAGACGGGTTATCGTTGGTATCCCGAATACACCGTCGAAGAGCAATTCCGAGATTTTAATCAAAGCCAATACCTCTGCACTGTCAGGATATTTCCTTCTTATCCTGGATCGACTGAGCCTCTTCACCACTCCTATGGACTCGGGTCACTATTGAGATGGCTGTGCAGGATGCTGCATACTCTATGATGACCATCATGCGAGTCGGGACTGGCCTGCTTCGGAACACCGACTTCCGTTATATGCCAGCTTCGCTCCCAGGGGCGCAAGGGTATCTTCAGGCCATCTATGCTGATTCCACTCAGGAGGACTCACTAACATGCACCACTGCTGAGATGCTTGAGTTAAGGACCGAGAGAATCGGGCCTTGAGAATGGAGCTTTTCAACACCCGTGCCGATCATTGGGCCACTTTGACTCGGTTTGCACCGGCTGTGCAATCTGGATGTATGGATATGAGGGATCTGTATCCTGTGAGATCTGCTCTGCCAGACATGATGGATTGGCGTGATATGGGAGTCATCACCCCACCCCGTGGTCCCCGCAGGCCACCGTTTGTTGGTCCAAGACCTCATCCTAGCCCCTATGGTCCACAAGCTCCTCAGGACCGTCTGTTTCCGGATAATCATGTTGAGCTTCCAGGCTATGGAGGTGACTTCTATGAGGACTACTACGGAGCTGTCTGAGTTAGTAGTAGTATCTCTAGTATTGTAATAGTTGTATTTCCACCGTCCTGCGTGACCTGTGGAATATGACTTAGTGTGTATCAATTCCGGAAGTGTAGAAAAATAATGTATAGGAGTTTGGAATGCTTCCGATGAGATGTAACGCCTTTCACCGTAGTTGTACTCTAGCCGGGCTTGTACTAAACTATGAATGGTGTGTATGACCGTTGGTATATATATGGCAGTTTCTATATTACCATGTCATACGGATGAACATCTCTGCATTCCGTGTTATCCATTACATTCCGCACTTCCTTGCCAAATTTTGCCATCCTTGTTTAAACCGTTGTTTTGTTTCCTAGGATGGTCAACACCCGCAACAACCCTGCTACTCCGGAGCAGGGAGAAGCCAGCGCAGCTAGGAATGTAAATCTGCCTCAACCGCCTTCTTTGGCCGAAGTTATGATGGAGGCAGAAGCAACAAGCGTGAGACCAATCGCTTGCTGGAGCGGATTGAGCAGAATACCGCACGCCAGCCAAGGAATGACCTGGTGTCACTCAATGACTTTGTCAAGCTATATCCACCGAAGTTCAAACATTCCGTTGAGCCTCTCGATGCGGATGAATGGCTTCGCAGCATCACCCACAAGCTACGTTCTGCCAACGTGGCTGAAGCTGATAAGGTTACCTTTGCTGCCTATCACCTCGAAGGCCCTGCTAACCTTTGGTGGGAGAATTTCGAGGCTATGCGCCCGGTTGGCCAAATCACTACCTGGGCTGAGTTCAGTGCGGCTTTCCGTGAGCATCACATTCCGGAAGGTCTCATGGATCGCAAGCGGGAAGAGTTCTGCAACTTCACCCAGGGTAGACTGACTATGGATGCATACAGTCGCGAGTTTGGAAATCTAGCACGTTATGCTCCTGAAGAGGTATCTACCGACGCCAAGAAGCAGGCAAGGTTCCGCAAGGGACTTAGCCCCGAGCTTCGCCGTGATCTTCGTCTGCACGAGTGCACCTCCTTCCAGAAGTTAGTCAACAAGGCTATCAGTGCTGAAACTGGACAGTCTGACTTTGAAGCTTCACGCAAGCACTCCCGTGACTTTGGTTCTCCATCCGGCTCTGGATCTCAGAAGCGCTGGGTCTGGATTCCAAGCACCGTCTGCCACCCAGATTCACTCCAAGGCCATTCTTTGAGGCTCCTCGCCCCAACCAGCAGTTTGCACCGCCCAAGGCCTATGGTGGCCCCGCTGCTAATACTGCTCCACGTCCTAATGTGATAACTTGTTTCAAGTGTGGAGAGACGGGTCATTACATCCGTGAGTGTCCCCAGAACAACCCCAGTCAGATCGGAAAGTCTGTTGGTCGTGGTAAGCCAGCAGGAAAGGTGCTCTACACCAAACCAGCTGCCACTGCTCGTGGCCACGTCAACTACGTTTCAGCTAAGGAGACCCATGAGGATCCCAACGTCATTCTCGGTACGCTCCTTGTTAATTGCCATCCGGCAACTATTCTTTTTGATACTGGAGCATCTCATTCATTTATTTCTGAGAGCTATGCTCGATTGCACAACACCACATTTTGTGACATGCACACCTCCATGGTAATTCAAACTCCTGGATCTAGGTGGCAAACCTCTAGAATCAGCCATGGAAATGAAATTCTCGTCGACAGATTAGTCTTCCTTGCATCACTAATATCTCTTAAGTCCTCGGACATAAACATCATCTTGGGTATGGACTGGATGTCAGCCCATTATGCTAAGATTGATTGCTCTACTAGAAATGTTCAACTCACCCATCCTTCGGGCAAGACAGTCAATGTATTGACCCGAGTGTCTGAGCGTCAGCTCTACTCTTCAAATGCCAACCCCCTTCTAGACCTTGAAGATATTCCGGTAGTCCGTGATTTCCCGGATGTCTTTCCAGAAGAGCTGCCAGGTGTTCCACCTGACAGGGATGTCGAGTTCGTGATAGACCTTGTTCCAGGAACCGTCCCAATCTCTAGAAGACCTTATAAGATGGCACCCCTAGAACTAGCCGAGCTTAAGAAACAACTCGATGAGTCCTTGCAAAAGGGTTTCATCCGTCCTAGTTCATCTCCATGGGCTTGCCCCGTCCTCTTTGTCAAGAAGAAGGATGTAACAGATCGGATGGTTGTAGATTACTGACCTGTCAACTTGGTCACTATCAAGAACAAGTATCCGCTCCCCAGGATTAACGATCTGTATGATCAGCTCGCTGGATTCTCAGTCTTTTCCAAGATGGATTTGAGGTTGGGCTACCATCAAATCAAAATCAAGAACGGGGACATTCCTAAAACGGCCTTTGTTACTCGTTATGGCCAATACAAGTACACCGTCATGTCCTTCGGGTTAACCAATTCTCCAGCCACCTTTTCTCGGTTAATGAACTCGATCTTCATGGAGTATTTGGATAAATTCGTTGTGGTATACCTCGATGATATACTCATCTACTCCAATAATGAGGAAGAACATGCCGAACATCTAAGGCTAGTATTGATGAAACTTCGAGAGCATCGCCTTTATGCCAAATTCTCTAAGTGTGAGTTCTGGTTGCCAGAAGTGACCTATCTAGGCCATGTATTCTCTGGTAAGGGCATTCCTATCAATCCCGAGCGAGTTCAAGCCGTCCTTGACTGGACTCCACCTGAATCTGTCAAGCAAGTTCGGAGTTTCCTCGGTTTAGCGAGCTATTGCCGCTGCTTCGACGAGAATTTCTCCAAGGTTGCTAAGCCTCTAACCGAACTCCTCAAGAAAGATAAAAAGTTCGAGTAGACCCCACAGTGCGTGTTCAGCTTTCAGGAACTGAAAAGACGCCTGACATCTGCTCCCGTACTTGTACCACCAGATTTTTCTAAGGACTTTATTATCTATTGCGACGCCTCGCGACAAGGACTAGGTTGCATACTCATGCAAGATCGTCATGTGATTGCCTACGCTTCTCGACAGTTTCTTCCACATGAGGATAACTATCCCACACACGATCTAGAGCTTGCAGCAGTGTTCCATGCACTCAAAACATGGCGACATTACCTTTTTGGTAATCGTTGCGAAATTTACACCGATCACCAAAGTCTGAAATACATCTTCACCCAACCGGATTTGAATCTCAGGCAAAGACGTTGGGTCGAGTTGATAACAGATTACGACTTAGGAATATCCTACACCCCAGGCAAAGCCAATGTCATGGCTGATGCACTAAGTCGTAAATCTTATTTTAACAACCTGATATTGCAACAAAGTCAACCACTTCTCCACGAGGAATTACGTAAGCTTAACCTTCACATTGTTCCTCGAGGATTCCTTTCCACCCTGGTGGCGAAACCTAACCTTACGGATCAAATTATAGCTGCCCAGAAGCGCGATAACGGCATGTCTCGGATTAAGGAGAACATCACTAGCGGAGTTGCTAAATGTTTTTCCATGGACGAACGAGGTGTAGTCTTCTTCGAGAACTGTTTGGTGGTTCCCAAGAAACGACATCTACGGCAATTGATTCTTAAGGAAGCTCATGAATCTCCTCTCACCATTCATCCCGGTAGTACTAAAATGTATCAAGACCTACGCCATAGGTTTTGATGGACTAGGATGAAGAGAGAAATCGCTCAATACATTGCTAATTGCGACGTCTGTCGTCGAGTTAACGCATAGCATCAATGGCCTGCTGGCACCCTTCAACCTTTGGCAATTCCTGAATGGAAATGGGATAAAATCGGTATGGATTTCATCATCGGGTTTCCAAGGACCAAGAGTGGGAATAATTCTATCTTTGTTGTTGTCGATCGTCTTTCCAAAGTAGCCCACTTCCTACCCGTTCGTGAGAGTATAACCGCTAGCCAGCTAGCTGAATTGTACATCTCTCGAATAGTGTCTCTTCATCGTGTTCCATTGGAGATTAACTCAGACCGTGGAAGTCTCTTCACCTCTCGATTTTGGGGAAGTTTCCAAAATTCTATGGGAACTCGTTTCTCCTTTAGCACCGCCTTCCATCCTCAATCAAGTGGTCAAGTAGAATGAGTCAACCAAATTCTGGAGGATATGCTTCGAGCTTCTGTCATCTCTTTCGGCATGAATTGGGAGAAATGTCTTCCATTCGCCGAGTTCGCTTATAACAATAGTTATCAAGCTAGATTGGGCAAAGCTCCTTTCGAAGTTCTCTATGGACGGAAATGTCGAATGCCTCTTAACTTGTCAGAAACCGGGGAGAGACAACTCTTTGGCCCGGATATGATCCAGGAAGCAGAAGAGCAGGTTCGCGTTATTCGTGAGAAATTGAAAACTGCCCAATCTTGCCAAAAGAGCCAATATGACCGCAAGCATAAGCCTATGGCTTATGAAGTTGGAGAGAAGGCTTACCTTCGGGTTGCTCCTTTGAAGGGAACCCATCAATTCGGTATCAAAGGCAAATTTCCTCCTTGTTACATTGGACCCGTTCGCATTCTTGCCAAACGAGGAAAAGTTGCCTACCAATTGAAACTACCTCTGCATCTTTCCAGAGTCCATGATGTCTTCCACGTTTCTCAACTCAGGCGTTGCTTCTCGGATCCTATCCGTGGGGTGGACCACAAAATGCTTGATCTCCAAGATAACCTCACCTATCGAGAATATCCTGTTTGTATCCTTGATCAAGCCGAGCGTACCACTCGACGCCAGAATATCAAGTTTCTCAAGGTTCAATGGTCAAACCACTCCGAGCAAGAAGCTACCTGGGAAACGGAGGATCGTCTTCGACTTGAGTACCCCACCTTCTTTCCGACGGATCCAAAATCTCGGGACGAGATTCTTTTGAGTGGGGGTGAGTTGTCACATCCTAGTTAGGACATGCATGAGAGTGTTGCGTCATGTTTACCTTCCATCAGAAATTTGAAATGGGGAAGACAGAACCCCCAGAACCCCTCTGAATCCAACTAGGGTTTACTAAAAATATTTTCAGTGAACCTAAAATTCCCTCTAAAAATGTTCATCACCTTTGCCTTGGTCCTAAACCACTGTCAGAAGTGATGCACAAATTTCTAGGTCACTCTAAGGTCACTGGATTAAATCTTTAGCTATTTGAGTTTGGGCATTTAAATTATATAAAATATTTCAAATGCTCAAATAACCCCAAACAAAAATGTTCCATGCTGGATATATTCCAACTGGGGACCATGTGCAGTTTGGTGATTTTTGGAGTTGCCTAGGTATTTTTAGAAATGCAACAAACCTATAGAAATAATTAAAAACAGAAACAAATGGGAAAACCTCTTACCTGGCCGAACCCAAGCCCCGGCCCACCTGGCGGCCCAGCACTGTGCTGGCCCATGCCAGCCAGCTTCTTCTTCTTCGCCACGCAGGCACAGAGCTGACGCCGGCGAGCGCGAGCTCGCCATGGCGCCAGCAGCATGCCGCTTCGCGCGCCTGGACGCTGGCTAGGCTCCACGTCGCCGCCCCGACCCCGTGGACATCTCGTTTCTTCCCCTGCCTCTCTCTTTCGCACTCCCTCCGCCATGGCCGACGCTGCCGCGCCCGCGCCACCGTGAAACCGCGTCCACCGTCGTCCCCGTACCGAGCCACCGTGTCCAACCACTCCACCGTCGTCGACTCCGTCGAGCAGCCCGAGCCCCGAGCGCTCGCGAGCCCTGCTTCGTCTTCCTCGAGCTCGTCTTCACCGAGCACTGCCGCAGATCCCCTTCGCCGTCGCCGCCGGATCACCCCGTCCCCGACCTCGCCGACTGCTTCGCGGCACCCGCCGTGAGCTCAGCTACCTTCCCATCCTTCTCGTTCACGCTCTCGAGCCCCGCACCTACTGCACCGAGCTCGGCCGCACCCGCCGCCGCCACCGCACGTCGCCGTCATGGCCACAGCCACGTTGGCTCGACTCCGAGCACACCACGCACTCACCATACTCCCAGGAGCCCAACGCACCTCACCCCGTGCCTTGCCGTGGCCCGTAGCCACGGGTTCATCCTCACCCGACTCCGACGACCGCCAAGATCGTCGCCGGCGATGTTTCCGACCACCCCGAGTTCAACCACCACCACCAAACGCCGCGGTTTGTCTCCGGCTAGCACAATCTCACTCTCGCCGCCGCGTCTGGCTTCGCCGGCGGCTAAACGTCGGCTGGTTTGACCCCGTTGACAGAGTTGACTAGTGGGGCCCCTCTTCTAATTAACCTAGATTAGTTTTAACTAAAATTAGTTAGTTAAATTAGCTACTTACATGCGGGACCCATTGGTCAGGTTGACCTAGACGCCCCCGTTGACCCCTGACGTCACTCTGACGCACTGCTGACGCAATAATTAATTTCTGGATTTATTTGTATTCAGGAAATTCCAGAAATTGTTGCAAACTTCAAAAAATCATAGAAATTAATCTGTAACTCCTAATGCAAATTTTTATATATGAATTTTGATCAGAAAAATTCAATCTATCCATTGGTAATGGTTTCATGCATGACAGAACAAGTTAACCTTGCTGTTTAAGCAGAATAAGATAATGCACCATTATGGCTATGTTAAATGAGCTAACTTTTGAATCTTTGATTCAAATGAGTTCATCCCTTTCTGTTCTAGCTTGCATTAGGCCAACACACATTCATATTGCCATGTAACAGCATGCATCATATTGTTGCATATTGTCATGTGTTGTTTATGTTCGGTGTGTCTTTCGTGATAGGTTCTGCCTCCGAGGATAACCCCGAATATCCATCTGAAGGGCAGTATCCTACTACCACTACATCAGGCAAGCAACCCATTGATCATTCCGATACAAACCCATGTTCTCGCTTCTGCTCTTGTTTACCGCATTAAGACAACGCGATTCAAACTGTTTTGTGTTGCGGTAGTTGAACCCACTTCCTTTGCATGACCTGTCATTGCCACAGTAACTAGATGAAACCCACTAGTATGTGTAGGAGTTGATTGAGCCATGTCTGTGTTTCCTACCATGCTATGCTTGATATGCTTAGAGTTGTGTCAGGTCTGGCTCATCAGGATGATGAACTAGAGTGAAAGGTTGTGTCGGGTTCGAGAGTGAAAGTGTTGAATATGTTTTGGTAAAGGAATCGATGAGAGGCCATGTAGGAGTACATGGTGGGTTGTTTCATTGAGGCCGTCCCTAAGAACTGAGATATGTATGTGTGATTTAAGATCAGCTACTACCACACGTTGGGCCCTGAGATATTACCCCGCTCGACTTACCGACCCCTCTCGTCCTCTGTCCAGGAGTTGCAAGTAGTTTCTGGTGTTTGTAGTATGCTGGGGCCCGCACGCAGCGCTGGCCTTAGGGGTGGGCTGTGTTGTGGTAGGCACGTGGCACGGTGTACCGATTCGCCCGTTTGGTGTCTCGGGAACCCTGCACACATCGTTCGGGGCCGTTAGTGGAAACCTCGGCCGGACTCCCTGCGGATGGAACCCGAATAGGCGATAAACCTGGACTAGAGACTTGTGTGGTTGGTTAGGTCGTGGTCTACACCCACGTCGGCTTTCGCTTGAAGTCTGCCGAGCACATGTCATGTGCAGACGCTAAGTGGTGGAAAAATGTGTGACGAAATACACCCCTGTAGGGTATAAAACTATTCAAATAGCTGCGTCCGTCGTAAAGGACTACTTGGTCGCCTATGCAGTTCATAGACAAGTAAATGGATACTACTAAAAGCCTCACGATAAGTGTGTAACGCCCTCGATGCGGCTATATCTCCCACGTGTCGAAGCAAGACTTAGAGGCATAACCGCATTGAAAGCAATGTCGCAAGTGAGGTAATCTTCACACAACCCATGTAATACATAAGGGAAAGAGATACATAGTTGGCTTACAGTCGCCACTTCACACAATACATAAATAAACATCCATCATCCAGATTACACTCAAGGTCCGACTACGGAACCAAAATAAAGAAGACTACCCCAAATGCTACACAGATCCCCGATCATCCCAACTGGGCTCCACTACTGATCATCAGGAAAAGACACATAGTAACGACCACGTTCCTCGTCGAACTCCCACTTGAGCTCGGTTGCGTCATCTGCACTGGCATCGTCGGCACCTGCAACTGTTTTGGTAGAATCTGTGAGTCACGGGGACTCAGCAATCTCACACCCGCGAGATCAAGACTATTTAAGCTTATAGGAAGGACAGAGTTGTGAGGTGGAGCTGCAGCAAGCGACTAGCATATATGGTGGCTACATT
>LR880970.1:476044487-476061443 GCA_904067115.1 Aegilops sharonensis | reverse complement strand
TAACAAGCAAAACAAGAATGGCACAAATCTGCCATTAACAGCATGATGCCACATAGCAAGCAACAAGAAATTAAGCTACTGCACCCAAACGTACCAACAAAGCATATGGCAGTGATCTACTCAAGATGCTTGACAAAAGATGAACACTGAGCTACGGCTAAATCACAACATAACAGTTCCAAACAAGCATGGCAAAAGTGCAAAATATATCAGCTTCACAGAAACAGCATCAGGAAGCAATGTTCAGAGCCAGCAAACAGCATGCTACAAGAACTTATAATAGCAAAACAAGGCATGGCATGAATCCACTCAAAGCATAGAACAAAAGTCCCTTACTGACCATGAGCCAAAAGGGAACAGAAAATGCAATAGCACCCATGCCAATATAGCAAGTTTCGTTAACAGAATCAGCAAACAGGGCATGACATTGACAGAATTAAGTAGGCATCTTCGCGAGCTCGATGCACTCACTACAGAGCATTACATTATAAACTAAGCATACATACATCAAGAAGACATGGCATAGAAGCTATACATGGCAAGAAGAACATCATAGCATACACTGATCAACTACAACAACCTTGGCAAAATTGAATACCAGGAAACATTTTATAGCACAAGTAGAGCTCGATTGACTCAAGCTATGGCACTCCATAATTGCAAACAAGGGCATGGATGGATAGAGCATAACCATATTTTCAAAACATCCTTACTGAAGTATCTCAAAATATGCATGGATCTCTCGGTAGCATCAAGTTTACATGGCATAAAAATATCAGCAAAACAGGGGCTGAAATCAGCAACATCATGAAGCCTAGTTTGCATGCTTGTGATAGTCACCACAGAGATCACAAAAATACATGGCATACACCCCTGTAAAAATGGCATGGCATATTACAAAACACATGTAGGACTCAAGTTCATAGGATGCACACATCAATCATGGCAAAAATGACAAAAGTGCATGTTCTGATAAGAATCTGAAACTAACATCACATAGCCCTCTTCCAACAGCATTTCGGGCATCAAGATGAGCTCAAACGAAAATTATGCAATGAGATGAAATGATTTACTCATCGAGGCGAACATTTCGGTATGCTACACGCCCAAAACGGAGCCACGGCTACAAAGTTATGGCATGATGAAAATGCAACAAAATTATCACAGGTAAATGACTTAGACGAAAATCGGGGGGGGGGGAGAAGTCAACCGAGACCGGATCTGGATCCGGGGCGCGCGAACCGAGGCGACGCCGGAGAAGACGGAGACGACGGCCGGAGCTCGGGGGAGGAGCTCGGCCGGGGCGACGGTGTCCGGCGGGCGCGGCTCCCGCGGCGGACGGGGGCGCGGGCGGCCGGGCTGCGGGGCGACCGAGGCCGGGGCGACGACGGCGAGGTCCGGCGTGCGCGGCGGCGGGGCGATCGAGGCGGCGGAGGGGCGCGGCAGCGGGCGGCGATGTGGGCCTCGGGGGCCCGGGGCGGGCTCCGCGGGCCGGCGGCGATGTGGGCGCGGGCTCGCCCACTTGGCGGCTCCCGATTCGCCGGGGCACGGCGGCGGACGCGTCCGGCTCCGTCCGAACGTGTCCGGTGGCGCGGAGAGGAGCGGGGCTAGGGTTAGGGGTGGAATTGATCCGGGATTTCGGGGGAGGGGTGTTTTTATATGTAGAAGGAGCTAGGAAGCTCCAAATGAGGTACGGTTTTCGCCCACACGATCGTGATCGAACGGCGATGGACATGGAAGTGACTTAGATGGGTTATTGCGCTGTTTTGAAGGGGTGTTGGGCTGCAACCCAAAAGAGGCCTTTGCGGTTATGCGGTTAACCGTTGGAGTATCAAACGAGCTCCAAATGACTCGAAACTTGACAGGTGGTCTATCGGTGGTGTACCAAGGCCACTTGGCAAGGCTCGGTCCATTCCGAGAACGTTTAGCACCCGCTCACGGAAAAATGTAAAAGGGGACGCCGGGGGACATAGGAGTGCCGGATTGCAAAACGGACAACGGGGAAAATGCTCGGAATCATGAGACGAACACATATGCAAATGAGATGCACATGATGACCTGATATGAGATGCATGACATGGACAAAATGCAAAACGAAAGACAAAAACCCAACCACGAAGGGGATATCATATCACAATGCCGAAATTGGCAAGAGTTGGAGTTACAAATATGGAAAGTTACATCCGGGGTGGTACACCGGATGACCAAGAGTCGCCGTGGCAAGATCTACATCGACGATTCAGGCTGGGGCCCCGAGGCCTGCTCTATTGAGTACGGGTACCGGGTCCCCTTTGGTGGCATACACGTCTTCATTTGCAAGATTGGTGAACCGGGCCCTGAGCCGGACATCTGCACCGACCTCGTCGAAACGGCTCAGCGTGCGAGATATGCCCAGGTTAAACCGGCCGTGAAGCGTGCCTTCATGGGAGTCATCCACGGAGGAGAATATGAAGTTGATCGGCATCTGGTAGCGAGACTATCGTTTATTCCGGCGACGAGTCCTCGACCGGAGAAACCGAATCATTGTATCAGCTACAGGACGACCGGATTGGGGGCTGCTCCGATGGCGACAGTATTCCGGACCCCTCTGATTTGCCCAACCGGGTTGGGATATTCATGGCCGGTACACAGGCGGCGGTCCACTCTTCGACAGCAGCAGCAATGTTCTCCGGATCAGCAGCGGCGGCAGCGGCCGGGGCAGGAGGCTCTGTGCGCCCGCCGGCTCAAGTTTTATCTGATCTGTTTGATGCGTTGGTTGTGCTTATGGCGGAGGCTAACCCGGCGGATCAGGACGCCCACAATGCGGAAATTGCAAAAGTGAGGGAACGGATCACTCAGGCCGAGGCCGACCTGGCGGTTGAGAACACCAGGATGGCCGCAGAGCGGGCCGCTTTGGATGCGCATGCCTATAGGCTTATGCTGGACCAGAATGCGTCACATGAAGTCTTGAAAAGGAAGCATCGGTCTCGCCTGCCAACGGTTTTCGATGCCAGAAACCTCTTCAATGCCGCAGGAGCAGGGACCAGTAACCCGCCGTGGCTAAACCGGGCGGAGGCACCTGGGACGGGTGCACCGGTTCAGCCTCGCCTCGACAGAATAACATCATACCTCAGCCTGTCCAGACACCTCCAGGTCATTATTCCAATCCGATGGACAATCTTATTGCCGCCGCTTCACGGCTGGAGGCCATCCCGATTGAAGGTGATTCTCCACAAGCGGTGGAGACGCGCCGGGTTAAGGAACTTCTTCGAATAGCCTTGGTTCAGCAGGAAGCATATTCATATAGCCGTGACCGAATTCATTCCACCCCCCGTCCAAGCCGGACTTACAGCAGGAGGATGGATGAACCGGCCGTATCTAGTAATGCACGAAACCGTGAAGCGCCCCGTGGCCATAACCCGGCGGGTGATGCTCAGGAAGTGGTGGACCGGGCCCGAGCACGAAGGGATGCCGAGTTAGCAGCGCAACATGAGGCTCGTCAGCCTACTCCAGTGTGTGTTGTGGTGGATTGCCTCTTGGGCTGATGAGGAACAATACAAGGAAGAACAGCCTCGCGAGGGTCTGTTCTTGGCGGGTGCGATGAACTGCTAGGTGGTGTTCAGTCGCTCTAGCTTGAGGATCGGGTCTCTGTCTTTCTCTGGATCTCAGATCCCTCTTCGTCTCCCCAAGATATCTCTCTCTGAGTGTGGCTACTCCTATTTATAGGCGAAGGCCCTGGGCCTCTTCCCAAATATTGAGCGGGAAGGGCGCCAACAATTGGCCATTTTGAAGGGGAACATCGGGTACACTTATCCTGACTAAAGTTGGTCCTCGCCTGCCAAAGGCTCTGGTGATAGCGCCTGCTTGGGCTCCACGCTGACTCCCTTCCAGCCGTTGGGGCTGGTCTTGGTCTTTTTGCACCGAAACGGATGCCTTTGCTTGATGCTCTCGCCTGCGCTTGCTCCCTTTGCACCAAAGAGGAAAGGGGGACGCTGCGCGGGCTGGCGTCCGGCAGGCGCACTTGGTCGTCAGGGCTTGCGTCATGGGCACCTCGCGAGGTACCCTGCCTTGAACTCTCCGCCTCCTCATGAGCCAGCCTGACGAGGCCGTGCCTGAGGAAGCTCCTTGTCGTCCGCCCCGCGAGGCTTGGCCCCTCGCAAGGGTCTTGAGCTTGCGTCGATGAATATGGGCTGTCCTGGGCCTCCTTTGAGCCACGCCGCAGGCCGCAGGCCGCAGGCAGGCAAGTCTGGGGACCCCCGTTCCCAGAACGCCGACAGTAGCCCCCGGGCCCACGGCGCGCACGAACTTGGCCGAGCAGAGAGGCGAAAGGGCAAGTGCGAAGCGTCACGGGCCCTAACAGCCTGCGGCCTTGGGTGCCGCATGGCGGTTGATTGGACGTGGGCGCACTGCTTCCCCACGATGCCTTGGTAACCACCCGGATTCGACAAGTCCCTGCATGCAGAGTTGGTCATGATGACCGGTGATCGTGGAGGCCGACGGTTGGCCTTCGCCAGCTATAATTACGGAACGGCAAGCGCCCTTCCAGTCTATCCTTCTGCTTCTCCTCTTCCTAGTTTCGTCTGGTTGCCATGGCTCCGATCCGCCTGTTCTCCAAGAAAGAGAAGGGAAAGGCTCCTCAAGAGGATCCTGACCTGCTCCCCCCAAAGAAGCGGCTTGCTCTCTGGTGTCAGGGCAGGAGCGCGTGCCAGGAGGCTCCCATGCCCTGGTGCGTGCGGCCGCCACCAGGGTTTCCTCTTCCCTTGTACGCGCACGTTGGTGGCACTGAAGGAGGCGACGCCGGGTGCCACGAGCAGCGCCGCCGACGACGCCGGCGGGTCACGAAGGTGTGCGTCTTCCCACCTAGAGTCCACGCCGAGGGCTCCTGCCGAGAGTTCATGCTTCACGTCGCCACACCTCCTAAGTCTTGGATTCGTCTTCCTTCTTTCTTCGCCTCCATCGTCCGGCAGGGGGAACCCCTGGGACTCTGGCTGCAGCACGCCGGCTGCGGCACCCTCGCGACCGGGGCAGAGGTCGCGGTAGTTGCCCCAGGCAAGGTCTTCATAAGTGCAGGCTGGGGCGAGGTCGCCCGGGTCTGCGGGACGAGGGGCTCCCTCACGATCCACCTGGAGTATGATGGTGCTTTGGTGGTGTCCTTCAAGGTCTTCGACGCGGAGGGTCGTCGGCTTGAGTGCTGCCCCGGGAGAGGTGGTCGAGGTCCTGCTGCGGTGAGGCAGAGGCAGACCGACCACTCCCTTGGCAGCTCCTCAGGCGACGAAGGCGCCGGAGGATCCAGCGGCTCCGCCGAGCTCTTCGCGACTCCGGAGATGAGCGACAACAGCTACGAGCCCCCGAGCCTGCGCCGTTCCTGAAGCAGGGCGGGCTCGTCAGGCCGTCGCCGCCCCTGATCTGGATGGGGTTGGCGCCGGTGCCGGACGGCCCACTGTTGATGATGGCGTCTGCCGCGGGGGCTTGTAGGTAGGACTCCTTAGGATTCACGTCTATTGTTCCTGCGAGGAGCCAAGAATGTACCCCGCGGGGGCTTGTAAGATGTTTGTAGCCTCGTTTGTCAATATGATCCTTATTGTGAAGCAGCACGAGATGCTTATTCCGCCTTAGCTTAGTTTCTTCCTTTCGGGCTTCGTGAGGGCTTGATGCTCTGCGCCGACAGGTCCCAGTCCCAAGGCGGCTTCAGCCGTCGCTGGTATGCCAGGTCATGATGCCGTGGTCAAGGCCAGGAGGTGAGCGGCCCGAGGTCCGGTAAGAGCCTCTGAGTCGCGATGCTCAGGGGGTCCCCCTTGGCGCTCAAGCAGCCATCATTCGGTGAGAAAGGAGAGCGACGTTGCTAACACGGGGTTGCATTGAGTGTGGGGATGGTGTTGCGATAACTAGTGTGTCCGGAGGGTGACTTATCTCGAGGGTCAGGACAATGCCTCCTGGCGCGGCGCTAGGTCCGTGCCTTGGCCGGCGAGAGATTGTGTGGTGAGGTCGTTTCGTGCTCCTTGGAGGGACCCTGCAGGTTCACCACAAAAGGAACAAGAGCTCACCGTGGCGATCGTTAGTTCTGCCGTTAGTTGCTTTGGAGAGGCGCGAGAGGCCTCGCGAGGTGTGTTGGGGCACCCGTGAGCCAGCACGGGACTCACGAGGCCCTACCTCAAGGCGGGTTGCGCCTGGCTCTGGGCCTTATCTTCGAGTGTGTTCCTGCAAATTTGGCCAGATGCCGGTGCTCTACGTCTTCGGGTCCCGGCTCTCGGGCTGGTCTCAGCTGTCGCTGGCAAGCCAGGTCGCGATGCCATGGACAAGACCAGAGGGTGAGGGCCGGAGAGCCGGTAGGAGCCCTGAGTCGCGATGCTCAGGCACCCCCCCCCCTTTAACGCGCAAGCTGGGTTAGATGATGAAACTCTACGTCCTCAGGTCCCGGCTCTCGGGCTGGTCTCAGCCGTCGCTGGCAAGCGAGGTCGCGATGCCATGGACAAGACGAGAGGGTGTGGGCCGGAGAGCCGGTAGGAGCCGTGAGTCGCGATGCTCAGGCACCCCCTCCTTTAACGCGCAAGCCTGGTCAGATGCAGCAGCTCTACGTCCTCGGGGCCCGGCTCTCGGGCTGGTCTCAGCCGTCGCTGGCAAGCGAGGTCGCGATGCCATGGACAAGACGAGAGGGTGTGGGCCGGAGAGCCGGTAGGAGCCGTGAGTCGCGATGCTCAGGCACCCCCTCCTTTAACGCGCAAGCCTGGTCAGATGCAGCAGCTCTACGTCCTCGGGGCCCGGCTCTCGGGCTGGTCTCAGCCGTCGCTGGCAAGCGAGGTCGCGATGCCATGGACAAGACGAGAGGGTGTGGGCCGGAGAGCCGGTAGGAGCCGTGAGTCGCGATGCTCAGGCACCCCCTCCTTTAACGCGCAAGCCTGGTCAGATGCAGCAGCTCTACGTCCTCGGGGCCCGGCTCTCGGGCTGGTCTCAGCCGTCGCTGGCAAGCGAGGTCGCGATGCCATGGACAAGACGAGAGGGTGTGGGCCGGAGAGCCGGTAGGAGCCGTGAGTCGCGATGCTCAGGCACCCCCTCCTTTAACGCGCAAGCCTGGTCAGATGCAGCAGCTCTACGTCCTCGGGGCCCGGCTCTCGGGCTGGTCTCAGCCGTCGCTGGCAAGCTAGGTCGCGATGCCATGGACAAGACCAGAGGGTGAGGGCCGGAGAGCCGGTAGGAGCCCTGAGTCGCGATGCTCAGGCACCCCCTCCTTTAACGCGCAAGCCTGGTCAGATGCAGCAACTCTACGTCCTCGGGTCCCGGCTCTCGGGCTGGTCTCAGCCGTCGCTGGCAAGCCAGGTCGCGATGCCATGGAAAAGACCAGAGGGTGAGGGCCGGAGAGCCGGTAGGAGCCCTGAGTCGCGATGCTCAGGCACCCCCCCCCCCCTTTAACGTGCAAGATTCCGCCGCCCAGGAAAAGGCACCAAATAACAAGCATGGTGGAGCGAGAGCATAATCCTAAGGAAAAAGTAGGAAGGATACATGCCGCTGGGACTGGCCCGAGCGGCTTGGGGATGATGCAGCCCGAGCGGCGCCCCCAACAGGATAAGCTAATGACATGAAATAAAAGGGGTACATGCCGCAGGGACGGACCCACGCGGCCTGGGAATAATGCAGCCCTGAAGGCGCTCCCAGTCTGAAACGAAACTTAAAGATGTCACCTGGTGATGTTGGGGACGAAGGGGTGTTGATGTAGCAGACTCGGTGGGTTGCGGGAGCCGATCCTCACGAGCCCCCAGGCCCAGGGGCCTCGGGATGCTCCGGAGGCGCTGGCGGCTCCTCGCGGGCCATCTCCATCTCCGCCAGGGCTGCGGCGTGCCAGACCTCTTGAGCCTCCAGGATGGCCCTCATGAGACGCTGGTGCGCAGATGCCGCGTTTGGCAGGCCATAAGGCATGCGCACGTAGCTGTGGGGCGGACCCTCGCAATGTCCCACTCGCGAGGGCCAGAGGCGCTCTTGAGACGCGGCTGGTTGAGCCCTGGTATGTCGATGCAGACGCGCAGCCCACCATCCTCGCCTGGATGGGGGGCCACAGTGCGCAGGCGGCGGCTGCCCCTCATGACCCTTGACTCATGTAGCTCCTGAATGGCCTTGCTGACGAACTCATGAGGGTTCAGCCCTCCTTGCCTAGCTCCTGCTTGCGGGAAACGTGCTTCGAAGCACGCCTCCACGTGTTGCCCAAGCGCCTCCCTCGAGACCTTGGCGAGGTCGGCGGCCCTCCAGGGGAGAGCCCCCGAGCCCTGCCTGAGGAGGGCGCCGGGCGCGCTTTCCTATGCGATGGAAGGAGGCTCCCCCTGGCCCAGCGCGGGCCCTGAGGGGCCTGCCTCTTGAGGAGCCGGGCCGGTCGATGTCTTCTTCTTCTTGGGTGCGGCCTCGGGAGGCCTCCTGCTGCTGTGGTCTGGGTCTTCTAGCGATGCGGCTTGAAAGGCTTGCTCCAGGGAGCACACTGCGTCTCTCTCTTCACAGGGCACCGTGATGACCCCGCCGCTTCCTGGCATCTTGGGGTCGTTGTAGCCTTGGTGGGTTACGGCCATGAATTTGGCCAACGCTGGGTACCCGAGGATGGCATTGTACGGCAGGCGAATGTGGGCGACGTCGAAGTCGATGAGCTCGGTGTGGTAGTTGTCGCGAGCCCCGAAGGTGGCAGGAAGGCGGACCTGCCCGATCGGGACCGTGGAGCCGTCGGTGACTCCGGAGAAAGGCTTGGTTGGCTGAAGCTGACTGTAAGGCACTTGAAGATTGTTGGACGTCTCCACGGACAGGACGTTGAGCCCTGCTCCGCCGTCGATGAGGGTCTTGGTGACTAGCACATTGCTGATGATTGGGGAACAAAGCATCGGGAGAACTCCGGCTGTGGCTGCGCACTTGAGCTGGTCTGCTGAGCTGAACGTGATGGCGCACGCCGACCACCTGATAGGGCGCGTGGCCTCGAGCTTGGGAAGGACTGCATTCACTTCGCGGGCGAACTGCTTGAAGATGCGCTGAGAGGCTGGGGCTTGAGCTCCGCCGAGGATGCAGGCGATCGCACGCGCTTCCTTGAAGCCCCCAGCCTCCTCGTCCTGATGACGGTCTTCAATTCTCCTTGGCGGCGGCAGTGGAGGGAGGCCTGCGTTCCCCTGCGGGCGATCCTCGTGAGGCTAACCCCTCCGGCCTCCCTCGCAAGGCGGGTCTTGCCAACGGTCCTCGCGAGGTTGGTCGCGCCACCCTTGGAGTGGGCCGCGGTCTTCCCAGCGTCCCGCATTCCTTCCTCCTCCTCGGCCGTAGCCCCGGTCGCTGCGCTCGGGGCGTCTGCCGACCCTTCCTTCTCGTACGGCCCGGAGCTCTTGGCATTCATTGGTGTTGTGGGCGTGGAGGTCGTGGTACACGCAGTACCGGCTGCCCTTGGAGGACTCGGGCTGATCTCTGCCTCGCTTGGTGTCTGGCTCGGCCGCGAGTACGGCAGCCCCTTGCGCTTCAGGTCCTTGGCCTTGGACTTCTTCTCTTCGAGATCCGCGGCAGGCAGCTCGAGGAGGGAGAGGCGCCCCTCCTCAGCCCTGGCGCACTTGGTCGCCAAGTTGAACAACTCCAAGGAGGTGCACAGATCTTCATGCATCGCCAGCTCCTCCTTCATCTTGACGTTGTGTACGCCGTCGGAGAAGGCAGAGATGATGGCCTCCTCCGTTACTCTGGGGATCTTGAGGCGCGCGTTGTTGAATCGCTGGATGTACTTTTGCAGGGTTTCCCCTGGCTGCTGCTTGATTCGGCGCATGTCGCTCACGGCGGGTGGCCGGTCGCGAGTACCCTGGAAGTTGGCGATGAAGCGGGTGCGCATCTCGGCCTAGGAAGAGATCGTGCCTGGGGCCAGATTCAGGAGCCAGGTGCGGGCCCAGTCCTTGAGCGCCATGGGAAACCAGTTCGCCATGACCTTTTCATCCCCGTTGGCAGCCTTGATAACCAGCTCGTAGAGCTGGAGGAACTCCGTAGGGTCAGCTATGCCGTCGTAGCGAGGAGGCAGGTCTGGCTTGAACTTGGCGGGCCATGCAACGCTGCGCAGCTCGGAGGTGAAGGCGCAGCAGCCCGTCGTGGCCGCGGGAGGCCTCGGACGACAGAGAGCTTGGTCTTGTGGGCCTCCCTGCGCCGCGTCTGGGGGCAGCGCAGGGTCTTGCCATGCCGGAGCATGGAGCGCTCGGGCAGCTTCTTGTGGGCGAGGAACTTCTTGAGAGCTCTACTCTTGCTGCGCCGGCGCCTGGCGGAACGGGTTCCGCCCAGGGGCCGTGCGCCTTGGGGCCAGGGCGCCTTCTTGAGGAGGAGGCGGCTGAGGCGCCCCGGGAGCTTCATCGCCCGCGCGGGGCGGGGTGCGGTGCAACGAGACGGACGGCGCGGGGGCGCCTCCTGCAGCGCGGACGAGCTCGGCGACTCGGTCGAGCCATTCTTCGTAGACGTCATCGACGGGGCGGTAGCGCAGGAGCTCGTTTGCCGCGATGATTGCAGCTCGGGCCTCCATGGCCGCGCGGGGCGCGCGTGACGAAGAACCAGCTGGGGTGAGCGAAGGCTTGGCGGTGCGGCCGTCCCGCCTCATGGACGGGTGCTGGGACGATGCTTGCTGCTCGTTCCCCGTCGGGCCGGTGGCGGCGTTGACGGCAGGCGACGGGAAACGACGAGGGCGCCCGCCGACGGGAGCTGTCTGGGCGACACGGGAGGCGAGGGCGGCTCGGCGCTCGGTGCGGGCCCGACGAGCGTCACACATGGTTGCGGTGGTCGGAGAAGAACGAGGCGACGAAAGGCAGATTCCGGCGCACCCCTACCTGGCGCGCCAAATGTCGGATTTCGGGTTCCGGCGGACCCTTGAGGTTCGAACACTGGGGTGCGCACGGAGATCCAACCTTCCACTGTCTCGCACCTCGCCGAATCGCATGGACCTAAACTACCAAACAGAACAGCACAAGAGACACAAGATTTATACTGGTCCAGGCCACCATTGTGGTGTAATACCCTACTCCAGTGTGTGGTGTGGTGGATTGCCTCTTGGGCTGATGAGGAACAATACAAGGAAGAACAGCCTCGCGAGGGTCTGTTCTTGGCGGGTGCGATGAATTGCTAGGTGGTGTTCAGTCGCTCTAGCTTGAGGATCGGGTCTCTGTCTTTCTCTGCATCTCAGATCCCTCTTCGTCTCCCCAAGATATCTCTCTCTGAGTGTGGCTACTCCTATTTATAGGCGAAGGCCCTGGGCCTCTTCCCAAATATTGAGCGGGAAGGGCGCCAACAATTAGCCATTTTGAAGGGGAACAACGGGTACACTTATCCTGACTAAAGTTGGTCCTCGCCTGCCAAAGGCTCTGGTGATGACGCTTGCTTGGGCTCCATAATGACTCCCTTCCAGCCGTTGGGGATGGTCTTGGTCTTGTTGCACCGAAACGGATGCCTTTGCTTGATGCTCTCACCTGCGCTTGCTCCCTTTGCACCAAAGAGGAAAGGAGGACGCTGCGCGGGCTGGCGCCCGGCAGGTGCCCTTGGTCATCATGGCTTGCGTCATGGGCACCTCGCGAGGTACCCTGCCTTGAACTCTCCACCTCCTCATGAGCCAGCCTGACGAGGCCGTGCCTGAGGAAGCTCCTTGTCGTCCGCCCCGCGAGGCTTGGCCCCTCGCGAGGGTGTTGAGCTTGCGTCGATGAAGATGGGCTGTCCTGGGCCTCCTTTGAGCCACGCCGCAGGCCGCAGGCAGGCAAGTCTGCGGACCCCCGTTCCCAGAACGCCGACATAATCCGGTGCTGGTCCTTAAGAAACACGACACCTGGCGCATGTGTGTGGATTACACAGATCTTAACAAGGATTGTCCAGCAGATCCTTTTGCCCTCCCCCGCATCAATCAGATTATTGATGCTACGGCGGGTTGTGAGCGTTTGAGTTTTCTGGATGCAAATTCTGGTTATCATCAGATCAAGATGGCAGTTAAGGACCAGGAGAAGACGGCGTTCATAACTCCCTTTGGAGCTTTCTGCTATGAATCTATGCCCTTTGGGCTCAAGAGTACCCGGCCAAATGTGTTTTTGGTCTACCGGCAGGCAAGTTATTGGGTTTTCTGGTGTCCAACAGGGGAATTGAGGCTAATCCGGAGAAGATTACAGCTATCACCTCCCTGGCTAAACCGAAATGTATCAATGATGTCCAACGCTTGGTAGGCCGGATTGCCGCGTTGAGCCGGTTTATCAGCCGCCTCGGTGAGAAGGCGATTCCATTGTATCAGATGTTGAAGAAAGCAGATCCCTTTGTCTGGAGTCCGGCCTCTAATAAGGCATTGGAGGATTATAAGCGGCAGCTAGCCAATCCGCCTGTTCTTGCTGCTCCGGTTGACAAGGAACCATTGCTACTATATGTGGCAGCTAATGCTCGCGCAGTCAGCATAGCCATCGTGGTGGAGCGCAAGGAGGCGGGCAAGGAATATCTGGTTCAGCGTCCGGTTTACTATATCAGCGAGGTGCTTATTGAGTCCAAGCAAAGATACCCGCATTGGCAGAAGCTGGTGTATGGAGTTTTCATGGCAAGCCGGAAGCTTAAGCAATACTTCCAGGGACATCCCATCACAGTGGTCAGCTCTGCTCCTTTGGGAGACATAATTCAGAACAGGGAGGCAACTGGCCGGATTGCCAAGTGGGCTATAGAGCTTGGGCCGCACGGTTTGAAATACATGCCTCGGACGGCGATTAAATCTCAAGCACTTGTGGATTTCATCAATGATTGGACGGAGTTACAAGCACATGAAGAGAAGCCGGATCACACCTATTGGACTATTCATTTTGATGGGTCTAGGCAATTGGAGGGCTCGGGGGCTGGAGTCGTTTTAACTTCCCCACGAGGTGATAAGTTTTGTTACGTTCTCCGCTTAATGTTCCCTTGTACTAACAATGCAGTTGAGTATGAAGCTTTACTCCATGGTCTCTGAATGGCTAAGGAGATGAATCTCATCCGAGTCAAGTGCTTCGGTGACTCAGATCTGGTGGCCCAACAAGTGTCTGGTACTTGGGATTCTAAGGACCCGCTCATGGCAGCATACCGTCGTGAGGTGGATATCATTGCAGGCCACTTCAAGGGATATCAGGTGGATCATGTGGACAGACGGAAGAATGAAGCGGCGGACACTTTAAGCCGGCTGGGCTCTCAGCGTAAACCGGTCCCGCCTAATGTTTTATTAGATGTCCTGCATAACCCGTCGGTCAAGTTCCCTGGCGAAGATGATTTGGCTATTCCTGATCCGGAGGCTCAGTTGGTGGCGGACCTACATGTCATTCCAGATTGGACGGTTCCTTATATTGCGTACATGAACCGGGGCGAGTTACCAGAGGATGAAACGCTAGCCAGACAGATAATCCGGTGATCCAAGTCCATGACTATTGTCAATGGCGAGTTGCATCATTGCAGTGTGTCAGGAGCGTTTCAACGTTGTGTGTCGCCAGAGGAAGGTTGTGAGATCTTGCGTGAAATCCACGAAGGAGATTGTGGTCACCATGCCGGTTCAAAATCTCTGGTGGCTAAGGCATTTCGTCACGGTTTCTATTGGTTGACTGCTCATGCTGATGCGGAGGACCTGGTTAGGCGATGTGACGGCTGTCAGAAGTTCTCAAGACGCGCTCATGTGCCGGCTCAAGAATTGAGGATGATTCCAATTACTTGTCCGTTTGCGACTTGGGGGCTGGATATGGTTGGGCCTTTCAAACGGTCCAAGGACAAGAAGACCCACCTTTTGGTGGCAGTTGACAAGTTTACAAAGTGGGTAGAAGCGGAGCCCGTCAGCAAGTGTGATGCAGCCACGGTGGTTCAATTCATTAAGAAGGTGATTTTCCGGTTTGGCTTTCCACACAGTATCATTATTGATAATGGTACCAATCTGTCTAAGGGTGCTATGAAGGAGTTTTGTGAACGTGAGCACATCCGGCTTGACGTTTCATTAGTGGCTCATCCACAGTCCAACGGCCAAGCAGAGAGAGCTAACCAGGAGATCTTATGAGGCATCAAACCCCGGCTTATGGTCCCTTTGCAGCGGACGCTGGGTTGTTGGGTTGAGGAGTTAGCATCTGTGTTATAGAGCATCAACACTACACCCAACAGATCGACAGGATACACACCGTTCTTCATGGTCTATGGAGCGGAGGCGGTTCTCCCCAGTGATATCCGTCAGGATTCACCTCGTGTAGCAGCTTATGTTGAAGCGGACAACAAGGTAGAACGGCAAGACGCTTTGGACCTGTTGGATGAGGAGCGTGACATTGCAGCTGCCCGTTTGGCGATCTACCAACAGGATCTTCGTCGCTATCACAGTCGCCGAGTTAGAACCAGAACCTTTCAAGAAGGAGATTTGGTGCTCCGGCTCATCCAAGACCAGACTGATATGCACAAGCTATCCCCACCTTGGGAGGGACCTTTCGTGGTCAGCAAGAATCTGCACAACGGGTCGTACTATCTGATTGATATTCGAGAGCATAAAGACTCACGTACATCAGAGGATGAGACCAACAGGCCGGGGAACATAGCTCATCTTCGGCCCTACTTGTTGGGTTCTACGGTAGGGTGCGTCGACTGCAAATTAAAAATTCCTACGCACAGAACATCCAGGAACATGCTACGGGAGATGGATCACAGTTCGTTACCACTAGACGCGCAGTGCCGTGCAGCGGAAGAAGAGTTGGGGCAGCGCGTCTGCGTGGATCGTCTCCTCCTCGTTCGATCTCCCTCGAGCGGTCGGTCGTCCGATCCCACGTACGAGTTCGCCGGAGCGGCGCAAGTGCACCGCCTCTAACGGTATCCGCACGTGCGGGAGGAACGTCGTGCGGCGTACTGCTAGGTCCGATCACACAGTCGGCGGCGAGTGGAGGTGGCTATTCGCAACACATGCAAACCCTAGTCGCAGCGCCGAAGTGATCGAACTAATGAGTGTGCCACACCTCCACTTTATATAGGTGTCCGCCGCGGGCTCAACACTCGGGCCTCGCACGGACCCTAAAGCCCAAATTCTACTCGGTCACGTTCCTAGTCCAGTTCAGATCACATCCGACCAGTGTCCTACGAACTGACCTCGTAGGTTCCTTCCCTCAAGCGCGCGACCCCTTAGGTTCAAGTCGGCTTGGTCACAGTTCGGATCACCTCCGACCTGTATGGTTGGTAGCGGCCTCTAGCAAGGCATGCCGACCACCAAGCTGACTATGAAGCTGGTTAGGCGAACCTGTACAACGTGTCACACTTCTGTTCCCTTTGCCGCACGATATATGTTGTCGGGCTCAAGGCGAGACTGTCATCCTTGTGCTAGCCCGACCTCTTTCTCGTTCCAGTGATACCGACCACAATCCGGATTATCTCATAATCCTTGTCGCATGGCCATGCTTTCCCTGGTCAGATCACACGAGGGGCCCAGAGTATATCTCTCCTGATCGGAGGGGCAAATCCCATTGCACGACCATGTCTCGCAGCATGGGATTGGACAAACCCGAAACCTACCTTTGTAACTACCCAGTCACGGAGTAGCGTTTGGTCGGCCCAAAGCAAGTCTATCACCATCTCGAGTACATGCCTCAGCTCAGGTCTTAGGACATAGAACGTATGTTGTACTAGAGACTCACAGATGACATATCGCTGCGTCTCATAGTTGGGTCTGTCCGACTCGGACCTTATCTCGACTCGGATCCGACTATGTCGAATCCGACCAGACCTTTCCAAGTCCATATTATCCGGTTAGCATCCAATGCTCCATGGCTAGTGAGACCAAGCCATCGACCGTGTCATATGCTAGTCTAGTCGGCTGAGCGTCCACACAGCCCTTTCGACTAGGGACCTTTTAGGACAGTCATCATACAATGCATAGTCCCACAAACAAGTCACGTACTTGTTGATACACATCATTGATAATGTCCAAGGACTATCTTTATTCATAAACACATAGGAAATATCATCATACATGATTGCCTCTAGGGCATATCTCCAACAGTCTCCCACTTGCACTAGAGTCAATCAAATAGACATCGAATGCCCATGGCTCTAACGTGCCCCTCATGTTTGGGTTGTGGAAGAGGCTTAGTCAACGGATCTGCAACATTTGCATCCGTGTGAATCTTGCATAACTCTACATCACCATTCTTTACGATCTTTCGTATCAGGTGATATTTCCGGTCTATGCGTCTGACCTTGTGGTGATTCCTCGGCTCCTTGGCTTGTGCGATGGCACCAGAATTATCACAATAAAGGTCCAACGGTTTCACCGAGGCTGGGAAAATACCAAGATCATCCAGAAAATGCCGGATCCAAACACCTTCCTTTGCTGCTTCACAAGCCGCAATGTATTCGGCTTCTGTGGTAGAATCGGCCACCGTATCCTGCTTGGAACTCATCCAGTGCACTGCTCCTCCATTCAGGACGTACACGAATCCGGACTGTGATCGACAATCATCTCTGTCGGTTTGGAAACTAGCATCGACGTAACCCCTTACGACGAGCTCTTCCTCACCTCCATAAACTAGGAACATCTCTTTAGTCCTTTTCAGGTACTTCAAAATAGTCTTTACCGCTGCCCAGTGACTCTCACCTGGGTTGGCCCGGTATCTACTTGTTAGGCTTATTGCAAAAGCAACATCAGGCCTTGTACATATCATGGCATACATGATGGATCCGATTGCTGAGGCATACGGAATCCTACTCATCCTGCTTCGCTCATCAGATGTCGAAGGACTCTGAGTCTCGCTTAGCCTTATACCATGTGAGAGCGGCAAGAACCCTTTCTTTGCCTCACTCATGTTGAACCGCTTCAACACTTTATCTATGTACGTGCTCTGGCTTAAGCCGAGCAGCCTCCTCGATCTATCTCTATAGATCTTAATGCCTAAAATATAGACTGCCTCACCAAGGTCCTTCATCGAAAACTTGCCATTCAATGATCCCTTGACCGATTTTAACATCGAAACATCGTTCCCGATCAGTAGTATGTCGTCCACATACAAGATC